>CM055122.1:291837665-292437665 GCA_029206835.1 Rana muscosa | reverse complement strand
TTATAGCAGCCCCATATTTTATGAGGGGTCTCTGTGACTCCTGGTCGCCGAGCTACAACCCTCGAAGTCGATCTTTTTTTTGGGGGTTTTTTTTTTGGGCAAATGGGCCTATCTTGAGAAAGGGGCCTGGAGCTGCAGCTCCAACAGCCCCTATGTTAATCCGGCCCTGAGCTGGGCTAGTTGAGGGCCTCCAGGTTAGATGACGTTGGTGTGTCATGTGATCCCTCTGGTATCACTTGAAATAAAAAAAAATTGTGTAAATTTTAGGAAAATAAAATACTTTATGTTCTTTAGGCTGACATGGCACCAGCCTGCTACACAAGAGAGACGGGGATTGGCTATATAAAGCAGGTTGCATGTCACCCACATTGTTTATAATTTTTTTCAGGACAGGAAATTTTCATTTACCTCGTCTTGTAAATTGACAGATGAGAGTCATGTCAGCACATATGTCATTCCCCTTCCTGCACTGGCAGACGCTAATCCCCTATAGCTGCCTCCACCTAGAACCAGTCACCAAGCACTGACTACAATGACGAGCACCTCCGCTCAGCAGTGTGACAGTCTGTTAACCCTTCCATCACTGAGGATTAGAGAACACAAATGCAAAACATGGAGGGCAATTGTTTTCTCAAAGCTGAACTCCAGGCCAACATAAAAACAACACCAATGAATGCAGTTGTGTATTTATTAAAAATAACTAAAGCCCAACTCCGGGAAATTTGACAGTTCTGTCTTGCAGGGGGGCTGCATCCGCACTGCAAGGGTTGACTCAGTGGCGGAACTACCAGGGTCGCAAAGGTGGCACTTGCGACTGGGCCCTGGTGTTCTGCTACTGTGGGAGGCCCCAAGATGGCTGAGGGGCCGTAAGGCTTGATTCAAACTGCGGCAGCCCAAAGTCGTGTGACTTGCTTGCGACTTCCTTGGGACTTGCTTGCAATTTGCTTCTGATTTCCTTGCGACTTTTGTGATTGCAGTTTATGGCACTCAAATCCAAACCGGAGGAAAGGGCCCGAGACCAATAGAAAGGGCCCTGGTGGTCGGGGGGGTCTTTATAGTTTCTTGCCCTGAAGGTTCTAGTTACACCTCTGGGTTGACTGCTTGTTTAGTCTTGGAGAGGAGAAACACTTTATTTTACCTGATCCTCCACTCCCCCAGCAGATAGCACTACCCCATCTTCCAACAGTGGACTGAAGCTTGTTGATTACTTGCTGGGTTTCCTCCAGTTTTCTCCCACACTCCCACACTCCCAAGACATGCAGGTTACCTGGCTCCTGTCTAAATTGGTCCTTGTATGTGTGTGTGGGTCTACAAATCCTAACTGAAGCCTCCTATGGCAGCCCTGTTAACAATCCATCTGGTAACTAATGCATCTTAGGCATGAAGCCATAGAAAAAAAAATAAGGTCCCAAGGTTTAAAGTGCACCAAAGATCACAATGCGGTCATGGTAGGGTGGATGAGTCTTTTTATTAATTTGCCAACATGATTTCCATGGTGCTGAAACTATGTTTATATACAGCACTAGCAGGTTTAAAAAACATTTTTTTAATGCAAAATGTTAAAAAAAAACGTTAACCCCCCCACCCAGAACCAACCAGCCTGGCACGCCAGGCATGCAGGCTGGTACACCAATTTCAAGAGGTAGCTCCTCTGTGTGCTGATACTAGCCCATATGCACTTCAGCATTGGGGTGGGGGTGCTTTGAGATGAGTTCCCCAAAAGTGGAGTTCCCTGCTCAAAACACCCTATCTCTTTGGTACCTCCGGTGGCCAGGAGGAAGTGCTGGAAAGGGAGGGGGGGCAGTGTTGCCAACCTACCAGATTGAAATTTACTAACCTGACCCACAAAATTTACTGGCACGGCCAAGTTTTAGTGGCATTTCCAAAAGTTACAAAATTACGGTTTTAAGTGCAAATTTGAGAATTTAATCTGCAAACAAGAACAATGTGCAATTAGCAATGTGATTTAAAGCGGTTGTAAACCCTAATATACTTTGTAAACAAATAGCATATTTGTAATGACAAAGTAATTTAGAACTGATTGATCGCTATTGTTGGAAGAAAAACATTATACTTACCTTATATTCCGTGACATTTGTCCAGTCTGCTTGTAGTAGTAACTCAGCGCCATCTCCGTTTGAATCAAATTTCTTTTCCGCCCACAGTTCCTTCTGCGCTCAGTAATCCCGCGCGTGCGCTTTAGGCTCACGATATCCAAGCCTCTTTTTCGTTTCCGGTTTCTATGGAAACGAATGTATTTCATTCATAGTCTACACTGGTGTTCTGGCGAGAACTGTCCCACCAATCGGATAGTTCTCTCTGTATCATGTGACGTTCTCTCTGTATCATGTGACGTTCAGGTCACATGATAACAAGGATGTTTGTGCTGAAAGATCGCGGGATGTCGGGGCTGACGTATACATAAGGAAATGACGCAGCCCTGACATAAACACAGCGATATTCCGGCAGAGGCTCTGCCAGCCGAAATGAACGGATATCGGGCGCATGCGCGGTAGTGACCTACACTGGGGAAAACACCTGTAACATTAAATGTAAAAAGGTAAGAATAAAAATAAAATGAGCAAACGATTGCAATTATTGCTGTTCATAAATAACTGTAAAGTGGTATTTTTGACCATACAACCGCTTTAAGGTAGATAATAGGGCAAAAAAAACATATTCCCTATTTTGTTTTCGACATAGTAACTAAGTAGCTCTGGGATAGGACTCAGGAGGGCAAGAAATTAGAATGGGCGGCACACACACATGAAACTGACTCTCACAGTGACACTGACAGCAGTGTGCATCAGAACAGATGATGATGACACGTCCCCTCCTGAGTCACAGTGACAGTCTCTCTTCACGCCAGGTGGTCCCTTTAGTCCACTCCAGTCCAAAAAGCCCTGACAGTCCCACTCCCAGCTTGCCTTGCTCCTGACCCGCACACAAGGCTCTGGCCGCTCGGCTCCCTTGCACCATGACATCACGAGACACGCTTAGGCACTGCCTCCACCAGACCTGCCGGCCCGACCCGAACCCAGTGGCGGCCGGTGGTGTTTTGTTTTGGGAGTGCGGCAAACAACCACCCCCCCGCGGCACCTCAAACCCCCCATCGCTGTCTGCCGTGGCAGCGGCAGGGATCGGGCAGCGGCGGGGAACAGGCAGCAGTGGGCACATCAGGCAGCAGCGGAGATGGGGCAGCAGTGGGCACATCAGGCAGCGGTGAGGATCGGGGCATCAGCGGACATCAGGCTGCAGCGGGCATTGGGCAGCTTCCGCCGTGCATCTCCTCCCCTCCTCTTTGGCGTCCAAATTGGGTGACGGGTATCAGACCCGCTTCCCTATTCCATGGGAGGAGGATCAGTGTTGCAACAGCGAATATTCATTCGCTGTTGTAACACCTGGGTGGGCTCATGGCGCAATGCTCTGCGCCACAAGCCCACCCTATTTTGAAGCCTAAAAAAAAACACTGCCATTGTAATTCATGCTCCAGGGGTCCTGAAAGGGGCCGGACACATGAATAGGCGGTAGCAGGCATGGATCATAGAGCATTAATTAGGATGTGGCCCGAACCACTGTAGCACTGTAGCAGGCACTCAGATGGTCTTTGGTCTTGGCTGGCTCCGAGCTGAGTGTCACAGCCATATTTTTTACTGGCAACCTCTTCCTGTCACTGCCATTTACTGCCAGGAGCAAAATGCCAGTTTTTTACTGTCTGCTAGTAAAAATACTGACCGTTGGCAACACTGGGGGGGGGGGTTGTCATCTGCTATCTACCTGCCCCCTCATGGGGGGAATTTGATGGTTGCTCTCTTCCTGGTGTATTGGTTGTGAAGCGCCCCCCCCAATATTTGGGGGTGCTATGTGTAAATTTAAGGGTAGTCTGAGCCAGTAATTGGGCTCAGACCAATTGATTGTTCTGGATTTGCTTCTGCTCTGGGTGTGATACTGCCTGGCAGTAGTGTTCCCTGTCTGCCTGTAGGTGGCACTGTCATCACCAACATAGGTTGAACTACAGGGGGTATTACAACACCTTGGGTGTCCTTTCTCGGCAGCCTGCAGTGGGAGTGGTCTACCCGCTGTACATGCTGGGAGAGGGTACATAAGGGGCAGACGCCATGAACTGAGGTTCGTTGTGCGCCTCGTGGCCCTCATGGAATGGGGTGCGTGTGTGTTCTGGCCCCGGGCACCTTTAGCCCGAGGCTACATTACTGCATGATAGGCCCAGCTCTGCTGGCTGAGGCCTATACCTTTCAAAGGGATCCTTAGCTGCCCACCTGAGGGAAGCTAAGCTTAGGGAAGGAGACCAGGGGAGGATCTGCCCCGGAGGACACTAGCGACGGTACTGCTGTCTCGGGAGGAGGCCTGGAGCTCACCTAAGGAGGGATCCATCATTACAAGCCCTGCAATACGCCAATCCGGCTTAAAGGTTCTTCACTATTGCTTGGCTGGGAGGTTCGGGACTTTTAACAATCCTGTGGCAGAGTGTTTAGCTACAAAAAAGCAGGCTAAATGGTCCTGTAATGCAGAAGTTTATTGTTTGTTTAAGTGCATCTAGACCAGTGGTTCTCAACCTGGGGATCAAATGACGATTTTCCAGGGGTCATCGAATCCTGGGCTGTTCCTGAAGCCTGCAGCACTCACAGCCTTTTCGCAGCCGCCCAGCTGGGCTGTTCCTGGAGCCCTCGGCCGCCAATTCAGTTCACGGCATGGTGGGGGGCAGAGACTAGAGGTCAGCTGACTAGTGAGAAATGTGAAGTGTGAGGGGCTGGAGGAGACCCTATCTCCTGATTTGGGCATAGGTGTCACTGCTGATCAGAACTCCCCCCAGCACTGCCACACATTCCAACTCCCCACCAGCACTGCCACTCATCCCAACTCCCCACCAGCATTGCCACTCATCCCAACTCCCCACCAGCATTGCCACTCATCCCAACTCCCCGCCAGCATTGCCACTCATCCCAACTCCCCCCAGCACTGCCACACATTCCAACTCCCCGCCAGCACTGCCACTTATCCCAACTCCCCGCCAGCACTGCCACTCATCCCAACTCCTCGCCAGCACTGCCACTCATCCCAACTCCCCACCAGCATTGCCACTCATCCCAACTCCCCACCAGCATTGCCACTGATCCCAACTCCCCCCAGCACTGCCACACATTCCAACTCCCCGCCAGCACTGCCACTCATCCCAACTCCTCGCCAGCACTGCCGCTCATCCCAACTTCCTGCCAGCATTGCCACTCATCCCAACTCCCCGCCAGCATTGCCACTCATCCCAACTGCCCATCAGCATTGCTAGAGAGAGGGATGGGGGGGAAAAAAAAACAGGAAATTAAGATAGAGAGATAAACGGGAAAGAAAGAAGAACATAGAGAGAGTGGTACATCCTAAAATGTACCAGAAGGGGTTTTAATACTGTACGAGTGGAAGGGACTCAAGGAGCCTAAATGTCTGTAGGTTAGGGGCGCAAATTACTTGTCTTGCCTTGGGTGCTGACGACCCACGCTATGAAAATTCTACAGATAGGGGTCCCCACAACTTGGGAAATTTTATCAAGGGGTCACGGCACTAGAAAGGTTGAGAACCACTGATCTAGACTGAATGCAGATAGATTCTGTTAAATGTCAAATTCAGTCGATGCAAATAATTACATGCTTCCAGATGTGTTTAGAAATCAGCTCTAAATGCATCTGAATGCATGTATTTTGATGCCTGTGTGCACAAACTCTAACCTGTTTACCAGTGCTTGTGGGTAAGAAAAAGTTTATGAAACAAAAACACCCATGGTTAAAAAAAATAAAAAAATCTGTTTTTAACTAAATTTACCTTTCTTAGGCCCCTTTCACACTGAGTCATATTTCAGGCGTTTTTGCGCTAAAAATAGCGCATAAATAACGCCTGAAATACTCCTGCCCCAGCATTCTCAATGTGAAAGCCCGAGGGCAGGAGACAAAAAAATCTCCTGCAAGCCACATCTTTGGAGCGGTGAAGGAGCGGTGTGTATACCGCTCCTTGCCATTGAAATCAATGGGACACCGCGGTAAAACCGCCCGCAAACCGCGGCTATAGCCGCGGTTTGCGGGCGGTATTAACCCTTTTTCGGCCGCTAGCGAGGTTAAAACCGCACCGCTAGCGGCCGAATATCGCGGTAAACACGACGGTATAGCGGCGCTGAAAATCCGCTATACCACCACCGCATATGCCCGCCCCAGTGTGAAAGTCCAGTGATAACCAAGGGTGCCCCATGGTGTCCAACTTAGCATTTGCAGGTCAGAGGAAAGGGGTACACAGGTTCCCCATTCATCATGTAGAATAGTTTTTATGTGGTGAATAAACCTCAGACAGATCTGCACTCCCCTTCCTTATTGCCCGCAGCCCGTTCCCCATGCTGGGCAGGGTTTTTTGTATACAGAGAATTCTTGTGATGGCGTTCAAGTGACAGAGTGGGTATGTACAGATCAGTCTGTCTGTTCTAGGGGCTCGTATGATCTGTACTGAACATATCCACTCTGTCGCCATAATGATAGTCCAGGAATGAATCTCCGCCTTCCACTTATGTTAACTTTACAGGGGGGGGGGGGGATAGTGAGCTCCCAAAATTAGTTTGATGAATATGCAAAATAAAGCTTTTATGGACTGTGAAAACTGGTCTGGCACTCTCATCCTCCTAATGCCAAAATTATCCTCTCCAAGGGTCTGGAAGGATACCCCAGTTGATTGACAGCAGCCTCCATGACCTCTACACTGCATATTACTTTAGAGTCCAGTGCTTCCACACCATATAAAGGCTAAATGTGGCCAGTAAACAGGCCAAAACAGCAACTGATAGGCAGCAAATGTCTGGGGCAGCAAATGGTAGTCAGGAACAAGCTGCGGTCAAGAGAAAAACCAAGTCCATAGCTGGTGGACAGGAACAAGCTGTGGTCAGGAGACAAGCGAGGTCAACAACTGACAGACAGGAACAAGTAGTGGTCAGGTGACAAGCCAGGTCAGCAACTGGTAGACAGGAACAAGCCGCGGTCAAGAGAAAAGTTAAGCCAGGAACAAGCTGTGGTCAGTACACCACCTGGGCCAGTGACTGGTTAACAGTAAAAAGCCATGATCAGGAGACAAGCCGGGTTTGACAAGTGGAAGACAGTAACAAGCAGTAGTCAGGAGGCCACCTGAGTCAGCAACTGGTAGACTGGAACAAGCCATGCACAGGAGACAAGCTGGGTCAGTAACCGGTAGACAGAAACAAAAAAGGATAGGAGATAAGCTTGGTCAACAGCTAGTAGACTAGAACAAGCAGTGGTCAGGACACCACCTGGGTCAGCAACTGGTAGACAGGAACAAGCTGTGGTCAGGAAACAAGCAGGGTCAGCTACCGGTAGACAGAAAAAACCCATCGCCAGGAGACAAGCCCGGTCAAAAACTGGCAGGCAATAGCAAGCAGTAGTCAGGAGGCTATCCAGGTCAGCAACTGGCATACAGTAACAAGCAGTAATCAGGAGGCCATCTGGGTCAGCAACTGGTGGACATGAGCAAGCCATGGTCAGGAGACAAGCTGGCTCAGTATCCGGTAGACAGAAAAAAGCTGTGGTCAGGAGAGAAGCTGGGTCAACAACAACTGGCAGTCAAGAACAAGCAGTAGCCAGGACACCACCTGGGTCAACAACTGGTAGACAGGAAAAAGCTGTAGTCAGAAAACAAGTGGGGTCAGCAATCAGTAGACAGAAACAAGCCTAGGTCTGGAGACAAGCCGGGTCAACAACTGGCAGGCAATAGCAAGCAGTAGTCAGGAGGCCATCAAGGTCAGCAACTGGTGGTTAAAAGCAAGCCATGGTCAGGAGACAATCTGGGCCAAAATAGCAGACAGTACCAAGCTATGGTCAGGAGGCCACCAGGGTCAGCAACTGGTAGTAAGAAACAAGCTATGATCAGGAGACAAGCCAGATCAGCAACTGGTAGACACAGGAGCAGACTATAGTCATTAGACAAACCAAGTTCGCAACTGGTGGACAGGAATACGATGTGGTCAAGACACAAGTCAGGTTACCAACTGGTAGACAAGAATAAGGAGATAATCAGGGTCAGCAACTAGTAGACTCAACAGGATCAGGTACTCAGGCCACAAGATAAGTAGCTGAAGACCATCCAGCATTTTCTCGATTTAGCTCTGGTCCTTAAATAGGCCTTCTGGAGCCAGCCTAGAATTGGGACAACAGAACACCCCCCTCTCCTTATATTATCACCATTACATTACTGGTATTCAACAGAGTTCACTCGGAACAATACTGGGCAGATTGGGCATGGGAAATTTTGAGCTCACTAGATTTCTGGCAGGATCAACAGATTTTTTTGTATTTATTTTCACTCTTTCCCATTTCTTTCCATTTTAGAGTTGATTTTAGAAAGGGTGTTACATTGTAATAGCCGTCAACCAGGCCCGGACTGGCCATAGGGCAGACCGGGTGTTTGCCCGGTAGGCCGGGGGCCTCCGGGCCGCATGTCTGACTTTGACATGCAAGGCCGGCCGCTGATGTTCTGCGCTGCATGCAGGGACATGCAGGGCTGGCTGCTGGTGGTAGTGGGAGGAGCGGAGGCATTCTCCGCCTACTAAGCCCATCCATGGCAACCCAGGCCGACGCTTTGCGCATGCGCCCCGCAGCCGACAGGCAACTGGCAACCAGGACGCCAGGAGAGGAGAAGGGATGGAGAAGCCGAGGAAGAGGTCGCTATGGGGAGGCAGTGCCGTTCGCCAGTGAACAAAAGCGGCCGCGCTGTGACAAAGGGAAGGCGAGCTGCGGGATGTCAGCGTATATCCGCCGCTCGCCCCACCCTTCTCCTGTCAGCAGAGTGTGGTTCTCATCTTATTTGGCTGCTCAGTTTGTTGCCGATTTGCTTCTGTCCCCATTGGCCACAGTGGAGGGCCAATCAGAAGAGGCTAGCAGTGCATCATGGGACATGTAGTACTGGAGGATTGTAAGCCCCATTATAGTCCACAGGCAGCAGACTTCAGCCCCCAGCATGCACTCTGCTGGGGGAAAGAGTGAGAGCCTGGAACCCAGGAAGAAGCTGAGTGACTACTAAAGGAGAGGACTGTGCTGGAGGAAGCCAGAGAGAGAGCCACGCTGTACCCACACCATCAGAAAGAGAGCCCCACCACCACGCTGTACCCGCACCACCAGAGAGAGCCACGCTGTACCCGCACCACCAGAGAGAGCCACGCTGTACCCGCACCACCAGAGAGAGAGCCACGCTGTACCCGCACCAACAGAGAGAGCCACGCTGTACCCGCACCACCAGAGAGAGAGCCACGCTGTACCCGCACCACCAGAGAGAGAGCCACGCTGTACCCGCACCACCAGAGAGAGAGGCACGCTGTACCCGCACCACCAGAGAGAGAGACACTCTGTACTTCACCACCAGAGAGAGAGCCACGCTGTACCCGCACCACCAGAGAGAGAGACACGCTGTACCCGCACCACCAGAGAGAGAGCCACGCCATACCCGCACCACCAGAGAGAGCCACGCTGTACCCGCACCACCAGAGAGAGAACCACGCTGTACCCGCACCAACAGAGAGAGCCACGCTGTACCCGCACCACCAGAGAGAGAGCCACGCTGTACCCGCACCACCAGAGAGAGAGCCACGCTGTACCCGCACCACCAGAGAGAGAGACACGCTGTACCCGCACCACCAGAGAGAGAGACACACTGTACTTCACCACCAGAGAGAGAGCCACGCTGTACCCGCACCACCAGAGAGAGAGACACGCTGTACCCGCACCACCAGTAAGAGAGCCACGCTGTATCCGCACCAACAGAGAGAGAGCCACGCTGTACCCGCACCACCAGAGAGAGAGCCACGCTGTACCCGCACCACCAGAGAGAGAGCCACGCTGTACCCACACCATTAGAGAGAGAGCCACGCTGTAACCGCACCACCAGAGAGAGCCATGCTGTACCCGCACCACCAGAAAGAGAGCCACGCTGTCCAGCACCACCAGAGAGAGAGCGCCATGGTGTCCAGCACCACCGGAGAGAGATCAGTGTCACTGGGCAGTGTGGGCACAATAGGAGACAGACAGTACTGGCATTGTATGGCCACAATAGGATTGGGACATCGTAATATAAAGGGGACTGCACTGTAACCATTGCCCCTTTACAGTGCAGTCCCCTTTATATCACAGTCTCGCTGCACATTACAGGTGGAGAACCGACACCAGCCAACCCCCGCGAATGTCTGCCGACGCCCCACCCCCCCCAGTCCCTCTGGAAAAGTTGGCTGCTCAGTTTAAAGTGCCCGGGCCTATTTTTTGTCCCAGTCCGGGCCTGCCGGCAACAGCCGAGCTCCAGCCTGATCCTATACAGCCAAAGACGTAAGGCAGTAAATTAATCATTGTGACATCTGACAGGTTAATGTGACTGGCTCTGGATTAGCTGTATAGCATCATACAATAAACAAGGATTTTAAGCATTACTACCCTGACTCGTAAAACTTTCAACTCCACCTTGTTAGAGAAGATTCTATTGCACCATTAAAAGGAAAGTGTAACACGAGACGATTGATAGAGCGGCATTAATAAAGCGTGTTCATTTAAGTCAAAGTCATTGGTTCCTGTGTTATGATATGTGTCATTTATTCTACGTTGGTCATGTATTCTTTATTTCCCATATGACGTAGCTTTGACGTTGTACAATAACTCTAGCTGCCTGGAAGAGGGTTTGGTACAGTCCCCCTTTTATGTCAATTGCATAGACAGCAGTGGCGGCCAGTGGTAATTTTTTTTTAAATTGCTGATCACCACCATTACTAGTAAAAATAAATAAAGATAAAAATAAAAAAGCCTAAAATCTATCACCTATTTTGTAGACGCGATAACTTTTGCGCAAACCAATCAATATACGCTTATTGCAATTTTTTTACCAAAAATATGTAGAAGAATACATATTGGCCTAAATTTACGAAGAAAGTATTTATTATAGCAAAAAGTAACAAATATTGTGTTTTTTTTTCAAACGGTGTGTCTTTTTTGGTTTATAGTGCACTAAATAAAAACCGCAGAGGTGATCAAATACCACCAAAAGAAAGCTCTATTTGTGGGAAAAAACAGACACATATTTTGTTTGGGTACAGCGTTGCACGACCGCACAATTTTCAGTTAAAATGAATGGCATCTGAAAATCGTTTTGTGCGATTTGTCATTTTAGCAGAGCGTATTGAAATTGCAGCAGAACTGCACCGAGTTTTTATGTGCCATTAAAATCAGTGCCAGGACAAGACCATCCAGTGCCCAGGGCAAGGATGGCAAATTGCGTCCCCACCCCCCCCCCCCCCTTCATTATGTGCAAGCTTATAAGGAGTAGGGAGAAAGAGTGAGCACAGCCTGCACCTTTTCCCGGCTCTCTTCTTTTCTCCTTGCTGCTTCTAGCAATGGGCTGACAGAAATAGTGACGCTTCTATCACTACTCCTATCTGCCTTACAGTCTAGTAAAAGAAACTTGCGGGGTCCTCCATCCTTACAATACACACTGCGCCCAGGGCAGCCGTCCATTGTGCCCACCCCTTGTCCTGTCCCTTAAAATTAATGCCACCTGAAATTCGTGTTGTGCGATTTGCCATATTAGCAGAGTGTATTGAAATTGCGGGCCGAATTCTGCCTGCGATTTAAAATGCCCAGGTGCCCATGCAGCCTAAATGAAAAAAGTCCCAAAAAATAAAAAGAATGCAGCCACCACATTTAGGAATTGGTAAGCTGCAATATATTACATGGACTGTAAGGCATTTTTTGAATTTTCATTTCACTATATTTGTCATTTATTCGGATCAGAGCTCCGCCGTTGTGATGGCATTTCATAATGTGTCCAGAGAACATGTAGGTGAAATCTTCCTCGGAAGTGGTAATCCTTGTTGATCGGAGTCTACGCAGCAAACAAACAGCTTAGCGGCAGACAAGCCGTCTTTGAAGAGAACAGATGTAGTCTTGGCCTCCGCCTCGGTGTCTCTGTCTCTTGTCCCCTCTGGCAGTTCAGTCTGTCTTCTCACAGATGAAGAATGAAACTTGCTACGAGGTTCACAGTTTGTTATACAGGACGGTGCAGCTCCCGTCAGGTTTGGCTTAATGTGGACTTTTTTAGCAACTTTACAAATCTGCATGAATACATTCCTGGCATGCCGCAATATACAGCAACAGTATCATCTAACAAAATCCAAACCTTATTATTAAACAGCAAATCTTGTACTCCAGTCCAATGACCTGAATGGGCAGAGATAATGTCATTAGTCAGCTGCAGGCAGGAGGAAGCATTTCCTCAGTCTCCTCTCTCCCACAATTTGCATGATTGTGTCTATTCTCAGGCCCCGTTCACATACTATACACTCCTGTGCCTTTTCATGCACATGAATTTTAATGGCATCCCAGTCTTAGCCCGTAGGGTTCAATATTGATTTGGACCACCCTTTGCAGCTATAACAGCTTCAACTCTTCTGGCTGTCCACAAGGTTTAGGAGTGTGTCTACAGCAGGGGTAGGCAACCTGGGGCCCTCCAGCTGTTGTTGAACTACATTACCCATGAGGCATTGCAAGGCTGGCAGTTACAAATACTCCCAGAGGCATGATGGGACTTGTAGTTCTGCAACAGCTGGAGGGCCCCAGGTTGACTACCCCTGGTCTACAGGAATATTTGACCATTCTTCCAAAAGCACGTTTGTGAGGTCAGGCACTGATGTTGGACGAGAAGGCCTGGCTCTCAGTCTCCACTCATCCCAAAGGTGTTCTATCAGGTTGAGGTCAGGACTCCGCCCCAAACTCACTCATCCATGTTTTTATGGACCTTGCTTTGTGCACTGGTGTGCAGTTATGTTGGAACAGGAAGGGGCCATCCCCAAACTGTTCCCACAAAGTTGGGAGCATGAAATTGTCCAAAATGTCTTGGTATGCTGACGCCTTAAGAGTTCCCTTTAGTGTAGGGTGACCAGACGTCCCCGGTTTCAGGGGACAGTCCCCGGATTGAGGACACTGTCCCCGGACCAAGTCTGTCCCCGGTTCTGTCCCCGGATTTTAATATGAACAGGGGCTGGGGCAATTTCAAAGACAGTCAGTGCAGAATAAAAAAAAAAATCTGAATTACACACCCCCACTGCGCCGCTCCTACTAGCTTAGGGGGGGGTGTATTTTTTTCCATTATCTGTGCCCCTTTATGATGATCACGTGCTGGTCGGAGCAGATGGAATATTTCTTCAGTTTCGGGTGCCCATTCAGCTCCACTCGCACGTTCTTCTACCTTGGCTCAAGTCCCGACCAGCCGCCTTCCTGCTTATCTCCTTGCCTTCCCTGGTGGAGTGATCTTCCTCTGCTCCCCACCCAGTTGTAGCCGGGGCCGAAAAGTTAAAATTGACAGGATGTGAGGCGGGCGGCGGTGGCGATGGGCAGAGAGTCGTTGAATGCCACTATTAGCGCTGCAAATGCAATCTAAATCGCCTCAAGGCCCTTTCATCCAACATCAGTACCTGACCTCACAAATGCGCTTCTGGAAGAATGGTCAAACATTCCCAGAGACACACTCCTAGACCTTGTGGACAGCCTTCCCAGAAGAGTTGAAGCTGTTATAGCTGCAAAGGGTGGGCCAACTCAATATTGAACCCTTACTGCCTCACAGAAGAAGTCCCATTGGACGAAACGTACGTCAGGCTAGGCACCGAGCAGCGGTGATGTCTGAAATCTCGTGGAGGGTGCTGGACAAACGATTGTTTCCATTTTGAGCCTTATTTTTTTATGATTTTTGTTGTAAGTACAACTTTTAATAAAATCCTGTGTGCTTTTAAAAGAATGTTGCTCAATGAGTTCATCTTCCTCTTTCATATGATGAATGTTTGACCCGACTCTGAAGTTTCCTTAACTGATGATAACTGTGGAATATACACCTGTGGAATCCAATTAAGCAGGCTGGGTAGTGGATGCGGTTGAGCCCATAGTGAAAGGCTAAAAGCTCACTAATGCGCAGATAGACCCTGGAGGGTCTTAAAATCTGGTAAGCAGATATACTTACCCTGTCTATCCTGTGGGGAGCACCGGGTGTCTTCACAAATTGAACATTGGATCAGCACACGTTTTGAGTTCACTTTATGGATGCGGAATTGGGACATTTGGACTACTAATAATAATTTTTATTTTTCCCTTTTTCATTTTTTCACGTTTTTATCTTTATTGCATTATATTATATATTTTTTGCACTTTATCCGCTTGACGACCGGCATCGGCAGAATGGCACGGCTGCGCAAAGTGACGTATATATACATCACTTAGAATTTTGCGCCATGCGGGTGCGTGCGCGCCCCTGCCGTGAGCTCCGTGACTGTGCCCACGGGACCCGCGGACTTGATGTCCGCCGGTGTCCCGCAATCGGGTCACAGTGCCGCAGAACGGGGAGAGGCCAGTGTAAACAAGCATCTCCCTGTTTTGCCTTGTGTCATGTCACTGGTCGTCTGCTCCCTCTCATCAGGAGCAGCGATCAGTGACATGTCACAGTAAGCCACGCCCCCTAACAGTTAGAATCACTCCCTAGGACACACTTAACCCCTTCCTAGCCCCCTACTGGTTAACCCCTTCCCTGCCAGTTACATTTATACAGTAATCAGTGCATTTTTATAGCACTGATCGCTGTATAAATGTGAACGGTCCCAAAATAGCATCAAAAGCGTCCGATGTGTCCGCCATAATGTCGCAGTCTTGATAAAAATCGCTGATGGCCGCCATTACTAGTAAAACAAAAATTATTAATAAAAATGCCATAAAACTATCCCCTATTTTGTAGACGCTATAACTTTTGCGCAAACCAGTCAATATACGCTTTTTACGTTTTTTTTTAACAAAAATATGTAGAAGAATACGTATCGGCCTAAACTGAGGAAAAAAAAAGTTTTTTTATATATTTTTGGTGGATAGTTATTATAGCAAAAGTAAAAAATATTGCTTTTTTTTTCAAAATTGTCGCTCTGTTTTTGTTTATAGCGCAAAAAATAAAAACCGCAGAGGTGATCAAATACCACCAAAAGAAAGCTCTATTTGTGGGGAAAAAAAGGACATAAATTTTGTTTGGGAGCCATGTCGCATGACCGCACAATTGTCAGTTAAAGCAACACAGTGCCGAATCGCAAAAAGTGGCCCGGTCATTTGGTGTCAAGTGGTTAATCATTAAGGTCATGGTTTGACAGCACTACACATTTTTGATTTACATTTTTGTTATGAAGTGCACATTGTTGTGAGAGCAGCTGTCGGTCACAGATCATCCGTGTCACTTACATAATTTAATTTAATCTATATGCACTTAGCGCAATATCGCTTATTTACTACTAGGTATGCCAAGGAGCAAGATATCAGCGGGAGAGAGCACAATAATCTGGCAAAATGGAAATGCAGAGACATGGCCTAAAGCAGGAAGTTCATGGGAGGAGTAAAGTGTTCAAGGTTCACCAGAAACAAGAGACAAGGCAAGAAAGTCCAAAGGATCGGACAGGAAGCTGTCCAACATCTCAGGTGGCTCAGCAAGAGGAGCTACTGCCAGACGCAGCAGAGGTTGTGGGTTTAGGTCCCGGTCCTGACAATCATGGTCTAGAAGTATTCAATCTAAAAATGATAGCCTGTGTGGGTGTTTTGAAATTTATCAGAGAAACCAAGAGAAGACAGGAAATAAAAAGAGGAAAGATTAAGACCCCTTTCACACTGTGGCGTTTTTCAGGCGCTTTGGCGTTAAAAAAAGCGCCTGTAAAGCGCCTGAAAGAAGCCTCATCTGCAATCCCAATGTTAAAGCCTTAGTGCTTTCAGAGCCCTTTCACACTGCCAGTGCCCGAAAAACAACGGTAAAGCTCCGCTAAGACCCCTTTCACACTGGGGCGTTTTTCAGGCGCTTTGGTGTTAAAAAAAGCGCCTCAATGGGAAGGGGTGCTTAAGGCCACTTTCACACGGGGCGGAGAGGTGCGCTGGCGGTATCCGTCGGATTTGCCGCGATATTTGCCCGCTAGCGGTGCGGTTTTAAGCCCCTCTAGCGGCCGAGAAAGGTTTAAAACCGCCCGAAACCGCTGCTACAGCAGCGGTTTGCGGCCGGTATAGCCGCAGCATCCCATTGAAATACACACCACTCCAAAGATGTGGCTTGCAGGAGATATTTTTTCCTCCCGCCAGCGCATCGCCTCAGTGTGAAAGCCCTCAGACTTTAACATTGAGAATGCTGGGGCAGGATTATTTCAGGCGTTATTTATGCGCTATTTTTAGCGGTAAAACGTCTGAAATACACCTCAGTGTGAAAGGGGCCTAAAGGGGTTGTAATGGATAATTTTTTTTAAATAACAAACATGTTATACTTACCTCCACTGTGCAGTTAGTTTTGCACAGAGTGGCCCCAATTCACGTCTTCTGGGGTCCCTCGGCGGCTGTCTCGGTTCCTCCCCGCAAGAAGTAACCCCATTCATGGGAGCTCTCTCTCATGGTGATGAGTTCTTGCGGGCGCGCTCCCGTGATACAGCCGGCGGCTATAGCCGCTCACTGTATCACTTGGCCCCGCCCCCCCGGCGCACCACGTCATTGGATGTGATTGACAGCAGCGTGAGCCAATGGCTGCGCTGCTAACAATCATTCAATGAATGAGCCGAGGATGCATTAAGGTGAAAAGGATGCATTAAGGTGAGAAAAAAACGAACCTTTACAACCCCTTTAAGGCAGGCGACCCAACCAGAACTCGACCCCCACCACCCACCAACCAATGCTTATGATGATGAGGTGGGCCCTGTAAGTAGGGCCCCAAACTCTCTCAGATTTAGCTTGTTTTTCCTGGAGTATACTAACCAGTACAATAGTAAGCTTACACTTCATAACACATCTGTCTACTAATGGGGTATTTCAATCAGTTGCAATAGATATTGGCGCTTGTGTATGTTTAGGGAACTTATCGACAAGTTTGTTTAAAAGAGCTACTTGTGCCTTTTTTTGGGATAGTAATTATCATTGCAGAGTATAGTAAAGTGTGGACCCTCGTCCAGAATCACCTGACCTTGGGACAGGTCCACCATGTATGGTACATCAAGCCTTCCAGGCCACAGCCTCTGAAACACCTACAGGTGACTTCAGGATACATTTGAGATCTCTGGGCCACCAACCTGTGAGCCAAAGGCTGCATGTGGCCCTTTGGTATGTGATGTGTGGCCCTCGGACCTCATTGGTCTGTAGTAGAAACATTGATTAGGGTAATAGCATTGATCTCTAGTAGTATCATGTAACTTGTTCCCAATTTCCTATTGTCTTCTGCAGAATATTCCCAGCCAAAAATATACACTCTCTGATCCTCATTTTCTTTATTAGGTTGCAGTTTCTGACTGTCCTCTCAAGCATTACACTATATTACCAAAAGTATTGGGACACCTGCCTTTACACGCACATGAACGTTAATGGCATCCCAGTCTTAGTCCGTAGGGTTCAATATTGAGTTGGCCCACGCTTTGTAGCTAAAACAGCTTCAACTCTTCTGGGAAGGCTGTCCACAAGGTTTAGGAGTGTGTCTATGGGAATGTTTGACCATTCTTCCAGAAGGGCATTTGTGAGGTCAGGCACTGATGTTGGAATGAGAAGGCCTGGCTTGCAGTCTCCGCTCTAATTCATCCCAAAGGTGTTCTATGAGGTTGAGGTCAGGACTCTGTGCAGGCCAGTCAAGTTCCTCCACCCCAAACTCACTCATCCATGTCTTTATGGACCTTGCTTTGTACACTGGTGCAGTCGTGTTAGAACAGGAAGGGGCCATCCCCAAACTGTTCCCACAAAGTTGGGAGCATGAAATTATCCAAAATGTCTTGGTATGCTAACGCCTTAAGAGTTCCCTTCACTGGAACTAAGGGGCCAAGTCCAACCCCTGAAAAACAACCCCACACTATAGTCCCCCCTCCACCAAATGATTTGGACCAGTGCACAAAGCAAGGTCCATAAAACATGAATGAGCAAGCATGGGGTGCAGGAATTTGACTGACATGTGCAGAGTCCTGACCTCAACCTGATAGAACACCTTTGGGATGAATTAGAGCGGAGACTGCGAACCAGGCCTTCTTGTCCAACATCAGTGCCGGACCTCAGAAATGCTCTTCTGGAAGAATGGTCAAACATTCCCATAGACACACTCCTAAACCTCGTGGACAGCCTTCCCAGAGGAGTTGAAGCTGTTATAGCTGCAAAGGGTGGGCCAACTCAATACTGAACCCTACGGACTAAGGCCTCATGTACACTGCTGCTGGTAAACGGACATTTAGGAGCAGTGGGGCATTTTTTTCAACTGCTCCTGAACTTTCCTCTATGTTATCTTATCAGCTGTGTTTAGAGGCATTTCAAGCGGCAAACGCGGCTAAACGCGGTAACTCACGTTTAGCAGCGTTTCGTTTAGAGACGTTTTTCATTTTAAGCAAGAAAAAAAAAAAAAAAGTATTATTTTTTTTTAAATGCTTCTAGATGCAAACGCGGCTAAACGCGGCTAAACACGGCATGTAAACGCGGCTAAACGGACGTTTTTAGACGCCAATTTCTAGCTGTCAAGTTAAATCGTTCAGGAGAGGTTGAACAACGTCCCGTGTACATGAAGCCTAATGCCTCGTACACACGACCGGTTTTCCCGACGGGAAAACAGCCATGTTTGCTTTTTGTCGGGAAAACCAGCCGTGTGTATGCTCCATAGCAGTTTTCCCGACAAGAGAACTGACCGCAAAAAAATTAGAACCAGCTCTCTTTTTTCCCGTCATTATTCCCGGCGGTCTTTTTGCCGTCGCGAAAACCGCTGGTGTGTATGCTTTTCCGAGGGGAAAAAAAATGCATGCTCGTAAACAATTCGACGCATGCGCGGAAGCATAGAACGTAATTTTGTCGGCTCGTCGTAGTCTTTGACGTCACCGCGTTCTTGCCATTCAAAAGTTCAGCGGTCTTTTGTGTGAAAGTGTGTATGCAAGGCAGGCTTGAGAGGAATCCCGTCGGGAAAAGCGTCGTTTTTTCATGCCGGGAAAACCGGTCGTGTGTACGAGGTATTAAGACTGGGATGCCATTAAAGTTCATATGTGTGTGTAAATGCAGGTGTCGTAATACTTTTGGTAATATAGTGTATATTGAATATTTCGTGCGGCCCTCTGGTGTTGTCAGGGGCCGCATTTGAGGCCCCCTTTAGCTCATAAGTTTGTTTTAGATAGTCTGGCTGGAACCAGAAACCAATGAGGCATGAAATTGTAATTGGCCTCTTTTAACTGGACGTTCAAAATGCCTTCATGAATTTACCTGCAGACATAAAAAAAAATAAACTGCAGTTGCTCTATAAAAAAAAAAAAGTATTACTATATGCTCATTGCTCAGTGTGAGGCTGCACCCTGGATGCACCATATACTGTCCCGTGGGCACGCGGTGTGTGTATGTCCCTTCTGTCATTCAGAGTGAGTTACCCATGACATCCCTTTGGTGTGTTGGGTTGGGGGCTGATCACACGGAGTCATATTTAATCCTTAGTGACAAGTGTCACCTAATCTGCATTGATGGCTTGTGCTGACACAGAGGCCCCCTGTACCACGCCACTCCCGCTCATCCTCTAATCGCGTTCCTCCCCGGCTCTTCCTGTTTACAAGCGCACCCTTTCCGATCTCTTTACCCTTAGGCACCCACTCCTCTCCCACTCTAACGAGCGTCTATTTTACACTCCTTCATAATAAGCCTCCTCTCAGCATTCTGCAAATCTTATTTATGGCTTACCCAAATCTATATGCCTTTTCCCATATCATAATCGTAGAACTTAATGGCGTGCGCCAGCAGCAGCCGAACGTGAGAATTCTCTTATGTATAGCATTTTACAGAGTACACAGACCCTTCCTGTCAGTTTCTGAGAGAGCTTAAAATAATCCGGGGTCCGATAGAGATCCAAAGGGAAGCACTGTGATAGGCTTGCTGAATAATCCGCAATGAATCATAGGAAACTGAGATTACAGGTAAGATGCGTGTCCCCTGTAGGGTGCCCATGTGTCCCGGATTGCCCGGGACTGTCCCGCAATTGACATGTCTGTCCTGGGTCCTGGGCACCTTCATTCCGGGACAATACAGTGTCCCGGAATGAAATAGAGGACACAGTCACCCCCTACTAACTAGTAACTACATTTCCGGAACTGGTTGCTAGGGCCTGTGCTGCCTGGCGTCTTGCAACCAGTGACAATTTACGCTCAGAAAGTGAGGCCGGGAGAGAGGCCTGCGCCTAGTGCAGCGCTGCTGTCCCCACCCACCACGGCACCTCCTCCTTCTCTGGCACCCAGCGGCAAGCAGCAGGGACTGGTGTGATCTTCACTCTCCAGATAGCGACTCCACTCCTTTCCTTCAATGCACGTGGCTCATGCAGAAGGAGTGACCGCAGCACTGCATCTGGCGGCAGACTATGGGTGGCAAGCGGCACTGCATCTGGTGGCAAGTGGCACATTCACCTGACAAATAACCCACCGCCAAATTCCCCATTAACCCCGAAACGACATTTCCTGCTGACCCCTCATCTTTTTTTGGATGGCAGTTTGGAAATGTGGTCACCTTAGTCCCCTGTAGGCTTAAAGTGATTGTAAACGATCACTTTGTAAAACAACTTACCGGTATTCAATTTAAAATAAAAATGAAAGACAAAACACTGGTGTACAGCTATATAAAAAAAACAAAAAAACATTATAAATACCTTTTTTCCCCTTTTGTGATCACGTTCCCTCTGTTCTCAGCTGCATAAGAGCGGGGGGGGGGGGCAGATACAGCATTACACCGAGCTTCCCAGTAAATGGCTGTGCAGGAGGTGGGGGGTGGGGACGTGTCAGGACAAGTCTGATCATTGCTAGAGAACTGACCACGATGTGTTCTCCTGCTTAGTGTGGTCAGTTTTTCATAGGAAAGCAGAGGGACTGGCAGGAACACCAGGGATTTCACATAAAGGAAGCAATACAAAGAGAACAGGAGACTTTCTCATACAAGTACATGGGACAGCAGACACATATCAGAAAAAAATAGCAAATCAAGAAAAATAATATAACATATACAATTGTGACGCAAGACATATTGTAATGGAATGTTATTAAAAATTACCCTTCCTTTTCAATCTGCAGCTCTGCAATTTTCTGTAAAATGCAATATGACTACCTAGAAGTGTTCTGTACACAGAATGTATACAGAACAAGATACAAGTCAGATTTCAGGCATCCCCTGCAACACAAATGTCATTTTTGGTGAGATACTCCCAATAGGAAATCACGGCTAAAGGGATGCAGGCCCAGCAGATTTCCTCATTAGTGCCGAGCAGGTACAGCAGCTGACTGATAATTATGAAACCACTCCCATTAGACTTATGCCCCGTACACACGATCGTTTTTAATGTCATTTTTTAAACCGACGTTTTTCTCCTCGTTTTTTTTTCATGTTTCCTCTCAAGCCTGCCTTGCGTACACACCATCATTAAAAAAAACGATCAAGCAAAGCGCAGTGACGTTCAACACGTACGACGGCACTATAAAGGAAAAGTTCCGTTCGAATGGCGCCACCCTTCATGTTAGTAAAGTTTGTTGAGCGACGATTCGCGCTTTTCAGTCCGTTACTGTGTAATGAATGTGCTATCTCCATTACGAACGCTAGTTTTACCAGAACGTGCGCTCCCGTCTCATACTTGATTCTGAGCATGCGCGTTTTTTTCACGTCGTTAAAGCATACACACTATCGTTTTTCACGTCGTTAAAAAAAACGACATGAAAAACGACGTGAAAAAAGAGAGCATGTCCGGAATTTTTAATGGCCGTTTTTCACGTCGTTAAAAATGCTCTGGAGCCTACACACGATCATTTTTCAGGGCCATTTTTTAAAATGGCAGTTTTAACGGCATGAAAAACGATCGTGTGTATGGGGCATTACTTTCCCACATGAACACAGACAAACAAACAGGGATTTCTTCAGAATAACAAAATGTAGGAATCTGCAACAAAGCTTGGTAAAATTCTTGAAATGTACATAGATCACCCAGAGGGGACATTTTTTTTTCTCAACAAAAGTGGAGTTACTCTTTAAGCAAAAATGTAATTTTTTGCTTTATCAAAATTGTGTGAAAATCAGGAAACTTCATTGTCCCTCATTTAGCGAGAGAAAAATGTTTATATATTGAGGAACAGAGGTACTACTACCCATACCTAGCTCTATCCACAACTCCTTGTGTACCAACAGAGCCATTTGTACACCATTATAGTGCGGACAAGGTGATTATATATCTTTGTTAATAAACAAAGGGTTAGGATTTGCTTTGGGGTTAGCATAGGGATTAGGGGTTACAGTTAAGGTTAACATTAGGTTAGCATTAGGGCTAGCATTATAGACAATGTTAGGTTTAAAATTACGGTAAGTGATAGCATCATCAATGTTAGCTATAGGGATAGCATTAAGGTAGGTGTTGGGGTTAGCATCAGGGACAGGGTTAGGGTTAACACTAGGGTTAATATTAGGAACAGAGATATTTAGGGATATGATTTGGAATTGTGTTATGGTCAACATTAGTGTAACATCCAGGTAAGGGGTTACATTAGGAGTAACATTAGGGTTAGTGACATCAATAGAGTAAGCATTATGGTAAGTTTTAGGGAATAACATTATGGAGAGTGTTAGGGTTAACATTAGGTTTAAGAATAGTAATAGGGTTAGTATTAGTTTTAGCATTAGGGATAATGTTAGGGTTAGTGCTAGGGTGAACATTAGAGTTAGGGATAGCATTAGGGTTAGAGTTAACGTTAACATTAGAAATAGCGTTAAGTCCTGTACACACGATCGGTTTTACCGATGAAAACAGTCCGATGGACTTTTTTCATCGGACAAACCGATCTTGTATGGGCCCCATCGGTCTTTTTTCCATCGGTGATTAAAAATAGAACATGTTTTAAATTTATCAGATGGAAAAAAAAACGTTAGCAAATTCCGATCGCCTGTGTGAAACTCCATCGGAGAAAAAACCCACGCATGCTCAGAATCAAGTCGACGCATGCTCAGAAGCATTGAACTTAATTTTTTTCGGCTCGTCGGAGTGTTTTACGTCACAGCGTTTGGGACGGTCGAATTTTTGACTGATGGTGTGTAGGCAAGACTGAAGGAAGTCAGCTTCATCGGATTTCCGATGGAAAAATCCATTGGATTTTATTCCATCGGAAATCCGATCGTGTGTACAGGGCTTTAGGGTTAATATTGGGGTTATTGTTAGGGATATAAACCAACAAGCGAAAAAATAAATAAATCATGTGCACAAAAATAACTTTTTCACAGTAGCACTCATAAAAAAACCATTAACAACTAAAAAATGTGTTCAAACACATCTAATCATAAATAAAATGTCCATGAAAAAAATGTGAAAATATCTTGCAATTCCACACAAAACATAAACGATAGTCCTCTTGAAAAGTGCAAAAGATGTGCAAAAAGTATAATAACACCAATTCCTCCACCACAGTGAAAAATGGGAGTTCAGCTCCCTTAGGAAACAGACTCACCAAATGCTGTTGTCATTCACTCTCGTGTTTGACAAATAAGCTCAGGGATTATATTGTAACTGATTGAATTTGCTATGGATCTGGAATCCCTTGAAGACTGCCTATGCTGACTATCCTATTCCTCCTGAATCTTGATGATGCTAGCTTCCAACAATATTTTTGGCTTAGGGCACCACCACCCACAGGGGCATGTTATTACAATTTTTGATATAATATTTCACAGCAGGGCCTGTTCCTGCGCCCAACAAGAGTATCTGTGAGGGGTTACAGTGTTGTGGCAACACCACCATCACCCAAGGCCCAATTTTTCTGCCAATGTTTAAGAGGGGCATGTTATTACAATTTTTTATATAATATTTCACGGTAGGGCCAGTTCCTGCTCCCAACAAGAATATCTGTGAGGGGTTACAGTGTTCTGGCACCACCAACACCTAAGGCCCAATTTTTCTGCAGAGTATATAGGGCAGGCCGTATAGTATATATACTGCTGTTCAGAGTATACATTTTTTAAAATTTGTTTGGGGGTTTTCAATGATTTTGATCTATATTGCCGAGATCCGACAATACATTACAGCCGCAAGCAGTTTTAAATTAAGTTTTTTCATTTAGAAATGTCATTTTGCTATGGTACTGTTATAAACATTGGAAAGATGCGCTACTTTACAGGCAGACAAAGGAGACCCCCAGGCATGATATTTAAAGGAATATTTCACTTTTATTGTTTCACTTTAAGCATTATTAAAATCCCTGCTCTTGAAAAAACTGCAGTTTTTAAAACTTATTTTTGCATTGATACATGTCCCCTGGGGCAGGACCCGGGTCCCCAAACACTTTTTATGGCGATAACTTGCATATAAGCCTTTAAAATGAACACTTTTGATTTTTCATGTTCGCATCACATAGACTTTAACAGTGTTCGCATGTTTGAACAAATTTTTTGCCTGTTCGCATGTTCTGCTGCGAACAGAACCGAGGGGTGTTCAGCCCATCCCTAGCATTTGGGTTATTGTTAGGGATATGATTAGGACTAGTGTTATGGTCAATATTAGGGTAATATCCAGGTAAGGAGTTACATTGGGGGTAACATTAGGGTTAGTGACATTAATAGAGTAAGCATAATGGTTAGTTTTAGGGTTTGGAATAACATTAGGCGGAGTGTTAGGGTTAAGAATAGCATTCGTTTTAGCATTAGGGATAATGTTAGGGTTAACATTAAAATTAATGTTAGCAATAAGGTTAGGAATACCACCAGGGTTAACATTATAGATAGTGTTTGAGTTAGCATTAGGGTTAAGGATAGCATTACCCCCCTATACTTACCTGAGCTCCATCTCAATCCAGCGATGTGCATGACAGCAGCGGCTCTGCCAGGTCCCTCTCACCTAATTGGCTCACACAGCAGCGGGAACCATTGGCAATCTTGTATAGACAATAACCGCTTATTCCGGAGTTCAGCTTTAACATTTTTTTTAATCAGTGACCTGAAACAAGCAGCAAGTATATATTTACTGTAAATCTGCAGCCTCTATTGAGGTCATATAAACTATTGCAGCTCTACAGGCTTGCTAAGACAATAAAGACATATATAAATGAGAGAAGGAAACATTGGCGATGTGACTTAGCCTGAAGCTGGGGTGTATGGCTCTTCCTTCCTTACCCTCCCTGCTGCTGACATATGCTATGTGCCATCGCTCTGAATTACTGCGCTGCAATAAAAAAGAATTACTGAACGCTACTGACAGATAAGCCATGTATTACCTTAATTCCTTACTGAGATATTACAGCCAAACATAAAAGTGTACTATTCAAATTGTAATCAAACCCAAAACTAAAAAAAGTAAATAATTGCAGCTTATCAATCCTTTTTTTTCATTTTTCCCCCCTTTGTTTTCACCTGGTGATCCTGACAATAACACACTTCCTGTCCTATGGTGACAACACTCACTGTACTGCATCAAGACAACCAGAACAGGATGAGACTACAAGACCCCACCCCTCTGCTCTTCTCCATCATAGAGAGGGACGTGCTCCTGTAGTCCTCATAGATAGCCAAGAACAATGTAACAGCAGAACATGCGAACAGGCAAAAAATTCATTCAAACACGCGAACACCGTTAAAGTCTATGGGACACGAACATGAAAAATCAAAAGTGCTCATTTTAAAGGTTAATATGCAAGTTATTGTCATAAAAAGTGTTTGGGGACCCGGGTCCTGCCCCAGGGGACATGTATCAATGCAAAAAAAAGTTTTAAAAATGGAAGTTTTTTTCGGGAGCAGTGATTTTAATGATGCTTAAAGTGAAACAATAAAAGTGAAATATTCCTTTAAGTTTCGTACCTGGGGGGTGTCTATAGTATGCCTGTAAAGTAGCGCATGTTTCCCGTGTTTAGAACAGTCTCTGCACAAAATGACATTTCTAAAGGAAAAAAAGTAATTTAAAACTACTCGCGACTATAATGAATTGTCGGGTCCCGGCCAAACAGATAAAAGTCATTGAAAAAAAAGTCCGAACCCGAACGGGAATCCCGCGTTGTGTCAGAGGGGGGCGGGGTCACCCATACATGTCACTAGGTAACCCAGGCCTTTCCCCGTTGTGTCAGAGGGGGGCGGGGTCACCCGCGCACTGACGGGTGGCCCCGCCCTCAGCTATATAAGAGCTGTCAGGCTGGAGCGCATCATTTATCGGGTGCCTCCCGTTGAGGCAGGATTGTGTCTGCGTCGTATCCTCGCTGGAGATCGAAAATGTATTTACATCGCTGGAGATTGAGACTGGATTACATCGCTGAAATAATTTTTTTCTTTTTTTTTTTCTTTTTACCCAAGCTGTGTACTCTTGTTTTTAACATTTTTTTTTCTTTTTGTGAAATGGTAGGGGTACAATGTACCCCTTACCAATTCACATGGGGGCGGCATCTGGGGGTCCCCTTTTTTAAAGGGGGCTTCCAGATTCCGATAAGCCCCCCGCCCGCAGACCCTCACAACCACTGGGCAAGGGTTGTGGGGATGAGGCCCTTGTCCCCATCAACATGGGGACATCCTCCCTATGTTGAGGGCATGTGGCCTGGTACGGTTCAGGAGGGGGGGCGTTCTCTCCTCCCCCCTCTTTTCCTGCGGTCTGCCAGGTTGTGTGCTCCGATAAGGGTCTGGTATGGATTTTTGGGGGGAACCCCACGCCAATTTTTTTTAATTTTGGTGCGGGGTTCCCCTTAAAATCCATACCAGACCTGAAGGGTCTGGTATGGATTTTGACGGGGACCCCTACACCATTTAAAAAAAAAAATGGTGCAGGGTTTCCCTTAATATCCATACCAGACCTGAAGGGCCTGATATGGAATTTGGGGGGACCCCCACGCATTTTTTTTTTTATTTTGGTTCAGGGTTCTCCTTAATATTCATACCAGACCCAAAGGGCCTGGTAATGGTTTGGGGGGGAACCCATGGCATTTTTTTTCAATGACTTTTATCTGTATTGCCGGGATCTGACAATTCATTATAGCCGCGAGTAGTTTTAAATTACTTTTTTTCCTTTAGAAATTTCACTTTGTGCAGGGACTGTTATAAACACGGGAAACATGCGCTACTTTACAGGCATACTATAGACACCCCCCAGGTACGAAATTTAAAGGAATATTTCACTTTTATTGTTTCACTTAAAGCATTATTAAAATCACTGCTCCGTTTTTAAAACTTTTTTTTTTTGCATTGATACATGTCCCCTGGGGCAGGACCCGGGTCCACAAACACTTTTTATGACAATAACTTGAATATTAACCTTTAAAATTAGCACTTTTGATTTCTCCCATAGACTTTTAAAGGGTGTTCCGCGGCTTTCGAATTTGCCACGAACACCCCAAATTATTCGCTATTCGGCGAATGGGCGAACAGCCAATGTTCAAGTCGAACTCATGTTCGACTCGAACATAAAGCTCACCCCTAGTAGAGAGTTGTAAAGAAGGAAAAACTGCGCTATTTCCATGCAACATTGTATTTAGAAGGAGCAACACTGCCGTTAAATACCCACAGTACCAATTATAATTCCATATAGAGTTGCGCTAAGTCCCAATAAAGAAAATGTAAAAATAAATGTAAATAAAATAAATAAAATGAAAAGTCCAAGTTGTGATGAAACAAAGTCCTTCAAATGGTATGCACACCATCCATCACCAAACAAGTGCGAAATCCTTAGTTAACACCTCAAACCTTATAGAGGAATAAACCCACTTTTACAAAAAAAAAAAAAACACCTGCAAGACAAAGGCATAATAAGCTAGTATGCATAGCATATTAGCTCATTATGTAATACTTACCTCAGATCGAAGCCCCCGCCACAGCCGTCCTCATACACCGCTCGGGTGGCAGACATCTCTCACGGGGTTTACTTCCAGGTATCGCCGCTCCATCGCTGTGATTGGCCAGAGCCGCAATGACGTCACTCCCGCGCATGCGCGCGGGAGCCGCCAGTCACGGCACTGCCCCCTTTAGGAATGGCACGAATGCCGTCGCTAAAGTGCGCCTGCGCCGTTGTCTACATTGTAGACATCGGCGCCCGTAATTTTTGTAAATATCTCCTAAACAGTGTAGGTTTAGGAGATATTTCAAGCACCTACAGGTAATCCCTAATCTAGGCTTACCTGTAGGTAAAAGTGGTTGTAAAGGGTTTGCAACCACTTTAAAGTGTGCTTGCTTACCAGCTTGCAATGACCTCCTATTATAGAAGGTCAGTATCGCTTGCGGCTCAAAACCCAGCCAGGGTCTCTATCCATCCAGGGGAACTTTATGTTGAAATAAAGAAATCAGCCTTCAAGAAAACTCGATCACGGAATATCCCCAAAAAACATATAAACTCGCCATAGCATAAAAACTTGAAACGTTTTATTTATAGTAAAAAAGGTTGCACACACAACAAATGCACTTTAAAATGCGCATTAATGGTATACAAGCCGGCCGGCTCTCTGTAGCAGCCCGTCCTTCCGGGATATATGAAGGGCGGTGACATAAGTACGTCGCTCCACCCAACATCAGACGACGTCAGTGTGTGACGAAACGCATCTGTTGGTGCAATGTGCTGACGTCACCGACCTGGACTTATCACTGGTAGAGAGCACAGAAAGTTAACAGATGACAAGATTTCTAGTAGGATCAACGGGTACATTTTGCACTTCTTGAACAGATATAATAAAATGCTTTCAATTTCAATGATACTGTATATTTAAAGTGGTTCTAAAGCCCAAACATTTTTTTACCTTAAAGCATTCCTTGCATTAAGGTAAAAAATGTTTAGGCATCAGCATCCCCCCTCACCCCACACTTTTTACTTACCTGAGCCCTCATTGGATCCAGCACCGTGCACATCTGCAGCTCTTCTCTCCCCTCGCTTCCAGGTCTCACTGGCTTTGCTGGGACACCGGGAGCCATTGGCTTACAGTGCTGTCAATCAAAGCCAGTGACAAGGGAGTGGGGCCAAGTCCCACTGTCTGTGTCAATGAATGTAGCAGCGGGGCTTGAGAGTGAGCACAAAACAGCACACACTCAACATCCATAATCCCATGGCTTTCCCATAGTGTCTGTTTACACCTTGAAGCTGAAGCTTGTAGCTCAAAAAAGTATAGGTTTTCTCCATTCGCACTTGGAAGGTTGCGTGATCCCACCCCTTAGTGATGGTGAAACTTGGCACCCCAGATGTTTTGAAACTACATTTCCCATGATGCTTATGCACTCTGCAGTTTAGTGGAGCATCATGGGAAATGTAGTTCCAAAACATCTGGGGTGCCAAGGTTTGCCATCACTGCCCTAGGGTATACAGTACCTTCCTCCTTTTTGAGATGGGAACAAGACATGTGCAGCTTGTTTCATTCCGAATAAATATTCGGACAAATTTTTCATTATTCTGAGATTTGGATGCCAACGAAATTCCGAATTACAATATAAACAAATTTTTCCAAAATCTCCAAATAACAAAATTTGTCAGAATTTACGAAATTCGGCACAAAATTCTAATTGAATTGAAAATCGAAATGCATTTCGAATTCGAAAAGGGAATTCGAACTGTAAAACATATTGCTGAAATCAAAGACTATGGGGGTTATTTACGAAAGGCAAATCCACTTTGCACTACAAGTGCAAACTACAAGTGCAAAGTGCACTTGAAATTGCACTGAAAGTGCACTTGGAAGTGCAGTCGCTGTAAATCTGAGGGGTAGATCTGAAATGAGGGGAAGCTCTGCTGATTTTATCATCCAATCATGTGCAAGCTTAAATGCTGTTTTTTATTTTCCTTGCATGTCCCCCTCGGATTTACAGCGACTGCACTTTCAGTGCAAATTCAAGTGCACTTTGCACTTGTAGTTTGCACTTGTAGGGCAAAGTGGATTTGCCTTTAATAAATAACCCCCCTTGTGTCTTATTAGTGAACAAATTCAAAATAATGCTGTTTTCATTTTTTTTAAGCCAAAGGTGATTTGATGATTTATTCTAATGATCATTTGATGAACATTTTTCTTTTGTTCGTTCACTTTGCATGTGTAAAATTGATGAAGAAGAAACCATTAATATATATATATATTTTAAAGAATTTTTACTTAAAATAATTTTTTCACCTCAAATAACACTGGCTCTCTGCTCTTTGCTCTGTCCTCTCTCCTCTCCTCTTTCTGCTCTCTCCTCTCTGCTCTCTTCTCTATCCTCTATTCTCTATACTTTCCCCTCTATTCTCTCTCCTCTCTCCTCTATGCTCTCTCCTCTCTGCTTTCTCCTCTCTCCTCTCTGTTCTATGCTCTCTGCTCTCTCCTCTCTGCTCTCCCCTCTCTGCTCTCTCCTCTCTTCTCTTTCCTCATTCCTCTCTCCTCTCTCCTCTCTTCTCTTTCCTCTTTCCTCTATTCTCTCTCCTCTCTGCTCTCTCCTCTCTCCTCCTTCCTCTTTCCTCTCTCCTCTGTCCTCCTCTCTCCTCTCTTTGTCGCAAAATGGCTTTCACACATGGCCTTATATCAGCCCTCAAATTTTCCACTCGCATTTTGCAAGTAGAAAATGAGGGCTGGCGAGCATGGGCTTCCTGGGAGCGGAGGGGGAGGGGGGCAGCACCGCCAGTGATCGCGGAGGGGAAGAGAGAGGAGAGCAGGCGGCCGCATTGATGGACCTGTGTCTATCAATGCAGCCTCACCTGTGTCCATCAATGCAGCCTCACCTGTGTCCATCAATGCAGCCTACCTGTGTCCATCAATGCAGCCTACCTGTGTCCGTCAATGCAGCCTACCTGTGTCCAACAATGCAGCCTTACCTGTGTCCAACAATGCAGCCTTACCTGTGTCCATCAATGCAGCCTACCTGTGTCCATCTATGCAGCCTCACCTGTGTCCATCAATGCAGCCAACCTGTGTCCATCATGCAGCCTTACCTGTGTCCATCAATGCAGCCTACCTGTTTTTAATGTTGTTTTTAATGTTTGTTTTTAATGTTCTTTTACATTGACAGATCTCCGTTCTGGCTCTCTGAGGAACGATCACAGGTCGCCGGTGGACATCGTGGCCGCCGGCCACACGCATCAGCTCTGGCGCGCCTCTGCACAGGTAGGCCGGATCACGTACATGTACATCATCCAGTCTGCTCCAGGTTAGGGGCATGCAGCGCCCCTATGTCTGATTGAGGATCCCGGCACTCTGGACCTGATGATCATGTGAGCACTATGCACTCACATGATCACAGTGTCAACGAAGCTGTTATGAATGAATTCATTTATAACAGCTGTATTTTCTATGCTGCGATTGGCCCACAGCTAGCACATGGTACCTGCGCCAATCATAGAACCCTGTACCATGTGATTAGCTGTAGCCAATCACAGATCACTAGTGATCACAGCTGTCATGAATATAACCCATTCATGACAGATGACAACTTTGCTGTTACAATGGTCTTCATTGTAACAGCAAACAAAGTGTAACAAAAAAAATATCCATGATCACCCTCTCAGAGTAGTACAGTGTTACTATGGTGACACTGAAATAATATGATAAAAGTTTTTAAAAACAATGATAAAAAAATGTTAAAAAATAAAAACAATGTTTAAAAAAATTGAATACAATTTTTTTTTTTCTTTTAACATACTATCCCTGTTTTTTTTCAGAATTGGATGCTATTGGCGAATTATAAAAGAAATACACGGTTAGAATGTGTTTATCTTACAGCATTGTGTTTATTGATACATTTATTCACATACTAATCTACTTGCATAATTTTGTAATTTGATTGTTTACTGCAGTTTTTTGTAAAATTTTAGACAACATTGCATTCCACCACTATCCCCTGAAGAAGAGGTTTCATCACTTTCAACCTTGAAACGCGTCGGGATTCTCTCTGTCCCAGTCCAATAGTTGGGACAGAACTATTGCCGCGTACACACGATCATTATTCACGGCGGTTAAAAAACCGCCGTGAATAATGACATTAAAAACGAGGGAACGGCTTGTTCCCCACACACGTTCGTTTTTCACGTCATTTTTTCTCTTGTCGAGAAAAACGACCGCCTGTGGGCTCCGCGGCAGTGTTTCCCTATGGGAAAACAGCCGCGGAAAAAAATGACGGGAAAAACAACGAGAAAAATTAGAGCATGTTCTAATTTTTCTCGTCGTTTTTAATGCCGTTTTTCACGTCGGGAAAAATGACAAAAAGACCACACACGGTTGTTTTTCTTGTTGAAAAATTTTTTTTTATTTTTCACGACGTGAAAAATGATCGTGTGTACGATAAGTGTTTTTTCTTGTACCGTTGTCACTATTTCTTGTTAAATGTCACCTACCGTTTGTGTAATTGCATCCAAACCTTTTATTCAATTCAATATAACTTTTAACCTATTCTAATAAAATATTATGTTTGATATACTTTAAAACTCTCTGCCTTTTAAAGTCCCATAAGAGGAAAATTCCACATTTTGTACTAAATGGGGCACAGTAAAGCTACATTAATGGGGCACAGTAAAGCTGCATTAATGGGACACAGAAAGGGTACATTAATGGGGCACAGAAAAGCTGCATTGATGGGGCACATAAAAGCTGCATTGATGGGGCACAGAAAAGCTGCATTAATGGGGCACAGTCAATCTGCATTAATGGGGCACAGAAAAGCTGCATTAATGGGTCACAGTCAAGCTGCATTAATGGGGTACAGTCAAGCTGCATTGATGGTGCACAGTAAAGCTTCATTGATGGGTCACAGTCAAGCTGCATTAATGGGGCAAAGAAAAGCTGCATTGATGGGGCACAGAAAAGCTGCATTGATTGGGCACAGTAAAGCTGCATTGATGGGGCACAGTAAAGCTGCATTGATGGGGCACAGTGAAGCTGCATTGATGGTGTACAGTAAAGCTGCATTAATGGGGCACAGTCAAGCTGCATTAATGGGGCACAGTCAAGCTGCATTGATGGGGCACAGTCAAGCTGCATTTGATGGGGCACAGTAAATCTGCATTTGATGAGGCACAGTAAAGCTGCATTTGATAGGGCACAGTGAGGCTTCATTGACGGGCACAGTGAGGCTGCGTTCAGGGGCACAGTGAGGCTGCGTTCACGGCCACAGTGAGGCTGCGTTCACAGTGAGGCTGTTCACGGGCACAGTGAGGCTGCATTAACGGGCAGTGAGGCTGCGTTCATGGACACAGTGGGGCTGCAATGATGAGCACAGTGAGAGTGCATAGATGGGCATAGTGAGGCTGCATTCATTGGCACCGTAAAGCTGCATTTGATGGGCACAGTGGGGCTGCATTGATGGGCATAGTGAGGCTGTATTCATGGGCATAGTGAGGCTGCATTCATGGGCACCGTAAAGCTGCATTTGATTGGCACAGTGAGGCTACATTGATGGGCACAGTGAGAGTGCATTGATGGACATAGTGAGGCTGCATTGATGGGCACAGTGAGGCTGCATTGAAGGGCGCAGTGAGGCTGCATTGATGGGCACAGTGAGGCTGCATTGATGGGCACAGTGAGGCTGCATTCATGGGTACCGTAAAGCTGCATTTGATGGGCACAGTGAGGCTGCACTGATGGGTACTGATATGCTTATGTTAATATTGTGTAGCGGGGTCCTCAATTTAAGGGAAGTGTTTGGGAGGTAGTTATGCCCAAACACCTTGATTTGTCAGGGTTTACAACCATTTTTATCCACAGGGAGAGTATTGGTGTACAGTTCCCTGTGGCCTACGGGTGACGCTGCCATAGTAGGCTAGGGTTTACCCACTGGTACAGGGCTGTGCTTTTTGTGTCCCCTCTCGGCAAATGTACGGTAGGGCGGGGTTAACCTGCCGTGCATGCTGGGAGAGGAGATAAAAGGGGCAGACGCTGCCTGTTCGGGGTTAGTCGTGGGGTCCTACCCCTGGTTCTGGTTCCAGTCCGTCCTGGGTGCCCTAGGCCCAGGGGCGGGTGTTCTCTGTTCCTGTTCCATCCTGGGCACCTTTAGTCCCAGGGTGAGGTACTACTCTGCTGTTCCTGTCCGTCCTGGATGCGAGGACTCGGGAATTGCAGCAAAGGCCTGGGCCCAGCACCTTTAGCTGGAGCCCATCGGGGAACGAGGAGTCTCAGGGTGCCGCCTTGTGAGGGGACCCGTATCTGAGTAGAGGAGGCCGGGTGAGGAACCGTACCGAGGGACTGCTGCGGTAGTCACGGTGAAGGAAAGGGTCCCGGTAACTCTCCGGAGGGATGTCTTCTCCCTAGGCCAAGGCCAAGTTCACCAGGTCTGTGATAGAGGCCTTGAGTAAAGCGTGAGTGTCATTTGGCTGCTAGTCTTGTCCTGAGTAGACTATCCATTTGAGGCTGAGTCTGTTCAAGAAGCTGAACAGTGAGGTGACTGAGATTGTGCCTGGACCTCTCCCCACATCTTGTGCTATCCTTTTCTTGCTCCAACCTTTGTTTCTATCGAGAGACTGTTATTTGCTAAAAGAATAAACTCTCTGTTGGAGTTCTAGCGAGTGTGGACATTCTATTCACTGGGGGGAAACAAGTACTCAAATCTGTTATCCACAGAGGTCAGAAAACATTTTCTGGCTCAACTGTGAAATGACCCACCAACAACACCGCTCAACCTCTTAATACAGGAGGGTACGGGCTTGTGGCATGGTGTGCCCCTTCTTCCTGCGAAGAGCCGAAGAACAAGGCAGGTAAAAGGGGGTCTGTGTGCTACAATTGTTAAAGTTGTTATTTATTTTTGGAACTTAATTCTGCATAAAACATTTAACAGTCTAATTCCATGAGATAATTTACAAGGGAGTGTTTAGGGGCGGACTTAGGGGTGGGACAGGGGAGGGGTTGGGTGGGACAACTGGTGGCGAGTAACTCTTAAGTCCTGGCTAGTGGCTCAGGACTTTAAATTTTGAGCCCTGTATATAGATATGTATGTATATATATATATATATATATATATATATATATGTATATATATACCATAGTTTGTAGATGTTATAACTTTCAAGCAAACCAATAAATCCACACTTTTTGCCAAAGACATGTAGCAGAATACCTTTTGGCCTCAATGTATGACAAAATGTGATCTTATGGATTAATTTTTAAAACAGATAAGTGAAAATGTCTTTTTGGTCAACCTTTTTGGTCTTTTTTAATTTATTTTGCAAAAAACAAACAAAAAAACAGCGGTGATCAGATACCACCAAAAGAAAGCTCTATTTTTGTGAAAAAAATTATATAAATTTAATTTGGGTACAGTGTTATACGACCGCGCAATTGTCAGTTAAAGTAGCGCAGTGCTGAATAGCAAAAAATGGCCTGGTCATGAAGGGGGTAAAAAAAATTCGGAGCTGAAGTGGTTAAGAAAAGGCACAAAAACTGCATAAAAATGCCTGCAAAAGGCAAATACTCTGCTCAAGTGTGAATGCATCCTTACAATGTTCATTTCTCTTATCCAACGTACAAAGAAGCTCCTACAGTATATGAATAGATGATCATACGACACACCAAGCAGGTAGATGTTCCATCAGTAGTTATGTTCATGTAAACACTACGAGAGTACTCGATGGAGGTGCAGAAGATTTTCCTGTAAAAGAATCAAGCTTCATTCTTTGGTTGGTGTTTGAAAGGTTCCGTAGACATGGATTGACAGGTGCACTTTAGACAATTCAGGTGCAGATGTCAAAGTGACTGCTACGAGCGATGAGTCTTTAATTGGTGACTACAACAATTATCATTTCACTTGTGAGATAAAAGGCAACAATTGACAAACACGCAACAGTGCAGAGAGAAGGCTGCTTACATTCTACCATTCACGACATGAGTGCAGAGGGGGGGTAGAGGGAAGGCAGTTGACAGTTTTGCGTGGTTACCGTTGTTGGGAAGAAAACTTCATATTGTCAATAAAAATGGAAAAACAATTGAATATTCAAAAAGAAGAGAAGAAAAAAAAAAACAACATTCAAATTGTTACCCATATTGGCACACTGTAATGTGGTAATATACAATATACGTTTATTGATCCACTAGAGACCTGTGACATCACTGAGATTGTATCCAGTGTCTTTTCTGGATACCAGTGACATTTCTAAGAATGCAACCTATCCATACACCAGAGACCAATGCCATCACCAAGAATGCAACCTATCCATACACCAGAGACCAATGCCATCACCATGAATGCAACCTATCCATACACCAGAGACCAATGCCATCACCAATAATGCAACCTATCCATACACCAGAGACCAATGCCATCACCATGAATGCAACCTATGCATACACCAGAGACCAATGTCATCACCAAGAATGCAACCTATCCATACACCAGAGACCAATGCCGTCACCAAGAATGCAACCTATCCATACACCAGAGACCAATGCCATCACCAAGAATGCAACCTATCCATACACCAGAGACCAATGCCATCACCATGAATGCAACCTATCCATACACCAAAGACCAATGCCGTCACCAAGAATACAACCTATCCATACACCAGAGACCAATGCCATCACCAAGAATGCAACCTATCTATACACCAGAGACCAATGCCATCACCAAGAATGCAACCTATCCATACACCAGAGACCAATGCCATCACCAAGAATGCAACCTATCCATACACCAGAGACCAATGCCATCACCAAGAATGCTACCTATCCATACACCAGAGACCAATGCCGTCACCAAGAATGCAACCTATCCATACACCAGAGACCAATGCCATCACCAAGAATGCAACCTATACATACACCAGAGACCAATGCCGTCACCAAGACTACAACCTATCCATACACCAAAGACCAATGCCGTCACCAAGAATACAACCTATCCATACACCAGAGACCAATGCCATCACCAAGAATGCAACCTATCTATACACCGGAGACCAATGCCATCACCAAGAATGCAACCTATCCATACACCAGAGACCAATGCCATCACCAAGAATGCAACCTATCCATACACCAGAGACCAATGCCATCACCAAGAATGCAACCTATCCATACACCAGAGACCAATGCCATCACCAAGAATGCAACCTATCCATACACCAGAGACCAATGCCATCACCTAGAATGCAACCTATCCATACACCAGAGACCAATGCCATCACCAAGAATGCAACCTATCCATACAATAAGGACCAATGACATCACCAATAATACAACCTATCCATACACCAGAGACCAATGCCATCACCAAGAATGCAACCTATCCATACACCAGAGACCAATGCCATCACCAAGAATGCAACCTATCCATACACCAGAGACCAATGCCATCACCAAGAATGCAACCTATCCATACAAAAAGGACCAATGACATCACCAAGAATGCAACCTATCCATACACCAGAGACCAATGCCATCACCAAGAATGCAACCTATCCATACAATAAGGACCAATGCCATCACCAAGAATGCAACCTATCCATACAATAAGGACCAATGCCATCACCAAGAATGCAACCTATCCATACACCAGAGAACAATGCCTTCACCAAGAATGCAACCTATCCATACAATAAGGACCAATGAAATCACCAAGCATGCAGTCAATCCATTTACTAGAAACCAATGACATCACAGAGAATGCAGCCTTTCCCCACACTAGGGACCAATGACATCACAGAGAATGCAGCCTATCCATACACTAGGGACCAATGACATCACAGAGAATGCAGCCTATCCATACACTAGGGACCAATGACATCACAGAGAATGCAGCCTATCCCCACACTAGGGACCAATGACATCACTGAGAATGCAGCCTATCTGTACACTAGGGACCAATGACATCACTGAGAATACAGCCTATCCATATACTAGAGACCAATGACATCACTGAGAATACAGCCTATCCATACACTAGGGACCTATGATATCACCGAGAATGCATCCTATCCATACAATGGGGACCGATTACACCCTCAAGGATGCAGTCTATCCCTTTCCTAGAGACCAGTGACATTACAAATGGCCCATTTATACTTGGTCATTTTCCTGTACTCCATACACTAGAGACCAATGACATCACTCACCAATAAGGCAGCCTATCCATATACTAGGGACCAATGATATCACTGAGAATGCAGCCTATCCATATACTAGGGACCAATGACATCATCAAGGATGCAGTCTATCCATTTCCTAGAGACCACTGACATTGCCAATAGCCCATTTGCACTTGGTTATTTTTTTTGCAATACTTTTTCTGCATGGAAATTCATTAAGTAGCATTCCTAATAATTCCCATGTAGCCAGTTTACATCTATGAACTGTAGCTTAGTGTATTTTTTTACAATATAGAGCAATATAGAGCAATATAGAGCATTTTCTGTATATGTATAGGTCAGCAAAATCACTGACAATGCAACTAATTCAATCATTTTTTACATTTTTTTTCAATGAAAATGAACCCTATCCATACACTACAGGCCAATGACATCACTGAGAATGCAGTCATTCCCTTCACTGGAGACAATTAACATCACTGAGAATGCAAAATACAGTATCTCACAAAAGTAAGTACACCCCTCACATTTTTGTAAATATTTTATTATAACTTTTCATGTGACAACACTGAAGAAATTACACTTTGCTACAATGTAAAGTAGTGATTGTACAGCTTGTATAACAGTGCAAATTTGCTCTCCCCTCAAAATAACTCAACACACAGCCATTAGTGTCTGAAAAGATATAATAAAATATTTACCGTATTTATCGGCGTATAACACGCGCCGGCGTATAACACGCACCCCAAGTTTAGCAGGGAATTTTAGTGAAAAAAACTTTTAGGAGGGAAGTTTAAGAAAAAAAAAATTTACATTTAAATGCAGCCTTACCAGTGTCATTTGCAGACTTGTCACAGTGCAGCCTTGCCAGTGTCCATTGCAGCCTTGCCCAGTGTCCAGTGCAGCCTTGCCAGTGTCCAGTGCAGCCTTGCCAGTGTCCAGTGCAGCCTTGCCAGTGTCCATTGCAGCATTGCCCAGTGTCCAGTGCAGCCTTGCCAGTGTCCAGTGCAGCCTTGCCAGTGTCCAGTGCAGCCTTGCCAGTGTTCAGTGCAGCCTTGTCACATTGCAGCCTTGCCCCCCCCCAGTGTTTATTGCAGCCTTGAATTTAAATTTGGCGCCGCCGAGATCGCCGCTGATACAGGGCGGAGCGGGGCGAACGCCGCTGAGAACGCAGGGACTGGGCGGAGCTGAGACACACATAGCCGAGTGTATTCGGGTGTACTCGGCTCTTCTCCGCTTCGCTCACAGTCACGCCGAGTCCCGCCCTATGATGGACATATCACAGGTCCAATGGCGGGACTGGGCGTGACTGTGAGCGGAGCCGAGAAAAGCCGAGTATAGCCGAATACACTCGGCTATGTGTATCTCGGCGGCGATCGCTCCGCTCCGCTCACAGTCAGCGGAGATCGCCGGGCATAGGTGAGTATCGGCGTATAACACGCACCCACGATTTTCCCCTGATTTTAAGGGGAAAAAAGTGCGTGTTATACGCCGATAAATACGGTACAAAAAAGGTGAGGGGTGTACTCACTTTTGTGAGATACTGTATCTCTATTCATTAGAAACCAATGACATCACAGAGAATGCAGCCTACACCCTCTCTAGAAATCAGTGACATCACGAAAATTGCAACCTATCCCTTAACTAGAGACCAATGGCATCACTGAGAATACAACCTATCCATTCACAGGAGAAGAGTGACATCACAGGTAAATGCAACCCATTAATTCACTAGAGACCAGTGACATCACTGAGAATATATGTAAAAGGATGTGCTGCCGGCGCCATGAAACAATTTTATGTGTTCTTAATTAGTTTGCTGCAATCAAAAAGAACATACAGCCCTGTAGATTGGATGTTGAAAATAAAAATTGATAGGTGGATTGCGCTAACTCCCAAAAATATATATATATATATCATGTAATAGTATGTCATACCACTCCTCTCATGCTCGTGATATCAACATAAATGAATGAAAAAAATATATATATATATAAAAATATGTGAGCTATATGCTCAGTGGATATTTATCTCTGTGGCTGCAAGTGTGGTATATCCAAACTTTGTAAATAAATGCCAACTCAATCTATATACACCATAAATCTATGAGGTAACTAGTGGAAGAAAGTAAAAATATTGCGCTGAGTGTTAAACCTAATAAGGGTACGAGTAAAGCAAAAAGCTGCTACACACCAATGTGACAAAGATTGTGAACAAAATATTAATAAAAAATGTAGCGCTAAAAAATCAAAAGAAAAAACAAATGAATGTCTCTCTACATATATAGTGAAGAATAAAGTGAATATCACACCAAAAAAGGTGTGTGTGTGTTCACTACAAAATCCATGAAAATCAACATGTATAATCATAAGAAAAACACATATATAAAATGTCCATTAGAATAACCCGTGAAGGCACAGTGAAGAAGAGGACATGTAGACTGAAGGTCATCAAGGAAAACACAACTTCCGACTACTAGAGAAAATGGATGAAATACACTTACCAGAGTCCGTGGATCTGCCTACCCATGGCAGCAGATCTTGTAAGCATGAAAGATTCGACCTCAGGAATGATCGGCTAGTCTGGTGACTCCTATGATGTTGACATCTGGACAGTTGAGATTGAACAATCCTCAAATCCAGACCTTGGATCGATATCCCGAATGGATGGAACGAATCTGGACTCCTAGGGTATCACCCTATTTCTTTTAAAATAAATTTGACCACCAAGGACCCCAAGACAGGATAACTGAATGATGTAGAGTGACTCCAGATGAGCTCTCTCCGAGTCACATGCAGAGAAAAAAAGAGACAGGGCTCCAATGGTGCAGATCAAAAAGGTAGTATAAGGTTTTATTGGAAAAAAACCACAAACATTTTTGACATAAAAAGTGATCACATAAATAAAAATAAGAACAAAGCAATATGGGGAGTAGCGTACCAAGCCCTATTTTTTTATTAATATGAGGTAACTAAACAACAGTTTAGATTCCATTCAAAGTGCATGTGCCAAAATAAATAAATAAATGCAACAAACTCAAGTTATGATACAAAGTGCATGTGCCAGATATAACAAGTGCAAATCTTCCTTTGTGCTGATCAATACAATTTAGTCCATATATCAAAAAAATATAATAAAAGATGCAAAAAATGAAAAAATAAATAAATAATAAAAACCAAAGTGCAAATATAAAAGTAGTGAAAAAGTACAATGGATGTCCTCAGTGAGTGATCACTCCTTTCAATGGTGCCGTCCTTTGCCTTTAGTATGTGCTTCTGCTTTCACCATATATGTGACTATCCCACCACCTAGTGAACTGGCGACTCACCAGATAGACTAGAGTATGCGCCTTTGGTTCATTTAGATTAGGATAACCACTTTTATGCAGATCCGTCAGCAATCCTTCCCAGTGCTGTGTTTAAATTTCTTGCTCTATAGACTCTCATGAGACACATAAACGGCCATCATAGTGTAGTATGTAACTAGTAATTTATTAAAGTTAAAAGGTATATCATAAAACTCACATTTTAGGGTGCCTCAATGCCGGCACTAAGCTGATCCAGTCGTGTATAAAGAGTATATTAGGTCTGCGAGTATGCCCCTGTAGTTCCTCACAAATGGCGTGCGTTCCAGGCATCGCTTTTTCGTGTGACCGGAAGTGACAAACAAATTATTTCCCAGCAGCCTCTACGCGTTTCGCATCATCAAATGCATCATCAGGAAGTGAGAATATAGCCAATCCATTCATTATTGGCCAGTAATATTATTGAAATGCAGCCTATCCATTTATTATTGACCAGTGACATCACGGAGAATGTACCCTATCTAATTACAATTCACCAGTGACAATCATTGAGAATGAAGACTATCAATTCACTAGAGACTAGTGACATCACTGAGAATGCACCTATCTACTCACTAGAGACAAATGACATCATTGTACCACTCACTATTTTTAAGCCCTGAAGTAGCTGCAATGCCAGTAGGTACACTTTAAATGTAGGTGCGGGGAAAAACCATGCAATGTAAATTTATATATTTCTTTTCTATATAACAGAAATGACAGATCACAGTTTAATATGCCAGGAGTAAAATGTAAGCAGGTAAAGGGGTGGAAGAAGTGTTAATGCTGTAACAGGAGTCAGTGTTTACAGAAAAGCCATTAGCATAGAGTTAATCAGGCAGCGCAGAACACAAGACCCGATGTTTTATTTTGTAGGGATGGAAAGCGAAGAGACATACAAGGCTTTAGAAAATTACTGCTGTCATCCCAGGAGATGAAGACAGGTTTAGGAGAGAAGAGTGAGAGGTGTGTGTTTGTCATGCTGGTAGGAATAAATGGGAGAGTGGCAGGTATACAGAAACTCTGAGAATATTAGAAAATCTTCCCTGCCTTCTATTTTCTTACTGACTTTTTTTTCTTCTTCTTTACTTAAAGTAGAAATCCAACCAAACAAATAATACATACAGGGGAATTGCATTACAGGCCAACATATTTGTCATTCCAGTTGGTTCTGGGATTCACACACCCCTGCCGCTCTGCATGGCCAGGATTGTGGAAGCACCAGGGACGGGACAAGGGGTGGGCAGGAGGGACGGCTGCCCTGGGCGCAATGGTTTATTGCAGGGATGTGGGCACCCTGACCCTAACCCTGAGTTAAGGGGGGGGCGCAGTTTGGCATATTTGCCCTGGGCGCTGGATGGCCTTGTTCCGGTACTGGGTAGCACTATGTATTATTGCAGATCTGCAGCTCCCTTAGTCACCTGCCTGCTCTTTGCACAATGAACAATGGTCACATGGATGACTCTGTCCTCCACGTGTTCTCCACTCTGTCCTCCACGTGTTCTCCTCTCCTTTTCAGATACCCAAGTTTCTTCCCATTCATCCCCCAGTGCCTGAAATGTTTTACACTGATTGTGTTGTACAATACTCTTCTATAGACTGGCAGTGCAAATTCTCCAATGCTTGCCATATGCATGGCCACTTTTTGACAAATCCACCCACTTTAACCACCTGTCGCCCACAGTATCTCCCTTATACCCCCTACCAGGGGCCTTTGCTACACAAACCACCCTTTCCTAGTCAAGGGCCTCCTCTGCACCCCCCACCTCCCCCTAGTCCAGGGCCTAGTCTGCACTCCCCTCCTAGTCCAAGGCTTCCTATACAGCCCCCCCTAAGTTCAGAGCCTCCTCTGCACCCTGCCTTCTGAATCCAGGTCCTTTGCCACACAAACCCCATTTTTCAAGTCTAGGCCCTCCTCTACACCCCCCTGTCCAGGGCTTTCATGTACTCCCCTCCTAGTCCAGGGCCACCCCTGCATCCCCCAGTCCAGGGCCTCCTGTGTACTCCCCTCCTAGTCCAGGGCCTCCTCTGTATCCCCTAGTCCAAGGCCTCCTCTGCACTCTCCTGCTAGTCCAGAGCCTCTTGTGTACTCCACTCTTAGTCCAGGGCCTCCTCTGCACTCCCCCTCTACTAATCCAGGGTCTTTGCCACACCAACACTTTTCTAGTCCATGCCCTCCTCTGCACTCCACCCCACTCCAGTGCCTCCTCTGCACTCCACCCCACTCCAGTGCCTCCTCAGGTCTTATCTGCACCTCCGCCAGCCCAGGGCCACCTCTGCACCATATACCTATCCCAGGGCCTTCTCAACCCTCCCCCCCAAGTCCAGGGTCCCCCTGCGCCCCCCCACGTTACCTCTGCACTCCCTATCCCTAGTCCAGGGCCGCCTCTGAGACGCCCCCCCCAGTCTAGGGCCTTCTCTGAACCCCCCTCTTCCCAGTCGCCACTGCATAGTTTGCCAAATAGGAGGGAGACTAGGCGCATTAGTGCTAAATCACTCCACTCCTCTCGCCCGGCCGTCCTATAGAAAAGAATTTCAGAGCGACACTGCAGCTACTGTTGCTTAGCAACATAGCAACAGTAGCTGAACCTTCGCTCTGGAATGCCATTCTATAGCGCGGGCGGGAGGAGCGGAGTGATTCAGCGCTAGTGTGCCTGTGCGGTCTCCCTCCTATTTGATTCTCCAGTATTTGGCAAACTATGCAGCGGGCGATGCCTATCCATTACGCTTGATTGAGCGGCAGTGAAACCCTTAGGGCAGCGGTTCCCAATGCCGGTGGAGGCGGAACCCCTGGTGGCGCCCCCCCCTAGATGCGCCACCTGGGGCATGCGCCCCCCTAGTTTCTGCCCTGTGCACAAGTACAGATACTCGTGCAAATGCATAGTATCTGCACCGATATCGGTATCAGTGCAACCCTAAAAAAAGAATAATATAAAATGAATTTAGGTATATTGTTGCATGACTGAGTAATTGTCATTCAAGGTATGAGCATGTTGAAAACTGAAAAATGGCCTGGGCAGGAAGGAGGTTTAACATGCTGGTCATCAAGTGGTTAAATTAGTTTCCAGTTAGAAAATGACCAGACAGATGAAGATAACAAAATGTTCTGACTGTTTGCCGGTTTATTTGGTAAGCTGCTTTGATCATTTTGTTGGTCGTTTTTTTGATCAAAATCTGGTTGAAACTTGCTGAAATTGTAACAAAATTGTCTGTGTTAATAGCGGGGTTCGGTAAATGCTGTGTAGGAAGATAATATATCGTTTGTTCTAGCAGTATGCTAATATACAGCACTTCTCAACTTTTTGAATATGGAGGTACCTTTGATGTAACTTCCAGGTCTCAGGGAATCTCGGCTTATAGATATTATATCCACAGCTCGCAGAATATTAGCGTGAACAGTAAGTTGTGGATATAAAAAAAAAAAAAAATAAGGAATGAGGCATACTTAGCGTATTTGATACAGAGGACTGCTCTGTACAACAAAATAATGTTCAGTATTAATATTGAATTAAAATAAAAAAATGGCCATAAAAATATACTTGGACCATCAAAATTGTAATGCTCCTTCACATTGGTAGTCAGTGGAAAAGCTAAACCAGCCGGCCAGATTTACTTGCGATTTTCACTATAGGCTGCTATAGCCACTAGCAATAATCACTGTCTGTGTTGATGGAGAATCGTGCAAATTTCCTTGGTGGTTGGTAGAGAAGGGCCCCATTACACTGTTGGTCCATGGGAAAATGCTCCATACATTGGTGGTCAGTAGGGATGAGCCGAACACCCCCCGTTTCGGTTCGTACCAGAACATAAGAACGGACCGAAAGTTGCGCGAACATTCGAACACCATTAAAGTCTATGGGACCCGAATGTGAAAAATCAAAAGTGCTAATTTTAAAGGCTAATATGCAAGTTATTGTCCTAAAAAGTGTTTGGGGACCCGAGTCCTGCCCCAGGGGACATGTATCAATGCAATTTTTTTTTTTTAAAACTACAGTTTTTTCGGGAGCAGTGATTTTAAAAATTGCTTAAAGTGAAAAGATAAAAGTGAAATATTCCTTTAAATATCGTACCTGGGGGGTGTCTATAGTATGCCTGTAAAGTGGCACGTGTTTCCCGTGTTTAGAACAGTCCCTGCACAAAATGACATTTCTAAAGGAATAAAAGTAATTTAAAACTGCTTGTGGCTGTAATGTAATGTCGGGTCCCGGCAATATGGATGAAAAATAATAAGAAAACAGCATGGGTACCCCCCCCCCCAGCCCATTACCAGGCCCTTTGGGTCTTGTATGGATATTAAGGGGAACCCCGCACCCAAATTAAAAAAATAAAAGGCGTGGAGCTCCCAGGCCCTATATACTCTGAACAGCAGTATACAGGCGGTCCAAACAAGACAGGGACTGTAGGTTTGTTCTTAGGTTGAATCTGTTTGTAATTTGGAACAGGTACATTTTGTAAGTGTAGCTCCAGCCAAAAAATTAATTTTTAAGCTTTTTGGATAACATAGGGATGGGTTATCATCACCTCTGTAACATTTGTTTTGCTGTCTGTTCCCCTGTTCAGAAGATTTCACCTCACTTTCTGTCCCAATGACAATTGGATTTAGAAAATTTGGGGTTATTAGGGAAACAAGGATTGGTGATAAAGCATCAGTGGAGACTAGGGATGAGCTTCGTGTTCGAGTCGAACATACGTTCGACTCGAACATCGGCTGTTCGATCGTTCGACGAAGATCGAACGATTTGGGCCGTTCGCGCCAAATTCGAGTGACGCGAACGGCCCACAATGCACTACGCCATCGCAGTGTCATCCAGGCGCTGTGATTGGCCAAGCATGCACTGTGACCCCGCATGCTTGGCCAATCACAGCGCCGGCAGCGAGGAGAGCAATGATTGGCCACAGGCAGGATGCCTGTGGCCAATTATTGCTGAGGGTGTTTAGTACACGCCCCACACTATAAAAGGCCGCCAGCACGGCGGCCTAGTGTAGTGTGTTCCGGAGCAGGGAAAGAGAAGCATAGGCAGGGACAGTGACATTTATTTTTTCTTGCTTAACCTGGATTCCTTTAGTTTAGGGAAAGAGAAGGATAGGTAGGGAGAGTGTCAGTGTGTTTTACTGTGCGAATCCTTGTTTCTAGGGACAGGGAAGGACAGTGAGGGAATTCTCCTTGTGCTATAGTGTGCTTTAAAAAAACATTTTTTCTAGGGACAGGAAAGTATAGGTAGGGAGAGTGTCAGTGTGTTTTACTGTGCGAATCCTTGTTTCTAGGGACAGGGAAGGACAGTGAGGGAAATTCTCCTTGTGCTATAGTGTGCTTTAAAAAAACATTTTTTCTAGGGACAGAAAACTATAGGTAGGGAGAGTGTCAGTGTGTTTTACTGTGCGAATCCTTGTTTCTAGGGACAGGGAAGGACAGTGAGGGAAATTCTCCTTGTGCTATAGTGTGCTTTAAAAAAACATTTTTTCTAGGGACAGAAAACTATAGGTAGGGAGAGTGTCAGTGTGTTTTACTGTGCGAATCCTTGTTTCTAGGGACAGGGAAGGACAGTGAGGGAAATTCTCCTTGTGCTATAGTGTGCTTTAAAAAAACATTTTTTCTAGGGACAGAAAACTATAGGTAGGAAGAGTGTCAGTTTCTTTCACTGTGATAATCCTTGTTTCTAGGGACAGGGAAGGACAGTGAGGGAAATTCTCCTTGTGCTATAGTGTGCTTTAAAAAAACATTTTTTCTAGGGACAGAAAACTATAGGTAGGAAGAGTGTCAGTTTCTTTCACTGTGATAATCCTTGTTTCTAGGGACAGGGAAGGACAGTGAGGGAAATTCTCCTTGTGCTATAGTGTGCTTTAAAAAAACATTTTTTCTAGGGACAGAAAACTATAGGTAGGGAGAGTGTCAGTGTGTTTTACTGTGCGAATCCTTGTTTCTAGGGACAGGGAAGGACAGTGAGGGAAATTCTCCTTGTGCTATAGTGTGCTTTAAAAAAACATTTTTTCTAGGGACAGAAAACTACAGGTAGGGAGAGTGTCAGTGTGTTTTACTGTGCGAATCCTTGTTTCTAGGGACAGGGAAGGACAGTGAGGGAAATTCTCCTTGTGCTATAGTGTGCTTTAAAAAAACATTTTTTCTAGGGACAGAAAACTATAGGTAGGAAGAGTGTCAGTTTCTTTCACTGTGATAATCCTTGTTTCTAGGGACAGGGAAGGACAGTGAGGGAAATTCTCCTTGTGCTATAGTGTGCTTTAAAAAAACATTTTTTCTAGGGACAGAAAACTATAGGTAGGAAGAGTGTCAGTTTCTTTCACTGTGATAATCCTTGTTTCTAGGGACAGGGAAGGACAGTGAGGGAAATTCTCCTTGTGCTATAGTGTGCTTTAAAAAAACATTTTTTCTAGGGACAGAAAACTATAGGTAGGAAGAGTGTCAGTTTCTTTCACTGTGATAATCCTTGTTTCTAGGGACAGGGAAGGACAGTGAGGGAAATTCTCCTTGTGCTATAGTGTGCTTTAAAAAAACATTTTTTCTAGGGACAGAAAACTATAGGTAGGAAGAGTGTCAGTTTCTTTCACTGTGATAATCCTTGTTTCTAGGGACAGGGAAGGACAGTGAGGGAAATTCTCCTTGTGCTATAGTGTGCTTTAAAAAAACATTTTTTCTAGGGACAGAAAACTATAGGTAGGAAGAGTGTCAGTTTCTTTCACTGTGATAATCCTTGTTTCTAGGGACAGGGAAGGACAGTGAGGGAAATTCTCCTTGTGCTATAGTGTGCTTTAAAAAAACATTTTTTCTAGGGACAGAAAACTATAGGTAGGAAGAGTGTCAGTTTCTTTCACTGTGATAATCCTTGTTTCTAGGGACAGGGAAGGACAGTGAGGGAAATTCTCCTTGTGCTATAGTGTGCTTTAAAAAAACATTTTTTCTAGGGACAGAAAACTATAGGTAGGAAGAGTGTCAGTTTCTTTCACTGTGATAATCCTTGTTTCTAGGGACAGGGAAGGACAGTGAGGGAAATTCTCCTTGTGCTATAGTGTGCTTTAAAAAAACATTTTTTCTAGGGACAGAAAACTATAGGTAGGAAGAGTGTCAGTTTCTTTCACTGTGATAATCCTTGTTTCTAGGGACAGGGAAGGACAGTGAGGGAAATTCTCCTTGTGCTATAGTGTGCTTTAAAAAAACATTTTTTCTAGGGACAGAAAACTATAGGTAGGAAGAGTGTCAGTTTCTTTCACTGTGATAATCCTTGTTTCTAGGGACAGGGAAGGACAGTGAGGGAAATTCTCCTTGTGCTATAGTGTGCTTTAAAAAAACATTTTTTCTAGGGACAGAAAACTATAGGTAGGAAGAGTGTCAGTTTCTTTCACTGTGATAATCCTTGTTTCTAGGGACAGGGAAGGACAGTGAGGGAAATTCTCCTTGTGCTATAGTGTGCTTTAAAAAAACATTTTTTCTAGGGACAGAAAACTATAGGTAGGAAGAGTGTCAGTTTCTTTCACTGTGATAATCCTTGTTTCTAGGGACAGGGAAGGACAGTGAGGGAAATTCTCCTTGTGCTATAGTGTGCTTTAAAAAAACATTTTTTCTAGGGACAGAAAACTATAGGTAGGAAGAGTGTCAGTTTCTTTCACTGTGATAATCCTTGTTTCTAGGGACAGGGAAGGACAGTGAGGGAAGTTCTCCTTGTGCTATAGTGTGCTTTAAAAAAACATTTTTTCTAGGGACAGAAAACTATAGGTAGGAAGAGTGTCAGTTTCTTTCACTGTGATAATCCTTGTTTCTAGGGACAGGGAAGGAAAGTGAGGGAAATTCTCCTTGTGCTATAGTGTGCTTTAAAAAAACATTTTTTCTAGGGACAGAAAACTATAGGTAGGAAGAGTGTCAGTTTCTTTCACTGTGATAATCCTTGTTTCTAGGGACAGGGAAGGACAGTGAGGGAAATTCTCCTTGTGCTATAGTGTGCTTTAAAAAAACATTTTTTCTAGGGACAGAAAACTATAGGTAGGAAGAGTGTCAGTTTCTTTCACTGTGATAATCCTTGTTTCTAGGGACAGGGAAGGACAGTGAGGGAAATTCTCCTTGTGCTATAGTGTGCTTTAAAAAAACATTTTTTCTAGGGACAGAAAACTATAGGTAGGAAGAGTGTCAGTTTCTTTCACTGTGATAATCCTTGTTTCTAGGGACAGGGAAGGACAGTGAGGGAAATTCTCCTTGTGCTATAGTGTGCTTTAAAAAAACATTTTTTCTAGGGACAGAAAACTATAGGTAGGAAGAGTGTCAGTTTCTTTCACTGTGATAATCCTTGTTTCTAGGGACAGGGAAGGACAGTGAGGGAAATTCTCCTTGTGCTATAGTGTGCTTTAAAAAAACATTTTTTCTAGGGACAGAAAACTATAGGTAGGAAGAGTGTCAGTTTCTTTCACTGTGATAATCCTTGTTTCTAGGGACAGGGAAGGACAGTGAGGGAAATTCTCCTTGTGCTATAGTGTGCTTTAAAAAAACATTTTTTCTAGGGACAGAAAACTATAGGTAGGAAGAGTGTCAGTTTCTTTCACTGTGATAATCCTTGTTTCTAGGGACAGGGAAGGACAGTGAGGGAAATTCTCCTTGTGCTATAGTGTGCTTTAAAAAAACATTTTTTCTAGGGACAGAAAACTATAGGTAGGAAGAGTGTCAGTTTCTTTCACTGTGATAATCCTTGTTTCTAGGGACAGGGAAGGACAGTGAGGGAAATTCTCCTTGTGCTATAGTGTGCTTTAAAAAAACATTTTTTCTAGGGACAGAAAACTATAGGTAGGAAGAGTGTCAGTTTCTTTCACTGTGATAATCCTTGTTTCTAGGGACAGGGAAGGACAGTGAGGGAAATTCTCCTTGTGCTATAGTGTGCTTTAAAAAAACATTTTTTCTAGGGACAGAAAACTATAGGTAGGAAGAGTGTCAGTTTCTTTCACTGTGATAATCCTTGTTTCTAGGGACAGGGAAGGACAGTGAGGGAAATTCTCCTTGTGCTATAGTGTGCTTTAAAAAAACATTTTTTCTAGGGACAGAAAACTATAGGTAGGAAGAGTGTCAGTTTCTTTCACTGTGATAATCCTTGTTTCTAGGGACAGGGAAGGACAGTGAGGGAAATTCTCCTTGTGCTATAGTGTGCTTTAAAAAAACATTTTTTCTAGGGACAGAAAACTATAGGTAGGAAGAGTGTCAGTTTCTTTCACTGTGATAATCCTTGTTTCTAGGGACAGGGAAGGACAGTGAGGGAAATTCTCCTTGTGCTATAGTGTGCTTTAAAAAAACATTTTTTCTAGGGACAGAAAACTATAGGTAGGAAGAGTGTCAGTTTCTTTCACTGTGATAATCCTTGTTTCTAGGGACAGGGAAGGACAGTGAGGGAAATTCTCCTTGTGCTATAGTGTGCTTTAAAAAAACATTTTTTCTAGGGACAGAAAACTATAGGTAGGAAGAGTGTCAGTTTCTTTCACTGTGATAATCCTTGTTTCTAGGGACAGGGAAGGACAGTGAGGGAAATTCTCCTTGTGCTATAGTGTGCTTTAAAAAAACATTTTTTCTAGGGACAGAAAACTATAGGTAGGAAGAGTGTCAGTTTCTTTCACTGTGATAATCCTTGTTTCTAGGGACAGGGAAGGACAGTGAGGGAAATTCTCCTTGTGCTATAGTGTGCTTTAAAAAAACATTTTTTCTAGGGACAGAAAACTATAGGTAGGAAGAGTGTCAGTTTCTTTCACTGTGATAATCCTTGTTTCTAGGGACAGGGAAGGAAAGTGAGGGAAATTCTCCTTGTGCTATAGTGTGCTTTAAAAAACATTTTTTCTAGGGACAGAAAACTATAGGTAGGAAGAGTGTCAGTTTCTTTCACTGTGATAATCCTTGTTTCTAGGGACAGGGAAGGACAGTGAGGGAAATTCTCCTTGTGCTATAGTGTGCTTTAAAAAAACATTTTTTCTAGGGACAGAAAACTATAGGTAGGAAGAGTGTCAGTTTCTTTCACTGTGATAATCCTTGTTTCTAGGGACAGGGAAGGACAGTGAGGGAAATTCTCCTTGTGCTATAGTGTGCTTTAAAAAAACATTTTTTCTAGGGACAGAAAACTATAGGTAGGAAGAGTGTCAGTTTCTTTCACTGTGATAATCCTTGTTTCTAGGGACAGGGAAGGACAGTGAGGGAAATTCTCCTTGTGCTATAGTGTGCTTTAAAAAAACATTTTTTCTAGGGACAGAAAACTATAGGTAGTGTGACAGCAGGAAGGTAAAGTCACCTGGTTGCATCCAGGGGGGTAGATATATTTCGCCCAGATTCAGGCTTTACGCCGACTTATACAACTAGGTGGAGTGTTGTATAAGCCCAGCTGAGGCTAGTGGGCTCATGGATGACTCATACCTCTAGGGAGAGTGTGGGGCATCGTGCAGACAGGGAGTTGATGAGACCAGCTGAAACTTGTCAGCTCATTTAGGCCTCTATAAAAACTCCCAGCTTCATTAGATGTTAGCTCATGCCTGGACCCAGACCTGTGTGGACTGTCTAGGGAGAGTGAACCCCTGTGCGGTGAGACAAAGCCTGTGTGGCTATTTGCTTGGACATTTAAAACCAGGGACTTAGGGACTAGGACAGCACTAGGCTGATCCCAGTTGTTAGTTAGGAAACCTGTATGTTTAGTCAGAGGTCAAGTTGACCAGGATTTATTTTGTTTATGTTTCTTTTGCTTTGCTGTGTTTTGTCACTGTAAATAGAAAATAAACCGCACCTTTTTGATTTTGAAAACCACAACCTCCGTTTGCTGGGCCTGTTTTTGTGTGGGGAGCCCATCCCGGGGGTCACACACACCCGCTGCCGAGCTAACCCCCTCACAGTTGGTGGAGAATGCGGGCAGTTTTTTTTTAAGCCAGCATGGAGGAGATACTGAAGCAGCTGGCTCTAGCAAATGCCAATCAACAGCAGACAAATGCAGGTTTGCAAAAGAGCCTTGCAGCTCATCAACAGAGCCTTGCAGCTCAACAACAGAACTTCGCAGCCCAGCAGCAAGCTCATCAACAGAGCCTTGCAGCCCAGCAGCAGACAAACGCAACTTTGCAACAGAGTCTGGAGGCTCAGCAACAAGCCCAGCAGCAATCTGAGGCCCGCTTCATAGACCTGTTGCAGAAGCAAGAGCAGAGACTACAACAACAGATGGAAGCAGTAATGCAGCAACGTCCGCAGACCAGTGAGGAAAGCCGTCCCACTAATACCGCGTCCTTTGGGGTGAGTCGTTTATTGACAAAAATGACTGGAGAGGATGATCCAGAGGTATTTTTGACCACATTTGAAAGGACCGCTGAAAGAGAAAAGTGGCCTGAGGAGCAGTGGGCTGGACTGGTGGCTCCTCTGTTAACTGGTGAATCGCAGAAAGCTTACTATGACCTAGAGCCTAACCAAGCCAAAGACTATGTGATGCTAAAAGCTGAAATATTGGCAAGGCTGGGTGTCACCCAGGCTGTCCGGGCTCAGCGTGTGCATAACTGGACTTTCCAGCTTGGAAAACCCCCAGGTCTCAAATGTATGATCTCATTCACCTGAGCAGAAAGTGGCTACAGCCAGAGACTTTGTCCGCACCAAAGATTGTGGAACGTGTTGTAATGGATCGGTTTTTGAGAGCTCTTCCTACTGCCATCCAAAAGTGGGTAAGCCATGGAGACCCAGAGACGGCCGATGGTCTTGTGGATCGTGTGGAGAAATACTTGGCTACAGAGAACCTGACGGCCTCTTCCAGAGACACTCGGACTTTCCACCCTAAGACCAGACCATCCCCAGGGGCGGATAAGAGGATTCCAAGGGGTGAGGGTGGAGAGAGTGAGAGGGTGGGAGCTCTACCCCAAGTTTGGCGAGAACAGCCTGGGAAATCAGCGGCTCAAGAGGCGGCAAGAAGGATCGTTTGCTACCGCTGCCGGCAAGCGGGACATATTGCAGCCAATTGCCCGGTTGTGGAGGAACCCATGCAGTGTGACTTTCTGACGGGCAGACGTCAGTCGCTGTGTGCGACAGTCGCATGCACTGCCATTCGAGGAACTGAGAAACATTTATGCAAAATGTGTGTTAATGGTAGAAATGTTGTGGTATTGCTGGATTCAGGTAGCCTTGTGACCCTGATAAAGGCTGAGTTAGTTAAAACAGAGGTCTCTGGGAATAGCAAGGTAGCTGTTATTTGTGTGCATGGGGACACCCGAGAGTATCCAGTGACTACAGTGTGTTTCGAGACCCCCAAAGGTACCCTCTCTCATCCAGTGGGCTTAGTATCTCAGTTACCGCATGACGCCATTGTGGGAAGGGATTTTCCGAAGTTCTGGGAACTGTGGGATGATCCTGAGCCCCCCACTGGTGCCCCTATGTACCAGGAATGTGATAGCCAGAACTCCCCTGAGAGTGGTGAGGACTCTCCGGAATTTCCCTTATCAGTATTGGCAGGGGAGACTCAAGAAACTGGAGAGGAGCCCACCTCCTCAGACGAAAACCTACCGTCTGTGGAGTTTTCTGATCTTGAGGTTCACAGGGAAAACTTTGCCACAGAACAGTTGAAAGACCCCGCCCTAATAAAGGCACGGGAAAACGTAGTGAAAATAGATGGCGAGTTAGTGAACCCAGATAATACCTGCACTTACCCATACTTCAGCGTAGAGAAGGACCTACTGTATCGGGTGGCAAAAAGGGCAGAAGAAACCGTTGAGCAGCTTGTGGTGCCCAAACCTTACAGGAAGTTGGTGTTGGAGTTGGCCCATGGGCACATTCTTGGAGGTCATCTGGGGACAGAGAAAACCCGAGAGAGGGTATTACAGAGATTCTATTGGCCGGGGGTGATGAAGGACATAGAAAATTATTGTTCCTCCTGCCCTGTGTGTCAGAGGTCGGCCCCGATGCCACATTTCCGTAGCCCGCTGGTCCCTCTACCCATCATTGAGGTCCCGTTTGAGAGGATCGCCATGGATTTGGTAGGTCCTATAATCAAGTCCGCTAGGGGGCACCAGTACATATTAGTTATAATGGACTATGCCACCCGTTATCCAGAAGCGATCCCTCTCCGAAATACCTCGGCCAAAACCATAGCCAAAGAGCTATCTCTTGTGTTTAGCCGGGTGGGTATTTGTAAAGAACTGCTTACGGACCAAGGTACACCCTTTATGTCCCGGGTTATGAAGGAGCTGTGTAAATTGTTCAAAGTGACGCAATTACGTACATCTGTGTATCACCCCCAAACCGATGGGCTGGTTGAAAGATTCAACAAAACCCTAAAACAAATGTTGAAGAAAGTGGTGGATAGAGATGGAAAGGATTGGGACTGTCTACTTCCTTATCTGATGTTTGCTATTAGGGAGGTGCCCCAATCCTCTACGGGATTCTCCCCCTTTGAGTTACTGTATGGGAGACACCCAAGAGGGCTGTTGGATATTGCCAAGGAAACTTGGGAAAGTGAGAGTTCTCCCCACAGGAGTGTGATTGAGCATGTCGCCCTGATGCAAGACCGAATTGCACAGGTAATGCCCATCGTGAAGGGACATTTGGCCCAAGCGCAGTTAGCACAGCAGAGAGTGTACAACCGTGGAGCCAAGACCCGTACCTTTTCCCCGGGGGATAGGATACTGGTACTTGTCCCTACGGTTGAAAGTAAATTCCTTGCCAAATGGCAAGGCCCCTACGAGATAATGGAAAAAGTGAGCGAAGTGAATTACAAGGTCAGACAACCAGGAAGGCGAAAGCCTGAACAGATCTATCACGTTAATCTGTTGAAAGCCTGGAGGGATAGAGAGTCCCTAGTCGCAGACACTTGGTCACCAGCTCAAACTGGTTGCGTGATTCCTGAGGTTGGAATAGCAGCCACCTTGTCACAACCCCAACAACAGGAGGTTAAGGAGTTTGTGCTTCGCAACAAGGAGGTATTCTCTGAGCTGCCGGGACAAACATCTGGGGTAGAGCATGACATCATTACCCCGCCCGGTGAAAGGGTGAAGTTAAAACCCTATCGGATCCCAGAGGCCCGACGGGAGGCAATACGGGAGGAAGTACAGAAAATGCTGGACTTAGGGGTGATAGAGGAGTCCCAAAGTGATTGGTCTAGTCCCATTGTGTTGGTGCCTAAACCGGATGGGAGCTGGCGATTTTGTAACGATTTTCGTCAGTTGAACAAAGTTACAAAATTTGACACCTACCCCATGCCACGTATAGATGAGTTGATCGACCGGCTGGGAACAGCCCGATACATGACGACTCTTGACCTCACAAAAGGGTATTGGCAAATCCCCCTGGCCAAGTCGGCCAAAGAGAAAACCGCATTTGTAACCCCAGACGGGGCGTTCCAATATAAAAGAATGCCGTTCGGGTTACAGAATGCGCCGGCCACATTCCAACGGAAAATGGACCAGATGCTGAGGCCCCATCGGAAGTATGCTGCGGCTTACCTGGATGACGTAATTGTCCATAGCACAGATTGGGCCTCACATCTGCCAAAAGTGCAAGCAGTCCTGGACTCTGTTCGGGAAGCGGGGTTTACGGCTAACCCCAAGAAGTGTACCATTGGGCAGGAGGAGGCCAAATATCTTGGGTACACCATTGGGAGGGGAGTAATAAAACCCCAACTCAACAAAGTCGAGGCCATCCAGAGTTGGCCACGTCCCAACAGCAAGAAGCAGGTACGAGCCTTTCTGGGAATCGCTGGGTATTATCGGCGATTCATTCCCCACTTTGCTTCTAAGGCTGTGCCCCTAACCAACCTGACGAAGGGGAAAGGGTCGGTCATGATTAAATGGACCCCCGAGGCTGAGGCAGCATTCCAATTCTTGAAACAAGCCTTATGTAGCCAGCCAGTGTTGTACTCACCCGACTTCTCTAAAGACTTTGTCGTACAAAGTGATGCGTCAGATGTGGGGTTAGGAGCAGTATTGTCCCAGGTCTGGAACGGGGAAGAGCACCCAGTCATTTACCTCAGCAGGAAGTTGAAGTCCCATGAGGTAAATTACGCCACCGTTGAAAAGGAGTGTTTAGCGGTGAAGTGGGCTCTAGATTCCCTTCGGTACTACCTGCTAGGTAGGCACTTTGACATGGTTACGGATCACGCTCCGTTAAAGTGGATGGCTCAAAACAAGGAAACAAATAGAAGAGTGAATAGGTGGTTCCTGGCCCTCCAGGAATTCAACTTCACAGTAAAGCATCGCCCTGGCGTTCAAATGGGGAATGTGGATGCTTTGTCTCGAGTACATGAATGCCTGATTGCTGGTGTTCCAACCCCGAGGTTAAAACAAGAGGGGGGGGTATGTGACAGCAGGAAGGTAAAGTCACCTGGTTGCATCCAGGGGGGTAGATATATTTCGCCCAGATTCAGGCTTTACGCCGACTTATACAACTAGGTGGAGTGTTGTATAAGCCCAGCTGAGGCTAGTGGGCTCATGGATGACTCATACCTCTAGGGAGAGTGTGGGGCGTCGTGCAGACAGGGAGTTGATGAGACCAGCTGAAACTTGTCAGCTCATTTAGGCCTCTATAAAAACTCCCAGCTTCATTAGATGTTAGCTCATGCCTGGACCCAGACCTGTGTGGACTGTCTAGGGAGAGTGAACCCCTGTGCGGTGAGACAAAGCCTGTGTGGCTATTTGCTTGGACATTTAAAACCAGGGACTTAGGGACTAGGACAGCACTAGGCTGATCCCAGTTGTTAGTTAGGAAACCTGTATGTTTAGTCAGAGGTCAAGTTGACCAGGATTTATTTTGTTTATGTTTCTTTTGCTTTGCTGTGTTTTGTCACTGTAAATAGAAAATAAACCGCACCTTTTTGATTTTGAAAACCACAACCTCCGTTTGCTGGGCCTGTTTTTGTGTGGGGAGCCCATCCCGGGGGTCACACACACCCGCTGCCGAGCTAACCCCCTCACAGTAGGAAGAGTGTCAGTTTCTTTCACTGTGATAATCCTTGTTTCTAGGGACAGGGAAGGAAAGTGAGGGAAATTCTCCTTGTGCTATAGTGTGCTTTAAAAAAACATTTTTTCTAGGGACAGAAAACTATAGGTAGGAAGAGTGTCAGTTTCTTTCACTGTGATAATCCTTGTTTCTAGGGACAGGGAAGGACAGTGAGGGAAATTCTCCTTGTGCTATAGTGTGCTTTAAAAAAACATTTTTTCTAGGGACAGAAAACTATAGGTAGGAAGAGTGTCAGTTTCTTTCACTGTGATAATCCTTGTTTCTAGGGACAGGGAAGGACAGTGAGGGAAATTCTCCTTGTGCTATAGTGTGCTTTAAAAAAACATTTTTTCTAGGGACAGAAAACTATAGGTAGGAAGAGTGTCAGTTTCTTTCACTGTGATAATCCTTGTTTCTAGGGACAGGGAAGGACAGTGAGGGAAATTCTCCTTGTGCTATAGTGTGCTAAAGCATTCCTCATCAACCATCTTTGAAATCCTTGTTTTTTGGACAGTCAGGGAAATTGTCGTTGTGCTATTCTGTGCAAAAGCAATCATCCTCAACCATATTTAGAAATCCTTAAGTAAAGGGACAGAGAAGGACACCTGAAGGTAGCCCTTATTGCTTTTTTCCCATCTCCCTGCAGGCCATCTATTAGAATGTCTGGAAGGCAAACAAGGAGAGGCAGACAGTCAGGAGGCAATAAAAGAGGGCAAGCAGGCTCTGTGTCTGGGGGCAACAGTGCTGGTCGTGGACGCGGTGCATTGTCATCAGCACATGGCCATGGGACACGCTTGTCCTTCTTTTCGGCAGCTGGACATGTTGAGCCACATCATGCCGAAGACTTGGTAGAGTGGATGACCAAGCCCTCCTCCTCCTCCTCATCCTCTCTCACCCAGGCTCAGGGTACTGGCAAAGCAGCTGGCAAAGTGTCCTCTTCCCTGGTATCAATGTCAGACTCATCATCAGTCACTCCTTCCCTAGACCCACCATGTCCTCCTCCTGAGGAGTCCCCCGAACTGTTTGAGCACAGTGTTGGGTACATGCTCCAGGAGGATGCCCAGCGTTTCGAAGGGTCTGATGATGAAACCCAGCTACAGGAAGGCAGTAGCGTGAGAGCAGACAGAGGGGATGCTCAAGAAGGACACCAATCTGGCAGTCATGTTCCAGCAGCTGCAGCATACTGCCAGATTGGCTCCAGTGATGAGGAGGGAGGGGATGATGAGGTCACTGACTCCACGTGGGTGCCTAATAGGAGAGAGGAGGAGGAGGAGGATGAGGAGGAGGCACATCTCCAACGAGGCAGGATGCCCTTTGGTGGCCAGCGTAAGGGCAGTACACCGACGGAATCACACCGCAGAGCTCCGCCTGTGCAGGGCGCTGCCTCTGCCCGTCATTCAAAAAGTTCTTTGGTGTGGGCCTTTTTTGAGGCTAGTGCATCAGATCGCACAGCTGCTGTTTGCAACATATGTCTCAAGCGTATATCGCGTGGCCAAAACATCAGCCGCTTGGGTACCACATGCCTGACCAGACATATGTTGACCTGCCATGCAGCTCGTTGGCAAGCCTACCTCAAAGACCCACACCAAAGAACAAAGCGGACCTCTCCTTGCACCGCATCAGCTGGGATCTCCAACCCCACTATAACTTCAGTCCTCTTTGAAACATGCACTGAGAGGAATGAAGGTGTAGAATTAGGTGTGTCACAGCCAAGTACTTGCGGCCACTCTGCTAGCAGTACACCGACGTCCGATTCTAGCAGGCAAATTTCCCTGCCCCAGCTGCTGGACCGTCGAAAGAAGTTCACTCCCAGCCATCCACATGCCCAGCGGTTGAATGCTAGCTTGGCTAAATTGCTAGCGCTTCAACTGCTGCCTTTTCAGTTGGTAGACTCGGCCCCCTTCCGTGAGTTTGTGCAATGTGCGGTTCCTCAGTGGCAGGTTCCCAAACGCCACTTTTTCTCACGGAAGGCTATTCCAGCTCTCTACCGGCATGTGGAAGGCAATGTCTTGGCCTCGCTGGACAGGGCGGTCAGCGGTAAGGTGCATATTACCGCTGACTCATGGTCCAGCAGGCATGGACAGGGACGTTACCTTTCTTTCACGGCCCATTGGGTCACTCTTTTGGCAGCTGGGAAGGATGCAGGACAAGGTGCAGTAGTGTTGGAGGTTGTTCCACCGCCACGCCTCCAAAATGCTACTACTGGTTGTGACACACCTCTCTCCTCCACCCCCTCCTCTTCTTCTTCCTCCATGGCCTCTTCCTGTGGTTTGTCCTATGAACCAGCGGTGCTCCGTAGCCGTTCAAGGGGCTACGCAAGTACGCAGGCAAAAAGATGCCATGCCGTGCTTGCGCTGGTGTGTTTGGGGGACAGAAGCCACACTGGGGCAGAGGTCCTGTCTGCTCTGCAGGGCCAGGCCGAGAGGTGGTTGACGCCACGCCAGCTTAAGCCAGGAATGGTGGTTTGCGACAATGGCACCAACCTCCTCTCCGCCCTCCGACAGGGACAACTGACCCATGTGCCCTGTGTGGCTCACGTCCTTAACCTGGTTGTGCAGCGGTTCTTGGGCAGGTACCCGGGCTTACAGGATGTCCTGAGGCAGGCCAGGAAAGTCTGTGTGCATTTCCGCAGATCTTATAATGCCAGTGCTCGCCTGGCTGAGCTGCAAAAGGAGTTAAACCTGCCCAAGAACCGCCTTATATGTGACATGCCCACCAGGTGGAACTCAACGTTGGCCATGCTGCAGCGGCTGCACACGCAGCAGAGGGCCATCAATGAGTACCTGTGCGACTACGGCACCAGGACAGGGTCAGGGGAGCTTGGTTTTTTTTCTCCACGCCAGTGGGGCATGATCAGGGATGCATGCACTGTCCTGGCACCATTTGAGGAGGCCACGAGGATGGTGAGCAGTGACAGTGCATGCATCAGTGACACTGTACCTCTTGTCCACCTGTTGGAGCACATGCTGCGTGGAATAATGGACAGGGCACTTGAGGCAGAACAGAGGCAGGAAGAGGAGGACTTCCTTGCCTCTCAAGGCCCCCTTTACCCAGACAGTGTTCCTTCTGTCCCACCCATCGCACAGGAAGAGGACGAGGAGGAGGAGGAGGAGGAGGATTGTGTCAGCATGGAGGTGGAGGCTGGCACTCAGCATCATCAGCAGCAGTCTTTTAGGGATGATTTACAGTCCCAAGAAACCAGTGGACTTGTACGTGGCTGGGAGGAGGTGGCTGCGGATCATGTCGTCCTTAGTGACCCAGAGGACTCCGGAGCGAATGCCTCAGCAAACCTATGCTGCATGGCCTCCCTGATCCTGCAAAGTCTGCGGAAGGATCCTCGTATTCTTCGGATCAAGGAGAGGGACCATTACTGGCTGGCCACTCTCCTTGATCCACGGTACAAGGGTAAGGTTGCGGACCTTATGTTACCGTCGCAGAGGGAGCAGAGGATGAGACAACTCCGGGAGGCCTTGCAGAAAGGTCTGTGCAACGCGTTCCCAGAGACTGGGAGGTTACAAACTCCTGGTCCTGGACAACGAGTTGCTGAGGCTTCGGCCAGTCAAAGAAGGAGCGGTGGGGAAGGTGGCCGTCTGACCGATGCGTTCAGACAATTCTTTAGTCCGCAGCCCCAAAGTATGATCGGTTCCAGCAACCATCGCCAGCGTCTGATAAACATGGTGCAGGAATATCTAGGGGCAAGGTCAGACTTGGACACCTTCCCCACCGAAAATCCTCTGGCTTACTGGGTCTTGAGGATGGATCACTGGCCAGAGCTTGCACAGTATGCAATTGAGCTACTGGCCTGTCCTGCATCCAGCGTTCTTTCGGAACGCACATTCAGTGCTGCTGGAGGATTTGTCACGGATCACAGGGTGCGCCTGTCCACCGACTCGGTTGATCGACTGACTTTCATCAAGATGAACCAGTCTTGGATCACCACCAGCTACCACACACCTGATGCTGATATAACAGACTAATTGATTTTAACATGTCACATCCCTTCAAGACTGATGCTGATGCTGAGTGCCTGTGCTGTTATGTTGACTGGCTATCCTCCTCCTCCGAGTCCTCAATGATACGATTGATGATGATAGCTTGGAAGATCATTTTTGTTTATGGGTGCCGCCACCAGTGCCTAACGCCCAATTTTTCAGCCCCTGTTTTACAGGGGCGTGTAATTACAATTTGTTTAGCAATAATTTGCCATAGGGCTCATTGCTGTGCTCCAAGTACAGTATCTGTGAGGGGTTGGAGTGTTGTGGCACCAGTGCCTAAGGCCCAATTTTTCAAGCCCCTGTTTAACAGGGGCGTGTCATTACAATTTTTGAAGCAATACTTTGCAACAGGGCTCATTGCTGTGCTCCAAGTACAGTATCTGTGAGGGGTTGTAGTGTTGTGCCACCAGTGCCTGAGGCCCAATTTTTCAGCCCCTGTTCAACAGGGGCATGTAATTACAATTCTTGATCTAATAATTCACAGCAGGGCCCATTGCTGCACCCACCAAAAGTAACTCTGAGGGCTTACAGTGTTGTGGCAACGCCACCACCACCACCACCACGAAAGGCCCAATTTTTCAGCCCCTGTTCAAAAGGGGCATGTAATTACAATTCTTGATCTAATAATTCACAGCAGGGCCCATTCCTGCACCCACCAAGAGTAACTCTGAGGGCTTACAGTGTTGTGGCAACACCACCACCACCACCACCACCACGAAAGGCCCAATTTTTCAGCCCCTGTTCAACAGGGGCATGTAATTACAATTCTTGATCTAATAATTCACAGCAGGGCCCATTCCTGCACCCACCAAGAGTAACTCTGAGGGCTTACAGTGTTGTGGCAACGCCACCACCACCACCACCACGAAAGGCCCAATTTTTCAGCCCCTGTTCAAAAGGGGCATGTAATTACAATTCTTGATCTAATAATTCACAGCAGGGCCCATTCCTGCACCCACCAAGAGTAACTCTGAGGGCTTACAGTGTTGTGGCAACACCACCACCACCACCACCACCACGAAAGGCCCAATTTTTCAGCCCCTGTTCAACAGGGGCATGTAATTACAATTCTTGATCTAATAATTCACAGCAGGGCCCATTCCTGCACCCACCAAGAGTAACTCTGAGGGCTTACAGTGTTGTGGCAACGCCACCACCACCACCACCACGAAAGGCCCAATTTTTCAGCCCCTGTTCAAAAGGGGCATGTAATTACAATTCTTGATCTAATAATTCACAGCAGGGCCCATTCCTGCACCCACCAAGAGTAACTCTGAGGGCTTACAGTGTTGTGGCAACACCACCACCACGAAAGGCCCAATTTTTCAGCCCCTGTTCAACAGGGGCATGCAATTACAATTCTTGATCTAATAATTCACAGCAGGGCCCATTGCTGCACCCACCAAGAGTAACTGTCAGGGCTTACAGTGTTGTGGCACCAGCACCACCATCAAAGGCCCAATTTTTACTACCACTGTTCAACAATTATATGTAATTAAAATTCCTGATATAATAGTTGACAGCAGGGCGTTCCAGCACCAACCAAGAGTAACTGTGAGTGCTTACAGTGTTGTGCCAACACCAACAACTAAGGGGCCTATTTCTGCAGAGTATATACGGCAGGTCCCTACTTTCAAACATCCAACTTACAAACGACTCCTACTTGCAAACGCAAGAAGACAACAGGAAGTGAGAGGAAATCTACCCCTTGGAAGGAAAATTCTCTCCTGTAAGAATTAATATGGGAGAAAGGTGTCTCCTCTGTACTGATGCTTTATCACCAATCCTTGTTTCAAGAAAAACACCACATTTCAAAAACAGTTGTCATTGGGACGGAAAGTGAGGTGAAATGTTCTGAACAGGGGCACAGACAGCAAAACAAATGTTACAGGGGTGATAACCCTTACCTATGTTTTCCAAAAAGTTTAAAAATAGATTTTTGGGCTGGAGCTACACTTAAACAATGTACCTGTTCAAAATTACAAACAGATTCTACATAAGAACAAACCTACAGTCCCTGTCTTGTATGCACCACCTGTATACGGCTGTTCAGAGTATATAGGGCCTTTTTTATTTTATGTGCGGGGTTCCCCTTAATATCCATACAAGACCCAAAGGGGCTGGTAATGGGCTGGGGTAGGGGGGGGGGGGTCATGGGGTAGCTATGCCATTTTTCTTAAAGATTTTCATCCATATTACCGGGACCAGACATTACATTAAAGCCGCAAGCAGTTTTAAATGGCTTTTTTTTCCTTTAGAAGTGTCATTTTGTGCAGGGACAGTTCTAAACACGGGAAACACGTGGCACTTCACAGGCATACTTTAGACACCCCCCAGGTACGATATTTAAAGGAATATTTGACTTTTTTTTTTCACTTTATGCATCATTAAAATGACTGCTCCCGAAAAACGACCGTTTTTAAAACTTATTTTTGCATTGATACATGTCCCCTGGTGCACAACCCGGGTTCCCAAACCCTTTTTAGGACAATAACATGCATAATAGTTGTTATAATTAGCACTTTAGAATTCGAACGTTCGCATCCATTGTATTTAATAGGGTTCTAAAGTTCGTACGAACTTTCGGTCCGTTCGCGGGTTCTGGTGCGAACCGAACCCGGGGGTGTTCGGTTCATCACTAGTGGAGACACCTTTTTCCCATATTAACTCTTACAGGAGAGAATTTCCCTTCCTAGGGGTAGATTTCCCCTCACTTCCTGTTGTCTCCCTCCATTTGTAAGTAGGAATAGTTTGTAAGTCGGATGTTTGAAAGTAGGGAACCGCCTGTATATACTATACTGCCTGCCCTATATACTCTGCAGAAAATTGGGCCTTAGGTGTTGGTGGTACCAGAACACTGTAAGCCCTCACAGTTACTCTTGGTGGGCGCTGGAACGGGCCCTGCTGTGAAATATTATATCAAGAATTGTAATTACATGCCCCTGTTGAACAGGGGCAGAAAAATTGGGCCTTTGGTGGTGGTGGTACCAAAACACTGTAAGCCCTCACAGTTACTCTTGGTGGGCGCAGGAACGGGCCCTGCTGTGAAATATTAGATCAAAAATTTTAATTACACGTTCCTGTTAAACAGGGGCAGAAAAATCGGATCTTAGGCAGTGGTGGTGGTGCCACAACACTGCAACCCCTCACAGATTCTCTTGTTGAGCGCAGGAATGAGCCCTGCTGTGAAATATTAGAGCAAAAATTTTAATTAGGCGCCCCTGTTAAACAGGGGCAGAAAAATTGGGCCACAACACTGCAACCCCTCACAGATACTCTAGTTGAGCGCAGGAACGAGCCCTGCTGCAAAATATTACAGCAAAAATTGTAATTACACGCCCCTGTTAAACAGCGGCAGAAAAATTGGGCCTTAGCCACTGGTGGTGGTGCCCAGAAACAAAAATAATCTTAGAAGCTATAAACATGAACATTGAGGAGGAATAGGATAGTCACTCAGCATAACAGGATAGTCACTCAGCATCAGCATAGGCAGTCTTCAAGGGATCTCACATTCATAGAAAAATTCATCGGTTACATCGGCATATGGTGCTTGGTAGCTGGTGATCCAAGACTGATTCATTTTTATGAAGGTGAGCCAATTAACTGAGTCTGTGGACAGGTGCACTCTGTGATCGGTTACAAAGCCTCCAGCAGCACTGATTGTGCGTTCAGATAGAACACTGGATGCAGGACAGGCCAGTAGCTCAATTGCATACTGTGCAAGCTCTGGCCAGTGATCCATCCTCAAGACCCAGTAATCCAGTGGATTTTAGGTTGGAAAGGTCACCAAGTCTGATCTTGCCCCTAGGTATTCCTGCACCACGTAAATCAGACGCTGGCGATGGTTGCTGGAACTGATCAGACCTTGGGGCTGCGGACTAAAAAATTGTCTGAACGCATCTGTCAGACGGTCACCTTCTCCACCACTCCTTCTGTGACTGACCGAAACCTCAGCAACACGTTGTCCAGGACCAGGAAATCGTAACCTCCCAGGCTCTGGAAACGCATTGCACAAACCTTTCTGCAAGGCCTACCGAAGATGTTTCATCCTCTACTCCCTCTGCGAAGGCTGGATAAGTTCCGCAACCTTACCCTTGTAACGTGGATCAAGAAGGGTTGCCAGCCAGTACTGATCCCTCTCCTTGATACCATGAATCCGAGGGTCCTTTCGCAGGCTTTGCAGGATCAGGGAGGCCTTGCAGCGTAGGTTTGCTGAGGCATTCGGTCCGGAGTCCTCTGGGTCACTAAGGACGACATGATCCGCAGCCACCTCCTCCCAGCCACATACAAGTCCATGGGTTTCTGGGGACTGATATCGATCCCTTGAAGACTGCTGCTGATGCTGATCCTCTTCCTCCTCCTCCTGTGTGATAGGCGGGCCCGCAGGAATACTGTCTGGATAAAGGGGGCCTTGAGAGGTAAGGAAGTCCTCCTATTCCTCCCTCTGTTCTGCCTCAAGTGCCCTGTCCATTATTCCACGCAGCGTGTGCTCCAACAGGAAGACAAGAGGGACAGTATCACTGATGCATGCACTGTCTCTGCTCACCATCCTCGTTGCCTCCACAAATGGTGACAGGACAGTACATGCATCCTTGATCATTAGCCACTGGTGTGGCGAAAAAAAGCCAAGCTCCCCTGACCCTGTCCTGGTGCCATACTCGCACAGGTACTCATTGATGGCCCTCTGCTGGGTGTGCAGCCACTGCAGCATTGCCAACATTGAGTTCCACCTGGTGGGCATGTCACAGATGAGGCGGTTCTTGGGTAGGTTGCATTCCTTTTGAAGGTCAGCCAGCCGAGCACTGGCATTATATGACCATTGGAAATGACCATAGATTTTCCTGGCCTGCCTCAGGAGATCCTGTAAGCCCGGGTACCTGAACAAGAACTGCTGCACCAACAAATTAAGGACATGAGCCAAACAGGGAACATGGGTCAAGTGTCCATGTCGGATGGCAGAGAGGAGGTTGGTGCCATTGTCGCAACCCACCATTCCTGGCTGAAAATGGCATGGCGTCAACCACCTCTGAGCCTGCCCCTGCAGAGCTGACAGGATCTCTGCCCCAGTGTGGTTCCTGTTCCCTTAGCGGACCAACTCAAGCACTGCATGGCATCTTTTTGCCTGAGTGCTTGCGTAGCCCCTAGAACGCCTACGGAGCACCGCTGGTTCCAAGGACAAATATGCACAGGAAGAGGCCATAGAGGAAGAAGAAGAGGAGGGGGTGGAGGAGAGAGGTGTGGCAGAATCACCACTACCAGCATTTTTGAGGCGTGGTGGCGGAACAAGCTCCAACATTACTGCACCCTGTCCTGCATCCTTTTCAACTGCCAGCAGAGTTACCCAGTGCGCCATGAAAGAAAGGTAACGTCCCTGTCCATGCCTGCTGGACCATGAGTCAGCAGTAATATGCACCGTACTGCTGACTGCCCTGTCCAACGAGGCCAAGACATTGTCTTCCACATGCCGGTAGAGAGCTGGAATCGCCTTCCATGAAAAGAAGTGGCATTTGGGAACCTGCCACTGAGGTACCACACATTCCACAAATTCACGAAAGGGGGCAGAGTCTACCAGCTGAAAAGGCAGCAGTTGGAGTGCTAGCAATTTAGCCAAGCTAGCATTCAGCCGCTGAGCATGTGGATGGCTGGGACCAAATTTCTTTTGACAGTTTAGCAACTGGGGTAGGGAAATTTGCCTGCTACAATTGGATGTTGGTGTAGTGATAGCAGATTGCCCGCAAGTACTTGGCACACCTAATTCTACACTTTCATTCCTCTCAGTGCAGGTTTCTGAGAAGACTGAAGGTATAGTGGGGTTGGAGATCCCAGCTGATGAGGCGCAAGGAGAGGTCCGCCTTGTTCTTTGGTGTGGGTCTTTTAAGTACTGTTGCCAACAGACTGCATGGGAGCTCGACATATGTCTGGTCAAGCATGTGGTGCCCAAGCGGCTGCTGTTTTGGCCACGCTTGATGCGCTTCAGACATATGTTGCAAACAGCAACGGTGTGATCTGCTGCACACGTCTCAAAAAAGACCCACACCAAAGAACTTTTGAAAATACGTGGGGAGTCAGCAGCGCCCTGCAAATGCGGAGCTCTGCGGTGTGATGCAGTCGGGTGGCTGCCCTTAAGCTGGCCCCTGGAGGGCATCCTGCCTCGTTGGAGATGTGCCTCCTCCTCCTCCTCTCTTCTATCAGGCACCCACCTAGAGTCAGTGACCTCATCATCCCCTCCATCCTCGCCACCGGAGCAAACCTGGCAGTATGCTGCAACTGGGAGGACATGACTGCCAGTTTGTTGTCCTTCTTGGGCACCCCCTCTCTCTGGGCTCACGTTACTGCCTTCCTCAACCTGGGTACCATCATCAGAGCCTTCAAAACGCTGTGCATCCTCCTGCAGCATGTACCCGACACTGTGGTAGAACAGTTCGGGGGACTCCTCCGTGCATGATGGTGGGGCTAGGGAAGGAGTGACTGATGACATTGAGCCACTCTACCAACTTTTCTGCATGTTGTGACTCAACACGGCCAGCTCCCGAAAAAAAGGACAAGCGTGCCCCACGGCCACGTGCTGAGGATGCACCGTGTCCACGGCCAGCACTGTTGGCTGTAGACACAGAGCCTGCTTGCCCTCTTTTGGTGGCCTGTGAGCATCTGCCTCTTCTTGGTGGCCTTCCAGACATGCTGTAAAATTAGATTAGCAAAACACCGCCTGAAGTTTACTAGAAAAAGTACACCAGGAATGGCCTGCAGTCAGATATAGGCTTGGCTAGACTAGTATGCAGTGGATATATATGTAGGAGACTGTATATATATTTTATGCACTGCAGCTCACTGAATCACCTGCCTGCCTGCCTGAAAGTGTATTTGAAAACGTACACAAGGAATGGCCTGCAGTCAGATATAGGCTTGGCTAGACTAGTATGCAGTGGATATATATGTAGGAGACTATATATATATTTAATGCACTGCAGATCAGATCACTGAATCACCGGCCTGCCTGCCTAAAAGTGTATTTGAAAACGTACACAAGGAATGGCCTGCAGTCGGATATAGGCTTGGCTAGACCAGTATGCAGTGGATATATATGTAGGAGACTGTATATATATATTATGCACTGCAGCTCACTGAATCACCTGCCTGCCTGACAGTATATTAGAAAAAGTACACCAGGAGCAGCCTGCTGTCATATATAGGCTTGGCTAGACTAGAATGCAGTGGATATATATGTAGGAGACTATATATATATTTTATGCACTGCAGCTCACTGAATCACCTGCCTGCCTGACAGTATATTAGAAAAAGTGCACCAGGAACAGCCTGCAGTCAAATCTAGCTACACTGGATACAGTGTATATATATATACACCTTGTATATATGAGACTGTACATACATATTAAATGCACTGCAGCTAGCTGAATCACCTTCCTGCATCAATTATATTAGCAACAGTACACCAGGAACGACCTGCAGTGAGATCTAGCTAAACTGAATACAGTGTATATATATATATATATATATATATATATATATACACACAAGCCTGGATGTATATATATATGTATATATTAAATACACTGCAACTAACTGAGTCGCCTGCCTGCTCAATCTAAATGAAATGACACTCTCTCTCGATCAACGCCAGCAACATACTACACAGGGCCGACGTGCAGGCGGCCTTATATAGTGTGAGGCATGGACCTAACCCCCTGAGCCATAATTGGCCTTTGGCCAATTATGACTCTCTTTGCTGACGGCACTGTGATTGGTCAAAGCATGCGGTTCATAGTGCATGCTTGGTCAATCATCAGACAGCAATGCACTGCGATGTTGCAGTGCATTATGGGGCGTGACGCGCCGCTCGAATTAGGCGAGAACACCCCACGATGTTCGTATTCTCCTTACATTAGTGGTCAGAATGCCACCCTTAAAGACAGCTAAAATGATCATTGGTGTGATGCCACTAACTCTGCCAAGTGGCATTGGCTTTGGAACTATGCAGGCACCATCAGATGGAAGGCCAGTCAGCCACAGATCAAGGAACCCCTAGCAACCTCTAGAGAAACCGCAGGGTTCCATAGAACCCTGGTTGAGAATGGCTTCTTTTTGAGGGGCAGGAAATATGTTTGGGTCGCAGGATCTTGGTGCAGGATAAGGGATGTCAGAAACAAGGAGTTATGTTTACAATAGGGAGGCGATGTGTTACTATATTAGTAATTAGTAGTACTATTTTAGTAAATAAATTCTGGTTGCCGATGCTAACTTGTTTTTGAAGGTACAAGCTCCAGAGCAGTCATCATCTTCCAAATTCACTGATAACGAGTATACTGACTGACAGTCCCAACTTCATTAGCTGCATGCTTTGTCTAGACACGAGCATCCCTAAGCAGAGAAGCAAGGTTCAGGATGACAGCTCAGGAACGTGTACCTTTGAAGGTAAGCCAGCAATGGCAGCTCTTCTATTTATTTTATGACAGGTTACCTTTAATATAAGGTAGACTTTATATGATTTTGCTTCTTTTTTTTTTGGATCCAAACTAACTTCTACTTTATAGGAAAAATGCAAAAGGCTGATCTGTGATGTCTGAACATTTTTCACCTTTCAAAATGTTGTGATTTCCCTGCAATCACACAAATGGTTATAGTGCTAAATTGCAACTCTAAAATTTGATAATGGGCACGTACCTCGAAATAGGCATGAGCACCAAATTACCCACATTGCAAGCCAATGTTGTTTTTCAGTTAGTAAATAACCTTTTATATTCATGTGTCCAGACTTCAAGGTTGAAGCCATGTTTGCGAAGACAATGACATCTGACATTTCAGTTGGTGCAATGCAGTTGATCCACCATAAACTTACAGATGAACTTTGGAATAAATGATACATTGCTTTAAAGTGCTTATAAACGATCACCTTGTAAAACAATTCATTCCATTTAAAATTGAAACGAAAGGCAAAACATTTGTGTATAGATATAATAAAAAAATATATATATAAATACCTTTTTCCCCTTTTTTTATAAGTGATCACTTTCCATCTGTTCTCATCTGCATAAGATCTGGGGGGGGGGGGAGCAGCAGCACACTGAGCTTCCCTGTGAAAATCTGTGCAGGGGGTGCATGTCAGGGCAAGTCTGATCATTGGAGGAAAGCACACTGAGTTCCCATCATAGCTAGAGAACTGTCCATGTTGTAGTCCCCTGCTTAGTGTGGTCAGTTGTTAATAAGAGAGCAGAGGGACTGGCAGGAACAACAGGGATTTCACACAAAGGAAGCAATACAAAGAGTAAAGGATACTTTTTTATACACGTACATGGTATAGCAGGCACATATCAGGAATAGTACGACATTTTGGAGTAACAAAAGCTTTAAAGCCCTGTACACATGATCGGATTTCCGATGCAATCAAATCCGATGGATTTTTCCATCGGAATTCCGATGAAGCTGACTTTCATCAGTCTTGCCTACACATCATCAGAAAAAATTCCGACTGTCCCAAACGCCATGACGTACAACACGTACGACGGCACTACAAATGGGAAGTTCAAATCCAATGGCGCCACCCTTTGGGCTGCTTTTGCTGATTTCGTGTTACCGCGTGTTAGTAAAAGTTTGGTGAGAGACGATTCGCACTTTTCAGTCTCCGTGCTTTTCAGTCCGTTACAGCGTGACCAATGTGATATCTCCATTACGAACGCTAGTTTTACCAGAACAAGCGCTCCCGTCTCCTAAATCAGTCTGAGTATGTTCTATTTTTTTTCACCGATGGAAATAAGTCCGATGGGGCCCATACACGATCGGTTTGTTCGATGAAAACAGTCCATCAGACTGTTTTCATCGGTAAAACTGATTGTGTGTACAGGGCGTAAGAGACTGCAATAAAGTGACTATTAAAAAGAAAATTAGGGGACTGCTGAAGATAAAATGGGCCAAAAAAAGCTCTGTATCCTATTAGTGACCAATCATCATCATGATTTCACTTAACTGAGTGGTCATCTTTAGGAGGATTGAGGTCCTGATTCCTCTATACAGATCTTTAGTTATCACTAGAGGGATCACCAGCAGGAGGAAGGAGGTCCTGAATCCGCTATATAGATCTTTAGTCATCACCAGAAGGAGGATGGAGGTCCTGATCCCTCTATATAGATCTTTACTTGGACTTAATTTAGAATACTGTGTCCAGTTCTAGAGATCTCACTTACAAAAAGATATTGATAAGATGAAACAGGTCCAGAGACGGGCAAAAAAAATGGAGAATTTTCTGAGGGATAAAACATATCAGGAGAGAGGAGGAACCTAATATGTACAGTCTGGAGTAGGGGGTTGCAAGCTTTCTGCACAAGGGGTCAGTTTACGGTCCTTCAAACTTTAGGAGGGCTGGATTGTGGCCATTGGGAGGGCTGTATTGTGGCCATTTGATCTCAAACTAGCAGGAGGAAAGTTCAAAACAAATCTTAGAAAGTATTATTTTACTGAAAGAGAAGTTAATGCTTGGAAAAGACTTCCGGCAGAGGTAGTTAACAGTAATGCCACGTACACACGACCGTTTTTAATGACGAGAAAAATAATTTTTTTTAAAATGGTCATTAAAAATGATCGTGTGTGGGCTTTCCAGCAGTTTTCCCGACGAGAAAAACGCAGAGAATCACGACGAGAAAAATTGGAACATGCTCTAATTTTTCACGTTGTTTTTTACATCGTCGTTTTCTCGTCATGAAAAACGGCCGTGTGTGGGCTTTAACGACGTGAAAAAAAATGCGCATGCTCAGAATCGAGTAAGAGACGGGAGCGCTCGTTCTGGTTAAACTAGCATTCGTAATGGAGATAGCACATTCGTCACGCTGTAACGGCCTGAAAAGCACGAGGCTGAAAAGCGCAAATCGTCGCTCAACAAACTTTACTAATGTAGCGGCCTCACTCTCTCTCTCTCTCTCTCTTGTATCGGTTGTTTGTGGCTGTTGTCTAGGGGTACTCTGGAGGAGAGAGTGCAGGACACTACGCCAAGCTCTCACCCTCCGTGTATGTGAGGTTTGAGCAAAGTCTTTTTTAAATTACCTTCGGGTCTGCATCCTGCATATGGAGCCTCCGCTTCTTCCGTGGAGGTGTATCTGCCAGTAATAGAGCCCCACACCATTAAAAGTTTAACACTCCTTTATTTTTTCAATGCCAGAATGAACATAATCAGTTGAACTTCCATAACAGACAGACAGGGTTGTGGATACGAGTAGGCCCAGGCACAATGAACTCTCCTATCCCTTTCTCGTGCGGATAGGCCTGGCGCACGGTCTCTGCCACCGACCGTGAAGTTGGTAGCTGCCACCTACTGGGTGAACTGTTTGGAGCCCCTGTCATGGGCCTAAGTAACGGTCTCTGTCACGACCTTAGAGTAACGGTCTCTGCCACCGACCTCAGAACATGAACCACCTTCCGTGTGAATATGGCCCCTGTTTGGCGAGGACATCCATCCTGACGGTCTCCGGAGGCCCTGTCCCGGAACTGGCAATCTGCTGCACCAGATCTACGGGAAGGTCACCTGCGCGGTCCCTTACGCCTGGATTCAGACACCCGGTTCTGTGGGTGCCTTAGGATGGTTCCTCCCGGGTGGATCCCAGTGGAAGAAGCTGGGCCCCAGGCCTGAACGATGCACCTCACCCCAGACTGAGGGTGTCTGGGGTGACTCCTGAACTCCACGTGTCCAGGTATAGGCCGCCTGGACACCGACCGCTGGACAGCAGCCCTCAGGCTAAAGGTGCCTGGGACTCGGACCTCCTGGCGAAGATGTCCGCCCCCTTTATAGCCTCTCCCAGCTAGCACAGCGGGTTCCCCGCCCCGCCGTACAACCGCTGCGAAAGACCAAAAAGGGTACGGCACTCCAGCGATGGTTCAACCCCGGCCCAAAGTGACAGCACCACCTGCTGGGCCGCAGGGAACTGGACATCACTGATGTCTCCACCCGAATCAACATACTGAAAAGTACCTACCCGCTACACTAACATGAAGGGTGGCGCCATCCGAATGGAACTTCCCCTTTATAGTGCCGTTGTACGTGTTGTACGTCACCGCGCTTTACTCAAACATTTTTTTCCACGATAGTGTGTAGGCAAGGCAGGCTTGAGAGGAAACACGAAAAATCAAGTCGAGAAAAATTCAGTTTTTTTCAATGACATTAAAAACAGTCGTGTGTACGCGGCATTAGTTGTTTCTAACATGCTTGAGACAAACATAGATCTACAGTATATTCAGACATAAAGCGAAACAAAAAAAACCCATCGGGGCAGACTCGATGAACCACTTGAACTTTTTTGTGCTGTCACTATATGTTTCTGAGTGGTCACTCTGGACAACAGCTTCTTTTTTTTCATAATTTTATCCAGTTTTTCATAGTATATTTTCAATGGACGGTACATATTTTGCAATAATTTTTTATTTTTTTTATACAAAATATAAACAGTTTCTGCCTTTACATTTTAATGCAATGAAATGAGCTCCAGTCCTGTGTCCACATGTGTTCACCAGTGTTGCCGTTGTCCTCAGGCATGCTGTCTACCTGGCAGAGTACAGGCAATGGGGCACAATCTGATTGGTTGGGGTTATTTAAAAGGCAAACTATACAAAAAATATATTCTGTGCTAAGTGCAGTGCTCTAAAATAAAAGAATAAATGAATTGAACAGCTGCACTCACTGTATTGCACACCCCAAAACTAAACCATATTAATCAAAAAAGTGTTGCGCTGTAAATAAACTCAGAAGATGATCCAAATATTCAAAATTGTGCAGTGCTCACACACTGATGAGAATAAAGTGCTTAAGGCCCCTTTCACACTGAGGCGCTTTGCAGGCGCTATTGCGCAAAAAATAGCGCCTGCAAAGCGCCCTAAAGCGCCCTAAAAAACCTGCTACTTTGTATCCAGTGTAAAAGCCCAAAGGGCTTTCACACTGGAGCGTTGCGCTTGCAGGAATGTAAAAAAACTCCTGCAAGCCGCATCTTTGAGGCGCGATAGGAGCGGTAAAAATACCGCTCCTATAGCACCCCTGCCCATTGAAATCAGTGGGGTAGTGCCTCTAAAACGCCCACAAAGCGCCGCAAAGAGGCATTATTGCAGGCATTTTTAACCCTTTTTCGGCCGCTAGCGGGGGTTAAAATCACCCCGCTAGCGCCCGCAAATCGCGGAAAAAACTACAGTATAGCGGCACTAAAAATAGCGCCACTATACCGCCAGCGCATCCAGCGCTTCAGTGTGAAAGTAGCCTAAAGTGCAGAAAGACATTTCATACATATATACACATGTACACACACATATAAGCATATACATTCAAGAAAATAATTATTATATTCAAATAAAGTGCCAAGTAATATGTGCAAATTAGATAATGTCCAAATAAAGTGCCAAAGCATAAAAAACCCAAAACAATGTTTATTCAGCATGCCAAATTTCCAAATGTGGCATAAATAGATGATGGGTAACAGAGATAGAAATAAAATAATCCCAAATCCAATGCTGGTGATGATAAAGGTGCCACACATGTGCTTAATACAGTACAATGAGTGATCATTTGTCAGTGCTCCACCATATATAATGAATGGACGCCTACCAGATAAAGAGAGCCCAGTAATAAGGTCTTGCCACGCATTAGTGGGCAAAACCCCCCACTCTGGGTATGCAGGCATAGCTCCCTTCACAAGACCCTTATGGTAGGTGCATCATCAGAGGATTCTCCTGATAATGCGGCCGATACTGGTCTGCTGGAAAAGAAAAGAGCCTTCACCAAATGGTTACCACAAGGCTGGAAGTAAACAATTGTCTAAAACATTTTTTAGTGTTGTACCCTTCATTGGAAACACCTGAATTCAATAGTTTTGGGAGGGGGTGTCTACACACCTTTGCCATATAATTTATATCTCAGTGTTGCTCCATTCCTTCATCAGGGCTGAAGAAACACTGAAGAATAGGATATCTGGAGAAATTAAAATGAGGAATTCCTAGGGGATTTTGTTAAAGTGATATAATGTGCTTTGACACAGAAAGTTTTTAGCATACATTATTTATACGTTATTAAACTGAATAATTACCATATTTATCGGCGTATAACACGCACTTTTTTCCCCTTAAAATCAGGGGAAAATCGTGGGTGCGTGTTATACGCCGATCCCCCGCTGATTGTGAGGAAACGAGCGAGCGGAGCCGAGATACACAAAGCCGAAGTACACTCGGATTTACTCGGCTCCTCTCGCAGTCACGCCCACCTCCACTGATTGCGAGATGAGCGAGCCCCGCTGATATACAGAAAGCCGAGTGTACTTCGGCTAGTCTCGGCTCCTCTCGCAGTCCCGCCCCTGACTGTGAGCAGTGCCGAGTCTCTGTGAGAGACTGGCAAGGCTGCAAATGCACTGGGCAATGCTGAAAAGGAACTGGGCAAGGCTGCAGATGGACACTGGGCAAGGCTGCAATGATGGACAAGGCTGCAGATGGACACTGATAACAAGGCTGCATTGATGGACATTTAAATGTAAGTTTTTTTCCTTAAACTTCCCTCCTAAAAGTTTTTTTCCTTAAAATACCCTCCTAAACTTGGGGTGATTGTTATACGCCGATAAATACGGTATTTGAACCAATTTTTTTAGAATGATCTAAAAAAATTGTTTTGAAAGCCTTGTATAGTTTCTTTGGTACCTTCAGTTGGGGGGAGAGATCATTCTATTAACCAATAACCACTGTTGTTGTGATTCACTTGCCCAGCATTTTATTCAGGTGAGCCCTTTCCATGCAGGTCCATTTTGAATGGCTTTACTACTGCACTTAGAATTTATTTAATTCCTTGAACCAGCAATCTGATGTCCATCTATGAAAAAGGCCTATGACAATCAAATTGACCACTTCACTTTCAATACATATATGCCGTGTACACACGATCGATTTTTTCGACGGTGAAAACACCGTCGAGAAAATCGACGTGAAAAACGAGGAACAGCTTGTTCCCCTACACACGGCCGTTTTAAATGACATTTTTTTTCTTGGTCGAAAAAAACGACTGTGTGTAGGCTCCCCAGCAGTGTTTCCCTATGGGAAAACTGCCGCGGAAAAAAATGACGGGAATCACGACGAGAAAAATTAGAGCATGTTCTAATTTTTCTCGTTGTGATTAATGCCGTTTTTCCCATCTGGAAAAATGACAAAAAGACACGGTCGTTTTTCTCGTCCAAAAGAAAAAATTTAATTTTTCCCGACGGGAAAAACGGTCGTGTGTACGCACCAATACATGCATTTGAATGTCTCTATGCTGTGATACGCATAATTTTACTTTCCAGCCCAACCTAATAGGTGAGCACCATACATTCATTTGTATACACCTGTAGAGTGTTGCTAGAAAATTGTTATTTTCAGAATGTTCGTTTGACTATCTGAGCGTTAAAGAAATGATGCAGCAATCTGTTTTAACCAAAGGTAGGATGGACAAGGGTGGAATATTTTTGTCAAATCTAATTTCTAATCGTTGAATTCGTTCCCGGAAAAGAAAAATTGTGACTAGTCTTATGTGCATGCACTTGTCAAAGTTAATCCGGAAGTAATCAAGACATTGACATGGTACTCAAGGAAAATATCATTTGAAATTAGTCGAGTCCATGAAGATTCCATCAAATGGTTGGATGAGCTTTCACGTTCAAACTAAATTCTGCAGGTGTAAGGCCCCCATTACAGGCACCTTATTTCTTTTGCATTCTCCATAGAGAGTTTCAGGAATATGGGATTCCATAAAATGTTTTCTTCCAATCTAGATGTCCATAGTTCCTTCCAGTTTAGAAGTTTGGAATATGTTACTATTACTCAGGGAGAGATGGGAAAAGGTTTTAGAAAATTGTATAAAGGTACCTACATCCTAAAAGTATCATGGATAGAAACATGGGGAAAAAAATGGTTTAGTTTAGAAGTTAGTTGAATGTTCCAGAAGCCATCAAAAAGCAGTCCATTGTATTTATAGTAGTAGTCTGTGAACTATTGACTTTTGCATAGGCCCAAGCGTGCTCTGGCTAATAAATGGTTGAAATTTACATACTGGGAGTAATTACAGATGTTGGCTGTGCACAGGACTCATACTGTACATGTGATACAGACAATTGCAGACCAGTAGGGGAGTGGTTGCCGAGCATAAAATTATCGAAAAGGCACAAGCCAACTGATAAATAACATGTGAAGATGACAATTTGGCATGGTGACGCTACCACTACTGTTTAATTACGGTCCCTAAAAATCAACACTTGAAAAGAACGTACTCGGCATCTAAAGAGGACACGTTTTTTTTATCCAAGCGGAATCCCTTTCGATGGTCAAGAACATAATTTATTGACATGGTCTCTTCACAAGAAACTTCTGCAAGAACTTTCCTAGAGTTTTATTTCATAAGGCAAGCGCCATCAGTAGACAGACACAATAACTTGGCTCTTGTCTAAACACGCAGCTGTATAATCAATGGTCCCCGTGAGAGCATAGCTTGCGCCATACACAAAGTGGGCATTTGTCATCATTAAAGCAGAAGTCATTGCACTAGGATAAATATAGATAGCTCTGTAGAGGAACCCCCAGCACGTGCATTAAAAACCTCCACTTACAAAAATAAATTGTGAAAGTGCCATAAAACGAGCTCCTAAAACCAGGTCACATGATCCTGCTGGTCTGATTCTTAAAGTATGCAGCCTAGGTGGAGGGATTGTTGCAAAGGCTTAAGATGGTAATGTAGTCACATGACAATGGGAGGAGATTTGTTCTGCAAAATACTACGGCCATACACATGGACTTAAAATTTGCTCTATTGTAAGGCAGTCCATACTTAATAAAAAATATAATTTTTTCGTTAATCCAGCATGTTTAACGGAAAAAAATAATTAACCAATTCCCCCATCCACACATTCAAACCTTCCCCGCTGTCAGAATACAATGATTAGCGTTGTCAGCTATAGCTGGCGGGCACTGAATGTTCAGGAAAACCCAACAGGCTTCACAGAGGTCTCCTTCTGCAGAACTGGACCCAGGAACTCTGCCCTGTTGCTCAGGCTTCAGTCTATTCAAGTCTCTCCGCCTACCTTCTGGACATACCTCCCCAGGGATTGGCTGGCATCCCATAAATATTCAGGCTCACTGTTCTGCTCCTCCCCTCACTATGCTTCTAGAAGGCAGGGGGAAATAGCAGAACAGCACTCTGTGCAACACTGAGCAGCCCTAAGCAATCAACTCCTGCTCCCCCTGCTTACAGAAGGGCAAAAAGCTTTGTCTCCAGTGTGGCCGGTTCACACCACCACGTTGACGTGTGTTGAAAAAGTACTGAATGCAGTAATTGTTCCAGCACAGCGCAGTCACCGCACACCAACCGATAGAACTTTATGAAATGTCACTGTGTGACATTTCAGTAAAGTTGTTAAAAAAAAAAAAAAAAGTGAACAGTGCGATGCACCAGGATTGGTGCATCAGTACTGCCTTCACCACAACGCACACCAGCTGCTGCGTTGTAATGGACCCTTATTCATGGAGGCTCAGCATCACATGTGGGCATTACCTAGGTGGTCTGCATGCAAATAGGAATGCCCACTCCTCTAGACTGAAATCAACCCATCATTTATTTATTTAATTTTTTTGTTGAGTTTTGCATAACATACAAAAAAAAAGGACAATGGAGAGGAATAATAGAGGTAAAAGAAATTAAAAATGAGTCTACTGGGTAGATGACGATGAAGCGTACGTCGAGGCACATCCCATTGGTGTCCTACAGTACCCAAACCAGACAAAGCTCCACCTGGCCTGTCTTTTTAAATAAAGGGGTCTTGGTGGTCTGGTAAGTAGGATACTTACCCTTATCCACCCGGTGTCATTGTGTTTCCATAAAATCGTTCCCATGGTGATGGTGTAAAGACCTGAATTGCTTCACATCTTTTATGGACACTTCTTGTTATACCACCCATCTAGATTGCTGCTTATATTATACACTCTATTTAGTTTGATGATTTTTATGCACTTTATTATTGATGATTATGAATTATTAAGCACTTTTCGCACTTTATTTATACGCTATCTAATCATAGTGTGTGGTATATGTATATTGTTTTAGTGCCCTCTTATTATATATACAACCCACATGTCACAAAGTTAGCACATTGCACTTTGAGGGGAGCAGCTTATTTATTGTTTATTTAGTCATAGCACGGGTTTCTCCTTATTTCTCACATTCCTCTACTTTACACCCACCCTTAAGGCTGGGTTCACACTAGTCCGGTGCGAATTCCAGCTCCGTTTTCCCTGCGAAGAGAACAATCAGTTGTTCAGCGTTTCACGTCAGTTTTTGATCAGGATCAGGTCAGGTTTACATCAGGATCAGGTCAGGATTTTATCCTGTTCACAACAGAACACATCTGCGAATCAGATGCATGCCCATAGAAGATAATGGGCCTGAATTCGCACCTGAGCTGGACTGCACTGCCTAGAAAACGCACACTTTTTTGGGCAATGTGGAGTGCGAATACACCGCAGATATGTGAACCAGCCTCATTCAAATAAACGTATTTTAAAATGTCATGCGAATTGGATGCGGTGTAAACCACATCCAATTCGCATAGGTGTGAACCCAGCCTAAGACTAAACACACACTTGCGCACAAATATTATAATTATTATTATCGGGGCTTTTTTATCAGAGAATAGGTGCAGGAACTCCCCCTTTTTGAGTCACCCCTTTGACTTCACCCCTACCTACCTCCGAGCACTGTTCCTTGGTTCCCTGACTACCCACCTTCGAGCACCGTTCCTTGGTTCCACCACTGAGCACTGTTGGTTCCTTGATTCCACCCCTACCCACCTCTGAGTATTGTTCCTAGTTCCACCTCTACCCACCTATGAGCACAATTCCTTGGTTCCATCTCTACCCACCTCCGAGCACCGTTCCTTGGTTCCACACCTACCCATCTCTGAGCACCATTTCTTGGTTCCACCTCTACCCACCTCCGAGCACTGTTCCTCCCCTTACTGCCCCTTTTAGAGAATACAGAAACAAGTATCATTTTGTGATGCTAATGGAATTGCATGGAATTTGTTAATGATAACAAGAAAATCAGTAAAATAGATCTACTAAATCTAGTAACAATAGACCCCTCCAGGAGCTGTAGATTCCCAAGCAACAATAGACCCCCGGCAGCAACAAAAGATCTCCCGCTTGGGCCAGCATCAATAGACCCTACATCAGCCAGCAACAATACACCCCTCCCTCAACAGTAGATCTCACCCCAGCAACAACTAATCCCCCAGAAACATAGCCCCCTCCCCCCAGCAACAATAGACCCATCACCAGTAACAATAGACTCCCCACAAAAATAGATCCTTTCCAGCTACAATAGATCCCAAATCAGCCAGTATCCATAGACCTTGCAGCACACCCCAGCACCCGTTGACATCACATACATTCAGTGCTGGAGGTGCCGGACTGCGTTCCCCCACGTTCCCACTGAAAAAAAACCCTGATTATTATTATTATTATTATTATTAAAGGTTGACCAGACTTCAGCTTTCAAAACCACCAAAACTATTTTTGCTTTCTTCATTGACCTCGATGCAATTAGCCAAAATGGGGAAATTTTTATGAAATCAAATTTTTGCTGAAATTGTGGAGAAAATTAAAACTCAGAATTTTGTCCATCTCTACTTGTTGCTCCCAGGAAATATTTGCCAGTATGTGGTCCCCGTAGGGAACAGTGGGTAATGCCTTCTATAAAATGGTCCTGGCTCCATCGAAAGCCAATAAAGTTTCACGCTACAGATAAAAATCTGCACAAGCATGTACTGTATAAGCTCCCTTACCTGCTGACTCATGCAGCATTACACCACTGTAAGCTGGTTAACAAATCCTTTAATTACACGGCCCACTTTCAACAGATACCATTCCTAAGAGCTGCATTATCCTGTAAATCTAGCAAACCTGAAAATATGTAACATCAAAGGAGCGAGATCATCTTCATGGATTCCGTACATCTTGCTGCATTTTATTGCATTTTACATAGGGGTAGAGCAATGGTGCAAGTCAGCTTTAATTTAAAGTGTACCTTGGCAATGAACCTGTGATTTACATCTCCTAAAAGATGCAGTAAAAGCACTTTAAGGGGTAAGGTAGCAATTTCCTTACCCTTTTGTTCCCAACCCCCAAGTTGGTCTAGAATATTCCCCCAACTCCCCCCAATTAGGTCTAGAATATCCCCGACCCCCATCCCAATTAGGTCTAGAATACCTCCCCAGCCCCCGCCTCAAGTAGGTCTAGAATAACCCCCAACTCCCCCCCAAGTAGGTCTAAAATTCCCACCCTACCGTAAATCACTATACTTACCTAGATCTCTCCAAAAAGGTTGTATACATCCTTCCACTGGATTCTTGATCCAACGTCCATGCTTGTGTAGTTTGGCCCCATAGACCTCTATAGGCACATGTCGGATCAAGTCACCAGTGGGGGGAGCGTAAACAATTGGGGTCTTAGAGTGAAATGTAGGTAAGTGAGTAGAGTGGTTAGCACAGTGGCTAAGTGGTTAGTGCTCCCACCTAGCAGCACTGGGGATTTCGGTTCAAATCCCAACCATGAGACTACCTGTCTGGAGTTTTCATGTTCTCCTTGTACCTTTGTGGTTTTCTCCAGGTACTCCGCTTTCCTCCCACACTCCAAAGACACGCTGGTAGGTTAATTGGCTCCTGTCTAAATTGGCCCTAGTATGTGTATGTATGTGAGTTAGGGACCTTAGATTGCAAGCTCCCTGAAGGCAGGGACTAATGTGAATGTACAATATATGTTAAGTGCTGCGTAAATCAATAGCACTATATAAGTACCTGTAATAAAAAGTAGAGCAATTTGGGAGTGGTAGGTTATACCTACGTGGGCATAGACATATTTGTTTCATTCCGAATTTGTTTTTCGTCAAAATTTGGCATATTCTATTTGACAAATTCTTTTCAATTTTTTTTTTCTAAAAGAACGAAAATCAGAAAGAACGAAAATCCGAAAATAAGAACGAAAATCCGAAAAATTTGAAAATCCGAAAGAACGAAAAACATTCAGGTACTTTCATTTTTCGTATATTCTCTTATAGTTAAATTATTAACTATTATCATCGTTTTTTATTATTATTATTTATTAATAATAAATAATAATAATAAAAACTATAATAATAGTTCTAAATCTAAACTATTAAATTATAGGTATTGGAATTTTCTTTAAAATTTGGCTAAAGGTAACTGTTAGTGAACGTAATGAATACGAATTTATCCAAAGTTACCAATTATCTAAAATAACAAATGCTGCATCTAAAGGAATGGAACGTAACTAATACGCATGCATCCGAACTTACGAATTATCAAAATAACGAATACTGCATCTATACAAATGAGATGTAACAAATTTGAATGCATCCGAAGTTACAAATTATCGAAATAATAAATGCCTATCATAACGAATGATCCGATAAACAAAAAAAAGAAAAAACAAATGGAACGAAAACTAAAAACTTGGTGGGAACGTTTCCTGACCCCTTGGGTTCGTTTTCACTTGCGGCCAGAGGGGATGTAAAACCAGTTGGTTTTGCTCCTGTTTTATCACCCCCTAACTGTCCACTTGAAAATAGACATGCAGCCCCTCATGTCTGCCGAATGTGACCCATGCAAGCCCATCGGTTCCTCCCCACCTGTCAAATGCCTCTGACAAGCAATCCCCCGTGGAGCCCTTAAAAAACAAGTTCTCATTGGCCTCTATGGTCTTAGGCATCGTGGAGAAATTCAACTTCAAAGTTCATAACAGAGGCACAACAAGCTCTGTTCCTCTCCCCTTTTTTATATGGCAGCGGGGACTTGGTGGCCTGTCAGCCTTCTATTGTAAAAATACATCAGGAGCTGCAAGCTGTTGACTGAAATTAGAATTTAGAGTTATTGTTGTGATCTTTGAGGATGAATTAGTGCAGTGCGTACAGCTACAGAGGTCAGTGAAGGATTGTTTTAGAGGTCAGTGAGGGCTAAAAAACTGTTTACATTAATGTGAGTTAAGGGCCTTAGATTGCAAGCTCCTTGAGGGCAGGGCCTGATGTGAATGTACTATATATATATATATATATATATATATATATATACACACAGTATATATACAGTATCTCACAAAAGTGAGTACACCCCTCACATTTTTGTAAATAATTTATTATATCTTTTCATGTGACAACACTGAAGAAATGACAATTTGCTACAATGTAAAGTAGTGACTGTACAGCTTGTATAACAGTGAAAATTTGCTGTCCCCTCAAAATAACACAACACAGTACACCCCTAAGTGAAAATGTCCAAATTGGGTCCAAAGTGTCAATATTTTGTGTGGGCACCATTATTTGCCTTAACCCTCTTGGGCATGGAGTTCACCAGAGCTTCACAGGTTGCCACTGGAGTCCTCTTCCACTCCTCAATGAGGACATCACAGAGCTGGGGGATGTTAGAGACCTTGCGCTCCTCCACCTTCCGTTTGAGAATTCCCCACAGATGCACAATAGGGTTTAGGTCTGCAGACATGCTTGGCCAGTTCATCACCTTTACCCTCAGCTTCTTTAGCAAGGCAGTGGTCATCTTGGAGGTGTGTTTTGGGTCGTTATTATGTTGGAATACTGCCCTGTGGCCCAGTCTCTGAAGGGAGGGGATCATGTTCTGCTTCAGTATGTCACAGCACATGTTGGCATTCATGGTTCTCTCAATGATCTGTATCTTCCCAGTGCCAGCAGCACTCATGCAGCCCCAGACCATGACACTCCCACCACCATGCTTGACTGTAGGGAATAGGGATGAGCTTCGAGTTCGAGTCGAACTCATGTTCGACTCGAACATTGCCTGTTCGCCCGTTCGCCGAACAGCGAACAAATTGGGGTGTTCGCGGCAAATTCGAAAAATGTATGGGAGAAATCTAAAGTGCTAATTATAAAGGCTTATATGCAAGTTATTGTCCTAAAAAGTGTTTGGGGACCGGGGTCCTGCCTCAGGGGACATGTATCAATGCAAAAAGAAGTTTTAAAAATTGCCGTTTTTTTGGGAGCAGTGATTTTAATAATGCTTAAAGTGAAACAATAAAAGTGAAATATTCCTTTAAATTTCGTACCTAGGGGGTGTGTATGATATGCATGTAAAGTGGCGCATGTTTCCCGTGCTTAGAACTGTCCCTGCAAAAAATGTCATTTTTGAAAGAAAAAAATGCATTTAAAACTGACTCGCGGCTATTAATGAATTGTCGGCTCCCGGCAATACATACAAAAGTCATTGATAAAAAAAAAAAAAAAAAGCGTGGGGGTTCCCCAGAATTCAATTACCAGGCCCTTCAGGTCTGGAATGGAGATTAAGGGGAACCCCGCCGCAAATTTAAAAAAAAATTGACGTGGGGTTCCCCCAAATATCCATTCCAGGCCCTTCAGATCTGGCATGGATTTTAAGGGGAACTCCACCCCAAATTTAAAAAAAAATGGCGTGGAGTCCCCCTAAAAATCCATACCAGACCCCTTATCCGAGCACGCAACCTGGCCGGCCGCAGGGGAAAAGGGGGGGACGAGAGAGCGGCCCCCCTCCCTCCTGAACCGTACCAAGCCACATGCCCTCAACATGGGGAGGATGTCCCCATGTTGATGGGGACAAGGGCCTCATCCCCACAACCCTTGCCCGGTGGTTGTGGGGGTCTGCGGGCGGGGGGCTTATCGGAATCTGGAAGACCCCTTTAACAAAGGGGACCCCCAGATCCCGGCCCCCCCCCTATGTGAATTGGTAAGGGGTACATTGTACCCCTACCATTTCACGAAGAAAGCGTAAAAAAATGTTTAAAAAAACACACAAACACCTTGAAAAAGTCCTTTATTTAAAAAAAAAAAAAAAAAACATTCCAGCGGTCAAATCCAGTGTCCCGCGGCGATCCCGATGTCCAGCGCTGTCCTTCATTGGTTGTGCCTGAGCGGACCTGATGGGGAACTCCCTCTCAGTATTTTAAATGTATAGACCCGCCCCTTCTAAAGCTCCCCATCAGGTCCGCTCAGCGGACGAGATGCGGAACATGAGAAGGGGCGGGTCTATACATGTATTACCACAGTGAGAGCAGTTCCCCATCAGGTCCGCCCCCTCGGTATGTCGGACCCGCCTACGTCATTGGCTTGAGCGGGGAACTTCCTTCACCGTGTAATTTAAATTTACATAGTGAAGGAAGTTCCCCGCTCAATCCAATGACGTAGGCGGGTCCGACATACCGAGGGGGCGGACCTGATGGGGAACTGCTCTCACTTTGGTAATACATGTATAGACCCGCCCCTTCTCATGTTCTGCATCTCGTCCGCTGAGCGGACCTGATGGGGAGCTTTAGAAGGGGCGGGTCTATACATTTAAAATACTGAGAGGGAGTTCCCCATCAGGTCCGCTCAGGCACAACCAATGAAGGACAGCGCTGGACATCGGGATCGCCGCGGGACACTGGATTTCACCGCTGGAATGTTTATTTATTTATTTTTTTAAATAAAGGACTTTTTCAAGGTGTTTGTGTGTTTTTTTAAACATTTTTTTACGCTTTCTTCGTGAAATGGTAGGGGTACAATGTACCCCTTACCAATTCACATAGGGGGGGCGGGATCTGGGGTCCCCTTTGTTAAAGGGGTCTTCCAGATTCCGATAAGCCCCCCGCCCGCAGACCCCCACAACCACCGGGCAAGGGTTGTGGGGATGAGGCCCTTGTCCCCATCAACATGGGGACATCCTCCCCATGTTGAGGGCATGTGGCCTGGTACGGTTCAGGAGGGAGGGGGGGCCGCTCTCTCGTCCCCCCCTTTTCCCCTGCGGCCGGCCAGGTTGCGTGCTCGGATAAGGGGTCTGGTATGGATTTTTAGGGGGACTCCACGCCATTTTTTAAAAAAATTTGGGGTGGAGTTCCCCTTAAAATCCATGCCAGATCTGAAGGGCCTGGAATGGATATTTGGGGGAACCCCACGTCAATTTTTTTTAAAATTTGCGGCGGGGTTCCCCTTAATATCCATTCCAGACCTGAAGGGCCTGGTAATTGAATTCTGGGGAACCCCCACGCTTTTTTTTTTTTTTTTATCAATGACTTTTGTATGTATTGCCGGGAGCCGACAATTCATTAATAGCCGCGAGTCAGTTTTAAATGCATTTTTTTCTTTCAAAAATGACATTTTTTGCAGGGACAGTTCTAAAGCACGGGAAACATGCGCCACTTCACATGCATATCATACACACCCCCCAGGTACGAAATTTTAAGGAATATTTCACTTTTATTTTTTCATTTTAAGCATTATTAAAATCACTGCTCCCGAAAAAACGGCCGTTTTAAAAACTTCTTTTTGCATTGATACATGTCCCCTGGGGCAGGACCCGGGTCCCCAAACACTTTTTAGGACAATAACTTGCATATAAGCCTTTATAATTAACACTTTAGATTTCGAACGTTCGAGTCCATTGTATTTAATAGGGTTCTAAAGTTTACACAAACATTTTGTCTGTTCGCAGGTTCTGGTGCGAACCGAACAGGGGGGTGTTCGGCTCATCCCTGGTAGGGAAGACACACTTGTCTTTGTACTCCTCACCTGGTTGCCGCCGCAAACATTTGACACCATCTAAACTAAATTTGGTCTTCCCCCTAAACCTACAGCCAGTGGGGTCGCATTTAACCTGAGAACTCTCCCTTACTACTGACCGATGCACCATCAGCGAGACTCCCCTTAAATATGATGTGTGATAGGAGTGGTTAGACCACGGTATCCATGTTTTTTCAGGGTCACTCATTCATTCTTTAGTCAAATGTGTTTCCTGTAGACATATTATCTCTGCCTGCACCCTACGAACAGTTGAATATACTTGGGCCCTCTTTAGTATTATCTCCATTCCCTTTACATTCCATTACATAAAGGCACATTTCTCATCAGTATTTACCATTCTTATTAACACCTCTTACAAGTCTATATATTTGAAAATGTATTTTCCTCTACTTATATATATCTTCCAACATGAATCATAATAAAATCCTAAATCCTACTTTACTTCGTTCCCCACTACATATCTTTCCCATCCATACCCATACTTCAGCCTCACACCCATTCCATTCCATTCACTCAAATTACAATGTGGCATTGCAATCCTGTCCCTTCTACTAGCAGGATGGCAATACGTTGTGATGCAGCCTTTACAATATTGCAGACCCTTTACTTAACTTAAACACAAGAAATAAAAATAAAAATAAAAAAAAGTAGGGTTGTCCCGATACCACTTTTTTAAGACCGAGTACAAGTACCGATACTTTTTTTCAAGTACTCGCCGATACCGATTACCGATACTTTTTTTCAATGTCATGTGACAGTTTGAAAGATGGGGACTGATAGGTGGCACTTATGGGCACGGATCGATGGCACTTATGGGCACTGATAGGTGGCACTTGTGGGCAGTGATAGGTGGCACTTGGGGGCACTGATAGATGGCACTTGTGGGCAGTGATAGGTGGCACTTGTGGGCACTGATAGGTGGCACTGATTGCACAGAAAGGTGGCACTTGTGGGCACTGATAGGTGGCACTTGTGGGCACTGATAGGTGGCACTTGTGGGCACAGAAAGGTGGCACTTGTGGGCAGTGATAGGTGGCACTTGTGGGCACTGATAGGTGGCACTTGTGGGCACTGATAGGTGGCACTGATTGCACAGAAAGGTGGCACTTGTGGGCACTTATGGGCACTGATAGGTGGCACTTATGGGCACTGATAGGTGGCACTTATGGGCACTGATAGATGGCACTTATGGGCACTGATAGGTGGCACTTGTGGGCACTGATAGATGGCACTGATTGCACTATTAGTGCAATCAGTGCCATCTATCAGTGCCCACAAGTGCCACCTATCAGTGCAATCAGTGCCCATAAGTGCCACCTATCAGTGCAATCAGTGGCATCTACCAGTGCCACCTGATAGGTGGCACTGGTAGATGGCACTGATTCCACTGATAGGTAGCACTTGTGGGTACTGATAGGTGGCTGGCACTGAAATGCTGCGGGGGGTGGGGGGGAAATGACACAGGATTTAAGAAAAAAAAAAAAACTGCTGCAACGCCCATCTTGGTACACCCTGCACTCGGCTGCAGTAAGCAACAGCAGACATCTTGTTACACCCAGCCCATATAGCTCGGGCTGGGTGTAACAAGATGTCTGCTGCTGCTTACTGCAGCCGAGTGCAGGGTGTACCAAGATGGGCGTGGGGACGTTCAGCCGCTGACGGCGACCGAATGTGACAGCACCGGTCACCGATCCTGATGCGGCTGCGCCCTGAACCCCTGCCAGCTTACCAGGTTCAACTGCAGGTGAGGGACTCGCTCTCCGCCCGCGGACTCCGTCCACCGACTGTGCCCGCCCTCTTCAGCCAGACTCCGCCCGCACTTTCCTCTTCCGCCCTCCCCAGCCACTGACTCCTCCCGCCCTCTCCGGCCAGACTCCGCCCGCACTCCCCCGCCCTCTCTCCTGCCCTCCCCAGCCACTGACTCCTCCCGCCCTCTCCGGCCACAAAAAAAAAAAAAAAGTATCGGGTGAAGCATCGGGAGCATTTGCGCGAGTACAAGTACTCGCGCAAATGCTTGGTATCGGTCCCGATACCGATACTAGTATCGGTATCGGGACAACCCTAAAAAAAGGCATATAGGAGTGTAGCTTGTAACTATAGGGACTCCACATTATCACTTCACTCCACTATCCAATACATAGGAACTAACGACTATCTTGGAAAACGAGGAGGACCATCCTGTGGTATCATATGGGTGACAACGACCAGTTGTAGGAGGTCCATTCAATGTGTTTCTATTTTGACGCTTTTGACTAATAACCGTGAGGTATGTAACGACAGCTGATCACCTAGTATATTGATTGTTCAAATAAGAAGCTGTAACTGACATATGTACCATTCCATTTTTAGTGTTCTTGCTGAAACTTTTCCTGAAGAAGTGGGTTACTTCCTGCGAAACGCAAACTGCGTCAAAATTACAGCAACTCACTGTGCTCTACTATAAGGGAGCCACCAAGAATCTGTATTCAAGGAGTACTAGATGGTTTTGGCTATGTTTTATGTGCCGCTTGTGTGTGTTTTTTTTGTATGCTCCTTTATATGAATACATGTGCAATTTTTATTATACAATAAATACTTTTTGATACTTTTTACAAAAATTGGGTACCGTTATAGTCCTCATATTTAGCTTGTTAGGGTACATTTTTTTGTATATTATTGATCAGGATGAAGTACCAAACCTATATGGTCTACTAAATGAGGGTCTCTTATTTAGGCCTTCCTCCCAATTTACTACTTTTTATATTTTTAGATAGCCATTGTCTATGTATACAAGTTTGCAAATTAAATGTTATCGATGTAGGGTTTACCTCTACCTTAATATTTTATGTAAAGTGCCTAATACATTTGTCATGGGTGTATGCTCTTTTGGGTGGTCAATGATGTGTGTAATACATCAATGCAATCAAAGGGTTAAAACAAGGTCACAGCTGACTTTATAACAGAAAACCGTCTGGCTCTCTGAAGTCCAGGATGGATTAGCATGGCTGGGCCCAAAGTGGATTTAGCGTTGTAGCATTAATCCTCATACTGCAGGTGTTTTCCAGGCGATATTTTCCTATATTGTTTTTTTTTTTTGGTCAACGTTATTCCCTTTTTCTATGTTTATAAAATTATATTTTAGTTCACATTTTTTTTTTATTATTTGTGAAAAACAAAATCTTAATTTAGGAAATAAACAGTGGGGTTAATTTACTTAAACTGGAAAGGGCAAAATCTGGTGCAGCTGTGCATTGTAGCCAATCAGCTTCTAACTTCAGCTTTTTCAATTAGGCTTTGAAAGAAAAAAAAAAACTAGAAGTTGATTGGTTTCTATGCACAGCTGCACCAAAACGGCATTGGTTCCCCCTACAAGACCATACCAACAGCCAGGGTTGTCGGGAAGAGGCCCTTGTCCTCATCAGAAAAACAGTAGATAGTGAATGCCTAACACATAAGTAAATCAATGAATAAATAAATGATTAAATCTCCACACATATATATGTGATATATAATCTTGTGAAATAAATTATAAATAAACCTGTGAATAAAAAAGGAAGTCCAAAATAGTGAAATATAGGTGATTCCACGCAAATACAAAAATATGTGATATATATGATAGTCCTGTGAACAAATCCTGCAAAAAAGAGATAACCAAGGCCCAATGTCTTTTCAAAAAAGGAATCCAAGTAGGTCCGAGATACAAGTTCATTTGCAGGAAAACTCAATAGAGGGGTGAATCAATATGTGCATAAATCAAACTTTGCGTGACTCTTAAACACCATGAATCCACCACCAAAAGAAGCGTGCGCTTACCAGCTGCACAGACCAGTGTAGCCTGTAGCTTACACCCAGCCAGGGTCTTTTCCTTGATTCCAGGGAGTATTCCGGTCACTCCACTAGCAGGGCCGTCCGTGCGGGGTCACAGCTGATTAATACTCCTCCACCAGCCGGATGATGGCTCAGGGGTAACAATATGTAGGCCAGAAGACTTCTGTTGTAATCTCCTGTTTTTGACTCACCACTTAGTCAAATGTCACCCTGAGCTTGCCCACATTTTGCTTGCTGAAACTTTGACAAAGTGAGACATTTGACTAAGTGGCGAACTGCAGGGCTCTTCAGTAAAGTTACCCAAGACGTCAGCACTTTGCCGGTCTCCTCCAGGGCAGGTCCTCCCCTGGTCTCCTTCACCAAGACAGCTTCCTCCCCATTTGGATGGACAGCTTGGGATCCCCTCTCATTATGCAGACTAGCAGGGCCCACTATGTAGCGATGCAGCCTCGGGCCATGGTGGCCCCAAGACCCGAACCACACACACACCTCGCGCCCGGAGGGCCACGAGGCGAAAAACTAACCCCCAACAATGGCGTCTGCCCCTTAAGTATCCCCACCTAGCAGGCACTGCGGGGCGACCACTCCCACTGTACCGTTGCCGAGAAGGGTCACTCAATGCACCATGGTCTGCCCGTGTTCCAACAGGTGCCTGAAGTGGTAACGCCACCTTCAGGCAAATAGGAAAACTACCATCAGGCGAACCACAGCTAGAACAGAAGCAAATCTCAATGTAATTCAACAGTCTGAGCCCAGCTACTGGCTCAGACATCCCTCTAAATTTTAGATAGCGTCCCAACCTTTTGGGGAGGGCGCTACTACATATGTGTGGAGATTTAATCATTTATTTATTCATTGATTTACTTATGTGTTAGGCATTGACTATCTACTCACTCATTAATTCATTAGAGTGCAACCATTATTTATTTTTCTATTGCTTTTGTGTGTATCCCACGTTGTGTTGCTGCTTGCCTTGCAGGTATTTCTAGCGCAGTTTTTTCCATTCCTTGTCCTCATCAACATGAGGACAAGGTGCTTTGGGGTGGGGGGCACATGGCACCCCCTGCCTCAAAGTACCCACCCCCCATGTTGAGGACATACAGCCTGGTACGGTTCAGGAGAGGGGGCTTGCGCTCGCTCGTCCCCACCCCCTTTCCTGACCTGCCGGGCTCCGTGCTCGGATAAGGGTCTGGTATGGATTTTGGGGGGGACCTCACACCGTTTTTTTGGCGTGGGGGTTCCCCTTAAAATCTATGCCAGGCCGAAGGGCCTTGTATGGGCTGGGAGGGGCAACCCATGCCGTTTTTATTTTACATTTGGCGTGGAGTTCGCCCGAAAGATTCATACCAGACACAAAGTGCCTGCATTGTCGAAATCAAAGTCCGATCCCCATTCATTGAAGTTGGACTGATGTCGGACTTCAAGTCGCAGGGCAAAGTCAGATACACAGTCGTATGACTGTCATGTCATACCAGTGTGAACCTGGCCAAAGAGTCATATGAACTATATACGCAAGATATCAGATTAAAGCAGAACTAAACTCTGCTAGCCTTTGTAAATAGATAGGAGGATACACTATATTTATTTGTTTTAAAACAGTTCCAGGCAAAAATTGAACTCCTTAGAAAATGGATTTTTCTTTTTTTTATATATTTTCTTTGGGACTTCCGTCCCACAGGGTCGCGGCGACGTACGTCACTTACATGTTTTTCATTTGCCCTCCCCCTTTCCCCCGTAGCCTTCTGGGACCTGTGTGTGTCCCAGAAGACGACGGGACCATTCAGCAAGCGCCGCGCGACTCGTGCATGCGCAGTAGGAAACAGGCTGTGAAGCCGCAAGACTTCACTTCCTGTTTCCCTTAGCAAGGATGCCGACACCTACACCCCGAGCCGATGGACAGGTCGGCTTCGGGTGCTAACATTGCGGGCTCCCAGGACAGGTAAACACCCTCCCTCCCTGTGCACCATACATTTCCACCTGTTGCCCAGACCCCCCTGTGTGCCCCCCTACCCTGACAGTGCTGCCAGATTCCCTCCTTTCCTTACCGCCAGAAGCTTCAAACACAATAGGAAGGAGAGTGGGGGAAGGGTCCAGTAAATAGTTCTACTTTAAGTTGGACCCTTCAGTAAACTTACAAGTCTGCATACATTCCTGACTAGTCACAATATACACAATATCAACAGTATGGCTTGTTTTTTTTGTTTTGTTTTTTTAAAGCATAACCATTTTTTAATGTATATGAAATTCAGACTAGTGTTCTTTGCCTAGGCCGAGATGATATCATCAGTCTGCTGAAGGCAGGAAGTGTAACACTTTGAGGTGTTTATTTCCTCTCTCAGAGATCACAGAGATCACAGTTCTTACCATGGCAGTGCATTCATCTGTTCCAGAAGAACAGAGCCATCTTTGTTCAGACATCCTCCATTTTTTCTCATGCAGACTTGTGAGCAAAAAAGTCCTACTTTAAAGTGTTACTAAACCCAGGACCCTGTATTCACTATATCTGGTCTCCCACAGTACACAGAGCATGGAAATGCAATTATTTAAGTAAATATAAACTGCTAAAAAAAAACTGTTCTCATCAGCAGTATATAGCAGTCTTGTGACTTCTATCAGTGTCTGGTTAAAGCTTGTAGGAGGAATTTTCATTCTGCACTGACTGTCCTATGAGGCTGCAGGATTTCTGACCCTCTGTCTGGACAGTAATGATTGGCCCTGTGCTGATCACATTCACCCTCCTAAGAAAAAGAAAAAAAAAAGCAACACACACCAAACTGAGCATGTGCAGAGTATCCCCTAGACTCTGTACTATCAGGAGCTGGATTGGGGACTGTGGAAGAAGGGGAGGATCAGAGAAGACAGGATCAAACAGTCTTTTTACACAATGCAGAAGATTAACCCCTTAGGTTCCATAGTGAGTATAACAAGCATACTTTACTGCATAGACAGACTGATTTTTCTGTTATGGGTTTAGTAACACTTAAAAAGGAAGAATGTGGCAAAACCAACAAAATTTTGACACTTTATAAAAAATATAATACTAAAAAATAATAATAATAATAATATTTTTCCATAAATTAGAAATTATATTATAAATGTATATATAATGTATTATTTGTATAAAAGTACTCACCATAACAACAATATTCATGTAATAATATCATGTAATGTTATTCATGTAATAATAATAACCACAAATTAAAAATATAATTATAATTCAATAATTATAAGAACAATTACAAATTAAAATTAATTAATGTAATACTACTACTACTGCTAATAATAATAATAATAATAATAAGAAGAAGAAGAAGAAGAAGAAGAAGAACAATAGCTGTTGTATGTTGTATAATTGTATTTGTATAAATTATAAATTAATCAATGTGTTATTATTTTTATTACTATTATTGTTATTATTTTAGGTGTGCTGTGTGAATGGGAACACATAACAAACATATAGCGGGCCTTCCCAAATATGACTACAAAAGGGGAAACAGCCTTTAAAAAGGTTGCTAATAAAATAAACAGTGAAAACATTTTTCAGCTGATAATCAAGTCATCTCTGGATATCCTAAAATAATCAATTTACTCACCAGAATTGGCTTTTTGAAGCATACAAAAAATGTACAGTTCTGGTGTAAAACGTGCTTCGATAAATAACCCTCTTAATAATCGCAGATTTAAACATGCACTAGAAAAGTCGATTTTTTTTTGGGGGGGGGCAGGTATTTTACCATAAATGGCAGCTTTAATTAAACTCTACCATTATTTAAAATGAAAAGTAATTAAATGTTCCAATTTTATTTCGCAAGAAGGAAGTATGTTTTAAACTTTATTAAGCAATTCCGTCTAATCATACCCAATATTACGCCACATATTAAAACTTTTATCTCAACTGCCGTCTCTTCATCTCCAGACCTAAAAATAGTTGAATGGCTTCCTTACCCTTTTCGGGAGGATTCTATTTCATCAGCTAAACAGTAAACTTTGATATATGATCAACCAGTGACTCACAAATGTATTTATCTTCTTCGGGTCCAGAGAGAAGAAAACAGAATTGACAAATTACAGAGACGCTCAATGCTACCCAGGCCTCCTCGGTGACCCGTTAACTATCGGCCTGACCTGTACAGACCGTCCTTGGCAGGTTGAACTAGCGCAGTGACCTTTCATTTCACCAAATTATTCCCAGTAAGGAAAACAGGTTGGTTATGTCGAAAAAGGAAAAACTATCAAAATGCACACTTGCCAGACACGGCTAAGATCTTTTTGTAATTTTTTTTTTTGCAGCTGTTCAAATAAGCAATTGCCCTAAGGAAACAAATTTACTGGTGAAATTTGCAGCTAACGCTCACTTTGACTAAAGCTTCACCAAGGCCCAGATGCTCCGTCTTCGAAGAGTTACAAATAGGTGCCTTGTGGTGGATCATTATCATAATTATTGGGGAAAAGGAAAAAAAGATTTGGCGGTGCAGATCTCAGACTATCGTCAACTTTTCGAAGGCTGTTTGTTTATACTGAAAGCTTCGAGAGCACCTGAGTTATCGGCAGAAGCGTGATCCCCTCAGGATTCCTCAGCAGTGTTTTTAAAGAAGTTCTCACAGACGTCAGCTTTGCCCTTCAAAACCCAAGTGGGGAGGGATATTTGAGATTCTACATATTGAATGTACACTGCTGGAGGGGTCTATGGGGACTTGATGTTTCCTGTTGCTTCATCTGCTAGGTAGGTTTTATTATGATGCAAGAGAGGTTCAAAAAAAGAGAAAAGTTGGCTGTAAGCTTGGAAATGTTAGGCCTCGTACACACAATACGATTGTTGGAAGGGGATTGTCTGTTGACAGACTGTTGTCCTAAAATCTTACTGTTAGTACGCAAATTTTGACAATTGTTGTCCAATTTTCGACCAACAAATGTTGGATGACAGGCTAGGAAATTTTCGGCGGACAACGGCTCTACGTCTGATTTTTGTATGGTCAGTATACAAGTCCGTCACACAAAAGTCGAAAGTACAAACACGCATGTTCGGGATCAATGCTCACCAAACACGAAATTAGCAGAAGGAGCCCAAAGGGTGGCGCTCAAGAGCTGAAATTCCTCGTAGTACGTCACTACGTTCGTGTTTGTGGCACGACAATTGTGTACCGTTAGTATGCAAGACAAAAATCAGACGCTCAGTTGGCCAACAATCGTACCGTGTGTACGAGGCTTTAGGCTTCTTTATTGCACAATTTTGCCCAAAAATTATTTTGTGTGTGTGTGTTTTTCTTTTCTATTATGTCTAATTTAGCCCTAGTATGTGTGTGTATGAATGTGATTTAGGGACCTTAGATTGTAAGCTCCTTGAGGGCAGGGACTGATGTGAATGTACAATATATATACAGTATAAAGCGCTGCGTAAATTGATGGCGCCATATAAGTACCTGTAACAAATAAATAAATATTATTTTCATCTGGTGATCAGTCCGGTAAGTCTGTTATTTTTCCACTTCCTTTAACCACTTACAGACCGGAAGATTTTCCCCTTTAGTGGCCAGGCCATTTTTTGCGATACGGCACTGCATCGCTTTAGCTGACAATTGCGCAATCGTGCGACGATGTACCCAAATAAAATTGACATCCTTTTTTTCCCACAAATAGAGCTTTCTTTTGGTAGTATTTGATCACCTCTGCAGTTTTTTGCGCTATAAACAAAAAAAGAGGAACAATTTTGAAAAAACAAACAATATTTTTAACTTTTTGCTATAATAAATATCCTAATTAAAAAAAAAAACACACATTTCTTCATCAGTTTAGACCAATATTTTTTATTTTATTTTTATTTCAGGTGCTTACGGTATATAGCGCTGTCAATTTATGCAGCGCTTTACATATACATTGTGCATTCACATCAGTCCATACCGTCAAGGAGCTTACAATCTAAGGTCCCTAACACACATTCATACATACACATACTAGGGCCAATTTAGACAGGATCCAATTAACCTGCCAGCATGTCTTTAGAGTGTGGGAGGAACCCGGACTGCCCGGAGGAAACTCCTGCAAGCACAGGGTGAACATGCAAACTCCAGGATGTATTTTTCTACATATTTTTGGTCAAAAAATCGCAATAAGCGTATATTGATTGGTTTGCGCAAAAGTTATAGCATCTACAAAATAGGGGATAGATTTATGGCATTTTTATTATGATTTTTTTTTTTTACGAGTATTGGTGACGATCTGCGATTTTTAGTGGTACGGTGACATTGCGGCGGACAGACCAGACACTTTTTTGGGACCATTGACATCTATACAGTGATCAGTGCTATAAAAATGCACTTATAACTGTATAAATATCACTAGCAGGGAAGGGGTTAACACCAGGGGGCAATCAAGGGGTTAAATGTGTTCTCTGGGAGGTGATTCTAACTGTAGAGGGATGGGACTGACTGGAGGAGGAGAGATATCACTGTTCCTAATCACTAGGAACAGACAATCTCTCTCCTCTCCTGTCAGAACGGGGATCTGTCTGTTTATATTGACAGATCCTCGTTCTGGCTCTCTTTCCCGTGATCGCGGGTGACTGGCGGACATCGCGAACGCCTGCCATGCGCATCAGGTTCCCCCGCCATGAAGCAGGGGAGCGCGTGTCTGCTATGGTTTTTACATACCTCCCAACTTTAAAAAGTCCCCCCGCGGGACATTCATTCTAAACAAAATATCAACAAAAGTTGTTGAGCAGGGGGGGGGGCTCCGGGACATTTTACAAAAAATTAGTTCACCGGGAACAAAAGTTGCGGGGGGGGGGCTTACCTGCTCGTTCTCTGATCCTCTTCATGCTGTCGGCTGTGCCCTCTCTTCTTCCTGCTGTGCGGGAAAAAGGACACTCTCGCGGGACTGCGGGAAAGAGGGGCCTATGCGGGTGAAACCCGCAGAATCCGTGCCAGTTGGGAGGTATGGTTTTTAAAGGAGCCGAGGTACAGTATAATGATGGCAGCTGGTCGGCAAGTGGTTAACAGACCAAGACAAATTTACTAAAACTGAAGATTGCAAAATCTGGCGCAGTTCTGCATAGAAATGAATCAAGTTCCAGGTTTTTTGGGCAAAGCTGAATTGAACAATCTGAAGTTAGAAGCTGATTGGCTACCATACAAAGCTGCACCAGATTTTGCACTCTCAAGTTTAAGTAAATTAACCCCAGTGTCAGTTACAGGATTGAGACAAACCATTTACTACTGGCAGAGGGTACTTTAATTACAAAGTAGGGCTAGTGCTTAAAGAGGATATAAATCCACTCTCATCCTTTCTAAACTACTGCCATAGTGCTGATCTATAAGGATATACAGTAGATGCTTTCTGCATGTATCCTTATCTGTCAAATGTCTCCCCTCTGTCTGTTATAAGAACTGAAAAACTGCAGTAGACTCCCCGCCCACCTCTACACTCCCCTTGTCAACATGCATTTTCTCCTGTGTATTCCTTCTGCTATGATCAGTAACATCCAGTCAAAATTCAGAAAAGTAACCACATGACTTCAGAAAAGGAGTGGGGGTGGGAATTAAAAAAGCTAGTGCACGAGATATGTAAATAACCTGTCACTCAAAGCAAGGGGGCGGAACGGACAAAGGTTTTTCTCTGTTTGTCCATTTTATCTCACTGAACAATAAAAGAAGATTGCTCAGAGCTGGATTAACGCTTTGTGGCAAGACCTGGCACAAATTATAGGAAATCGTATACTCTACATTATGACAGCAAAAAAAAAAAAAATTCGGGTTTACATCCACTTTAACCAAAGAGTAATAAATACTATGTCCTATCAATGAATGCAAAACATGTAGAGGATCATGATATGGTTGCAGTTTGTGTTTCCTTGCATTGCACTGTACCCTAGGACAGCCCTTAAAATCCTTACCTGCAAACAGAGCCTCCAGCCTGGGCTGTCACGGCTCCCCCGTTACCCGGCAGCTTCTGGGTTCCAAATCTTACGAGAAACTGGAAGTGACGCAATATTTGATTCGCTAAAATCAAAAGTGGGAGGGTTCGGATCGCAGTGCTCTGTGCCCTGAGGACAACATAAAACAAGCCAATTAGAGCCTCAGGCTCTAATCACGTGCTTGTTAAAAATTGATGGAGCTAATAGACACCTATAAGTCCGGTGCCCCGCACAGTACACTGCACACACATAGAATGATTTATTTTTAAATAGATCATAATATGACTAACATTTTTTAACTTTGAAGCCTCATACACACGACCGGTTTTCTCGGCAAGAAAGCTGCTGGGAGAGCTTTTAGCCGAGAAAACCGTTCGTGTGTATGGTTTCTCATCAGGAAAACTGCCGGGAATCTCGACGAGAAAAATAGAGAACCTGCTCTCTATTTTTCTCGTCTGGATTTTCGGCAGAGTGTTTCCTGCCGAGAAAACCGTGAGTGTGTATGCTTACTTGTCCATGGTAAACCCGCGCATGCTAGAAAAGACTTTGTTGCATGCGCGGTAGCATACAAGGGTAGTGTAGGGTGTAGCAAGATGGCGGCGATGGCATCGAATGTGACAAGCGCAGGCTTGTCGTAGTCGATGACGTCACCGCGTTCTTGCCATTCAAAAGAACGGCGGTTCTTTTGAATGGCCTTGTGTACACTTGGCGTGCAAGGCAAGCTTGCCAGGAATTCTTTCGGGAAAACCAACGTTTTTTTTCCCGACGGGATTCCCGCCTGTGTGTACGAGGCTTAAGATGTTAAAAAAATATTAGTCATATTATCATTTTTTTTTTAAAGAAATTGCTCTATGAATATGAACTTTAGGGGCACCCCTTATGGACCAGTCGCCACTGCCTTAGACCCGTTTTTAGCAGGCGGCAGGCTAAAGCCCGCTGTCGGCTGACATCACAGAGGAGCAAGGCCAAGGCTGGGGAAAGATCATGACCATAGAGTTAGAATCTGCCCACATGCCTGGACCAGCACCCAGCTCAACCTCTCAGCAAGCCACTGAGAGCCTGAGCCACCTACTCCCGCCCCCTCCACAGCCCAGCGCTCCAGTGAGTGCAGGGGGGCAGAGCAGAGAGCCAGTCACTGACAGTCACCAGCTCTCTGCTCAAAGAGCTCTGAGAACCGAGCGATTGGCGGTGTTTGATCGCTCGGTTGTCAGCAGAGACAGATGCAGCATTGGACCAATGCTGCATCCACTAAGGTAAGTATGATTCTTAAAAAAAAAATGAAATTCCCATACTTCCATACTTCTCTTTTAACACAATATTGCAACGCATGGTGTGAATGGGCTCTGAGTGTGTTTCAAAATAACACATGCAGTAAAAGTTATTGGTGTCCAAATCTGTGCTAATAGTTACCTTGTATGGCAATACCAGCACTTCATTAGCGCCATCTTGTATTCCATATATTGTATTTAAAGCCAGTGGAATTTGAGTGAAAGGTCATGTACTATTATGTCCATCAGTGAAAATTTTTGCTCTAATCTACAGTCTTTATCTATGACATTTATCCTCTCCAAATCTGTCTGTCTCCTCCAAGTCCTGTATCTCCTGCCTACAGCTAAATATGACTCTACAGAAAGCAACTCAACTTCTAATCTGTATGGACTACATCTTTGGCACATAGCCAGCATAGGTCTGCTAAAGAGGTATTATCATGATCTGTGCAGTCCTGCACCCAGGAGCCTCTAATGCCTGTGCGTTAGTGTATAACCCCCAGGTCCCATCTGAGCACCAGAGAAAATATCCCTGCAAATACACTTTTCCCAGGGGAGCAGCTGTTCTTATCCATGAAAATTGATTTAAAATACCCAATTCTCATTTTCTCCTGAAACTTGCCATTCGGGGGTTATCTGCAGAGGTTGGGGGTAGCCCTACAACTGTCTCCAGATCCAATTCAATAGATAGTGTGGGCAGGTGCGCTGCATGGAGGAGGACCCGACGCCACCCATGATCACGGTACAGAGAGATAGAACGGGGATCTGCCTATTTAAACAAGGCAGATCCCCATTCTAACAGGTGATAACATTGAGACCTGCTGTTCCTTGTGATTAGGAACAGCGATCTCTGTGTTGTTTCTGTCAGCACATTTAACCCATTTAACCCTTTGATCTCCCCATGGTGTTAACTCCTTCCCTGCCAGTTTCATTCATACGGTAATCAGTGCATTTTTTTAGCACTGATCACTGTATTGGTGTCACTGGTCCCCAAAAAGTGTCACTTAGGGTCAGATTTGTCCGCCGCAATGTCACAGTCCCGGTAAAAATCACAGATCGCCGCCATTACTAGTAAAAAAATGAAAAAATAATTAAAAGTCCATAAATCTATCCCGTAGTTTGTAGACGCTATAACTTTTGCACAAACCAATCAATATATGCTTATTGATTTTTTTTTTTTACCAAAATAATGTAGAAGAATACATATTGGCCTAAACTGAGGAATAAATTGTTTTTTTTACATTTTTTGGGGGATATGTATTATAGCAGAAAGTACAAAATATTGTTTTTTTTTTTTTTTTTTAAACTGGCGGGCTTTTTTTGTTTATAAAAAATAAAAACTGCAGAAGTGATCAAATACCACCAAAAGAAAGCTATATTTGTAGGGAAAAAAGGACATCAATTTTATTTGGGTACCACGTCGCACGACCGCGCTATTGTCAGTTGAAGTAACGCAGTGCCGTATCGCTAAAAATGGCCTGGTAATTAAGGGGGTAAATCTTTCTAGGGCTCAAGTGGTTAAAATGATCACCTTCATAAAAACGTTAACTTCAATTTATTTGTGAGACCCAAGACCTATCGAAATTGACCTCTCTATACTGGACTGGAGTATAGAAATCCATTGTATTGCAGGCCAGACTCTGTCCAACCGTTAAACGTGGGTGAGTGGCATGAGATTAACAATAACTCCACCACATCGTTAGGTTATAACAGAACACCACGGGTTACTGATTAACACATTTGATTATGAATACGTTGGCTGCACGTGTTTCTGCAGATTAATTAAATATACGCAATTTCTGTGTCCCAGCTGGCAAGTATTTTCTGCACTCAGTGTCAATTGGATTTTAATATAGAAAAAATCCCATTCCTTTAAAGTAAACGTAAAGCCTAAGGGCCTATTTACCTTCTTATGGTATGCTAATGGACCTTATGTTAAAGTGCATTTACATAGGGCAGCCCATTGAAATCGGTGGACCAAAAGGTCCCAAAAATCGAACAAGCCTCAAAATGTGAAATGCACAACACAACATCATTCTGAGATCATGCATTCATACACGCTTGAGCTGCCAAAATTAGTTTTGAAAAAAAAAAAAGGATACAATATACCAGTCCAGAGGTACAACTCTTATGCCTCGTACACACAACCGTTTTTCTCGGGAAGAAAAAAAATGAAGTTTTTCCCGACGGGATTCCTCTCAAGCCTGCCTTGCATACACACGTTCAGGCCAAATACCGCCCTTCCAAAGCGCGGTGAAGTCCAACACGTACGACGGCACTATAAAGGGGAAGTTCAATTTAAACGGTGCCACCCTTTGGGCTGCTTTTGCTTATCTCGTGTTATCGCGTGTTAGTAAAAGTTTGGTGAGAGACGATTCGCGCTTTTCAGTCTTCGTGCTTTCCAGATCGTTTTCTGCTGTTCAGTAGGTGCTTGTGGGTTTGTATCTGTCTTTCAGTGCGTGTAGTGAGTTCAAATCTGTTTTTTCAGTGCGTTCTTGTCCGCTCATTTCTGATTTTCAGGTCGTTCTTTATAGGCCTTGCTGTTCTTCAGTGTGTTCTGTTAGTTCATTCTGAGCAGCCGACTGTTTTCTTGCCATGTTGCGGGTATGTACTCGTTGTAAAGTTCGTGCTGCGTGTGAGCTTGGTTTGGGGGTTTATGCTTTAATCCAAACTCAGTCCATGAACAGGGTGGTGAGGAGTTCATGGGCGAAGAATTGGTTGCTCCAGCGGGACCAATTCTGTCACATGCCTCTGCTGCGGGAGATCCAGGAGAATAACCCTGATGACTTCAGGAATTTTCTCCGGATGACGGACCCCGTTTTTAACCGTCTGTTGGCTTTGGTGTTCCCCTATATCACGAGGCAGGACACTGTCATGCGGGAAGCCATCAGTGCTGAGCAGAGGCTCATCGCCACGTTGAGATACCTGGCGACTGGGAGAAGTCTGTAGGACCTCAAGTTATCGACAGGCATATCCCCCCAGGCTCTGGGGATCATTATACCTGTTCTGCCATAATTGAAGTCCTGCAGGAGGACTATATTAAGGTAAGTTTTCTCCTTTAACATTGCATTCTATGTATTTAATGTTTTCTAATGTATTGTATTTATTTAATCCTTTCCTAATTACCATGTTTGTAATATGCTTTGAATGTCCCCTTTGTCCCCATGCATGCTGTATGCTTTTAATGCACCTTTTTTGGCCTTCATGCATATTTCCCTTCACTAACCTCTCCAGCATGCTATCCTGGGCCCATACACACCTAGCCTAGTCACTTACCAATGTATTTTGTCAGGTACATTGTAGTGCTTTATCCTCCCCCCCCTCCCCCATTAAAATGTGTACAAATGTTTTTGTTCTCATTAATTGACAGTAGAGTGCCAGAGCCTTTATTTTTGAGGGCCCCAAACTCATCTAGAACCCTCCCCCCCTCAAATTTTTTCAATGAGCCATCAGAGGGGATGAGGAATCTGTTAAGCGGACCTTATATTTTTGTCTTTAAATACTCCTTAAAATAAATGTTATACTGATGTTGGGCAATCATTTTTTTGTATAATAAGCTTGCAATGTTATGTTCAAAAGTACTAATATATTTTGTTCTTGTTTGACTCCACAGTTTCCTTCAATGCCACAGTAATGGCAGACCGTGGCCTCCCAGTTTGCCCAGCGGTGGGTCTTCCCCAACTGTGAAGGGGCAATAGACGGGAAGCACGTCTGCATCGTGCCACCACCCCATTCAGGGTCTTACTACTATAACTACAAGGGTTTCCATAGTATAGTGATGATGGCGGTGGTGTCGGCGACATATGACTTCCTATATGTGGACGTGGGGAAAAATGTCCGGATGTCCAATGGCGGAGTCTTTTCCCAGACGAAGGTCTCTCAACATCTATGGAGTGGTGGCCTGGCATTGCCACCTGCGTCAGACAACGTTGAGGGACTACCGTTTGTCTTTGTGGCAGATTAAGCTTTTGGACTTGGAAACCATTTGATGAGGCCATTTCCCCAAAGGACCCTCGCCCCTGAGAGGAGGGTGTTTAATTATCAGCTGGCCAGAGCCAGAAGAGTGGTCGAAAATGCATTTGGCATAATGGCCAGCGGGTTCCGCCTGTTTCAGACCTCAATAAATCTGGCGGAGTACAAACTCAACCATGTAGTAATGGCGTGCTGTGTGCTGCACAATTTTTTAAGGAGACATTCTCAAAATTACATGGCATCAGTTGGGCCTGAGGCCGCACTTCAGGACCAAATTCAAGTCCCGTCCCTTGAAGCTGTAAGTACTGGCTTGCCCCCCCAAAGCACCGGTGATGTGCGGAAAAGATATGTGGACTATTTTATGGGTAGGGGGCAATTGCTATGCCAGAGGATTTGTGATTTGGAATACAATAAAACAAAAATTTTGTCATGAAAACATCTTGAATTTGATTTCCTGCTTGTGTTTCTTTTAGCTGTCTCCTAGGTTCTCCTAGTGCACTTGTAGAGCCAAGTGGATTTGCCTTTAGTAAATAACCACCATTGTCACTGTAAACACCAAATTCCTTCAAAAAATGGTATTGAGCATAGAAAGAAGAAGCCACACATTGTAGATTTTCAACATTTTACTCCGTGCACATTCACATGTGCCTTATAAAACATTTTTTACAAATATATACAACTGGTTTTACTTGAACTATATTTTTGGGTTTATTTTGCATTAACAGGCATGTTTCAAAACATAACATACAAAACTCTGGAACTTACAAAGTTCAACATACAAAATGTGAAGGCAATATCAGACATTCTATTGTGTTGCTGTTGCCTTCATTAGATGGGGGGAGGGGTATCACCCCTGTACAAGCCAAATTTAGAAGATGCACACAAATCCGGATCTGAAATGTTGATTTCTTTATGATCCCATGCCTAATATCAACATGTGCTATCTCCCATCATGGGGGATCAATGGACGTGTTTTGGGGGTTCAACCCCTTCATCTTACCTACTTGAGTTGTGAGGAAGGGGTTGCACCCACAAAACCTGTACATTGATATCCCCTGATGGGAGATAGCACATGTTGACACACTGTGTGCATCTTCAAAATTTGTCTTGAATAAAGAGTTGTTAAATTTTTAAAAACTGCATAAAAGAACAAAAGGAGGGGAATTTTGTGTTTCTTTATATTCGCCCCAAAACATCAATCATGTTCTTAAATTTTTGTTCCATACGATTCATAGTATTCTTCTTAATGTCTAGTTCTTGACTACACCCCATGATTTCCTGGATAATTATTTGTGCACCAGGGATGAGCCGAACACCCCCCTGTTCGGTTCGCACCAGAACCTGTGAACAGACAAAATGTTCGTGTAAACTTTAGAACCCTATTAAATACAATGGACTCGAACGTTCGAAATCTAAAGTGTTAATTATAAAGGCTGATATGCAAGTTATTGTCCTAAAAAGTGTTTGGGGACCTGGGTCCTGCCCCAGGGGACATGTATCAATGCAAAAAAAAGTTTTAAAAACGGCCGTTTTTTCGGGAGCAGTGATTTTAATAATGCTTAAAATGAAAAAATAAAAGTGAAATAATCCTTTAAATTTCGTACATGGGGGGTGTGTATGATATGCATGTGAAGTGGCGCATGTTTCCCAAGCTTAGAACTGTCCCTGCAAAAAATGTCATTTTTGAAAGAAAAAAATGCATTTAAAACTGACTCGCGGCTATTAATGAATTGTCGGCTCCCGGCAATACATTCAAAAGTCATTGATAAAAAAAAAAAAAAAAGCGTGGGGGTTCCCCAGAATTCAATTACCAGGCCCTTCAGGTCTGGAATGGATATTAAGGGGAACCCTGCCGCAAATTTAAAAAAAAAATTGACGTGGGGTTCCCCCACATATCCATTCCAGGCCCTTCAGATCTGGCATGGATTTTAAGGGGAACTCCACCCCAAATTTAAAAAAAAAATGGTGTGGAGTCCCCCTAAAAATCCACACCAGACACCTTATCCGAGCACGCAACCTGGCCGGCCGCAGGGGAAAAGGGGGGGACGAGAGAGCGGCCCCCCTCCCTCCTGAACCGTACCAGGCCACATGCCCTCAACATGGGGAGGATGTCCCCATGTTGATGGGGACAAGGGCCTCATCCCCACAACCCTTGCCCGGTGGTTGTGGGGGTCTGCGGGCGGGGGGCTTATCGGAATCTGGAAGACCCCTTTAGCAAAGGGGACCCCAGATCCCGCCCCCCCCTATGTGAATTGGTAAGGGGTACATTGTACCCCTACCATTTCACGAAGAAAGCGTAAAAAAATGTTTAAAAAAAACACACAAACACCTTGAAAAAGTCCTTTATTTAAAAAAACAAACAAAAACATTCCAGCGGTGAAATCCAGCGTCCCGCGGCGATCCCGATGTCCAGCGCTGTCCTTCATTGGTTGTGCCTGAGCGGACCTGATGGGGAACTCCCTCTCAGTATTTTAAATGTATAGACCCGCCCCTTCTAAAGTTCCCCATCAGGTCCGCTCAGCGGACCAGATGCGGAACATGAGAAGGGGCGGGTCTATACATGTATTACCAAAGTGAGAGCAGTTCCCCATCAGGTCCGCCCCCTCGGTATGTCGGACCCACCTACGTCATTGGCTTGAGCGGGGAACTTCCTTCACTATGTAAATTTAAATTACACAGTGAAGGAAGTTCCCCGCTCAAGCCAATGACGTAGGCGGGTCCGACATACCGAGGGAGCGGACCTGATGGGGAACTTTAGAAGGGGCGGGTCTATACATTTAAAATACTGAGAGGGAGTTCCCCATCAGGACCGCTCAGGCACAACCAATGAAGGACAGCGCTGGACATCGGGATCGCCGCGGGACACTGGATTTCAGCGCTGGAATGTTTTTTTTTTTTTTATTATTTTAAATAAAGGACTTTTTCAAGGTGTTTGTGTGTTTTTTTAAACATTTTTTTACGCTTTCTTCGTGAAATGGTAGGGGTACAATGTACCCCTTACCAATTCACATGGGGGGGGGGCTGGGATCTGGGGGTCCCCTTTGTTAAAGGGGTCTTCCAGATTCCGATAAGCCCCCCGCCCGCAGACCCCCACAACCACCGGGCAAGGGTTGTGGGGATGAGGCCCTTGTCCCCATCAACATGGGGACATCCTCCCCATGTTGAGGGCATGTGGCCTGGTACGGTTCAGGAGGGAGGGGGGGCCGCTCTCTCGTCCCCCCCTTTTCCCCTGCGGCCGGCCAGGTTGCGTGCTCGAATAAGGGGTCTGGTATGGATTTTTAGGGGGACTCCACGCCATTTTTTTAAAATTTGGGGTGGAGTTCCCCTTAAAATCCATGCCAGATCTGAAGGGCCTGGAATGGATATTTGGGGGAACCCCACATCAAATTTTTTTAAATTTGCGGCGGGGTTCCCCTTAATATCCATTCCAGACCTGAAGGGCCTGGTAATTGAATTCTGGGGAACCCCCACGCTTTTTTTTTTTTTTTTATCAATGACTTTTGTATGTATTGCCGGGAGCCGACAATTCATTAATAGCCGCGAGTCAGTTTTAAAAGACTTTTTTACTTTCAAAAATGACATTTTTTGCAGGGACAGTTCTAAGCACGGGAAACATGCGCCACTTCACATGCATATCATACACACCCCCCAGGTACGAAATTTAAAGGAATATTTCACTTTTATTTTTTCATTTTAAGCATTATTAAAATCACTGCTCCCGAAAAAACGGCCGTTTTTAAAACTTCTTTTTGCATTGATACATGTCCCCTGGGGCAGGACCCCGGTCCCCAAACACTTTTTAGGACAATAACTTGCATATAAGCCTTTATAATTAGCACTTTAGATTTCTCCCATAGATTTTTCGAATTTGCCGCGAACACCCCAATTTGTTCGCTGTTCGGCGAACGGGCGAACAGGCAATGTTCGAGTCGAACATGAGTTGACTCAAACTCGAAGCTCATCCCTATTGTGCACTAGCACTTGGGAAACAAGGAGTTTCTTCTTCACCAACATGTTCATCACCTAAAAAACAGACAGACACTGACCTGTTGTGATGACAATTTCCAACACTTCATCCACCTCACCTACCTCCACCTCTCCTTCCTCCACCTCTTCATCCTGTTGGTGTTCTCTCTGGTACCCTTCTTTAGGAGGTGTGGGGTTCCTGGTGTCCTCTGAGTGGTGTCCTCCGAGTCTTCGCTTCCCTATGAGAATGAAACAAAAGGTATACTTAGCACACACATATTTGAGGCCTGAAATAGGAATATGAAACATTGCTTGGAAGTGGGGTACAATTGTCTGTTCCAAACTGAAGACATGATTTTTTCCCTTACCAAAGCTGTAATACTTTCCTTTTTTGGCCAAGTTTCACACATGGAGACACCCCAAGTATCCACTGGAGCACCTGTGTGGGACACCCTAAAAAGGTTGTTCTGGTGTCCCACACTCCTGAGTCCAGATGTTGAAACAGCAGCTGAGCGTCCTCTCCTTTACACTGAATCAAGTTTGCATTTCATTCTAGTTACAAACACATCTAGACAACAATGTACTAAACTTCTTTTCAGACAAGTATACATTTCCAAAAGTAGTTAACCCTGTATCTGAAAAAGCATTGTATTAGTAGTAGCCGAACGAACGATGTTGACTACGACCGATTACTGTGCCCACAATCCTGCAAGTTGCCATTTTCAACTGTACAACAATAAAGAAAAGCAGATGGAGCAACATGCAAGTAATAATAAGAATAGGAACACAGGACAAATACTTACTTTTTTTGAGCATTCTCTTGATCCTTCTGTACTGATCGTGCTCCCTAAGTTTCAGGTCTGACCAGCGTTTCCTCAGCTGCTCCTTGGATCATTGTACCCCAAAATTCTTGTGCAGACTTCTCACAACTTTAGTCATGATCTTGGCCTTTCTCACATTAGGGTTGGTGTACCGACCATGCTTCCCATCATAATCCGTCCTGTTCAAGATGTCCACCATCTCGGCCATCTCTGCAAAGGACATATTTGAGGCCTTATATCTCCTCTTGGATCAGGACGATTCTTGCTCCGGGCTTGTCTCGTCTAGTGGAATTATCAGACACCTGCTGTGACTCCGCCATGTCCTCTCCCACTGCACGCCGAAAGAGAAGGGGCGGGGATTATTCTAGAAAGAACGTCATGGGCGGGCGACGTGTGCGGAGTTTCACGCATGCGCATAAAGCTAACACGCATGTGTCGTAACTACGTTCTGTGTGCGGAGGAAGGAGTAAGTGCAAACGTGAGATCGAAGGTAACATTTTAACTTGGGTCATCAGTGGCCTATACTGCTTTGAGATTGTGGCCTATATATGGGGATAAAGATTAGTAGAGTCTGGACTGACATTAGTATTTTTGTCTTGTGTTTTGTCTTTTAGAAAAAAATAATATATTTAAGCACCATGACTTCATGATTGGGTTCCTGGACAGGTACAGAGAGCTGCCTGCTCTGTGTGAAACCAAAAATCCCATCAAAAAAAAAAGAGGAGCAAGGATGGCAGCACTGGAGACCCTGCTCCAATTTGTGCGCACACGGGCCCCCACTGCAACCCTCCATGATGTGGACACTAAAATTGCGACCTTGAGGGGCACATACAGGAAGTATCGCAATAAGGTCCTGAACTCACAGAGGTCAGGAGCAGCAGCAGCGGATGTATTTGTGCCTACTCTGTGGTACTATAATAGATTGCAATTTCTGAACGACCATCTTGAAGTGAGGCCATCACTTTCTACCCTTCCCTCCAGCCTTCCCTCCAGCCTTCCCTCCAGCTTTCCATCCAGCCAAGCTGAGCCTTCTGAGGACCAACCAGGGATCGTGGAAGAACCAGATGCGCCCAGCTGGAGCCAGGTATAGTATTTTTCTAAATATTTCTTGTCCTAAAATAATGATGTGAAATAGATGTTACTATTGATAAGAAATTAATGATTTAACAAAAAGTGTTTTAAATGTCAATAGACAGTAGTGGCCAAAAATGACTGGGACAAGAATAAAAACAGCTGGGATCAGAATGATAGCCTTTTTCTACTTATTAACATTCAATTTGCAAGAGTCATGAGATGAAAATTGTGTGTGATTGATGAACCAAAAACTAAAACAAAATCCCTTTTTTATACACAGGAAGACCAGAATGAGGGTCTGGAAATTGGCAGCCAGGAGGAGGCAGGAGGAGGCAGGGGTCAGTGTCAGCCAGGAGGAAGCAGGGCCCAGTGGCAGCCAGGTTGAGGCAGGGCCCAGTGGCAGCCAGGAGGTGGCCGGGCCCAGTGGTAGCACAAGATCGCAGATGCCTCCCCTCCACCTTCCAAAAAGAAGGGCCAAGAGGGGTAGGTACACAGAGGAGGAAGAACTTTCCCTCACTACTGCAGTCCTCAGGGAACCCCCCACTACTGAAGAGGGCTATGCCGCCCTAATGGCAGCCAAAATGCAGAGGATGGAGATGGGCCAACGCCTCCTCTGTGAGACCATAATATTTAAGGCCATGAACAAGGGTTTGATGGGCCTACTTACCCAATATACTGACCTTGTGGTGGTCAGCCATCCTCCTCCACCTCCTCCTCCTGCCACAAGTCCACCTCCAGAGGCAGAGGCTTAGAGGATGCGTGCAAGGAAGGCTGCAGAGAAGGCTGCAGGGAAGGCTGCAGAGAAGGCTGCAAAGAAGCCTGCAGGGAAGGTTACAAGGAAGACAGGAAAGTGATGGCCTTGCTTCAGTCTGGTCTGACAGAAGATGCAGGCTGTTGTAGTACCACAGAATGGGTACATATATGTCATCTGCTGCTGTTCCTGATCTCTGGGAGTCCAGGACCAGATTGTGCTCCCAATTGTATGTGCTTCTCAAGCTCCCAATTTTAGTTTTCTTTTATTTGATGTGTGCCCTGGGGTCCAAAGGCTAAACAAATTGCAGCAGGTTCTCCAGCGTTGCCTTCACATTTATTTTCTTATATACCAGAATAAATGGAATTTATTTTTACAGTTAATACTTGTGTAGTGACCTCACCTCTGCCTCCATACTCTCTTCTCTGTCATTGGCTCTCGTCTAGGGGACCAGGGAGGAGAGTGTGGCGCACCACCAGCTCGTATCCTCTTGTGTGCAGAGGTGTGAGCTATAACCTTTTTTTCCTTTGGGCCTGTGCCCCTGTCCAGAGCCAAAACTTCCCTTGAGAATGACCCTTTAACTCCCAGAAAGTCAAGTTCCACACCACTGAAAGTCCAACACTTATTTATCCTTCAGAGCAATAAATAGTCCGTTAAGAGCGACTGGTTAGACATAGAACAGAACACAGTGGGAAGGAGGTCCAGGCACAAACTTGAACTTGGTTTCTCTCCTGTTCCATTATGCGCGAACAGGCTTGGCGCACAGTCGCTGCCACCGACCGTGAGGGGGTCTCTGCCACAGACCAGATGAATAAGGCCTCTGCCACAGACCTGGTTGTTGGGTCTCTGCCACCGACCTAATTCACGATGGGTCCCTGCCACAGACCATTAGAACGTGGACTACCTTCTTTGAGAACCGGCCCCAGTCAGAGAGAGGGCATCCATCCGGACAGTTACCAGAGGCCCCGCCGCCACCAGCAAATGCTGCACTGGATCTTCGGAAGGGTCACCTCCCTGGCCTCCTCGTCCCAGATTCGGATGTCCAAACTGGAGGACACCCTAGGAGCCCTCGATCCCTTGCGGGACCCAGTCGAAGGTACTGGGCCCAAGGCCTCCAGAGAGTACCTCACCCCAGACTAAAGGTGTCTGGGGTGGAACCGCAACTCTGTTCCCGGGCCTAGGGCACCCGGAGACCACACGCACATGCACCCAGGCTGAAGGTGCCTGGGTGCGGACCTCGTGCGGAAGATGTCTGCCCCCTTTATACCCTCTCCCAGCATGCACAGCGGGTTCCCCGCCCCGCTGTACTACTGTCACGAGAGGACACAAAGGGCACAGCCCTCCAATGGTGGTTCAACCCCAGCCTATGGCAACAGCGCCACCTATAGGCCGCAGGGAACTGGACACCATTGATATCCTCCACTGGCATAAATTGGTCCAGGAATCCTAACAATTGCTGCACCTGAGCCTGATACCACTCAGATGCCACCCCTAAATATAACCACCCGCTACACTTGCCTATGTGTTTTCCTTCAAATATGACAGTTTGTTTGTGAGTAGGCAGGTACATTTCAAAAAATACAATGTCAAATTAACCAGGGACACCAACCAACCTCCTTGAGGGTAAAAAATACAAGATGATAATGTTGTTGTGGTAACTTGACACACAAAACTAATAAAAATATATATGGAGATCAGTAGAAATTAGTTTAAAAAAAAAAATGCAGATCTTTATTAAAAATTAAAAAAAAAAAATTATGAAGATCTGGCTTTAAAAAACAAAAGATTATTCATGAGATCCCGAGAAATAATTAAGAAACAAGTTTGTCTGAACTGTGTGAATATCAGCAGCAAAAGAACTTCATTATTGTAGCTTTATAAAGAATAAAAGAATGCGCTGCATTTAAACAACGCAATAATTTTCAGCGTGAAGAATGTGCTCTCTCCATTACGAACGCTAGTTTTACCAGAACGAGCGCTCCCATCTCATACTTGATTCTGAGCATGTGCGTTTTTTTTCCCCTCGGAAAAGCATACACACGAGCGGTTTTCACGTTCTCTTTTTTTTTTCCTGCAGTTTTCTCGTTGGGAAAACTGCGATGGAGCATAGACACGGCAGGTTTTCCGGCCAAAAGCTGTCATGGCAGTTTTCACAACGGGAAAACCGGTCGTGTGTACGAGGCATCACAGACGATGGCTGGCAAAATCTTACTTCCCAAGATACATTTAATTAAAAAAAAAGTATTTTTTCTAATTATTATATATTTTATATAATTTTATTATTATTTTATATATTTTTTTATAGAAAGGGAACCCTTCTATCAGGGGGCTCAGGGCAGTTGCCTCCTTATAAATCTGTCACTGAGGGCACCATTCAAAATGAATGGCAATGCAAGACAGCAAAGCATGTAAAGCTTAATTTACACGAATGGCGAGAGCCTGAAAATATGATGGGCCTAAAATACCAGGGGTTTTCCAGCAGGTGCCACAGCCTTTTATTTAAGTGAATTGCTATACATGGCTGTACTCATGTACAGTGCCTTGAAAAAGTATTCATACCCCTTGAAATGTTCCACATTTTGTCATGTTACAACCAATCATCACTTACAAGTCACATTGTTCTTCCGCTGGCTATTAAATATGGCACCCAATGCTCTTTCGGTTACTCAGGGCAACAGCAGAATAGTCTTTACTCATCAGACTTCCCCACTTTTTAACCCTTGTTAGTGTCCTCTCCTGAAATCCTCTTCGTCACCCATTAGGATCCCTGTTTTTTGTAAACCTTACATGCACCCCTTTTCCCAGGAACTTCAGACCAGGCATTCTCTTTGAATAGACTAGAATTCTACTGAAGGTTGATGCAGTTTACAGACACATACCTTAGTGCCATTTGGAGTCCATAGATCACAGTCCATTTAGAGTGAGTCTGCTTCCTGGTACCCCGACTGGGTACCCCTAAAAGGGAGGACACATGTTAAAAGTAGAACTACATTATGCAGTCTTTCTTCCTGCACATTCTCATGTAGAAGGTCCATCACCTGATAGGCTACCTCCCCTTGTATTTATAGTCCACCACAAGGGGATAGAGCCATGAACACCTGGGAGTCGACAGCCTTAAAGCGGAGCTCCACCCTAAAGTGAAACTTCCGCTCATCGGATTCCTCCCCCCCTCCGGTGCCACAATTGGCACCTTTTCATCCCTGTGTATCATCTGAGGCTGTTCACTTCACTGGGTATATGTGAGGGTTTACATCCACTTTAAACCCCCTCCTGACCCCCTGGGCAGCCTGCTGGCCCAAAGCTATGTTACACAGAAGCAAGGTACCACATTCCCCATTAGGAACTTTCCTACACACCTCTCTGACCATGCTTCATATTTGGGATGTAAAAGGAAACATGGTCACAGTCTAAAATTGTTACTAAACAAAGCCATTGATCATCATATCAATGCTGAAATTTAGGGCTAATTTTTATGAAATTTTGGCAAATTTGGTAATTCCAGGGCAACATTATTAAGCCATTGATCGTCATACCATTGCTCACCCATTGATCACATGGATTTGTTTGACAAAAATAGCATATTTTTCTTCAACCACATTTTTTGTAGTGAAGGCTAATTTTGATGAAATTTTGGCAAAATCATATTTTTGTGGCAAAATCAATAAGCCATTGATCATCATGTGATTGCTGAGCTGTCAATCACATGGCTTTGTTAGAGAACAAAGATGTATTTTTTTTCAACCACATCTTGCAGTCCACATGGTGATATTTAGGACTAATTTTGATGAAACATTGGCAAAATTAGTAATTAAATTGCAAATTTAATAAGCCTTTGATTATCATATCATTACTGACCTTTCGATCACTAGGTTTTGATGGAAAACAAAGACAAATTTTTCGTCAAACAATATTTCACAGTCCACACAAACTTAAGGCTAATTTTGATGACATTTTGGCAAAAACAGTAAATTTGTGGCAGAATCAATCTTACCTTTGCTGTCCTGTAGAGGACATGACTTTGTTGGAGAACAACCACATTTTGTAGTCAGCATGGCGAAATTAGCTAAATAGGTATTAACCACTTCCATACTGGGCACTTATACACCTTCCTGCCCAGACCAATTTTCAGCTTTCTGCGCTGTTGCACTTTGAATGACAATTGCGCGGTCATGCTACACTGTACCCAAACTAAATTTTTATCATTTTCTCCCCACAAATAAAGCTTTCTTTTGGTGGTATTTGATCACCTGTGGGATTTTTATTTTCTGCAAAAAAAAAAGACCGAAAATTTAGAAAAAATAATTTTTTTTTTGTTTCAGTTACAAAACTTTTTAAATAAGTAAGTTTTCTCCTTCACTGATGGGGCTGCACTGATGGGCACCGATGAGGTGGCACCAATGAGGTGGCACTGATGAGGTGGCATTGATGGGCACTGATGATGGGCATTAATATGCGGCACTGATAGGTGGCACGGATAGGCGGCATGGATGGGCATGGATAGGCGGCACGGATGGGCACGGATAGGCAGCATGGATAGGCGGCACGGATGGGCACTGATTGGCAGCACGGATGGGCACTGATAGGCGGCACGAATGGGCATGGATGGGCACTGATAGGTGGCACGGATGTGCATGGATGGGCACTGATAGGTGGCACGGGTGGGCACTGATAGGCATCACTGATGTACTGTAATAGATGCCAATCAGTGCCAAACAATAATGCCTGCCAATCAGTGATGCCCATTGTGGGCACTGATTGACATCCATTGTGGGCACTGATTGGCATCCATTAGGGGGCACTAACTGGCATCCCTGGTGGTCTAGGGTGGCATACTTGGTGCTGGCATCCCTGGTGGTCTGGTGCCATCCCTGGTGGTCCAGTGTGGGAATCCTCGGGGGGGCTGCGCTGATAATCTATCAGCACAAACCCCCCCTGTCAGAGGAGCAGCCGATCGGCTCTCCTCTACTCGCGTCTTACAGACGCGAGTGAGGAAAAGCCGATGACTGGCTTTTGCTGTTTAGACTGTGATCAGCCGTGATTGGACACGGCTGATCACGTGGTAAAGAGTCTCCGTCGGAGACTCTTTACCTAGATCGGTGTTGCGGGGTGTCAAACTGACACCCCGCAGCAACGATCGCCGCGATGCTCGCCCCCGGGGGCGCGCAGCGGCTCAAAATCCTGAGGACGTCATATGACGTCCAGTCAGGATTTTGAAACCACTTTGCCGCCGTCAATCCGCTATAGGGCGGGCGGCAAGTGGTTAAAGCTTTTGATTTTTTTTTGGGCAAAATCATAATTTTGTGGCAAAATTGATAAGCCATTGATCATCATGTCATTGCTGAGTGTCCATCACATTTTTTTTGTATGCCGCGTACACACGGTCGGAATTTCCGACAAGAAAAGTTCGATGTGAGCTTTTGGTCGGAAATTCCGACCGTGTGTATGCTCCATCGGACTTTTGCTGTCGGAATTTCCGCCCACAAAAGATTGAGAGCAGGTTCTCTATTTTTCAGACGGAAAAAGTTCCTATCGGAAATGCCGATCGTCTGTAGCAATTCCGACGTGCAAAATTCCTACGCATGCTCGGAAACAATTCAACGCATGCTCGGGAGCATTGAACACTGAACTTTTTCTCGGCTCGTCGTAGTGTTGTACGTCACCGCGTTCTTGACGGTCGAAAGTTCAGAGAACTTTTGTGTGACCGTGTGTATGCAAGCCAAGCTTGAGCTGAATTTTGTCGGAAAAACCATCCAAGGTTCGATCGTGTGTACGCGGCATTAGAGAACAAAGACGAATATTTCTTCAACTACAGTTACCAGTTTGCATGGTGAAATTTTTAATTTCAATATAATTTCAACAAAATCAAAATTTTTGTGCAAATATAAATTTCCCCCGAAATTCTTGCCTCATTCCCACCTTTGATAAACGGCATACTTTAAACTACACAATTGATTCTACCCTGATTGGCCTCAGAAAAATAAAATTTTAAGAAATCATAAATTTTCCAACATCAGAGCAGAATATCAATAATCAGTCCAAATATTTTGATTGTAAATTTATTGACTGTGCCTGTCGTATCAATATTTTGGAATGCAAAATTTGGAGGTTGTATGGCAATCCCCCTTCCCCAACAGCTAGATAACGGTAATCCTTCCAGGAAAAACATTTCTAGTGACTGCCTTTGATTCTTCTGACAGGTCGGAGAACACCTGTGACTTGTCACATGTAAATAGACAGGCTGGGAGAACGCAACTCCCAACCTGCTCAGCCCAGGGGAAGTCTGAGGGTTCTCCTTACAGGGGTCTGCTGTGTGTCTCAAATTGTTTCTACCATGTGAGCTGACAGTCCGTGGAAGGAATTCCTGCCTTTGTGTAAGAGAAACCTACTTCAGGAAGAGATATATCTGGATGAGGGGGCACAGATGAAAATTATTTCACTATTATTTAGTATTTACAAGACTTGTGCACAACGGAAAAATTTGTTTAGTTTTGGTTCGTTTCTTTTCGGTCCTGTTGATTCGTAATCGTTCGTAATTTTGCTAGACGGGATTTTTCGTGTTCGGACTAATTCATAATTTCGCAAGCGACATTTTTCGTTGAATCAGAATGATTCCTATTAATGTAAGCCTTATTTTTCGTTGATTTATAATTCGTACTTTCGGTAGGGTACGTTGTTTTTCGTTGATTCTGGACACAACTCCTACTTTCGTAACTTTTTTTGGGTTCGTTGATTCGTAATTTTCCGTGTCTCTCTCACAACGACGCTGCCTATTATGCCTAATGTGCTTCGAATGGATTTGTACTTTTCTAAATACATTGCGGTTATTTGTAACGATTCGAAATCTCGTATTTTACTTTAGTTTTTTACATGCGGCTATAGCCTCCACCCCTGTACACCATTTTGAGAGGGAGTTCAGCACGGTGAGGGAGAAGCAGAGAGCAGAGCAGAGTGTTATTGTGCTTCGAATGGATTCGTACATTCGTAACTTTTTTCATAACGAATTATGCCGAAGACATTCGGGCATTCGCTATTTGCGGTATAATTTATTTCGGATTCGGTTTTATTCGTAATTGCTTTGTTCGGAAATTCGAATGCTTCCGAATGTCCGAAAGTTGCTAAATTCGGATGAATTTTGATTCGTTACGAAATGACTTGCACAAGCCTAGTATTTACATCCAAATCAGGTGAACGGTGTAGGAATTACAACAGTTTGTATATGTGCCTCCCCCTTTTTAAGAGACCAAAAGTAATGGGACAGATTAACAATCATAAATCAAACTTTCACTTTTTAATACTTGGTTGCAAATCCTTTGCAGTCAATTACAGCCTGAAGTCTGGAACGCGATGACATCACCAGACGCTGGGTTTCATCCCTGGTGATGCTCTGCCAGGCCTCTACTGCAACTGTCTTCAGTTCCTGCTTGTTCTTGGGGCATTTTCCCTTCAGTTTTGTCTTCAGCAAGTGAAATGCGTGCTCAATCGGATTCAGGTCAGGTGATTGACTTGGCCATTGCATAACATTCCACTTCTTTCCCTTAAAAAACTCTTTGGTTGCTTTCGCAGTATGCTTGGGGTCCATCTGCACTGTGAAGCGCCGTCCAATGAGTTCTGAAGCATTTGGCTGAATATGAGCAGATAATAATATTGCCCGAAACACTTCAGAATTCATCCTGCTGCTTTTGTCAGCAGTCACATCATCAATAAATACAAGAGAACCAGTTTCATTGGCAGCCATACATGCCCACGCCATGACACTACCACCACCATGCTTCACTAATGAGGTGGTATGCTTTGGATCATGAGCAGTTCCTTTCCTTCTCCATACTCTTCTCTTCCCATCACTCTGGTACAAGTTGATCTTGGTCTCATCTGTCCATAGGATGTTGTTCGATGTTGTTTGGCAAACTCTAATCTGGCCTTCCTGTTTTTTAGGCTCACCAATGGTTTACATCTTGTGTTGAACCCTCTGTATTCACTCTGGTGAAGTCTTCTCTTGATTGTTGACTTTGACACACATACACCTACCTCCTGGAGAGTGTTCTTCATCTGGCCAACTGTTGTGAAGGGTGTTTTCTTCACCAGGGAAAGAATTCTTCGGTCATCCACCACAGTTGTTTTCCGTGGTCTTCCGGGTCTTTTGGTGTTGCTGAGCTCACCGATGCGTTCTTTCTTTTTAAGGATGTTCCAAACAGTTGATTTGGTAACACCTAATGTTTTTGCTATCTCTCTGATGGGTTTGTTTTGTTTTTTCAGCCTAATGATGTCTTGCTTCACTGATAGTGACAGCTCTTTGGATCTCATATTGAGAGTTGACAGCAACAGATTCCAAATGCAAATAGCACACTTGAAATTAACCTTTCATATGCTCCTGGACCTTTTATCTGCTCCTTGTAAATGGGATAATGAGGGAATAACACACACCTGGCCATGGAATAGCTGAGCAGCCAATTGTCCCATTACTTTTGGTCCCTTAAAAAGTGGGAGGCACATATACAAACTGTTGTAATTCCTACACCGTTCACCTGATTTGGATGTAAATACTTTCAAATTAAAGCTGCAAGTCTGCAGTTAAAGCACATCTTGTTTGTTTAATTTCAAATCCATTGTGGTGGTGTATAGAGCCAAAAAGATTAGAATTGTGTCAATGTCACAATATTTATGGACCTGACTGTAACTAACATTGTGTTGATTCCTCACAAGGGTAAGATCCCACCACAATGCAAGCTTTAACATGTACCTTCTATTGCATTTTTCAACGAATCCCATTGGCTACTCAGATGGCTCAAAACAGTTCAACACGCTAAAAAGTGTAATGCCAAACATTTATTTTCTAATACAGAACTGTAATTCAACAAACTGGTTTTAATGGGACTTCCTAAAGCAGAACTTAACTGTATCTGAGCAACACAAACCAAAAATTTTATATAATTCATTTTTAATATTCAGAGCAAACTCACCCATCCATCCATGTCTCTGTGCTTTATTTTATTTGAAAAATTACTTTGAAGAACCCCTCCCTAGCATTTCTAGCCATCATCATGTTAAGTGATGAGGATTCATGTAGCATTTACCTCCTGGAATCCTGGAATCCATCTGTCCTTAGCTTAGGCATGCAGGCAGGAGGGTGTGCTTATCTGGGAAAGCCCCTCCTCCAATGAAGACTCCTGGGATGTATGACATCATTTGACCTGGGCCAGGAACCAGAAGGAAATTTAACCACTTAAGCCCTGGACCATTTGGTAGCTAAAGGACCAGAGGTGAATTCAGAATTTTGCACTGCGCTGCTTTAACTGTAAATTGTGCGGACATGCAATGTTGTACCCAAACGAAATTTGCGTCCTTTTCTTCCCACAAATAGAGCTTTCTTTTAATGGTATTTGATTGCCTCTGCGATTTTTATTTTTTGCGATATAAACGGAAAAAGACCGAAAATTTTGAAAAAAAATGATATTTTCTACTTTTTGTTATAAGAAAAATCGAATAAACTCAATTTTAGTCATACATTTAGGCCAAAATGTATTCAGCCACATGTCTTTAGTAAAAAAAAACGTCAATAAGTGTATATTTATCGGTTTGCGCAAAAGTTATAGCGTTTACAAACTAGGGTACATTTTCTGGAATTTACACAGCTTTAAATTTATGACTGCCTATCTCATTTCTTGAGGTGCTAAAATGGCAGGGCAGTACAAAACCCCCCCAAATGACCCCATTTTGGAAAGTAGACACCCCAAGGAAATTGCTGAGAGGCATGTTGAGCCCATTGAATATTTTTTTTTTTGTCCCAAGTGATTGAATAATGACAAAAAAAAAATTACAAAAAGTTGTCACTAAATGATATATTGCTCACACATGCCATGGTTATATGTGGAATTGCACCCCAAAATACATTCTGCTGCTTCTCCTGAGTACGGGGATACCACATGTGTGGGACTTTTTAGGAGCCTAGCCGCGTACGGGACCCCAAAAACCAAGCACCGCCTTCAGGATTTCTAAGGGCGCAAATTTTTGATTTCACTCCTCACTACCTATCACAGTTTTGAAGGCCATAAAATGCCAAAATAGCACAAAACCCCCCCAAATGACCCCATTTTGGAAAGTAGACACCCCAAGGAAATTGCTGAGAGGCCTGTTGAGCCCATTGAATATTTTTTTTTTGTCCCAAGTGATTGAATAATGACAAAAAAAAAAAAAAATTACAAAAAGTTGTCACTAAATGATATATTGCTCACACATGCCATGGTTATATGTGGAATTACACCCCAAAATACATTTTCCTGCTTCTCCTGAGTACGGGGATACCACATGTGTGGGACTTTTTAGGAGCCTAGCTGCGTACGGGACCCCAAAAACCAATCACCGCCTTCAGGATTTCTAGGCACAAATTTTTGATTTGACTCCTCACTACCTATCACAGTTTCGAAGGCCATAAAATGCCAAAATAGCACAAAACCCCCCCAAATTACCCCATTTTGGAAAGTAGACACCCCAAGCTGTTTGCTGAGAGGCATGGTGAGTATTTTACAGCTCTCATTTGTTTTTGAAAATGAAGAAAGAATTTATTTATTTTTTATTTATTTTTTTTCATTTTTCAAAACTTTGTGACAAAAAGCGAGATCTGCAAAATACTCACAATACCTCTCAGCAAATAGCTTGGGGTGTCTACTTTCCAAAATGGGGTCATTTGGGGGGGTTTTGTGCCATTTGGGCATTCCATGGCCTCCGAAACTGTGATAGGCAGTGAGAAGTGAAATCAAAAATTTACACCCTTAGAAATCCTGAAGGCGGTGATTGGATTTTGGGGTCCCGTACGCGGCTAGGCTCCCAAAAAGTCTCACACATGTGGTATCCCCGTACTCAGGAGAAGCAACAGAATGTATTTTATGGTGTAATTCCACATATGCCCATGGCATGTTTGAGCAATATATCATTTAGTGACAACTTTGTGCAAAAAAAAAATAAAAAATAAAAAAATTGTCTTTTTTCCGCAACTTGTGTCAACATATAAAATATTCCATGGACTCGACATGCCTCTCAGTATATAGCTTGGGGTGTCTACTTTCCAAAATGGGGTCACTTGGGGGGGTTTTGAACTGTTCTGGCATTTTATACACAACATTAGGAAGCTTACATCCACTCTTCTAACCACTTGAAGACAAAGCCCTTTCTGACACTTTTTGTTTACGTGAAAACATATTTTTTTTTGCAGGAAAATTATGTTGAACCCCCAAACATTATATATATTTTTAAAGCAAAGGCCCTACAGAATAAAATGGTGGGTGTTGCATTTTTTTTTCTACACAGTATTTGCGCAGCGATTTTTCAAACGCATTTTTTGGGGAAAAAATACACTTTTTTTATTTTAATGCACTAAAACACACTATATTGCCCAAATGTTTGATGAAATAAAAAAGATGATCTTAGGCCGAGTACATAGATACCAAACACGACATGCTTTAAAATTTCGCACAAACGCGCATTGGCGACAAACTACATACATTTTTAAAAGCCTTTAAAAGCCTTTACAGGTTACCCCGTTAGATTTACAGAGGAGGTCTACTGCTAAAATTACTGCCCTCGATCTGACCTTTGCGGTGATACCTCACATGCATGGTGCAATTGCTGTTTACATATGACGCCAGACCGACGCTTGCGTTCGCCATTGGGCAAGAGCAGGGCAGGACAGGGGTGCTTTTTTTTTTATTATTAATTTTGCTTTTTTATTTTATTTTTAAATTGTTCCTTCCATATTTTATTTTTTTTATCATTTTTATTGTTATCTCAGGGAATGTAAATATCCCCTATGATAGTAATAGGTAGTGACAGGTACTCTTTTTTTGAAAAAACTGGGGTCTAGACCCTAGATCTTTCCTCTGCCCTCAAAGCATCTGACCACACCAAGATCGGTGTGATAAAATGCTTTCCCAATTTCCCAATGGCGCTTTTTATATCCGGGGGGGGGACATTCCCTCCCACTGCTTGTAAAAGCAGTCCAGAGGCTAATTAGCCACTAGGGTTTCTTTTACATTAAAGCCGGCCGCTGGCTGAAAAGAATGATACCAAGATGATACCTAAACCCGCAGGCATCAATCTGGTATAACCATTCAAAGTCCAGCAACATACCAGTACGTTGCTGGTTCTTGTTGGACATGTATTGTAATCTTTTTTTTTCATGCAGCCAGGTGGCTGAACGAAAAAAGAGATTGATCAGTGGGTATGCCCACCATTAGAATACCGCCCTTCATCCACCCACTTCTAATGATGGGCATACATGCACCATTTATATATGCCGAAGCATGGGGGCATCCTCCCGCAAAAAAGTTATGCCGCACACACATGGTCGGACTTTTCCACGGGCAAGCCTCCGTCGGAATTTCGACCGTATGTACGCGACATTAGGAGCAAAATCGCTCCTCCGCCCCTGCTGCCCCAATGCTTCGGCATATTTGCTTTTTTTTTTTTTAACTGTGAAATCACCCCCTACAGCACTGGAGTCGCAGGGATCAGGCCTGTCTCTGCGAATGCTGCAGTTATGTGTGTTGTGTTTTGTAAGTGACAGTGATCGATCGATACTGCACTTGGGTGGCCTGGGCTGGACGGAGGGGCAAAACGCAGGTGCCAGCAGGTATCTGGGCTGATCCCGCTAACACTGCGTTTTTGGGAACCCTAAACTGCTGGGGGCGCTAGTATAGATCTGTTCAGATCAGATATTGATCTGTTCAGATACTATACCACTAAGGGAGGTGTATGCTTCACGCGTGGGTGTTAGCGTTACTGCGTTGGTCAATGTGTTGGGCTTTGTTGGTTGGTCAGTCTGTTGGGCTGCATTGGTTAATGTGTTGGGATACATTGGTAAAGTGTTATGCTACACTGGTCAATGCATTGACCTATGTTGGTCAACACATTCCCAAGGCATGGACATGGACAAAGCCTTGTTTTGTATTGTGATAGGTCTGCGCTGTAAAAAAAATGATGCAGATATCTTGTCACACTCCAGCGCATTGCAAGAAGCTGCAGAGCATCACAACGCACTGCAGCAATCTGTAAAAAATACCCCGCTACACGTCACAACGCACATACAAATTGCACCCCAGTGCATGCAGGAACGCACCGTAGCACACTTCACCAGTTCATACCAATGCATATTTGCTTAAGCTGTGATGTTAACCTACCCTAAGGACTGGTAAGCCTCAATATATTACATTTTCCATCTTGGGTTTGGATTCTTTTTTTTTTAGTCTTACATTTGCCAGCACTTTCCTAGCTAAATCGAGGAGGGAATCATGGGAACACAAGGCCGCTCTCAGACTTTCCAGCAACTGAAACAATTAAAATAACTGCTGTGATCACATATCTCTGTGTTATCTTTAGTGAGGAAGCAAACATTTCCCCTCTATTGGTAATTGTAGGCTAATCACTGTCTATTGGGGGGTATACAGCTCCCTCGCTGACCAAACCCGTTTTATAGTCTAATTGCTTCAATGACAGCCACCAGTTTCCTTCATTAATTGTCCCTTATCTCATAGGCTTGGCACCATGCAACGTAATGGACTGGACGCGTCTCCCGTAGTTGTAGTTGTATGTCTAAGGCCACATCCTGTTGTTGGCATATTGTGCCTCGTCCGGTCGGGCGAGTTGAACAGCTCTCATGCCTTACAGCTTAATCCATCATTAGGAGCTCTCATAAAGTCACAGACAGAGATATGTGTTTGGGGCGATGTGCATGGTGCAGACATGTCTTTAAGTTCTGATGGCAGCGACTGATAAGAGGACAACAGTCAGCAGGACATACCATAGGAGAAGGAAGGCCGGTCGCCGGTCACTCCGTGTGATCATTTTCAACGCACAATGAAATAACATACTACTTAGATTAGAGGAGATGGAAACCCTAAAGGGCCCATTCGCACTTGTGGTGATGCTCGCTAAAACATGTACGTTAACGTCCACTGCCAAAACACATGGCAATGCACCTGCTCTGTGTTCTTTGTGAATGGCTCCCCAACCCATTGTACAATAGAGCTCAATGCACATTAGTGCACCACAACACATATTCCCATACATGTTTTTTCATCCACTGTGGTGCCTTAGGGCTCTTTTAGACACACTGTAGTTCTTATCGCCCCCTGAAAAGTGATCAATGGAGGATAGAGCAGCGACTAAAAGGCATTTAGGAGGCGGTACTGTCACCTCCTGACATTTTTTATTTTTTTTGTTTGTTTTTTACTTTAAGTTTTAAATTGCGTAATGGCAATTTTACGTCCGGCTCTATTAAACTCAATGGATGAGTTTGACAGATGTTACCATCTAGAAAACAAGCATAGGAAGAAGCTGCAGCAGCCTAGTGCGTTGCCGTACCGTCACCAGACGAGTGTCCACCAAGCTAGGGTACAGCCACCACCTCCTGTCAAACTCTTCACCTTAAGTTAAAAATGCTGTGAGGCAAAGCATCATGGCATTGGCATGTGTATTGCCCTGCCTGGCTATATTAGGACAGTTTATGCGGAAGGTCAGTAAAACCTCAGCTCAGTCGCCAGTTTTTACTGCCCACTGAAAGAGCACTTAAAGGGGTTGTAAACCCTCGCAGTTATTCACCTCAATGCATGCTATGCATTGAGGTGAAAAACCTCTTGTAGTGCACCAGAGCCCCCCTTTTACTAAACTGAGCACGATCGTTCCTGTGCCGGGGACGAGTACACCCGCTCCAGCCGGTGTCTCGGGTACTGATTGGATAGATTGATAGCAGCGCAGCCATTGGCTCCCGCTGCTGTCAATCAAATCCAATGAGCCGGTAGGCAGAGCCGAGTCCTGCTGTCTGTATCAATGGACGCAGTAGCAGGACAAGGGAGCGCACCCACACGAGTGCCCCTTGGGAAAGCGCTTCTCCGACGGGGAACTCGAGAAGAGAAGGAGCCAGGAGCACCGCTGAGGGACCCCAGAAGAGGAGGATTACCCGAGGGGTTCCTCGCATCCAATTCGCAATAGCAGGAGATTTTGACCAACTCTCTATAGAGCCGGTTCACAGATTTCCGCAGCAGGTCCGGTGCATTTTGCACAGAAACACTTTGCGTCTTTTGGTCCGTTCCAGGTCTGAATTCAGCCCACAATTACAGCTGAAATTGGACCTGAAACAGTGAACCAGGACACACCGGAACCCTGCTGTGAGCCGGATTCGGCGATGGTGGGAACCCAGCCTTAAAGTATTATTAAAGTCTCTTTTTTAAAATACTAATTATGTTATACTTACATGCTCTGTGCAAAGGTTTTGCACAGAACAGCCCTGATCGTCCTCTTCTGGGGTCTCCCGTCGGCGCTCCTGGTTTCTCCTGCTATTGAGTACCCCCCAGCTAGCCCCTATGCTAGGGGTGATATTTGTGTGGGCTTAAAGCTGAGCCACACTGTGTACGTCCATTGACACACACAGTACGGCCCCCCCCCCCGAATCCTCGTCTCTGTATTTTAATGACAGTAGCAATGGCTCCCGCTGCTCTCACTGAGTCCAGTCAGGAGGGAGAGAGAGAGCTCTAGGATACAGTGTTGGATCAAGATCGGCCTCAAGTAAATATTGAGGGGGGAGGGGGCAAACGGTTCAGCCTGAGAATGTCTTTGGGCCGAACAGTGGCTGAGAATACCAGAATTTGCAGGACGTTCAGCGAGTGTTTGCTCTGCCAAACTCCCTGCAATGCACTGCACAGTGCATTCTGTGCCCTTATTGGGCAAAGGGGACCCCCCCCCCAATAATTTTTCATTTTTATTGTTGCACTTTAAGCATCATTAAAATCACTGCTCCTGAAAAAACAATAGTTAAAAAAATTAAAAAATTGCATCATTGATACATGTCCCCCAGGGCAGTACCCGGACCCCCTTTTATGGCCAATTACTTGTATATAAGCCTTCAAAATGGGCACTTTTGATTTCTCATGTTCAGCTCCCTTAAGCCTCGTACACACGGCCGAGAATCTCGTCAGGAAAAAACTTGTCATTTTTCCTGACGAGATTCTTGGACAAGAATCTTGTCCTGGCCGAGTGTACACACGTACCTTTCAAAGGAACCGCCGTTCTTTTGAATGGCACGAACGCGGTGATGTCATCGACTACGACGAGCGTGCGCTCGTCACATTCTATGCCGTCGCCGCCATCTTGCTACACCCTACCTATGCCTAGGAAGCTACCGCGCATGCGTCTAAGTCATTTCGAGCATGCGCGGGTTTCCACGGCGACAGGTAAGTGCACACACACTCGGGTTTCTCGTTGAGAAACAGGCCCACGAGAATCCCGACGAGAAAATAGAGAGCAGGTTCTCTATTTTTCTCGTTGAGATTCTTGCCTGTTTTCTTGATTAGAAACCTGAAAGCCGCGTACACACGACCGATTTACTCGGCAAGAAAGCTCTGCCAGCAAGTTTCTTGCTGGTTCTTGCCGAGAAAATCGGACGTGTGTACGAGGCTTCAGACTTCAATGGAGTTTGCGGCAGAACTTTTCCTCTGTTTGGGAGTTCTGCTGCAAACCGAAGAGGGGCGGTGTTCGGCCCATCTCTAGTTTTTACCTTTATGCAGAGAATGCAACACACATGCACGTGTGTCATAACGTCCATTAGTGTGTGTGCATTATCGCACCACAGCGGAAACACTTATGCCGCGTACACACGATCATTTTTCACGTTGTGAAAAATTAAATATTTTTTTTTCAACAAGAAAAACGACCGTGTGTGGTCTTTTTGTCATTTTTCCCGACGTGAAAAACGGCATTAAAAACGACGAGAAAAATTAGAACATGCTCTAATTTTTCTCGTAGTTTTTCCCGTAATTTTTTTCCGCGGCAGTTTTCCCATAGGGAAACACTGCCACGGAGCCTACACATGGTCGTTTTTCTCGACAAGAGAAAAAATTACGGGAAAAACTACCGTGTGTGGGGGTACAAGCCGTTCCCTCGTTTTTCATGTCATGATTCACGGCGGTTTTTTAACCGCCGTGAATCACGATCGTGTGTACGCGGCATTACATGTGAATGGACCCTAACTGGATGACAGTTGGCTTGTTCAAGCACTGTGTATGATAAACAGTTGCCTTTTTTCATGATATACTCTTTTGATCTTTTATTTTTTTATTTTTTTGCATCTCAGTGCTGCTGATCTCCAGCCTCTTTGCAGTGCATACTAACACATCATGGCTAAAAGCTCCCCAGGCCCAATTAAAAAAAATTATAATAATGTTGGCGGAGGTTTAATTCCGCTTTAATGAATGCTATTGACACACCTAATTATTTAGATGTTCTGACTTTAGAATATCAACATAGCCTCAAATGGTGGAGTTCCCCTTTAAAGTGAACTTTTCAGCTGTCACTCCCAACAATAACATCATTCAGCCCCTCGCCTCGTCTCTTCGGGTGAAGGTGGGAGAGGGGCGGAAACGAAAACTCGATTGACGAGCGCACTCTCCCATTTGCATAACACAGGATGTCACCTGTCATGATTTGTGCCGATGACAACTGAAACTAGAGATGAAAAGCGCAAGGCGGCGCTCCACTTCAAAGCAGCTTTGGCTTCGGCTTGCGAGATCAAGCGTCCCGATTTTAAAAAAAAACGAGTTTTGTTTTTAGCGAGTATTGTTTTCAGCTGTCAAAATAATCTTTCCTGGTTTACGGAATGACACCAGTGATTTTACCATTTTGTTCATTAATTGACAAATTGAGGCGCTCAAAGTCGTGCATGATGGAAGCAGATGAAGTCACCTCTGCTGAAATCTGGCTGCCGTGTGCTTTTTTAGAGACTGTAGAGGCCAAGATGGCGGAAGATGATTACTGGGGATGGGCTTTGGGTTCAAGTCAACCATGAGATCCACCCAACCCTGAGCTGTTCATACTTCGCTGAACAGGCAAACTAAATGCCCATGATTGGCTAGTTAGCACGCCTACCCAAACCTCAGACTGCTGCAGCTGCAAGTCATTCATTTAAAAGCGTTAATACCACTGCCTTTAAATAACAGCTTTTTGGATGCCCACCTACTGGCTTGTTTTTAAATTGAAAACTGCTTACCAGAGCCCAAGACCTCAAAGCCAAATAGGTCTAATATCACTTTAGACTCCTCTCAGGCATGGATGGCTTTCCCGCAGCAGGGCACCTCATACTTTACAAATGTATCTCACAAAAAGAAAGGAGGGACAAGGAATACAATAATGTGTGTAGTGTATTGTAGTACAGTGTATTGTCAGGGGCGTACCTTCAGGGGTCGCTATGATTAAACACTAGGAATAGTGTGAAACGCGTCAGTTTGCTGTTTGTTGTGGCTTGTAGTGCTGTTCTATTTTAAGTAAAGGCAAAGTTTGTTCAGAGTGTGGCTGTCCAGAAATATACTTTCTTATTCCTGCCTTGCTTAATGCACTGCCTGCACCTGTGGCTTCTGTGAGGTGGATCATCATCAAGGTTTCCTCCCTGGAGCGGCTATCCCTTTTCTCCTTCCAGTATATTGTCAGGGGCGTACCTTCAGGGGTCGCAGGGGTCATCATTGTGACCAAGCCCCATGCTCCAGGGGGCCGGTGCTGCCCAATCTACATCTGGATAGGAGGGCGGGTGGGGCGGTGGCATGTAGAGGAACCGATCCCTCCATTTAGCCGCTGAATGCCCACTTCTCCTCTCCCTCCTGCAAACATTCAGTGGCTGCAGGAGAGAAATGGAGTGCATCGGTTCCTCTAAATACCGCTCCCGCCTCCTCCCTATCCCTGTCCAGCTGCCGCAGGGCCCCTGTTTGCTTCCCCAATGGGCAAAAAATAATACAAAATAAAATTATAAAAAAATAAAATAAAATGGTAAAAAAAAATAAAACTAAAATAAAAAACTACTGACAGCAGTGGCGGGAACTACCAGGGTCGCACTTGCGACTGGGCTCTGGCAATCAGCCACCATGGGGGGCCCCAAGACAGCAGGAAGGTGCCCCACCTGGGACCAAAATAAAGGGTCCAACAATGGGAGTAAAGTGCCCCCCGGGATCAGTGGGAAGGGCCACAAGGGTTATGGTTTCTTGCACTGGTGGCCTGAAGGTTATAGTTACGCCTCCGTGTAGTGTAGTGTATTTACTTTACTCACTTATTTTTTTAAAACAGCTTATATACTCACATAAAAGATGGAACAGCTTGGCATTGAAACATAGCAGAACATGCTCATCTGAGCCAGCGTGATGATGTCACTGCTTGACAATTCCCTAATGCGTTTCGTCCGAGGGTTACCAGAGTATACCCAGGGAAGTGACTGGCCTCAAGTGATACAAAGAGATGTAACAAATCCTCCTACATACGTTGTACCTGTTTATCTATAGCCGTCTGTCCCCTACATCCATTTAAAGTGCAGCATTTACACAGAATTTCTCAGCTCTGAAAAGCAGGGGGAGGAGAGCTAAAGTTACATCAGTGAGGAGAGCTCTGAGAGCTGATTGGAGGAAATTTACACCCCCTTCACACAGCACACAGGAACAGAGCTGAGGCTGTCAATCAGATGAAGCACCCTCCCCTGTCACTATTTTGCTCTTGGCGTCAGGAACTTGTCAGAAGCGACTCATGCTTATAGCAGAGAAACAAGGCAGCAGACAGAAATGATACTTAGGGCTCTGGGTTGAGACACACTATAGAGGGATATGCTTTGTTCATAGTTCATGTCTGAGGTTTACAACTACTTTAAAGCTAAAAAAAAAACTCTTCCCTACTACTAGGGACTCCAAGAGAATATATTTTATGCTCTTTTGCTCTATTTTTGCTAAGGGTGGAGCATTTCCTCAGTCTCATCTCCTTGCATTTTTGTAGCGTACCCATTCTTCAGGTCCTAATTGAAGAAAAGGCTTAGAGAAGCTATGAAACATCTTTAACAATACTTAACAAATCACACTGAATTTGGCCAACTACTACTATATATAGCAGTGGTCTCCAAACTGAGGCCCAGGGGCCAGATGCAAGCTTTTGCTTGCCTTTATCCGGCCCTTGAGGCACTATTCCTCCTACTGACACCAACAATGGGGGCATAATTCTTGCCACTGACACCAACAATGGAGCACTATTCCTACCACTGATACCAATGATGGGGCACTATTCCTCCCACAGACACCAATGATAGGACCAGGGCTTTTTTTTCAGGGGGAACATGGGGCACGGAGTTCTGGCACCTCCAGCACTGAATATATGTAATGGCAGAGGATGCTGGGGTGTGCTGGAGTGTCTATTAATGCTGACAGCTGGGGGATCTATTGTTGCTGGAGGGGATCTATTTTTTGTGGTGGTCTTTTGTTGCTGGGGAGGTCTCTTGCTGCAGGTGAGGGATCTATTGTCGCTGGGGAGTCAAGTAGTTTCTACTCCCACAGTCTGGCCCCTTCTAAATTCTTAAGGACAGTAAACAGGCCCCTTGTTTAGAAAGTTTGGAGACTCCTGATATATACCATAACCTGGATACATGAGAACCTTCACAGACATTACTTAGCATGCATTCATTGACCATGAAAAACTATATTTGATGTTAAGTTTAATTTATTAATGGTTTAGATGCCAATATTGTCTGTCGGATTTATTTTTTAACTCTGCTTCCAGCATAGACTGAGGAATATACGTGTGCATAATGGCCTGGAAGAAGAGGATGTCATGTGGTTAGCTAACCTCAATAAATAAATAGCACTTGTCATATCCAAGCTGCTCGTACAATCACTGGTTGAATGTACTGCTAAGAACCCAACGTGCCATTTACTCTAATAGATGCTCACGCATTCACTGAGTCACTTAATTCACATTCATGGCAGGCTGTGACTCAGTTGGGGGCCAGGCTCTGTGACAGCATTTTGGATGGTTCCAATCACAAGCTAAAAAAAAAAAAATCAATTAGAGATGCCTCGGGGAACATTGGGTGGCTTTGTTCCTTTATCTTCAAAAATTCTTGGTTCCTCCCAATTCAGAGTATCCAATAAATTAAGACACGCAATCCAAAGAATTTTTTTTTTTTAAGAATTCCATTCTCCCTGTAATATCATTTGGCTCAGCCATCCTTCTCTTCTGAAATTTCAAGTAGTTGAAAAGTGTTTAATCCCACGAGTATAGCTACTTGTCAGTTTTCCTTTATCATAATGCCTCAGCATCTAAACGTGTTTTGATTTACAATAAGCGCTCGGAAGTAGGCAGGTGCCCCCTTTTTAAAAAAAAAACAAGGTTAACTCGCCGAGCCTAAGAACAGAAGAAGGAATACATGAGCGGCAAGCACAATTAAAACAGGTGTTTGCACAAAGCTTAACAAATGGCAGTTGTCTTTTGTACGGAGGAAGAAAAAAAAATATTCAAAAACATCCCTCGGGGCTTTATTTTATGTTAACTCAATACATTGAATACTCATGTTAAATGTTTTCAGAACAAGAGCGGCACTTGAAAAATGTAATTTGTAACTGTTCAGAATTTCCCAGTGTTTATACATAACTGAAATTACTACCCTGTTGCTCTTTAACTTACGGTATTTAATGGCTGCATTAACTAAATTAAGAAAAGCCGCTCGAGTCACATAATCACAGAATATTTTGGTATAATTTGTAGCTTAATGATTACATTATGATCTGCTGAAGAAAGTAGTAGGAAGCAATGCATCTTAATTATGGAAAATGCTTATATAATTTGATAAAGGAATACGGGAGCAGTTTCCTTACTTCTAATTGGATGATGAGAGCGTTCGCGACGGCGAAAGGATTATCCGCGACCCCAAAGAGTCAGGCTAGGGGGACATGGTGGCTAGTAAGACAAACAAAATTAATCATCACAGGTCATTTAAGAAGAGTGGCATTTCATTTATAGAAGCTGAATAGTTATGAAGAATTTGCTTGATAAATTTATGATGGTAATTGGATTGAAGAAGATGTTTAGAGATGTTTTTGAACATAAAGTAGACTAATTACGCTTCATTCGTTTTGAGCCTCATTTGAATGGTTGTGATCTCTTTTGAAGGGTCAGTCTGACAAAAAAATACAGTCTGGTGGGTTGGGTCGGACACTGTGTTTTTTTGTATGTCTTCGAAACTCCAACATTGAGATCTCTCATAATTTCCAAATCTGTTCCTGTCTACCTGGAAGTTTTTGGTGTTCGCACCCAACTTTGTACATTACAATTCTTACCAATAAGGCCATTAGTACTTGGTGGTGCCCCTCCAGGCTGAGGTAGAGAGCCTGCAACCAACTGAATTATCCTGTCTAACAGTATGCGCTAAAAACAGGGGTTTAGTCTGCACACATTTGCAAAAACACACGTTAGCTACAGAGCCTCATTAACACACCCTAGTATTTTTGGTTGGTTGCAGGCTGGTCAGTAAGTTGAGCAGGGAATTTCTCTGTTTTTTTGTGCATGTGTTGCCCTTCCATGTGCTCTTTGCTGCAAAGGCCAGTTATAGGTAAGGACAGTGGCCATTTGTTTGTACTGAAGTATGGAGCCCCATTCACACTCAGGATAGTAGGGATACCAGCATAAGAAAAACTAATTCAGTAAGCAATGAACCTTTAAACATAAAACTGCCTTTTTACCATAGACGATCCTAGTGCGGATGTATACTGTACATTTGAAAGCCTCAGTCAATGCCGCTCTTGGGCCACTGCTCCTGACATGTTTCACCCTGTCACTGGGGCTTAATCATAGGTGTCTATAATTACGCCCGGTGGGTGGGGCGAAACCTGTCAGGGGGCATGGCCCGAGTTGCTCTTACAATTCTTCTCGTTGCACTTTAAGAACAAACTTCAACAGGGAGAGTTAGAAACCATTATAATAGCCACAGAACTTGTGCAGACTGAGGAACAAAGACCTCAACAATAGAGTCCGAAAAGGCACTCTGATGGTTCATTCATCTTTCAAAAAACCGAAACAAAATTTACTCCAGTGGTCATAACCCCCAGCTGTCCCTCTTTTGGAACCAAATCCAAATTTTGGCCTGATGTATAGACCTCTGTAGAAATTAACTATTTAACAACCAACATTTTATTCCATCCTGTAATAAAAATAAAAAAAAGCCAATGTAGCGGGTGTCAAATTTAGTGGGGTGTATCTTGGCAATAGATGGCCCAGATACATTGATTTTAGGGATTTATGGACACTTTGGAGGGTGGGAGGTATGAATGGTGTCATGGTGTCATGTTCCCTGCGGTCCCTTGGTGGCGCTGTCACCTGGGACCAGGGTTGAACTACCATTCTAGAAGCCGTGCCCTTTTTGTCCTCTAGCGGCAGTAGTACGGCGGAGCGGGGAACCCGCTGTGCCTGCTGGGAGAGGATATAAAAGGGGCGGACATCTTGCGTACGAGGTCCATTCCCCAGGCACCTTCGGCCTTGGGACTGCTCTGGTTCGTCTGTGCCCAGGCGCCCTTGGACTGGGTGTGTGGTGTCGAGTTCCATCCCAGGCACCTTCAGCCTGGGGTGAGGTACTGTACCAGGAGGCCTGGGGCCCAGTACCTTTGACTGGGTCCCGCGAGGGCGAAGCATTCCTAAGGTGCCCCCGGTATTGTGTGCCTGAATCCTTGGCGTAAGGGATCGGAGACGTGACCTTCTCGTAGAGCCAGCGCAGCATTTGCTGGTGCCGGTGGAGGCCTCTGGTGACCGTCCGGATGGATGTCTTCCTCTGACAGGGGTCGTTTGTTCTAAAGAAGGTACTTCATGTTCTCATGGTCTGTGGCAGAGACCCATCTTCATCAGGTCAGTGGCAGGCTTCATCTAAGGCCTGTGGCAGGGGCCTCAACGTTCACCCAGGTCAGTGGCAATGACCAAATTCACGGTCGGTGGCAGCGACTGTGCGCCAAGCCTGTTTGCACTTAAGGGAACAGGAGAAACTTTAATTCATCAGTTGTGCCTGGACCTACTCTTCCCTACACCTTGTCTGTTCTTTTAAAAGTCAACCAGTTTCAAGGCAATAAAACAGTGTTGGACTTTTCTTGGTGGGGAACTCGTGTTACTGGAAGCTAAGTGTCCCTGTCAGCGACAGTGGCAATCATCCTCCACAGAGGAAGCTGAGGCTCCGGCCTAAAACGCAGACCCGAAGGTAAATGGTTTAGCTCATATCTCTGCATCCTACATCAGAGAGCCGAGCTGGTGGTGTGCATCTTTCCCCCTTCTCCCAGATACCCCTAGACGAGTAAAACCAGCTGTGAAGAGAGGGGAGAAGCTGGGGGAGGACCGCTACACCAAGAGAAAGTGAAAATTGGGGTGATTAAAAAGCACTTCTGGGTTCAACCATCACATTTCCTTGCTAATTCTTTATGGGCTGGGAAATTAGGAGTGTGGCAGGGATGTGTCCTTTACTTACATACTTGCTTCAAGGTGTCCATCTTTCTCATCTCAGAAAGTTGGGAGATATGCCTGTGGTTAATTTATAACGTATGGGGTTTAGCTATATAACAACAACCAACATGGTAGATCTATTCCTAAGACAAACACAACTGTATATGTTTAAACTGAATTACTGGAAGTCATAAATCAATCATATCAGGAAGGAAGCATTTATGTAGAATTAAAGAGACAATCAGTTCAAAGGCCAAAAAAGCATTTTATGTGTTGTTGACGGCAACAGAAAAGGCTCAGAATAGTCCCAAGCTATACATTTATGGGCCTCTTGGTTACTCCAATATTTGTCCGCACTCTCACACTATTAGTAATGATGAGATATGTAGTATAAGACACAACCAGATTGGTGGAAAGGCCAGAGGACATTTCCAGAATCAGCCTTTTAGCAAAATTTCAACACAATTTGACTTTTTCTATGAAATCTCATTCTTAGATGTTCAGATGATGCAACCATTTGTTTAGAGTTTGGGTGTAGACATTAAAACAGATGCATCACCCAGGCTTTTGATAGCTAAGCCTGTTGGCCTGTGGTGTCTCCTACATTCCACAAGCCATGATCATTTTAGATTAACCACTTAAGCCTCGGACTATTTGGCTGGCCAATGACCAGGCCACTTTTTGCGATTCGGCACTGCTTTGCTCTGACGTGGCTCCCAAACAAAATTGACGTCCTTTTGCCCACAGGAGCCATTCTGCTGACGTATAAGTGTGTGCGGCGGTCCTTAAGTGGTTAAATCTGTATAATAACTGGAACGGCAGTGGACACCTTAAAGGTAAACTACAGCATTATGGTTTTGTGTCAATTTAATTTCCTTTTTTTAAGCTCCTATGTTTTTAGACTGTTGTTTTATATCTCTTTTTTAAGAATTTATACAAACATTATTTTACAATTAAACATTTATTCTGGGACTATGGATTACCTAAAGAGATAGCAGGACAAAGGAAGATAGCTTCAAGCTCTGTTTGCCTCGGACTAGGTGTTCTGATAAGGCAGTTCTGGGTGTTCTGATCCCCTAAAGCAGGGGTCTCCAAACTTTCTAAACAAAGGGACAAAGGGCCAGTTTACTGCCCTTCAGACTTTGAGGGGGCAAACTGTGGCCACTGAGAGTAGAAAATGCTCTAGCATCAGTGAGAGTAGACAGTAATACTGATTTGCTGAAACTGGAGCACTCAGAATCTGGTGCAGCTGAGCCAATCAGCTTCTAACTTCAGCTTGTTCAATTAAGCGTTGGCAATAAAACCTGGAAGCTGATTGGTTTCTATGCAGAGCTCCACCAGATTTTGCTCTCTTTAGTTTTAGTAAATAAACCTCAGAGTCTCAGACTTGGTGGTCAGTGAGATTACAAAAAAAAAAAAATACATAGCGCCTGTGGTCAGTAGGATAAGGAATGGTGCCCCATCATTGGTGTCAGTGGGAGGAATAATGCCCAATCATTTATATCAGTGGGAGGAATAATGCCCTATTGTTGTTGTCAGTGGAAGTAACAGTTCCCTATCATTGGTGTCAGTAGAAGGAGTAATACTCCATCTGTGGTGTCAGTGGGAGGAATGATGCATCAGTCTTGGTGTCAGTGGGAGGAATGGTGCCCCATCATTGTCATCAGTGGGAGGAATGGTGCTCCATCCTTGATATCAGTAGGAAGAATAATGCCCCATCATTGTTATCAGTGAAAGAAATAGTGCCATATCAATGTTATCAGTGAGAGGAATAGTGCTTCATCATTGGTATCAGTGGGAGGAATAGTGTTCCATCATTGGAATCAGTGGGAGGAATAATGCCTCATCATTGGTATTAGTGGGAGGAATAGTGCCCCATCATTGGTATCAGTGGAAGAAATAGTGCCCTATCATTGGTATCAGTGGAAGAAAAAGTATCCCATCATTTGTATCAGTGGAAGGAATAGTGCCCCATCATTGGTATTGGTGGGAGGAATAGCACCCCATCATTGGTATCAGTGGAGTAATAGTGCCCCATCATTGGTATCAGTGGGAGAAATAGTGCCCCATCATTGGTATCAATGGAGTAATAGTGCTGCATCATTGGTATCAGTGGGAGGAATAGTGCCCCATCATTGGTAATATTAGTGGGAAGAATAGTGTTCCATCATGGGTATCAGTGGAAAGTAAGGCCTCTTTCACACTGAGGCGCTTGAAAAACTGCCTGTAAAACACTGAGCGCTGTTAAAGCACTTTCCAGGCGCTTTTGAAACGCTTTTAATTCATTTAAATGGAGAGAGGCGTTTTTTTCAGCGCACTGCCCCAGTGTGAAAGCATTCATTGATTTTAATGGAAATACATTTTCGTAAGCTTTTCTGGCGCTTTTTTTAGCGCCTCAGTGTGAAAGTGGTCTAATACTGCTCCATTATTGGTATCACTGGAAGGAATAGTGTTCCATCATGGGTACCAGTGGGAGGAAAAGTGCCCCATCATTGGTATCAGTGGAAAGTAATAGTGCTCCATCATTGGTATCACTGGAAGGAATAGTGTCCCATCATTGGTATCTTTGGAAGGAATAGTGTCCCATTATTGGTATCACTGGAAGGAATAGTGTTCCATCATTGGTATCTTTGGAAGGAATAGTGTTCCATCATTGGTATCACTGGAAGGAATAGTGTCCCATTATTGGTATCACTGGAAGGAATAGTGTTCCATCATTGGTATCACTGGAAGGAATAGTGTCCCATTATTGGTATCACTGGAAGGAATAGTGCTCCATCATTGGTATCTTTGGAAGGAATAGTGTTCCATCATTGGTATCACTGGAAGGAATAGTGTCCCATTATTGGTATCACTGGAAGGAATAGTGCTCCATCATTGGTATCTTTGGAAGGAATAGTGTTCCATCATTGGTATCACTGGAAGGAATAGTGTTCCATTATTGGTATCACTGGAAGGAATAGTGCTCCATCATTGGTATCTTTGGAAGGAATAGTGTTCCATCATTGGTATCAGTGGGAGGAAAAGTGTCCCATTATTGGTATCACTGGAAGGAATAGTGCTCCATCATTGGTATCTTTGGAAGGAATAGTGTTCCATCATTGGTATCACTGGAAGGAATAGTGTCCCATTATTGGTATCACTGGAAGGAATAGTGCTCCATCATTGGTATCAGTGGGAGGAAAAGTGTCCCATCATTGGTATCACTGGAAGGAATAGTGTCCCATCATTGGTATCACTGGAAGGAATAGTGCCCCATCATTGGTATCACTGGAAGGAATAGTGTCCCATTATTGGTATCACTGGAAGGAATAGTGTCCCATCATTGGTATCACTGGAAGGAATAGTGCCCCATCATTGGTATCACTGGAAGGAATAGTGTCCCATCATTGGTGTCACTGGATGGAATAGTGTCCCATCATTGGTATCACTGGAAGGAATAGTGTCCCATCATTGGTATCACTGGAAGGAATAGTGCTCCCTCATTGGTATCAGCGGGAGGAATAGTGTCCTATCATTGGTGTCAGTGGGAGGAATAGTGCCCCGCCCATCATTGGAGCACAGGTGTGTCAGGAAGAAGGTGCCTCTGAAGCTGCTCTGTGAGAAGGGAGTGGTGGTGAAATCGATCCCAGCTCCCTGGCCCCCTTTCTGGGGAGGCCATGGAGGGCAGCGGGGCTTCTCCTGCTGGAGGCTCCCAGCCATCTCCTGGGCCATCAGGTGAACTGCCTGCCTCTGCACAAGCCGATCTCTCTGCCCCTGGTGAGGATGAAGGCTCGGAGGCCATTCGGGAGCGAGTGGTGGCCGGGATTAAGGTCCTGAACAGGGAGAGGGACAAGCTCTACAAGTTGAGAGCGGAGTTGAAGCGCCTGCGAAGGCAACGTGAGGGCTTACACAGCCAGAAACGGGGATCCATGGATCCGGAAATCCAGCTGGCCAGGGTCCGTGTGGATCATCAGGAGACCATCGTGGCCATGATGGAAGGCAGAGATGGGCCCTTTAAAGAAAAATTTTGTAACGACAAAAGGTTTGGAAGGGTGACAAAGATGGAGGTGGAGGAGGAGGAGACCCCCAGTTCTGACCCCCTGCCCCCCCAGGGAGAGGTAAGCAGCCCCAGGCCTTCCCAGGAATCTGGAGGCATGCTGAGGGCCATCCAGGTAATGGAGTCTCCTATGCGGGGAGATCAGATGATATTTAATGAGGAAGACATTACTGATGATGTACCTGATAAGGTTAAGCCTGCTAAGTCCCATGTTGTGGATAAGACTGTTTTTGTTCCTTTTAACACTGTGACTGACAATGTGCCTAATGACAATCAGGCTGCTAGTCCTGTGTGCAGCAATGTTGTGCCTGCTGAGGCTGCAATGCAGCAAGAGTTACATTTAAAAAATGTCATTTCTGTGGATGGACTGCAAGTGTCAGCACAGCCCATTAACCCTTCTTTGGCTGAGTCCAAAGCTGTTTGCCCCACTGCTGCTGAGGACTCTACAGTGCAGCATTAGGAGACAGCTGGTATTGCAGCAACTGTGACCATTCCTGATGGGAATTTGAATAGTTCTGTGACTGATAACAATCACCCCAGTACCAATGTGATGAACAATCCTGCTACAGATCCTGCCATTTCAGTTCATACAGTTGATAATAATAATATACAGAGTGATGTGGCTTCAGTGTCAGCCCTTGGCCCTGATAAACCTACTTTTGCACAGGTGGCACACTCTGCTCCTGGTAGTCCCGCTCCCAAGTGGGGTTTTCCACTGCAAGCTGCCACCTTGAGCACCCCAAGATCTGGTCTTGGGTCTCTGGCTTCTGCTGGGGGTCCAAGACGTAATGTAGTTATCCTGAAATGGGAAGGTGGTGCCATCCCTCCAGCACGGCGTGCAGTGGTGGACTTGATATTGGAGATGGGTTTTGGTGCAAATGACCTGTATGCCTTTATACACGTAGCTGGGACAAGGGACTATACAGTTAGCTTCACCAGGCCAGAGGGTCTTGACCTGTTCTGGGAGCGATATGAGGCTCGGTGCAGGTCAAGACCTGAATGGGAAGGTCTGGTCCCAGTTGCGGTTTCTCAGAGGTCAACAGTAAAAAAAATAACCATTATCCTGACCAATGAGAGTGTTCCTGCTCGGGATCTAGAGGTCTGGTTAAGGAACTATGGGGAAGTTTTGACCAAACCTAATAAAATCCATGATGAGCGTAACATCTGGACTGGGGGATGGTCGGTAACAGTCAGGTTGGCCAGGGATGGGAATGTTGTCCGTCACCTGCCCTCCTCAGCTTTCATAGGGAGGGATAGGATGACTGTTTTCTACCCTGGTCAGCCGAAGCTGTGTCACCGCTGTGGAGAAAAGGGGCACTTGAGCTCCTCCTGTTCAGCCTTGATGTGTTCAGTGTGTCGGGGTCAGGGTCATATGGCTAAGGACTGCACTAAGATGATCAGGTGCAACCTGTGCCTGCGCCTTGGCCACCCCTACAGCAGATGTCCTGAAGCCTGGCACAATATGGAGAAGGAGGTAGTAGAGGACATGTCAAGGCTGGACGGGATGGAGGGTGAGACCCCTGGTGTACCATCCTCCTCTGCGGTGACCCCCTCCCCTGGTCCTGCTCAGGATCCCTCTCCAGTTCCTGTGGCCACCCCTCCTGTGTCTGTAAGTACTCCTTCTGTTTCTGTCTCTGTGTCCCCCCAGCCTACTGTACCCTCTCCTCTTGTGTCGGAACCTTCCAAGTCTGTGCCCCCCGAGTCTGTTACCCCCCAGGAGTCTACCCCTCCCGAGTCTGACTTAAAGGGATCACCCCCCCCACCAGCATGTACTAAAAAGGGTGCCCCTTCCTCTGTAAAGAAGTCTTGTGGAAAGACTTTAAAGAAAAAAATAAGAGATGAGGGCATCTCTGAGGCTGACCTGCGGTACCTGGAGGAGAGAAGGAAGGTTGGGAGGCGGAAGAGGCAGGCGGTGAGGACGGAACGGGGACGAGAAGCTCCGGTTCCTGTCTCCAGCCGTCATAGGTCCTCCAAGTGGGATATTTCTTCATCCGGAGCTTCTTCTGAGAGAAGTTCCGATTCCGAAATGGACTTTGAGGCGGCCTCTAGAAAGAGAGAGGCTTCTGGTGATGAGCAGCAGAGGGGAGCTAAGAAGCAATCCACCCAATAACCCAAATGGCGGTTCCCCCTCCGTTAAAAGTGGTGACAATTAATGTCGCCAGCATTAAGTCAGTAAGAGCTCGTTCTATGGCCTTCTTTTTGTTCAGCCAATTAGATGCTGAAATTTTATTTTTGCAAGAGACTAGGCTCACCTCCTTGGCAGATATTCATATGGCCAAGAGAGAGTGGAGGTACGGTCCATCTTACTGGTCTCTTGCGGCCGAGCCTTACGGCGGTGTGGCGGTGTTGTTTAAAACCGGCATGGTAACTGTCCGGCGGGTTATTGAGGTGGAGATTGGGAGATGTATGGTCTTAGACGTCCTTGTGGGAGGGCAGGACCTGCGCCTAATCAATGTTTATGGGCCGCACACAAAGTGGGACAGGAAATGCCTTTTTACAAGGATCAAGCCATTTCTTTTTACATCCCGGCAAGTGGTCTTTGGAGGTGACTTTAATACAATAACTAGGCCCAAGGACAGGAAGGACTTCAAGGACAGGCTGGGATATGATAGCGTTTTTTTAAATAGTATGGTTAGGGATGCTGGTCTTGTGGATGTGCACATTAAGCACCTCCCAGATGACACCGGGTTCACTTTTCATCGTGGTAATAGTCAGAGTAGGATAGATAGTTTTTTTTTGAAGGAGGCCTCTTCTTTCTCGCCCCCAGTGGTGCAGGCAGTAGAGTTCTCTGATCACTGTATGCTATCTGTGGTACTGAATGCTTCAGACGCCCCTCAGAGGGGCAAGGGCATCTGGAGATTAAATTCGACTCTACTCAAGGAAGAACATGTTAGACAATCCTTTGAGGAATTCTTTCAGGCACAGGTGACCATCCTGGACTTTTGTAGCAGCAAGGCTGAGTGGTGGGAGCTGACCAAAAAGAGGATCGCTGGATTCTTCAGGGGCCTAGCCAATAGAAATCAGTTTAATAAATACATGACCTACCAACGTTTACGGAGGAAGCTGGATATTCTTGTCTCGAGAGGAGGAGATCCTGGGGCAATCTCCGAAGTGAAACTCCTTCTCAGGAAGTGTCAATATGACCGGAATGCCTCTTTGGTTCTGGAGAGGGACTATGGGAAGTACCACTCGCCTGACCCTTACCAGAACTGCAAACAAGGTATAGCTGTTAAAACGGTCGTTGGCCTTAAGGACAGTACAGGTTCCTTGACAAAGTCCAGGTCAGGGATTCTGGAGGTCGTGAGGTCCTTTTATGCCGACCTTCTTGGGAGGAAAGAGCTTGACCGTGACAAGATGGAAAGCTTTTTGGACTCTACTCCAGGTCTAAATGGTGGAGATGTTCCATTGATGAATTTGACAGAGGAGATCACAGTCAAAGAGGTGATGAGGGCAATTGAACAGCTTGCCATCAAAAAGTCGCCTGGACCGGATGGCTTGACGGCTGAGTTTTACAAAGCCTTTAAGTCTATTCTGGCCCCGCATTTGGTAGAGGTTTTTAACAGTTGCCTTGCTGAGGGGGTGCTTTCCCCTTCCATGAGGCACTCGGCTGTGATTCTTCTTTCAAAGGGTAAAGATCCTTCGATGATTGAGAATTGGCGCCCCATCAGCCTTCTTAATGTCGATAGAAAGATACTGGCAAAGATATTTTTCTGGCGCCTATCGTCAGTGGCAGAGTCTTTGCTTTCTCGCCATCAGCACTGTTCGGTCCAGGGTAGGAGCACCTTCACAGCGGTTTTAGCTGTCCGGGAGGCCTTGGAGCAGTGCAGGGCTGCAGGCTGGGGAAAGTATTTGCTGACATTGGATCAGGCAAAGGCTTTTGATCGTGTTAACCATGAGTACCTGTGGTTGCTCCTTAGTAAGTACGGTCTGCCGGGTGGTTTTGTCGATTGGCTGAAAGTCTTGTATAAGGGGGCAGAAAGCTTCCCTCTTGTTAATGGTTGGGTTGGACAGTCCTTTGAGGTTGGCTCCGGGGTGCGCCAGGGTTGTCCCCTGAGTCCCCTGCTCTATGTGTTTGCAATCGACCCCTTCATCAGGAGGCTAGAGAGTGGCATGTTGCGTGGGGTACCAGTGGGGCTCCCGGGTGAGCCGCCTTTGAGGGTTGTTGCCTATGCGGATGATGTGTCGGTGATTGTCACTGGGACGGATGAAGCGGAGGAGGTGGTCTCTCTGACATCACGGTATTCTGAAGCATCAGGCTCCAAGATCAATCAGGAAAAGACTGAAGTTTTCTGGATGGGAAAGGAAGGTGAGGGGTTTGATCTCCCGGGCACCTTTCCAGTGCCCCAGGAAAGAATTAAGATACTAGGCATTGAATTTGGACCCGGCGATTATGGCCTCAAAAACTGGGAAGGCAGACTGGAAATTGCCAATACTAAGGTGGTCAGCTGGAAGAGATGGAAGTTATCTATGAGGGAAAGGGTTGATCTGATTAAGACTTACCTGATTCCAATCTTCTTGTATGTCAGCTTTGTCTGCATCTTGCCAGTGTCTCTCTATGCTACGGTCAGTAGTGTGTTCTTCCAGATGCTGTGGGGGAACAGACTGAACCCCATCAAGAGGAATGTCACCTACCTATCCAGGAGGGAGGGTGGCTTAGGTATGGTCAACCCAGTTCTTTTCTTTTCACTGCTATTTCTAAAGTTTAACATTGGTAATATGCTTGCAGTGGAACCTCCTGGATGGGTAGGCATATTTAGATCTTGGTTTAGGCCTTTTCTACGACTTTGGGAAGAAGGTGGCCAAGTGAAGAATCGCAGGGGTCATCGTGGTCAGCTACCAGCCTATGTCGCTCCGTGCCTGAAGTTACTGCGGCAGTGGCGATTGTCGGCTGAAGATCTCAGATCGGTTCCAAGGAAAGTCCTTATGAGTCGAGTCTTGAGCGAAGTCTTTCATGACCCACTGGCCTTAAGGGATTGCCCGGGCCCAGTTTTGAGGGCGGGGTTAAGACTGATTAATTTGGATAGAGTACCCCCTAAATTTAGGGATCTGGCCTGGTTGTGCTTCCATGGGAAGCTCTATGTTCGGGGCAATTTGAAATTCCGCAGTGGGATGGATCGTAGCTGTCCTCGGGAGGAGTGTGCAGATGAGGAGGAGACTATGGACCATTTTCTGCTTCATTGCCCTTTTAACATAGAGGTGTATAAACAGGTGGGGCGGGCCCTCGGTGTTCCTTTCCTCTCCAGGCTGGGTTATGCTGAGTGGGTGTACGGAGCATTCAATACCGGTGGAGTTTTTTGTTTGGATACACTTTTTTTAGTTAGCCTAGTAGTCCGTTATTTCACCTGGAATGCACGGTGTCAGGTCAGCATTCGGCAAAAACTCCTTCCTGTTGAGGTGGTGGTGTGTGACATTTTGCATGAGGTGGGGAAGATTCGGGAGCTTGAGAGAGACAAGCGGGGTCAGGGGGCTTGGTTGAAGGCGTGGAGGGGTTTCAAGCCTCCCTGACTGCCAGGAGTCTCTTTCCCGGGTGTGGCTGTCTGTCTCTTATCACCCTAGATTATCAGTATTTTTGATGAATTTTTGATAAATGGCTGCGTACATAGGTGATGGGTTGTGCCTCTTAGGCCCTCTCTGCTGCTTTATGTAGATAGTTTTCTAGGGATGTTTTGGTAGTGGATTATGTATATATTGTATATATTCTGAACATGGATGTGTATTCCTTTGTTTTCTGTTGAAGTTTTGTACTATGGTTTTGTTTTTTACTTTTGTATAAAAATTGGTTGCTTGATTCTTTTCAATAAAAGATCAATAGTGTCTTCCTGTTGGTGTCAATGGAAGGAATAGTTTGCCCATCGTTGGTGTCAGTGAGAGGAATTAAACCTCACTGTCGCTGTCAGTGGAAGGAATGATGCCTCATCATTGATGTCATTGGAGGCACACGGCCTCATATCATTGGGGAAAACAGTCCCCCGAGGAACGGATAAAGGCAAGCAAAAGACCACATCCAGCCCAGGGACCGCAGTTTGGAGACCACTGGGGTAAAAGGTAAGAAACATTTATTTAATTCTATTTTTATGCTGTGTGAATGGGAAAACACATAGTGGGATTTTACCAAATTTGCTGGCAAAAGTGGAAATACGGTTTAAATACAAAAAGTGTTTTGTGAAGAACCGTGACAACCCTAGCAATGCAAATTTATAAATGTATGCCTAGACATACATACAGTATATATATATATATATATATATATATATATATATAGCATCTAACTGCACTGACATCCCAATCAAACCATCAGTTTGATCTGTTTCACCTGAAGGAATACATCCCATTCATCTCCCTGAACAGCCAGCCCCTAATGTTAATTGACAGCATAAAAGAGAGGTAGAAAAGCCTATTTTGTTGAAAGGCCAGAAGAGTAGTCACCGCCGCAGTGACGAGCATGCATTTTACCTACAGATACTGCCTCTTCCCCGGATTGACAAGATAACAAGTCTGTATGCTCAATTAAATCTGCTTTTTCTAAAGTACTTCAGACCGAACCAAATTATGCAATCATTTTTTTTTTTTTTTTTTCCTCTGCACTTTCTGTCGATGTGAAGTACATCATTGAGTGGTTGGTAAAAACCAACTTTGGAAGCAATACTCTTAGCATATAAATAATAAAAAAAATACTCTTTGCACTCTACAACCTTAATAGAGTCAACAGAAACATTTCCACAAAATGCGAAAGTAGCTGAAAGTGGCTTTTAAAGCATTCCCAGCTGCTTCGCTGTAATTATCGAGTTTAAATGAACAACACTGTGTCATCTTTATAAGAGGATATGCTCACCTTTTAGGGGTTTTTTTTTTTCTAAGACTTCCAAACAATTGTGGGAGGGTGTGGCTGTTAATATTTTAAGCACATATCACTTTCAATAATTTTATACATTCCCAGATATGGAAGAGTAATCTACACTAAGCTCAAAAATAAAAAGGAATAGAAAACTTCTTTGCGTTGCGTTAACATGCAAAAATATGCATTGCATTAAGGCAATCCCATTGAAATGAATGGGCTGCTAACGCATCCTAACGAGCCAAAAGTCAGAGGTGACCCTTTGTAATGCAACACATTCGTAATGAATGGCACTGCAATGCAGAAACACTGTACTGGCGCATTAGTGTAAATGGACCCTACGGCTCAGTTCACATTGGAACCAGCTGCGGATCGCACAGGAATGCTGTGCGTCCCCATTCTCCGGTTCAGGGACGAATCAGGGACGAATCTTTGTCGGAACCCGGCCCTGAAACAGAGCTAAAGACTAGGGATGAGCTCCGGCGTGTTCGCATTGAAAGAGAGAAAGATCTCCTGGACTGCAGCACTCTGTTAAAGACGTTCTTTAATGAAAAATAAAATCCACAGCACAGCATACAAAACTTAAAATGAAAACAGGGAAAAGGGTAACGCGTTTCACATCACAGGATGCTTATTCATAGCTCTGTGTCTTTCGCATTGAACACGTGCAGAGCCCGCCAGGATGTCGGCACCGTGCTGCGCTAATGACAGGCAGGGAGGCATTTCCCGATGCTCGGCTGCAGAGATCAGGAAATGTCTCCCTGGCTGTGATTAGCGCAGCGCGGTGCCGACATCCTGGCGGGCTCTGCACGTGTTCAATGCGAACACGCCGGAGCTCATCCCTACTAAAGACACACAACGTGGACCTTCACCCCTCCCCCCCCCTTTAGATCAACTAAGGCTCTGTGTATGACCGCTATGCAATTTAAATCGGGAAGTTTTTTTATATACTTTTGCTCTGGTCCCACGCACCACCATTCTCGTCTAGGCGAGGAATAGTGCCCTATTATTGGTATAAGTGGGAGAAAGAGTGCCACATCATTGGTGTCAGTGGGAGCAAGAATGCCCCATCATTGGTGTCAGAGGGAGAAATAGTGCCCCATCATTGGTGTCAGTGAGAGGAATAGTGCCCCATCATTGATATCAGTGGAAGGAATAGTGCCCCATCATTGATGTCAGTGGGAGAAATAGTGCCCCATCATTGGTGTCAGTGGGAGGAATACTGCCCCATCATTTGTGTCAGTGGGAGGAATTATGCCCCATCATTGGTATCAGTGGGATAAATAGTGTCCCATCATTGGTGTCAGTGGGAGGAATACTGCCCCATCATTTGTGTCAGTGGGAGGAATTATGCCCCATCATAGTTATCAGTGGGAGAAATAGTGTTCCATCATTGGTATCAGTGGGAGGAATAGTGTCCCATCATTGGTATCAGTGGAAGGAATAGTGCCCCATCATTGGTATCAGTGGGAGGAATAGTGTCCCATCATTGGTATCAGTGGGAAGAATAGTGTCCCATCATTGGTATCAGTGGAAGGAATAGTGCCCCATCATTGGTATCAGTGGGAGGAATAGTGTCCCATCATTGGTATCAGTGGGAAGAATAGTGTCCCATCATTGGTATCAGTGGAAGGAATAGTGCCCCATCATTGGTATCAGTGGGAGGAATAGTGTCCCATCATTGGTCTCAGTGGGAGGAATAGTGCCCCATTATTGGTGTCAGTGAGAGGAATAGTGTCCCATCATTGGTATCAGTGGGAGGAATGGTGTCCTATCATTGGTATCAGTGGGAGGAATAGTGCCCCAACTTTGGTATCAGTTTGAGGAATAGTGGGCCATCATTGGTATCAGTGGGAGAAATAGTGTCCCATCATTGTTGTCAGTGAGAGGAATAGTGCCCCATCATTGGTATCAGTGGAAGAAATAGTGCCCCATCATTGGTATCAGTGGGATGAATAGTGTCCCATCATTGGTATCAGTGGGAGGAATAGTGCCCCATCATTGGTGTCAGTGGGAGAAATAGTGCCCCATCATTGGTGTCAGTGGGAGGAATACTGCCCCATCATTTGTGCCAGTGGGAGAAATAGTGCTCTATCATTGGTATCAGTGGGAGGAATAGTGCCCCATCATTGGTATTAGTGGGAGGAATAGTGTCCCATCATTGGTATCAGTGGGAGGAATAGTGTCCCATCGTTGGTATCAGTGGAAGGAATAGTGCCCCATCATTGGTATCAGTGGGAGGAATAGTGTCCCATCATTGGTATCAGTGGGAGGAATAGTGCCCCATTATTGGTGTCAGTGAGAGGAATAGTGCCCCATCATTGGTATCAATGGAAGGAATCGTGCCCCATCATAGTTATCAGTGGGAGGAATAGTGCTCCATAATTGGTATCAGTGAGAGGAATAGTGCCCCATCATTGGTGTCAGTGAGAGGAATAGTGCCCCATCATTGGTATCAGTGGGAGGAATAGTGTCCCGTCATTGGTATCAGTGTGAGGAATAGTGCCCCATCATTGGTATCAGTGGGAGGAATAGTGTCCCGTCATTGGTATCAGTGTGAGGAATAGTGCCCCATTATTGGTATCAGGGGAAGGAATAGTGCTCCATCATTGATATCAGGGGAAGGAATAGTGCCCCATCATTGGTATCAGTGGGAGGAATAGTACCCCATCACTGGTTTCAGTGGGAGGAATATTGCCCCATCATTGGTGTCAGGGGAGGAATATTGCCCCATCATTGGTGTCAGTGGGAGGAATATTGCCCCATCATTGGTGTCAGTGGGAGGAATATTGCCCCATCATTGGTGTCAGTGGGAAGAATAGTGCCCCATCATTGGTGTCAGTGGGAGGAATATTGCCCCATCATTGGTGTCAGTGGGAGGAATAGTGCCATCATTGGTATCAGTCCCTGCTGCCTCAGCTTCCTGGGATTCCAGGTCACATATCCCAGGAGTCTGCAGGAGTAGGAACTCACAGCTGGTGGTGGGCAGAGCTGCAGTCTTCATTGTAGGCCGGCTGCTTGAATCTTGAGGAGGCAGGTGGCTTCCGATGACTATGGAGGACCAAGATGGTGGTGCAGGACTTGGGCCGCTGCACCTGATTAACAGATCGCAGCATAATCTGCTGGGCATAACAGGTATTGTGGGTAGAAAAATGATTAGAAGGGCAAATTAAGTTCCTATTCATTAGATGTTATAGGGCCCATTCACACTTTGCCTTCAAAATGAATGCAGTAATGTGGTAATGATAAGTTGTTGTAAGAGGGCCCTCATGTTTTTCCAGACTCATTAAAAAAATAAACTGACGTTGGTTCTGAGGGCCAATTGTGGATTGGGTGTCAGGGCTGGGCTCAGCCCTTCCTTCTCTGTGCTGGCAGCTCAGCTGTCAGCTAATTGCCAGCTCCCATCTCTCCACAGTGATCCACCTGTTGATGATCCTGCTCCTCAGCTCTGCCTACTTAAAGTCTTCCAGTTCATTTGCTCTTCGCCTTCGCCTGTGTTAACCTCACAAGAGACTTTCTCCTGCATTCCTCTTGAAGACCTGCTTGACTGACGTTCCCTCTGGCTACAGATCCTGCTTGTTGTACTACTACCTTTATCGCTGGCTCTTGGACATTGGCTTGGCCGACTACCCGATCCGGTTACTGAACTCTGGCTATGTTTTGACTATGCTTACTCTGTTTACCTTTTTACTGTTATTATTAAACAAGTGTGATTTAGACCCGGTTCACACAGGGGCGACTCGTCAGGCGACTCAGCCGCCTGACAAGTCGCGTCCCGCTCTGTTCAATGGAACCGTTCTAATAGGAGCGACTCAAGTCGATCCGACTTAGAAAAAGGTTCCTGTACTACTTTGGGGGCGACTCGGGGCGACTTGCATTGACTTCAATACAGAAGTAATTTTGCAAATCGCCTCTCAAGTCGTCTTGAGATCGCCTTGCCGAGTCGCCCCCAAAGTCGTGCCGCCCTGGTGTGAACCGGCTCTCAACTGTACTTCTGTCTCAGTCTGATTCATGGTTTCTGACATTGGGGTAACAAACTTTAAAATGTGCCCATAATAGCAACACACCTGCTCTATGTGTGGTGTGTTGCCGTTCATTGTGAATGCCACCCCAATACACTTTACAGCACACTATGTGTTGTGGTGTGCTGTGTTGCTGAAAATAAAAATCACATATGTTTTTTGGACCATGCCAGTGTGTTGGGGAACTGTTTGATTTGGGTGCTCTGTTCGATCTCATAGCTAAGCTTATAAAGCACATAGGAACATGGGACAAAAAATGCTATGTAACCAGGTGCTGCAGCAACATGGGGAAGAAGACATTGCCTTTTATTCTTTTTTTATCTTTGTACCATTCTCCTCCGGCAAGCAGCGGGAAAGCTAAAGCCAAGCAAGCCCATAGACTTCTATGCAGAGGGCTCTGAATCCTGGGAGTTGTAGTTTGAGACGGCAGAAATATAATGGGATGAATAGACTCCTTACACTACAGATCCCAATATGCACTCTGCAGTAGGAGGAGTGGAGAGATGATTTTTTATTAAACTGCCTGGGAATGTTCTTCCTCTTGGCACCGAAGGAGATAGAGAGAGAGCACCTCTGTCTGGATATTCGTCTGCCAGCTGGAGGCCATACCAGCAGAGATCCAAGCCTGAGACTGGGAGTGAGGACACCTGGGCTGCCAGCTGGAGGCCATACCAGCAGAAATCTGAGAATGAGACTGGGAGTGAGGACACCTGGGGGCAACGCAGCACCACCCACATCACAGCACATGCACTACTCCCACAGGTGACTGGAGCATCCACTCTCCCCCCTCTGCTTCCCACCGCTGATCACTGGAGGCTTTTGGGGAGAGACTAAGGGGACCCCCCTTCTACAGAGAGAGGTCACTGCAGCATCCTGGGGACTGATGAGAGGGATATTCACCAAATTCTGATACTGCTAGTAGGGGTGAGGCACTGAAAGCAAAAGTGTCAATCCATAGCACACCCATACTGCACTCTATACCGCTCTTATTCCAAATCTAGACTACACCCATACCAACCCTATACCACATTATACTGAACCTTTACCACATCTAAACAACACCTACCTTGCACCTTTGTCAACGCTATACCGTACCTATATTGTACCTATACTGCATGAAAGTTAACCGGGACTGTCGTTAACTGAACCGACACTCATGAAGGGCCCAACAATAGCCGTCAGAGGAACATCTCACAGGACTGCCCCTCCTGTAATAATTATTTTGCAAGCCCCCTTTGTTCCCCTGCCCCTCCCCTACCATCCTCCTTTTCTTTTGGACAGTGCATACTCAGTTGGTCTAGGACAAGCATCACCCCCATACATATGCTCTGGTCGTATAGTTCCAGCACTCATTAGAATAAACTTTACTACTGCTGACTGCGGCACTGTTTATGCTAATCTGGGCGTCAAATGTGATCTTATGCCTAGTCCTTACTGTTAATCACTTTGTATGCTAAATTGTGTTACTACCATTGTTAATCCATTTTATGCTTGCCTAGTTAACAACCATTTTGGGTGACAATATACACTGCTCAAAAAAATTAAAGCAACACTTCGAAAACACATCTGATCTCAACGGGGCCAAATCTCATGCTGGATATCTATACTGATATGGACTGGGTAATGTGTTAGGAATGGAAGGATGGAACATCATTTGATGGAAATGAAAATTATCCACCTACAGAGGGCTGAATTCAATGACACCCCGAAAATCAAAGTGAAAAAATTATGCAGCAAGCTAGTCCATTTTGCTGACATTTCATTGCAACAACTCAAAATGGTCCTCAGTAGTTTGTATGGCCCCCACGTGCTTGTATGCATGCCTGACAACATCAGGGCATGCTTCCAATGAGATGACGGATGGTGTCCTGGGGTATTTCCTCCAAGATCTGGACCAGAGCATCACTGAGCTCTTGAACAGACTAATGTCCCAGAGGTGTTCTTTTGGATATAGGTCAGGGGAGCGTGGGGGCCATTCAATGGTATCAATTTCTTCATCCTCCAGGAACTGGCTGCATACTCTGGCCACATGAGGCCAGGCATTGTCATGCACCAGGAGGAACCCAGGACCCACTGCACCAGCCATTGTGTAGCCTGTAGAGGTCTGTGCGTCCCTCCATGGATATGCCTCCCCAGACCATCACTGACCCACCACCAAACCGGTCATGCTGAATGATGCTATAGGCAGCATAACGTTTTACGCGGCTTCTCTAGACCCTTTCACGTCTGTCACATGTGCTCAGGGTGAACCGGCTCTCATCTGTGAAAACCATGGGGCACCAGTGGCGGACCTGCCAATTCTGGTGTTCAATGGAAAATGCCAATCGAGCTCCACAGTGTCCGGCAGTGAGCACAGACCACACTAGAGGACGTCGGGCCCTCAGGCCACCCCCATGAAGTCTGTTTCTGATTGTTTAGTCAGAGACATTCACCCTAGTGGCCTGCTGGAGGTCATTTTGTAGGGCTCTGGCAGTGCTCATCCTGTTCCTCCTTGCACAAAGGAGCAGATACCGGTCCTGCTGATGGGTTAAGTACCTTCTACGGCTCTGTCCAGCTCTCCTAGAGTAACTGCCTGTCTCCTGGAATCTCCTCCATGCTCTTGAGACTGTGCTGGGAGACACGGCAAACCTTCTGGCAATGACACGTATTGATGTGCCATCCTGGACTGCCTGTGCAACCTTTATAGGGTCCAAGTATCGCCTCGTGCTTCCAGTAATGACACTAACCCTAGCCAAATGCAAAACTAGTGAAAAACAGGCAGAAAAGATGAGTAGGGAAAGAAAATGTCAGACACCTCCACCTGAAAAACCATTCCTGTTTTGGAGGTCGTCTCATTGTTGCCCATCTAGTGCACCTGTTGTTAATTTCAATTAACAGCAAAGCAGCTGGAACTGATTAACAACCCCCTCTGCTACTTAACTGACCAGATCAATATCCCAGGAGTTCCCAGGAGTTCTGATTCAAAAGTGTTCCTTTAATTTTTTGGAGCAGTGTATAAAGTTTGCCTTTAATACCTGGTTGGGTGCCTGTTTTCTTTGATGTAGCACTACTATTGGGTACTAAGTATTACTCTCAGTGAAGTCCTGTGATATTCTTTGTTTGTGCATCAGAGGGGCTGAAGAGGGGCTGAAGTTCTTGAGAAGGTTAAGTCAAAGAACAGAGAACCCATCCTATCCAGCGGCTTCTACAGGGGTAGTGCTACAACTACATGGGACAGAACGCTGAAAATAACATTTAAGTGAAAGTTCTTCTATAAAGCAAATTATAATGATTTTGGTATACCAACATTATGAGATGGGGACAAGGGACAGCTATTAGCAAAGGTATGTAGGCATAGGACCCCCCCCATGCCACGCCCCTTATAGGATAATTAAATGTAGCGGGTACTTGAATTTAAGGGAGGCATCTGGGTGGTAGTGTAACCCAGATGCACAGATTGCTAGGGTATCCGAGACCTTTTTCTGGTTCTTGGAGGACTCTGGTGGTGTGAGGTTCCTTGCGGCCCACAGGTGGCGCTGTTGCCCTGGGCCGAGGCTGAACTCACACCGTAAGACTGGTACAGCGGGGCGGGGAACCCGCTGTGACGCAAAGGGAGAGGGGATAAAAGGGGCGGACGCCCTTACCACAGGGTTCAGAGTTCAGAGTCCAGAGTTGGAGGACGCGGCCGCACCCAGGCACCTTCGGCCTGGGTGCTGGCGTTCCAGTGTTCCGGGCCTAGGTGCCCTTGACCTGGCCGGAGCGAAGATGGAGTCCATCCCAGGCACCTTTAGCCTGGGGTGAGGTACTATGGCGGATGCCTGGGGCTCAGTACCTTCGACTGAGTTCCGCGAGGGTGGAGGAATCCGAGGGGGCCCTAATTCCTTGGGTGCCCGTGTCTGAGGTCGAGGAGACTGGTGCGCAGTAACTTCTCTGGAGAGTCCGGCGCAGCATCGCTTGTGACAGAGAGGCCTCCGGTGACTCCCTTGGGTGGATCTCCTTCCCCTGACAGGGGCCTTGCTAGCGAAGGTAATTCATGTTCTACCTCACATAGTCAGTGGCAGTGACTATCCGCCAATGGTGATATCACAGTGGTTAGCATCAGAAGGGAAAGGATTGTGCCTCGACCTATTCCCATTATAACTCAGTAGAAGAGACTGTCTATTGTTTGGAAAGAAGAATAAAACTGTGTTGGACCTATTCACTGTGTGGAACTTGGGTTACTAGGAGCAAAGGAGTCAGGAACGAAGTACTGGACTTGACTCTAGGACACCTGCACAGGGCCCAATTTTCTGGCCTTCACCTCTTAGTTATGGAGGACATGGGCCGTGGTGTATCTCATCTCTCCCTCCCAGAGACCCCTAGACAACAGCCACATAACCGATGAAGCAAGAGAGAGGGAGAGAGGGTCGCTACATATACAAAAAAATTATTAGTGTTTTTTTTTTACCACAACTACTATTCCTTTATATTGGCTTTTGAAATTTACAAATGCAGTCAATTAGAATTTGTATGAACGGTTTAGCACTGCGAAACACTTTTTGAAAGATACAAAGTGCATTTTATATACAACTATAAAGATCAGACCAAAATGAGGGAGAAATGAGGAGGAAAGAGGGACAGAGGGACATTGCTCTAAATCAGGGACAGTCCCTCCAAATCAGGGACAGTTGGAAGCTATGGTTTTGGGTCAATTTGTGTGATCATTGATTTTTTTTTTTTATTATCATTTATATAAAATCCTTCTTTTGCAAAATAAATTACTACAGAGCAGACCCATGGCACTGATTTAGCAGAGCCAGAAGCAGATGCCAGGCAGATGCAGATGCCTCCTTTGTGACTGTCTCTGATAATTGAATCTCCATAGGGTCCTGTATGAAGAGAGCAGGCGGGTAGTGGGGGAGGGCTGATGAGTCACTCTTCTGCTGCATCAGCTATTCATTTCAATAAACGCATATTTTTTTTTTGTTGCATCAAACCAGTTTATAGTTATTCAGATAGAGACTCAGAAAAAAGCCTATCTTGGATATAAAATGTGACTGTATAAGTGTCTGTGTATTTAATGAAGGTTTTCCCCTCACTTCCTGCTCTGACTCACCCTTCAAATAGACAGGAAGTGGGGAGAAATTTCCCAAAGAGGATGGAAACAACAATAAAAAAAAAGGCAAAATATAGATTTAACCAAGGATGAGAGGTCTTATTCACATGCACCAACTCCCCATAGTACAAACATTTCAAAGGGAGAAGTAGAAATGTGAGTTTTAATGTGCATATTAATTGGATTGAAAACAAATACAAATTTTTAAATATTTTTTTATATATTTTAAATATTATATAAAAACCAACACAAATAAATTCATACGGTTGTTGCACAAAAGTTTTTCAACTCTACATGTTTCGTCATAATCATGGCTTCTTTGGAAGCTTTTGCAAGACTTTATGTACAGTATCACTATAGTAAACAAATAAAAAAATATACAACAAAGCTTCATAATATACATAGAGACTTAAAGCCTTTAATTTACATATATATTGCATTATACAATATAATATATATATATATATATATATATATATATATATATATATATATATATATATTAGGGCTGTGGAAATTAACTATTAATTCCTCGATTAATCGATACATTTTTTTGATTGATCAAAATTCTTTTGATCAGTACTCACCTCACCGGCTTCCGGGTCTTCAGGGAGTTCTGTCGGAGATCCGGTGACGTCACGGACACCGGCGGGGCTTGCCGTGTCCATCTGAAGGGCTCCTTTGCTGTGCCTTCATATCTACATGCCGGCGGGACCTCACTATCTGCCACACGCAAGGGCTGTTACACTTCCCTCTATCACTTCCCTCTATCAACCTGGGATTCTACAGCCATCCACTGGGAGTTGTGATAGTTCCCTTCACGGGACATCTACATGCCGACGAACTGATGTTAACCCCTCCTCATCTGGATTCAGCAGTGGTATCGTTGTACACATTTTTATACCAGTATCATACTTAGCTACATGTTTATATGACTGCTTTTGCTACAGTTTGGCATTACTCGCACCATTTTTACAGTTTATGTAGCTACATTGATTTTATCTCCAGTGCAATATTTATTTTGTTACCTACTTGAAGACTATAAAAGTTTTAATGCTATTCCCATCGAGCGCTGCCTGTGTGTGTTTTTTGTATCCTGCTATCACATTTTTCCAGTGGTTGGTAGCTGCACTGGGAATCGGCCTGCAAGGAGATCAGCTAAAAGTAGTTGGATCTGTATGTGCGATATAATTAATCGAAATTAGTCTATTAATCAATAAAAAAAAAAAAACGATTAATCGAACACAAATGTTTTAATCAGTAACAGCCCTAATATATATATGTCATCTGATGAAAAGGACTCTCACCCCAGATGTAAGTACAGCTCCAGAGGACTAGCAAGACCCCCAGGCAAGCCAGCAAAGTATCAGTGTGTATATGTGATACTGTACATCAGTGGTTCTCAACTCCTGTCCTCAGGACCCCCTAACAGGCCAGATTTTAAGTATTACCTTGGTGAGATGCAGACTAGAATACTGCAATCCCTGAGCAGCAAATTATATCACCTGTGATGCATTTCAGTTATCTTGCAAACCTGGCCTGTTGGTGGGCCCTGAGGACTGGAGTTGAGAACCACTGCTGTACATAAAGTCTTGCAAAAGCTCCTGAAGAAGCCATGATTATGGCGAAACATGTAGAGTTAAAAAACTTTTGTACAACAACCGTATGAATTTATTTGTGTTGGTTTTTATATAATATTTTAAATCGATGTCTATTAATTAAAACTTATACATTTGAATTTGTTTACAATCCAATTAATATGCAGCTTAAAACTCCCGTTTCTACGTCTCCCTTTGAAATAAAAAACCGGCAGAGGAACCAACCCTTTCTTATGGCACCCCAAAGTGACTATTTCACAATAAATGTGTGTTTTTTTTCTCAGTTTATATTAAATGTTTGTCAAAATAGCAAAAAAAAAAAAAAAACATAACGCAGACTTTCACTTACCTTTTGAAGATTGCAAATTCAGGCCTTCCCTCTAATACATTGGAAAGTTGTTTCCTTGGTAGCAAGTACAGCTTCCAAAAGATACTTCCTTATTCCTCAACTAGGCGAGGATGGCATTTGATAGGTCCGATACCCCCCCTCCCCCTTGTTCGCAGCCTCCTGAGATCGCAAATCCCAGGAGGCCTTGGGACAGCCTGCTCCAATCTGGGCATCTTGCGCATGCATGGTGTCGAGCCGGCTGTGGCTGATCAGGAAGTCACAGTTGGTTCCCAAGTTCAAGATGGCGGTGCAGAACCAAAGACAGCGCTAAAGCTATCGGGTTGTATGAAGGCAGCGCTGGACTTCCTGGCCTTGAAATGCAATGGAGTACCGGTTTTGTAAAAGCCAGTAGCTACAGTACTTGTAGCTGCTGACGTTTTTTTTTTTTTGCATACACGCAAATCTGAATTCCAGGCAAATAGCAAGATAGATGAAAGAAATATATATACAGGACCTGTTTTTTTTTTTTCTTTATTTCGTTTTTCCAAACATACAGATGATGAAAAACAACAGAGTACAGTATACTCTGGATGGAAATAAAGATACAGAAACAAAATTCAGTTTGGTACAGACATACTGAATAAGGGTAGTTCTCCACCTATGTATAAAATAATCTGTATAGCTAACTAATACATAGCGTCAACTAGCCTCTCCCCTCATTCAGCACCCCCCAACTAATACAGGAGCTGTTTTAACTCCTAAAGAGTTTGTGTCTCTGTCCATCCAGTTCTGAGATTTACACAGCCCTGTCACAGGGCAGAGCCCTATCTGGGAGGGCAGGAGACCTGATTTTATTTGGCTTCAGTTAGGGGTTAGAGGTCTTGTCCCTCCCCCAGCTTGTGATTGGATAGTAAAAGGATAAACTGCAGACTGATGAGCTCATCTCTCTGTCACTCTGCTCCCTCTGTTTTTGGCACAACCTGCTGGCTCCTTGTGCTGCTTCTCCATTCAGCCATCTGAGCCCTGCTGTACAGGGGATTGCAAGAGGCCAATAAGGCCCCTTTCACACTGAGGCGTTTTTACCGCATTTTTGCGGTAAAAACAGCGCTGTAAAAATGCCTGAAATAATCCTGCCCCATCATTCTCAATGTGAAAGCCCTGAGGGCTTTCACACTGAGGCGTTTTTCTGGCTGTGCGTTGGAAAAAATCCTGCAAACAGCTTTTTTGGAGCATCTTTGGGGCGCATAAAATAGCGCTGTAAAAACGCCTATCCCCGTTGAAATGAATGAATACCGCTGTAAAAATGCGGTAAAATCGCGGTAAAAAGCGGTAAAAAACACCCAGAAGCTCTGGGAAGGTCACATGACCGCAGTAGAGTGGAGGATTGTGGGATACCAAATAATCCTTTTTACCGCAAAAATGTGGTAAAAACGCATAGGCGTTAGCGCTATTTTTAGCGCTAACGCCTATGCATTTTTACCACGTTTTTGCGGTGGTAAAAACGCGGGAAAAAAACTCATAATTTTTTTGCGTTTTTTCAACGCCTCAGTGTGAAAGGGGCCTAACAGGTAAAATTCAGGTACTTGCTTAAAAAAAACACACTAATATTGTACTAATAATTATAGAGCTGAATTAATTTGTGTCTTTTATATCCGCCTGCAGGGATGAGCCGAACACCCCCCTGTTCGGTTCGCACCAGAACCTGCGAACAGACAAAATGTTCGTGTAAACTTTAGAACCCTATTAAATACAATGGACTCGAACGTTCAAAATCTAAAGTGTTAATTATAAAGGCTAATATGCAAGTTATTGTCCTAAAAAGTGTTTGGGGACCCGGGTCCTGCCCCAGGGGACATGTATCAATGCAAAAAAAAGTTTTAAAAACGGCCGTTTTTTCGGGAGCAGTGATCTTAATAATGCTTAAAATGAAAAAATAAAAGTGAAATATTCCTTTAAATTTCATACCTGGGGGGTGTGTATGATATGCATGTAAAGTGGCGCATGTTTCCCGTGCTTAGAACTGTCCCTGCACAAAGTGTCATTTTTGAAAGAAAAAAAGTCATTTAAAACTGACTCGCGGCTATTGATGAATTGTCGGCTCCCGGCAATACATACAAAAGTCATTGATAAAAAAAAAAAAAAAAAAAGCGTGGGGGTTCCCCAGAATTCTATTACCAGGCCCTTCAGGTCTGGGATGGATATTAAGGGGAACCCCGCCGCAAATTTAAAAAAAAATTGACGTGGGGTTCCCCCAAATATCCATTCCAGGCCCTTCAGATCTGGCATTGATTTTAAGGGGAACTCCACCCCAAATTTAAAAAAAAATGGCGTGGAGTCCCCCTAAAAATCCATACCAGACCCCTTATCCGAACACGTAACCTGGCCGGCCGCAGGGGAAAAGGGGGGGACGAGAGAGCGGCCCCCTCCCTCCTGAACCGTACCAGGCCACATGCCCTCAACATGGGGAGGATGTCCCCATGTTGATGGGGACAAGGGCCTCATCCCCACAACCCTTGCCCGGTGGTTGTGTTGGTCTGCGGGCGGGGGGCTTATCGGAATCTGCAAGACCCCTTTAACAAACGGGACCCCCAGATCCCGGCCCCCCCTATGTGAATTGGTAAGGGGTACATTGTACCCCTACCATTTCACGAAGAAAGCGTAAAAAAATGTTTAAAAAAAACACACAAACACCTTAAAAAAGTCCTTTATTTAAAAAAAAAAAATAATTCCAGCGGTGAAATCCAGTGTCCCGCGGCGATCCCGATGTCCAGCGCTGTCCTTCATTGGTTGTGCCTGAGCGGACCTGATGGGGAACTCCCTCTCAGTGTTTTAAATGTATAGACCCGCCCCTTCTAAAGTTCCCCATCAGGTCCGCTCAGCGGACCAGATGCGGAACATGAAAAGGGGCGGGTCTATACATGTATTACCAAAGTGAGAGCAGTTCCCCATCAGGTCCGCCCCCTCGGTATGTCGGACCCGCCTACGTCATTGGCTTGAGCGGGGAACTTCCTTCACTATGTAATTTAAATTTACATAGTGAAGGAAGTTCCCCGCTCAAGCCAATGACGTAGGCGGGTCCGACATACCGAGGGGGCGGACCTGATGGGGAACTGCTCTCACTTTGGTAATACATGTATAGACCCGCCCCTTCTCATGTTCCGCATCTGGTTCGCTGAGCGGACCTGATGGGGAACTTTAGAAGGGGCGGGTCTATACATTTAAAACACTGAGAGGGAGTTCCCCATCAGGTCCGCTCAGGTACAACCAATGAAGGACAGCGCTGGACATCGGTATCGCCGTGGGACACTGGATTTCACCGCTGGAATGTTTTTGTTTTTTTTTTAAATAAAGGACTTTTTCAAGGTGTTTGTGTGTTTTTTTAAACATTTTTTTACGCTTTCTTCGTGAAATGGTAGGGGTACAATGTACCCCTTACCAATTCACATAGGGGGGGCGGGATCTGGGGGTCCCCTTTGTTAAAGGGGTCTTCCAGATTCCGATAAGCCCCCCGCCCGCAGACCCCCACAACCACCGGGCAAGGGTTGTGGGGATGAGGCCCTTGTCCCCATCAACATGGGGACATCCTCCCCATGTTGAGGGCATGTGGCCTGGTACGGTTCAGGAGGGAGGGGGGGCCGCTCTCTCGTCCCCTCCTTTTCCCCTGCGGCCGGCCAGGTTGCGTGCTCGGATAAGGGGTCTGGTATGGATTTTTAGGGGGACTCCACGCCATTTTTTTTAAATTTGGGGTGGAGTTCCCCTTAAAATCCATGCCAGATCTGAAGGGCCTGAAATGGATATTTGGGGCAACCCCACGTCAATTTTTTTTTCAATTTGCGGCGGGGTTCCTCTTAATATCCATTCCAGACCTGAAGGGCCTGGTAATTGAATTCTGGGGAACCCCCACGCTTTTTTTTTTTTTTTTATCAATGACTTTTGTATGTATTGCCGGGAGCCGACAATTCATTAATAGCCGCGAGTGAGTTTTAAATGACTTTTTTTCTTTCAAAAATGACACTTTGTGCAGGGACAGTTCTAAGCACGGGAAACATGCGCCACTTCACATGCATATCATACACACCCCCCAGGTACGAAATTTAAAGGAATATTTCACTTTTATTTTTTCATTTTAAGCATTATTAAAATCACTGCTCCCGAAAAAACGGCCGTTTTTAAAACTTCTTTTTGCATTGATACATGTCCCCTGGGGCAGGACCCCGGTCCCCAAACACTTTTTAGGACAATAACTTGCATATTAGCCTTTATAATTAACACTTTAGATTTCTCCCATAGATTTTTCGAATTTGCCGCGAACACCCCAATTTGTTCGCTGTTCGGCGAACGGGCGAACAGGCAATGTTCGAGTCGAACATGAGTTCGACTCGAACTCGAAGCTCATCCCTATCTGCCTGCAGTTTGGGTTTACCATTTTTAAACTTAAATTTTGTATTTCGAATCTTGATTTTTTTTTTGTTCAGGTGTATCAATTTTTCCTATTTTCTTCTGCAAAATAACCGGTGTTATATAAAATATACTGGATCTGATTATTATGTTGATGATGCGCAATTACATATATTAACTGAGAAACAGGTTACGCAACCCCTTTCAGTTTTCTTCTCTTTGCTTCCATTATGGGAATACAAAGTCCCACCTACACAAACACAATGTTTTCTTCCTGAGAAAATGCCCTTCAAGATGATTACTACTAGTTTTCTCTCTTTTTTTCATTTAAAAATACTATTTTCTGCATTAAGGAAAACTGACTCGTTTGAATAGCCGAATCAAAACAGTTAGTTTTGATGTTTTTGTATATCTATTAAATCCAAACACATTTTATTCCTCTCACAGTAGGAAAGGTAAAAAATAAAAAAATATCCACATAACCGCATTAAAGGCAGCAAAATATTCATCAAACGGCAATCAGCAATATTTTCTAAGGGAATAACGTGTCTTGTACACACAAGAAAATTACATTTGCATAAAATAATCACAGAGAGAGAAGTGCTGTCTAAGCCTTTAAAGTATAAGGGCACTTTTAGCATAAGTATGTCTAGTAGTAATGGAGAACTCACCACTCCAGGCCTGCACCGCTGCAAATCCAATCCTGTGCCGGGCTTAGGAGCCTGTCCTTACTTCCTGAAGAAGCAGAAAAGGAAAGGCTGCACACCAATGACGTCACTCAGGTCAGTCAATTTTTAGTCAACCATAAAAACAACACAGGTTATCCCTGGCAGGAGACTGCCCCTCTATGACATGTTTCACCCTTATGGCCTTAGTCATATTTCTCTATGATTAAGCCCATATTGGTGAAACATGTCAGAGGGGGGGGGGGAGCAGTCTCCTGGTGGTTTTATGGCTGAATAAATATTGACTGAGTTGAGTGACGTCAATGGTGTGTGGCTTCTCTTTTCTGCATTTCTAGTAATAGTTAGTCACATTCAACAAAATTTGTTCTGTAATGTTGAAGACGTTTCATAGGTTACCAATGCCACTTCTTCAGTTCTAAATGGGTGCCAGGAACATACCCCAACGTTTTTACCCAATCATCATGGAAAGGAGGATGTTGGTTGTCCAAGAACAGGATGTAAGGTGTGACATTTTTGGACTTAATTCTCCGTTTCACATAGCTGCAGGTGTGAATTGTTTTCCACCCTTGTTCATTGATGGTTGTTACAATTTGCAGCAGATGGCCTCTTTCACGTCTTTTGTGAACCGGTTGTCTTCTCTCTCCAAAATGTGCACCTCTCTCTCTCTCCTCAAAAGAATGTTCTTTACACTAGCAGTGCTAAGTTTTAACCTGTAGAATTTGCCCCTATTGTCACGTACCTGCTCGAAGACTGATCTGACGAGAGGGCTTTCCTTGTGGCTGAGCATCAAGCACCCCTGGAGGTGAGAACAGGGAGTTCTAGGTTTGAAGAAGCACAGGTGTCATTTAGGTTGATGTGCTGCAAGTTGCTTGCAGTGAAGACCATGGGGTAGCTGTCAGCTGGACTGTCAGGACTGACAGCAGAAACTCTGTTGTCCCTGGAAGTGTAGCTGGACCAAGGCAGCAACCACAAGCAAGGTGACACCCGAAGAAGAAACACTGTAATGCTGGTAGGATCAGGATGGTAATCGGGGTCATACATGGGAAGATAAGCCAGGGAGTAGGCAGAAGTGTGGTCAAGGACGGAGCCGAGGTCATACACAGGAATCCAGAGGAGCAGGCACAGGAGTAGTCAGAAAAGCAAGCCGAGGTCATACACGGTTGGACAAGAGAAGCAGAGTCCTTAGAACAGGCCTGGGTCAAAACCAGGGATCAGACAACAGGAAGATCCAGAGGCAAGCTTATGCCACATACACACGATCGGAAATTCCGACAAGAAAACCGTGGATTTTTTTCCGACGGGATTTCGGCTTAAACTTGTCTTGCACACACACGGTCACACAAATGTTGACCGGAAATTCCGACCATCAAGAACGCGGGACGTACAAGACTACGACGAGCTGAGAAAAATAAAGTATAATGATTCCGAGCATGCATCAAATTGATTCCGAGCATGCGCAGCACATTTGTGTGTCGGAAATGGCTACACATGGTCGGAATTTCCAACGAAAAGTTTTTCCGTCTGAAAATTTGAGAACCAGCTCTCAAATTTTTGTTGGCGGAAATTCCGACAGAAAAAGTCCGATGGAGCCAACACATGGTCGGAATTTCCGACCAAAAGCTCACATCGAACTTTTCTTGTCGGAATTTCGGATCGTGTGTACGCGGCATAAGTCAGTAATGGGTAGTCCCAAGAATACAGGACTATCTGGAACAAGGAGCGCTGATAGCTAAAGATCATCCAGCAATCTCTGAGTGCAGCCACTGACCTTATATAAGGCGTTTGGCGCCAATTCCAGCAGCAGATGCGTGCAAACGTGCGCCATTGCTGTGCGCATTTCTTTGTCAAAAATTTGGGGCCATGTACAGACTTGGCAAATATACCAGGTCTTTTCCTCAGCACATGCTTTTTTTTGTTCTGCTGTCTCCTTCTCAGCACATGCTCACATTTGTTCCGAATGGTGCCTTATGTTGGCCCATCTGACTTCCAACTATAATACTGTTTTTACATTTCTACCCCAGCATTTTGACAGAAATTCATAATTTCAGTCAAGTAGATTGAAGGATGGACACCTATGGCCCCTTTCACACGTACGGACCGTATCTCCGCTTTTTCATCCATCCGTTTACGGATGAAAAAGGGACATACATTGGTCCCTATGAGATCGCGGGTGTCAGCGGATGAAACATCCGCTGACACCCGATCTCCTCCGTGTCCGCAATGCTCCGTTTTTCTGGATAGAAAAATTCCTATTTTTCTATCCGTCTGCGGAGCAGATTGGATTAACACGGACAGACGGTCCGTGTTCATCCAATCCCCCCATAGGGGAGAGCGGAGATCTGACAGGGCGGTCCCTGCACAGTGTGCGGGTACCGCCCAGTCATCCGCCGGCTTAGCGGGGATCAACAGAGCAATCCCCGCTGAGCAAGCAGAGGTTCACGGGGCGGATCATTACTGATCCTTCCCGTGTGAAAGGGGCCTCTGAAGCCTTCCTGGCTCCAATAATGGGATTATTTTACTACAACGATCACACCTACCATCCTGTTCTTGGACAATAGCATATGCTTTTCCATGGTGAACCTAACTCTAATGCCTCGTACACACGACCGGTTTTCCAGACGAGAAAACTGCCATTTTTTAGATTGGTCGGGAAAACCGGTCGTGTGTATGCTCCATAGCAGTTTTCCCGCCGAGAAAACTGTCCCGCAAAAAAATTAGAACCTGCTCTATTTTTTCCCGTCGTGTTTTCCGTCAGTCTTTTTCTCGGCGCGAAAACCGCTTGTGTGTATGCTTTTCCGAGGGTAAAAAAACCGTGCATGCTCAGAATCAAGTATGAGACTGGAGCGCTCGTTCTGGTAAAACTAGCGTTCGTAATGGGGATAACACATTCCGCATGCTGTAACGGACTGAAAAGCACGAGGCTGAAAAGCGCGAATCGTCTCTCACCAAACTTTTACTAACACGAGATCAGCAAAAGCAGCCCAAATGGTGGCGCCATTTGAATGGAACTTCCCCTTTATAGTGCCGTCGTACGTGTTGTACGTCACCGCGTTTTGGTCGAGCGTTTTTTTGCCTGAGCGTGTGTATGCAAGGCAGGCTTGAGAGGAATCACGTTGGGAAAAACGTCAGTTTTTGGCATGTCAGGAAAACCGGTCGTGTGTACGAGGCATAAGGCCTAATGCACACTGCTGCTCTTACACTCATGTTTAGGAGTTTTTGGTGTTTTTTGGCCAAAGCCCTCTGAACTCAACTCAATAAAAAGCCTATGTGTTAATGCACACATAGGCTTTTACCAGAGTTTAGGGGCAGCAGAGTTTAGAGGCCATCAAAGATCCTCTTCTGAATGCAGAAGAATCACATTCAGGAGAGGAGCTTTTTGGCATAAAAAACGCCAAATGTAACTAAGCGCACATAAACGTGTCTAAACGCAATTAAGCGAACCTAGGCACGTTAAGCACTTCAGCATTTATTAATTTCAGTGGCCAAAATAAATTAAAATTCTGGCCTAGGAAATAAATTAACTCCAAATGCTGCTAAACACTGTTCAACTCACCTAAACTGATTTGAAAAAATGCAGCTTAGGTGTGTTTATAACGCTGTCAGGAGAAATAGCATTTACAAGAAAGCAGTGTGCATGAAGCCTTTAACTCGCATTGCAATGTCCTAAAATATAGAGCTGCTCAAACTAAATTTTTCTTTTTTTTTAGAGGTGTTATTTTTGGTGTGTTTAGGTTAGCTCAGCATATTTCATTTAGGCCCCCTTTACACCTTTACGGTGTAGTGTGGTTCATTACCTGACACCAGTGGCGGTTGGTGTTTTTTTGTTTGGGGGGGCGGCAAACAACCACCCCCCCGTGGCACCTCATAACCCCCCCGCTGTTTGCCAGTCCACCGGCACTTACCCCATCGGCGGTGGGGATCGGCTGGCACATCGGGCACATTGGGCAGGGGGACAGGCTGCGGCGGGCATCTGGCAGCGTCTCCTGTGTCCTCTTCCCTTTGAGATCTGTGCGTCTCCTCCCCTCCTCCTAGGCGTCCAATAGGACTGCCTGACCTTTCAGTCAATCGTGAAACGGGTAACAGACCCGCGCTTCCTGATTGGCGGAGAGGCGATTCAGTGTTAGAAAAGCAAATATTCATTTGCTTTTCTAACACATCTGGGTTGGCTCCGAGCGCAATGCAACGGTAAGGGGAGGAGCCATGACACCCTGGGCTGACAGGAAGTTGGTTGAATGCACTGGGCATAATTCAACCTGGAAGAGGAACAGCGCTGGATCAGTGAGTGGTTGGGTTTGCAGGGGACAGCGCCACAGATAGGGTAAATATTGCAACCAGAGTTGCTCATTTTTTTAATTCTATTTTTTTGAGGCAGGGTACTATAATTTTTTCTTCTTTTCCAAGCTGGAGTTGGGTATTAACAAACCACATTTCTTAGTGATTCACTGGGGTTGATTTACTAAAACTGGAGAGTGAAAAATCTGCTGCAGCTCTGTATAAAAACCAATCAGCTTCTTTTTGTATGCTTTTTGTAAAAGCCTAATTGAACAAGCTGAAGTTAGAAGATGATTGGCTACAATGCACAGATGCACCAGATTTTGTACTCTCCAGTTTTATTAAATCAACTCCATTGCATGCACGCTATACAAAAATCACAATATTGTAGTGTAGCGGGTATTTGAATTTAGGGGAGGCATCTGGGTGGTAGTGTAACCCAGATGCATGGATTGTTAGGGAATTTGGGACCATTTGTTGTTCCTGGAGGACTCTGGTGGTGTGAGGTTCCCTTCGGCCTGTGGGTGGCGCTGTCGCACTGGGTTGAACCCTCATTGCAGTACTGTACCCTTTTTGTCCTCTTCCGGTGGTTGTACCGCAGGGTGGGAAACCTGCGGTGACGCTGAGGGAGAGGAGATAAAAGGGGGCGGACGCCCTGCCCACGGGGTTCAGAGTCGGAGGTCAGAGTCACGCCCAGGCACCTTCAGCCTGGGTGCCGGCGTTCCGGGCCCAGGTGCCCTTGACCTGGCCGGAGCGGGAGATGGAGTCCATCCCAGGCACCTTTAGCTTGGGGTGAGGTACTATTGAGGAGGCCTGGGGCCCGGTACCTTCGACTGGGTCCCGCAAGGGTGGAGGAATCCGAGGGGGCCCTAAAGCCTTGGGTGCCCGAGTCTGAGACGAGGAGGCCAGGGAGCGTAACCCCTCCAAACAGTCCAGTGCAGCATTGCTGGTGACGGTGGGGCCTCTGGTAACTCTCTTAGACGGATGTCTTCCCTCTGAGAGGGGCTGCGCTTAGCGAAGGTAATTCACTTTCTGTTCTACACCGTTGGTGGCAGCGACTGTACGCCATAACCGTTGGTGACACCACAATGGTTGATTCTAACTAAGGATTGTGCCTCAACCTACTCCCCACCTATACCGAACTGTTCTTTGGTCACAACCTGTCTGTGCTTAATGACGATTTATTGCTATTGGAGAATAAATACGAGTTGGACCTTTTCAGTGGTGTGGAACTCCAGTTACTGGGAGCAGAGGGGGTCATTTACAGAAAAGACTTGGCTCTGGGTTATGCACACAGCCCGATGGTAAAATAGGTTCTGACCTTCACCTCTATCTAAAAGAGGACATGGGCTGTGGTGTATCTTATCCCTCCCCCCATACTCCCCCCTAGATGAGACAACAAGCCGAGAAGAAGAAGGGGTGAGAGGGGTGAGGTCGCTACAGTAGCAAATACTGTTGTAAGCTTTTGTTATTCATTTCATTTGGGTTTTTGGACATTGATGCAACAGCATATGGGCTTTTCCCTTGTTTCACTGAGAAAAAAACATGTTCTCTGAAAAAAACAAAATTCCAGTTTAAACCAACCCATGAGTCAATAGACAGGTGAGCCTTGACAGAAAGGTGGACAGGCTGGACTGACTTGACCAGCCAGATTCCAGAACATGATGACCTTCAGTGATACTCACACAGATAAACTCACTTGGAAGTTTGACAGGCATTCTAAAGCCTCGTACACACGGTCAGACTTCAAACAAACTTTTCCGTGGATTTTTGTCCAAAGGCAGTTGACCGGGCACATCCATAGCATACACACGGCAGGACTTTTCTGCAAACTTTCCCAACATCACATCACATTTCTGCTCTTTACCGCCACCCTTTGGTCAACTTCTGCTATTGTTGGTTGATTTTAACATTGGTTCTGGGCATGCGCATTTGTACTTCGGACAAAAGTCCGATGGATTTCTGTACACACGGTCAGACTTTGCACCATCGGACTTTTGTTGCCGAAAAGTTTGTCCGTTTGAAGAGCGAACTTTTTTCGATAAAAACCGAAAAAGTTTGTCCGATGGAGCGTACACACGGTCGGATTTTTTTTTTAATTTGCTCATTTTGAAGTTTGTTGGCAAAAAGTCAGACCGTGTGTATGGGCCTTAAGTTTCAGTGTAATTGTACTTTTAGAGAATTCATTAGGAAGCTTCCTATAGGAGTGATTTTGTTTGAGCTGATTACCAATTTCAGTTTTACGGAAATATAAATAAAATAAATACTTTGACAACATTTACGTAAAAAAATTACATATCTATAGACAGTCAGTCTTTGAACACCTCTGCCTTTAGGCTGTCGTAAATGTATATTGACTGTATACTCCGTCATGAATACCTGCTCAGCAAATCACCCACCCCCATAAGGGACTTTGGGAACATGACCACTTAAGGACTGGAGTAAGGCCTGGTCCAATCTAGCGAAATGCTTCTTTAACCTCCCTGACAGTATGAGTGAGTGAGTGAGTGAGTGAGTGAGTGAAAAACTTGTATAGCGCTAACAAATGCGAACTAAATCGCCTCAAGGCGCTTTGCATCCAGTAGCTTCATGATCCATCAGAAGAGGTGGGTCTTAAGTTTTTTCCTAAAGGCCCGATGGTTTTCTTCCATACGGATGTCTGTGGGTAGCGCGTTCCATAGCCATGGTCCTTGGACTGCAAATCGCCGTTCTCCCTTTGATTTGTAGTGAAACATGGGGATGTGAAGGAGATTTTGGTTTGTTGATCGGAGACTGCGTTTGGGGGTGTAGTGCTTTATCTTCTCGCATAAATATTGCAGAGCGATTCCTTGTGTGCACTTGTGGGTGAGACAGAGGGTCTTGAATGTGGCCCGATCCTTTACGGTTAACCAATGAATGATCCTCAGTGCAGGGGTGATGGGTTCCCATGTTTTTTTTCCTGTTATCAGTCTGGCTGACGAGTTCTGGACGACTTGTAGGCGTGAAATCTGGTATTTGGGTAGTCCTAGGTAGAGGGAGTTTGCGTAGTCGAGTCGGGAGTTGATAATTGATCCAACTACTACTGCTGTGTCCTCTTCTGGGCTGAAGGGAATGAGTCTACGCAGCAGGCGGAGGAGATGGTGAGATCCACTGACTACTGATCCAATTTGAGCGTCCATCGACATCTCTGAGTCAAAGATTACTCCAAGACTTTTGACTTTGGTGCTTGGGGTGATGGTCTGTCCGAGAATGGTGGGTGGTGTCCAAGAAGTTTTAGTTTTTGTCTTTCGATTAGCGTGAAGGAGAAGCAGTTCTGTTTTGAATCCGTTGAGTTTGAGGGAGCTCTCCGTCATCCAATCATCGATCAATGTGAGGCACTTTTCCAATCCGTGATATTGGTCTTTTTTTCCAGTGATACGAAAGTAGAGTTGGGTGTCGTCAGCGTATGAGCACAAGTCCTGTTTGCTAATGATTTTGAGGAGTGGGCGGAGGTAGATGTTAAAGAGCACGGGTGACAGGGGTGATCCTTGAGGGACTCCGCAGGAAATTGCGCAAGTTTCAGAGGTGAAGGCTCCTAATTTCACTGTCTGAGAACGATTCTCAAGGAAGGAAGCGAACCAAGGTAGGTCAGGGTCTGCGACTCCTGCTACTTCTTTAAGTATTCCCGAGTGTGGCTCAGGGTGAAATTTCAGTACCAAAAGCGGTAACCCCGAGCAACACTTAGGATTGCATGGCAGTATCCAGGGAGAGTTACTCACCTTGTCCCCTGGATCCTGCAATGTCTCCCCCGCTGTGTCTCCTCGCTCGATTCACAGTGCCGAGTGCCGAGCTCCATTCCCTGTGAGTGTTGCGACGCACGGGGATGGAGTTCGGCGCCAAATTCCAAAAAATAAAAACACAGTATAGGTACAGTACACTGTAATCTTACAGATTACAGTACTGTATAAAATAATTACACATCCCCTTTGTCCCTAGTGGTTTATCCAGTGCCCTGCATGCAGTTTTATATTATAAATACTTTTATAAAAACTGGAGATTGTCCATAGCAACCAAAAAATGTCCCTTTACGTCAAAAGTGGTTTTAGACCAGCTAGAAAACAGCGATAATAAATTAGAATCACTTGCAGAATTGAGCGATAGCGATTTGTGGGGAAATTCGTCATCAAACACTGAAAGTAATGACAGCGACAATTCTGCAACTGAGCAAATTTCAGGGTTTTTGATTTGATTACATTATTGAATAATTTTTATTATTATTATATTATTATTTGTTAATTTATTTATAGTTATTTATTATATTATAATTTATGATTTTGTGTTTCAAACTTTATCATACCCGGGATGTCTACTAGACTCTGGTTTGGACAGATTTAAGTGAGTTATTCCTAAGAATTACAGGCCTACAATATAAATCGCTAAATTTCCATGTAAAATAATTGTACCGCTTTCAGCATTAAAAATCTGACAGAATCATACCGCCACGGAGGTTAAAGGATAAGTTCACCTTTCATAACATGTTATATGTTACACCCATATTCGGGATGTAACATGTACAGTGCATTCAGAAAGTATTCACAGCGCTTCACTTTTTTCCAAATTTTGTTATGTTACAGCCTTATTCCTTATTAAATTCATTTATTTTCCTCAAAATTCTAAAAACAATACCCCATAAATAAAAAACAAAAAAAATCCCATATACAGAAGTATTCAATTCATAGCATTTGCCACGAAACTCAAAATTGAGCTCAGGTGCATCCTATTTCCAATGATCATCCTTGAGATGTTTCTACAACTTGATTGGAGTCCACCTGTGGTAAATTCAGTTGATTGGACATGATTTGTAAAGGCACACACCTGTCTATATAAAGGTCCCACAGTTAACAGTGCATGTCAGAACACAAACCAAGCCATGAAGTCCAAGGAATTATCTGTAGATGTCCGAGACAGGATTGTATGGAGGCACAGATCTGGGGAAGGGTACAGAAAACTGTCTGCAGCATTGAAGGTCCCAATGAGCACAGTGGCCTCCATCATTCATAAATAGAAGAAGTTTGGAACCACCAGGACTCTTCCTAGAGCAGGCTGCCCAGCCAAACAGTGATCGGGGGAAAAGGGCCTTAGCCAGGGAGGTGACCAAGAACCTGATGGTCACTCTGACAGAGCTCCAGTGATTCTCTGTGGAGAGAGGAGAACCTTCCAGAAGAACGACCATCTCTGCAGCACTCCACCAATCAGGCCTGTATGGTAGAGTGGCCAGATGGAAGCCACTCCTCAGTAAAAGGCACATGACAGCCCGCCTGGAGTTGCCAAAAGGCACCTGAAGGGCTCTCAGACCATGGAAAACAAAATTCTCTGGTCTGATGAAACAAAGATTGAACTCTTTGGCCTGAATGGCAAGCATCATGTCTAGAGGAAACCAGGTGCCGCTCAGGGGCGGGCTGGCAGGGGGGGCAGGGTGGAAATTTCCCCCCAGGCCGCCAAACTTATACTCAAAAGGGCTGCTGTCTGCTGACATATTTTTTTTTTTTATGCAGGCAGCAGAAGGTCGATCATGGCGTACGCCGATTGGCTGTGTTGCTCCTGTGCTGCATTCTGGGAGTTGTAGTCCGGACCGTGCTCAAGTTCCTGGTGGCGATGGGTGGAGAGAACTGAGCAGCGGTGCGCAGCAGTAGGAAACTACAACTCTCGCAGACGGAGTCTTCAGAGGCAGGCAGAGGGGGGTGTGACTCACTGGCTCGGGCTGGGAGCTGGATGGCTGCAAGCAGGGGCGGTACAGGGAGCGCCAGGTTGTGAGCAGGAAAATCTGCCCACAAAGTCTAGTTGTATCCCTTGTATGCCCCTATTGCCAGCCCAAAACAAAATTTATGTGCCCCTGTTTGTTGCTCTGTGGCAGCAGATACACCCATTTCCAGGCTCCCTCCTTGAGTTCCTGAGTCCTCCCCCCCTACCCCAGATCGGAGATGGTACAGTCCCTGCGGGGAAGGAAGAACCTCACACTGCAGCATCTACATAGTTGCCAACAGTCACGGATTGGCCGGGACATTCCCGGGATTCAAACCCTTTTCCCGGATTTATTTTGTCCCGGCCAATGTCCCGGCCAATCCGATTTTTCCCGTTTTCCCCGAATTTGGACGCCGCAGGCCGCCGCCGCTAGAGGTCCACGGCTGGCGGAGACAATGTCTCCGCCGGCCGCCATGTTTAAGAAGACCAAAACACGGATGTAGTACAATAGAAAATAAAGCCGCTGCGGCGCCGCCCACACCCCGCACCTCCCCGGGGGTGGGCGGCGCCGCAGCAGCTTTATCTTCTATTGTACTACATCTGTGTTTTGGCTGGCCGGCAGGCCACCCCCCCGCCCCGCCCCGCCCCGCCCCGCTGCAGGTCTGTCTGTAATGGAAAGGGGCGGGGGTCGGCAGCGCCACAGTTTAATTTTTTTTTTTTTCAGCCACACTGTCGGCTCCGCCTCTATTTTGTTCCCCTTCGGGGAAGGGGAAACAATAATGGCGGCCGAGACAGGAGACGCCTGTGGTTAAGGGGGGACTCCGCTGGGAACGCCTGTGGTAAGGGAGGACTTCGCTGGGGACGCCTGAGGTAAGGGGGGACTCCGCTGGGGACGCCTGATGTAAGGGGGGACTCCGCTGGGGACGCCTGATGTAAGGGGGGACTCCGCTGGGGACGCCTGATGTAAGGGGGGACTCCGATGGGGACGCCTGATGTAAGGGGGGACTCCGCTGGGGACGCCTGAGGTAAGGGGGGACTCCGCTGGGGACGCCTGATGTAAGGGGGGACTCCGCTGGGGACGCCTGAGGTAAGGGGGGACTCCGCTGGGGACGCCTGAGGTAAGGGGGGACTCCGCTGGGGACACTTGATGTAAGGGGGACTCCACTGGGGACGCCTGATGTAAGGGGGGACTCCGCTGGGGACGCCTGATGTAAGGGGGGACTCCGCTGGGGACGCCTGATGTAAGGGGGGACTCCGCTGGGGACGCCTGATGTAAGGGGGGACTCCGCTGGGGACGCCTGATGTAAGGGGGACTCCTCTGGGTACACCTGATGTAAGGAAGGACTCCGCTGGGTACGCCTGAGGTAAGGAGGGACTCCTCTGGGGACGCCTGATGTAAGGAGGGACTCCACTGGGGACGCCTGATGTAAGGGGGGACTCCACTGGGGACGCCTGCATAGTTACCAACAGTCCCGAATTTCCCGGGACAAGCACGATTTTTGGACCCTTGTCCACAAGTGTGGAGGGGGCTCTGCTGGGGAGGCACCTGATGCAAGGACGGACTGCTGGGGAGGCACCTGATGCAAGGACGGACTGCTGGGGAGGCACCTGATGCAAGGACGGACTGCTGGGGAGGCACCTGATGCAAGGACGGACTGCTGGGGAGGCACCTGATGCAAGGACGGACTGCTGGGGAGGCACCTGATGCAAGGACGGACTGCTGGGGAGGCACCTGATGCAAGGACGGACTGCTGGGGAGGCCATCTGGTGGCAGGCGACGTGGCAGGTAACACGCTCAGGGCTTCCACTGATTCGGCATTATGGTGAGTTGAATGATTTCATTTTATATTACAATGTAAAAATAGAAATAATGCACTTCAATCATCCTGACACCGTAACAACCATGGTGCCGGGATGATTGAAGCGCCAACAGGTGTTTTGGAGTATCCTTATCTGCCAATTTTGTTACACATTTCTATTGTGGTGTAGGATCTGGCTTCTTTCTTTCTATTTCTTTCTCTCTCTTTCTCTCACCTCGGACTCTAGCCACACCCCTTTGAACCACGCCCATTTAAACCATACCCACTATCGTGCGTAAACCACGGCCATTTTTCGCCGCGGCGCGCTTCGCGCGACGCATTTTTCACTCCGGCATGACACGCCTACCAACGAATGCCCCGCCCCCTGATTATAGCAAGGCTCCGCCTCAATACAAAAAAAGTGTCCCAGATGTTTTTTTTGCAATGTTGCCAACTATGCATCTATGATTGGGTCCCGCCCAGCACACAGCAGAGACCTCCTCCAGGGCAGAGTGAAGATTGTGTACAGCATGGGAGGGAGACTGGATCCACTTCTACTTACTGTAAGTCTCCACTGCTCTGCATACTGTCGTGTGAACCTGCTCTGTACTTTTCACTGTAGGTTTATTGAAAGTGAAAGTAAAATTCTTCAACAGGTTAGGAATTAGTGTGACATTTCAGGTGCTACATAAGATGTAATCCACATACACATTATATCTTCTAAAAAGAATGATCTTTAATTAGATATAATTTGTACAGTATGTGGATTACATGTATGTAGCACCTGAAATGTCACACTAATTCCTAACCTGTTCAAGAATATACACAGCAAAGGATGTGATTTCTTATCCCAGCCCAAGAAAGTACAGAAGAAGCCCACTCTTGCAGTGTGGGGGAGGGGAAGGGGGTATAGCCTTTTTTCACTTACCTGATTCTATGCTCCAGCCAGCTCCAGCGTTCTCCTCCTCCCTAAGACCCCTTTCACACTGAGAGCGTATTGCAGGTGCTATAGTGTTAAAAATAGTGCCTGCAATCCGCCCTTAAAAAGCTGCACCATTGTCTCCAGTGTGAAAGCCCCGAGGGCTTTCATACTGGAGCGGTGCGCTAGCAGGATGGTAAAACAAGTCCTGCTAGCCGCATCTTTGGAGCGGTGTATATACCTCTTCTCCACCGCTGCTGCCCATTGAAATCAATGGGACAGCGTGGCTATACCGCTCGCAATGCGCTGCTTAATCGGTTTTAGCCCTTTCTCTGCCGCTAGCGGCGGTAAAACCACCCCGCTAGCGGCCGAAATGCGCCGCAAATCCACCATAGCGTCGGCGGTAAAAATAGCGGCGTTTTACCGCCGACGCTATGGGCGGCTCAGTGTGAAAGGGGTCTAACACATCATCACATATAGAGGAAGATTAACCCTGTATGGTATGAAGTGGAGGCTGGAGTGTGACCAATGTCTGTCCTAACATACATAGGAGCTGCAGGGGACCAGTAACAGAATTGCAGAGAGAAAGGGTGAAGCAAGGGATAAGGTAAAGCTGGGTACACACAGATCAGAATTCATCAGGTTCAGCAGGGGCTGAATTTTGATTGGTGTGTAACCCTCTATGTTAGGCAGAAACCCATTGTTATATCATCTTCTGCTGGAAATCCTTGCTCAATTAGCTGCTTGCAGCCAAACCGCACCAGTGTTGACCAGTGTATTCTGTCAGGGGACAGTCACAGTAAGGGGGGATTCCCACATCCACCCACTTGTGTGGAGGGAGGAATCTGTCAGCCACTTGCTTGAGCCCCATCTTCGTCCAGCAATGTGCACAAGAGCAGTTGGTCTCTGATTGGCTGTTTGTTTTAAGTGCACTGTACATTTGATTTGCAGCACTGGAAGTTTGGTAGTAACTCCAATGGGCTGTGGGTCCTGCTGGGAGCTGGCCATTGCTTGTGGGTCCTGCTGGGAGCAAGCCACTGACCTGTGGGTCCTGCTGGCCGCCAGCCGACCTGTGGGTCCTGCTGGCCGCCAGCCGACCTGTGGGTCCTGCTGGCCGCCAGCCGACCTGTGGGTCCTGCTGGCCGCTGGGGTCCTCCTGGCCTGTGGGTCCTCCTGGCTGCTGGCCTGTGGGTCAGTGTTCAGTGGGCCACTTGGCTGGACTTGCCTCCCAGGTCTAAGGCTGCCAGCCCTCCCCTGGTGCCGCTCATCACCCAGCCAATACCATCCTTACAGTGAAGCATGGTGGTGGAAGCATCATGCTGTGGGGATGTTTTTCAGTAGCAGTAACTGGGAGACTAGTCAGGATCGAGGGAAAGATGAATGCAGCAATGTACAGAGACATCCTTGATGAAAACCTGTTCCAAAACGCTTTTCCAACAGGAAAATTACCCTAAGCACACGGCCAAGATAACAAAGGAGTGGCTAAGGGACAACTCTGCCCAGCCAGAGCCCAGACTTGAACCCGGTTGAACATCTCTGAAGAGATCTGAAAGTGGCTGTGCACCAACGCTCCCCATCCAACCTGATGGAGCTTGAGAGGTCCTGCAAAGAATAATGGGAGAAACTGCCCAAAAATAGGTGTGCCAAGCTTGTAGCATTATACTCAAAAAGACTTGAGGCTGTAATTGGTGCCAAAGGTGCTTCACCTAAGTATTGAGCAAAGGCTGTGAATACTTATGTACATGGAATTTTTTATTTTTAATAAATTTGCAGTTTTCAAACAAACTTTGTTGTCATTATGAGGTATTGTTGGAAGAATTTTGAGGAAAATAATGAAAATCATGAATTTAATCCATTTTGGAATGAGGCTCTAACATCATAAAATGTGGAAAAAGTGAAGCGCTGTGAATACTTTCCAGATGCACTGTAACATGTTATGAAGGCACCAGCCCCCGCACGGCCCTGATCTCCACTGTGCCAGCTAGCGGGGGTTCTTCTCCACCCGCTAGCTGTCAACATTTAAAAAAAAGTAGCTGTGCGGGTCTCCACCCACCCGTCCACCTCACTCATTCACAGCACTCTGTGAATGGAAAACTACAAGGTTCAGCAGCCTTTGCGACTGTCGGCTTGTAGTTTTCAATGAACTACCACAGTGTTATGAATGAGGTGGTAGTTCATCCCTTCTTCCTGTCAGAATGTATGAGGTACAAGGAATTTGGGGGCCCCAAGCAGATTGAGAAGGGAGGGGTGCTAACGCGGGACATCGACGCCGATCGCGAGAGGGGGGGCCGCCAATCGCGGGAGGGGGGGCCAATATCGCGGGAGGGGGTGCCGCCAATCGTGGGAGGGGGGCCGCCAATCGCGGGAGGGGGGGCCGCCAAATCGCGGGTGGAGGGGCCGCCAATCGCGGGAGGAGGGGGCTGCCAATCGCGGGTGGGGGCCGCCAATCGCGGGAGGGGGACCGCCAATCGCGGGAGGAGGGGGCCGCCAATCGCGGGTGGGGGGCCGCCAATCGTGGGTGGGGGGGCCGCCAATCACGGGAGGGGGGGCTGCCAAATCGCGGGTGGGGGGGCCGCCAATCGCGGGACGGGGGGCCACAAACCTGGGAGGAGGGGGCCGCCAAATCGCGGGAGGAGGGGGACGCCAATCGCGGGTGGGGGGGGCGCCAATCGCGGGAGGGGGCTGCCAATCGCGGGAGGGGGGGCAGCTCTGCTGGGGCCCTAGGCCAGCTGGGGGCCCCAAGCAGTTGCTTGGTTTGCCTGTCCTGTTCCGACGGCCCTGTCTACAGGTGCCCTGCATGACATCAGTGATCTGCTGATCACTGGTACAATGCTTTACAGGCTCCTGCAACAAAAAAATAATAAATGCACATTTTTTTACCTGCAAATTACCTTATGGTACTAAGTTCCAGTACGGATAGCAAAAGCCTTCCTGTCTTGCAATGACAGATGCTTCAGAAGCTGTCCAACAGGGGATGTCCTCTACATTTGGTGGACTTGCCCAACATGTATCTCTTTTTGGTTGAAAATCTGTTGGCCGTGTTCACAATCTATTTTACATGTCTATTCCAAAGGATCTTAGAATGGTGCTTTTGCATCACCCAGTCCAGGAAAGCCTGGAGCGAAAATAAACAAAATGAAGAAATAGCAGAGGGCTGGTATGATAGGGTTAACAGGGTACAGACAGAAATGAGAGGTCTTACCCGATTGAAGGAGCCTGGGGGAGGAGGGGACAGGAGAGTAAAAAGGAGCTGGCTCCTCCCCCAGCATCAGTGCAGCCTGCAGGAACAAGCTAACCCACCGTCCCTGTTTGTTTTTCTTTTTATCTTTTTTCCACAGATCGGTGTGTCCTCAGGATGTCGTGGCAGTTGGCGGGTGTTGGTCTTTGCGGGTGAATGAAAAAACCTTGGATAAGGAGAGTTCGGGACCCATCGGTGGTATGGGTCCCGATGGTGGTATTCCAGCTAACGGTGGTTTAGCTGAAATTTGGTTAATGGGTGCACTGCGGTCAATTGGTTGTCTCCGAGCCAGTATGTCGGCTAGAGGCCTATTATCATATATATATATAAGGTACCACAGTGCATTTATTAAACAGATGGTATGTGGAATGCCCAGGGCCATCTTTAATGTTGATTGGACCCTGGGAAAAAAAATTCTTGGGCCCCCCCCCCATGAAATTTTGCTCTCCACCTGCTCTGAGACATACAATAAATATCAGCTAGACTTATGTAGCGGCCTCACCCTCTCTCCATCTTTATCGGTTACACACCAACTCATGTCTAGGGGTTCCTGGGTTGTGAGAGTGAGATGCGCCACGGCCCATGTCCTCCCCATTGTAGTAGGGAGGTGAAGGCCACTTCCTGATGTTTCCTCGGGCCGGTGTGTTCTGTGAATGCACTGAGTCTGTAATTGCAAGCTCACCAGCCTCCCCTTTGCTTCCAGTAACTGGAGTTCACACACCGGAGAAAGGTCCAACACTTGTTTATTTGGCACTCCAATAGCAAAGCACGATAAACAGTTCTTTTTCAGCAAACTGGTTGGGACCTATAACCTTGCCAACGGTGGGATGAGCAGATCAAGGCACTTCCTAACGTTTCAGTTTTATGCCACTGTACTATGACCAGCGGCGCCTAAGCCAATCCGGCTGTTGCAGAACAGGAAAGATGGGGTCTCTTCCAGCAACCCCTATGAACAGCAATGGAGCCCTCTTCGATACGCTGTGGCCCCTATCAGGGGGATGTGTCCTCCCAAGAGAGTTCCCAGAGGCCCACTGTCACCGGGTTGGTGCTGCTCCGGGTCTTCAGTGGGTAACCTCCCCGGCCTCCTCACCTCAGGTACGAGTCCCTCCGCTCAGGGACCCTCGGACAGTCCACCCTAGCGGGACCCAGTCGAAGGTACTGGGCCCCAGGCCTCCTCTATAGTACCTCACCCCAGGCTAAAGGTGCCTGGGATGGACGCCAACATGACTCCGGACCAGGCCATGGGCACCTGGACCAGACTCCTGGATCTCCCGCACCCAGGCCTAAGGGCCCTGGGTGCGGACCGCAACCCTCCTCCTCCGAGGACCTCCTTCTCCGCCAACGTCGACGACGACGACCTCGTGGTAAGGGCGTCTCCCCCTTTTATCTCCTCCCATCAACGGCCCGGCGGGTTCCCCGCCCCAGCCATACCATCTCCGGGAAGGGACAAAACAGGGAGCACTGCGAAGATGATTCTACCTGAAGCCTGTGGGTACCCCGCCACCCACAGGCAAAGGAGAATATTACATCCTCCAATCCTCCACGAAACAAAAGGGGTCTGAATCCTAACACAATTATACACCTGGGTCACACTATTGCCCAGGTGTATCCCATCAATTTGAGGACCCCGCTACACACTCCCCCCTGTAATTGGACGCTGGTCCCCAGCGTCAGGTGCACACCCATGCCTCCCATAAAGTGGTGACATGGAGTGAAACCCCTGAGGCAGTTCCTCTAAATTTCCCAAGTGCCAAGACCTGCTCAGGGAATGGGGAACATATAAAACAACTTATGTCATAAAACACTTTAAACATCTGCATAGTCACAACCCCTCTCCCACACTGTCTAAGAGCCACCCACTCTCAATGGTCTTGATTGACGATTCTCCTGCAGGGGAAAGAAAAAACAACATCCTAACATAATTTCGTGTCATTTGGCATGAGTGGGCCCGTCAGCCGAGAGACCCACTCACTCCAACAAGCAAGGTGATGTGTGTGTGAAACATTTTCAAACATTTGTTGCGCAACACTGCCACCTGGTGACAACGCCGCAGTCATGACACTCAACGAATCTTCGTTCTTCCAGCTTTTTCCTACTCTGCCACTATTCCCAAATGTCCTTGCCTTTGGCACATGAAGAAAAGGGGAAACACGAAAACACAACAGTCCCCAAGTCTCCAACGAGAAAAAGAAAAGCCCAAACAAAAACAAAAACAGGGCACAGTCCTGGGTGTCTGGGAATGGCTCTTCCAGAAAGTTCAAGTGCACAAAGGAAATAAACAGGAGTTCTTTTCTCCTATAAGTAAAACTTTGGATCCGGCAGGTACAGGGGTTTCAGGTGTTTGTCAAATGCCTCTATCGAATACTCGACATCTTCTCCTTCTCTTCTGCAAATGACTATCTTGTCAGCATGGATATGGCGCCCCAATTTCCATTCAGCTTTGCAGTCCTCAAACCTCTTAGACACTGCCGGCACACATTCCAGGTACCTGCGAGCATGGGGCACCTTCAACTTGTCCCACACAAACTCGTCATACCATCTTGCTCTCCAGACTTCCACCTCAAACAGCAAGTCCCGGGGCAGATACGGGTACTCCCACCCATATTCCCGAGCTACTTTGTGGCAAAACAGTCTCTGCAAGCGGGCCAAAGGTGGCATAGTGGCTTTCTCTCCAGTTCCAGGCAGCACAATAGCTTCCGGATGCCGAGGTGCCTTTACCAGCTCCCTGAAACTGACTTTCGGCGCTCTCAGAGAAGCGCGGGGTGTCCCCACAACCAAAGTAGGTGAGGTAACAGTAGATGAGGACACAGGTGGAGGGGTAGGTTCCCTCGTAAGCTGCGGGTCTTCCACCCGAGGCGTGCTGTCTCCTGTGTACATAGGTGAATCCCGTACCGCACGGGAAGCAAGAAGTGGCACTCTATCCCAGCCCTTGCGGCTGAACAGTTCGTCTATCTCGCCATCATCTCCGCAATCAGACAGCGACTCTAGGTCGGAGGTGTCATACATCTCCGCAGGCAGATATCTTCCGGTGGACACAGAATCAACCTCCCTGGAGGGCTCCACCTCCAATGGGCCCCCGACACCTCCAACCACCACCACAGTCCCAGCCCCTGGCTCACCTGACCCTTGTAGAGGACTGGGAAGTCCGGGACTTCCTTCTCGACCGGCGCCATCCAGGCCAGGCAAGCAGCGGGGTGAAGCTCGACCACGTCCATAGGATGCCTGTACTAGGCCAACTTTCCTCTTCGGTGGTGGGAGCAGAGAACTTGTGGCGACCGAGGCAGCATCCTCGGATTTTTCTCTGTTGGGCAGTCCATTGCCCTGGTCAGCGCGCACGGGAACCTCGACAAAGGCCTTGATCTCCCCTTCCGGAGTAGCAGTACCCGTGAGGTGGTTGAGGCGAAGGGCCCGGGGCCTTGCTGTGGACGACTCGACCTCAAAAAGGAATTCTCTGCACTCCTCACATCACCCGAATGGCTTCAGGGTGACCACCAGTCCCGAGCAGCCGGGACAGATCACACCGAGGGCCTCCGTGTCTCTGCAAGTGTACAGAGCCAACCGCCCTCGGGGCCTAAGTCTTATCCCCGTGTCTGTGATGGGGGCAGCAAAGGAAGTCATTCTCGTGGGGTGAGGAAGCATAATCCACGGGGCACTTGAGGTCATCCCGACTATCTGCTGCTCCATCATGCACTGACCCCGCGCCGGAGTCTCCACGTGTATCCCCACACTTGGCCAGACTCCTCCCATGAGCTGTACATTTTCGCGGGCTTCCTCTTGACTCCGCCCACGAACGATGTCGCCATGGGGTGCCTCGTGGCGCAGTGCGTTAACAGTCCCCACGTGTAGTACGTCACACGGCTGGACCTCTCCCTTTTTCCGCTCCTCCGCATGGGCCTTTCCCGTGTTAGGGTCATTTCCACAACTCCGAGCAGGGACGCACTTTGGCCAGTAATATGGCCGATCTGCTCGGAACTCCTCTGGGCAGCAAAGTTCAAATGTAGACATTCTCAAGTCCATCTTTAGAACACACTCTATCCCGGACGAGCCCCCACGTGTAGCGGCCTCACCCTCTCTCCATCTTTATCGGTTACACACCAACTCATGTCTAGGGGTTCCTGGGTTGTGAGAGTGAGATGCGCCACGGCCCATGTCCTCCCCATTGTAGTAGGGAGGTGAAGGCCACTTCCTGATGTTTCCTCGGGCCGGTGTGTTCTGTGAATGCACTGAGTCTGTAATTGCAAGCTCACCAGCCTCCCCTTTGCTTCCAGTAACTGGAGTTCACACACCGGAGAAAGGTCCAACACTTGTTTATTTGGCACTCCAATAGCAAAGCACGATAAACAGTTCTTTTTCAGCAAACTGGTTGGGACCTATAACCTTGCCAACGGTGGGATGAGCAGATCAAGGCACTTCCTAACGTTTCAGTTTTATGCCACTGTACTATGACCAGCGGCGCCTAAGCCAATCCGGCTGTTGCAGAACAGGAAAGATGGGGTCTCTTCCAGCAACCCCTATGAACAGCAATGGAGCCCTCTTCGATACGCTGTGGCCCCTATCAGGGGGATGTGTCCTCCCAAGAGAGTTCCCAGAGGCCCACTGTCACCGGGTTGGTGCTGCTCCGGGTCTTCAGTGGGTAACCTCCCCGGCCTCCTCACCTCAGGTACGAGTCCCTCCGCTCAGGGACCCTCGGACAGTCCACCCTAGCGGGACCCAGTCGAAGGTACTGGGCCCCAGGCCTCCTCTATAGTACCTCACCCCAGGCTAAAGGTGCCTGGGATGGACGCCAACATGACTCCGGACCAGGCCATGGGCACCTGGACCAGACTCCTGGATCTCCCGCACCCAGGCCTAAGGGCCCTGGGTGCGGACCGCAACCCTCCTCCTCCGAGGACCTCCTTCTCCGCCAACGTCGACGACGACGACCTCGTGGTAAGGGCGTCTCCCCCTTTTATCTCCTCCCATCAACGGCCCGGCGGGTTCCCCGCCCCAGCCATACCATCTCCGGGAAGGGACAAAACAGGGAGCACTGCGAAGATGATTCTACCTGAAGCCTGTGGGTACCCCGCCACCCACAGGCAAAGGAGAATATTACATCCTCCAATCCTCCACGAAACAAAAAGGGGTCTGAATCCTAACACAATTATACACCTGGGTCACACTATTGCCCAGGTGTATCCCATCAATTTGAGGACCCCGCTACACTTAAAATCAGTTTACTGTATCAGATCAGGCAGTGATTGCGATTGGTTGCCAGCATACAGTGGGGCAAAAAAGTATTTAGTCAGCCACCAATTGTGCAAGTTCTCCCACTTAAAAAGATGAGAGAGGCCTGTAATTGTCATCATAGTTATACCTCAACTATGAGAGACAAAATGTGGAAACAAATCCAGACAATCACATTGTCTGATTTGGAAAGAATTTATTTGCAAATTATGGTGGAAAATAAGTATTTGGTCACCTACAAACAAGCAAGATTTCTGGGTCTCACAGACCTGTATCTTCTTCTTTAAGAGGCTCCTCTGTCCTCCACTCATTACCTGTATTAATGGCACCTGTTTGAACTTGTTATCGATATAAAAGACACCTGTCCACAACCTCAAACAGTCGCACTCCAAACTCCACTATGGTGAAGACCAAAGAGCTGTCGAAGGACACCAGAAACAAAATTGTAGACCTGCACCAGGCTGGGAAGACTGAATCTGCAATAGGCAAGCCGCTTGGTGTGAAGAAATCAACTGTGGGAGCAATAATTAGAAAATGGAAGACATACAAGACCACTGATAATCTCCCTCGATCTGGGGCTCCACGCAAGATCTCACACCGTGGAGTCAAAATGATCACAAGATTGGTGAGCAAAACTCCCAGAACCACATGGGGGGACCTAGTGAATGACCTGCAGAGAGCTGGGACCAACGTAACAAAGGCTACCATCAGTAACACACTACGCCGCCAGGGACTCAGGTCCTGCAGTGCCAGACGTGTCCCCCTGCTTAAGCCAGTACATGTCCGGGCCCGTCTGAGGTTTGCTAGAGGGCATTTGGATGATCCAGAAGAGCATTGGGAGAATGTCATAAGGTCAGATGAAACCAAAGTAGAACTGTTTGGTAGAAACACAACTCGTCGTGTTTGGAGGAGAGAGAATGCTAAGTTGCAACCAAAGAACACCATACCTACTGTGAAGCATGGGGGTGGCAACATCATGCTTTGGGGCTGTTTTTCTCCAAAGGGAACAGGACGACTGATCCGTGTACATGAAAGAATGAATGGGGCCATGTATCGTGAGATTTTGAGTGCAAACCTCCTCCCATCAGCAAGGGCATTGAAGATGAAACGTGGCTGGGTCTTTCAGCATGACAATGATCCCAAACACACCGCCCGGGCAACGAAGGAGTGGCTCCGTAAGAAGCATTTCAAGGTCCTGGAGTGGCCTAGCCAGTCTCCAGATCTCAACCCCATAGAAAACCTTTGGAGGGAGTTGAAAGTCTGTGTTTCCCAGCGACAGCCCCAAACATCACTGCTCTAGAGAAGATCTGCATGGAGGAATGGGCCAACATACCAGCAACAGTGTGTGACAACCTTGTGAAGACTTACAGAAAACGTTTGACCTCTGTCATTGCCAACAAAGGATATATAACAAGTATTGAGATGAACTTTTGATATTGACCAAATACTTATTTTCCACCATCATTTGCAAATAAATTCTTTCCAAATCAGACAATGTGATTGTCTGGATTTGTTTTCACATTTTGTCTCTCATAGTTGAGGTATACCTATGATGACATTTACAGGCCTCTCTCATCTTTTTAAGTGGGAGAAATTGCACAATTGGTGGCTGACTAAATACTTTTTTGCCCCACTGTAGCATTACCACTTACTGACTGGTTGCTAGAGGTTACAGCACACATTACGGCTCACTGATTAGTTGCTAGAGGTAACAGCACATGATTTCTTCTTGTTGATTGGTTGCTAGAGATTACTGTACAGTAATACTGCTCACTGATTGGTTGCTAGAGGTTACAGCACATCATCTCTTCACTGCAGAGGGGCATGATATACATTTGAATGCCGCCTTTATTTACATATGAATTCCACCAGCCTGAGCTATTTACATATGAATGACGTCGATATTTACATATGAATGCTCCCGTTATTTACATATGAATGACGGTTATTTACATGTAAACACAGGGTCTGCAGGTAAGTCATCTGTACACAACAATAGGGCAGAGCTGGGCAGCATTAGTAGCAGCACTTCACACTGAGATATCAGGACACAGCAAAGGACTAAAACGTCAAGGGGCAAGGGAATTTAAACTGGGATAGTTGGCAAGTATGAGGCAGCTGCTTTGGGCCCCACAACAATGACAGGGCCCAGCTGCCCCTTTTGCCCTGCCTTAAAGACGGCCCTGGGAGTGCCTGCAAAGACCAACGTGAATATCAGATGTTTTTATGGTTATGTTCATTTAAATTTATTGGTTAATAAAGAGGCTGCTACGGCCAAAATTTACTCCAACTTGGTGTGGTCTCTATTAATTGGAAATGGTATGGGGGTTGGAGTAGGGGTTGGTCAGGCAGTATGGGGAAGTATAGTACATCTGTTATACAATGGTCATGGGTCTCACAGCTGCTCAATAGAAGCTCTCCAACTTTCTTTCTATTGCAGCACAACAAGCGACTGCAACAAGAGAGAGCGTGTTGCAGCTGCTGAGGTCATCTATGGTGACAAGAGATAGCTGTTCTGTCTCAACTACAAAGCGATAAAGTTCATCTCCAGGTTTAAGTAGGCCTTACTCAAGCTGGTTTGATATTCATCCCTTGCATCGATACAGGCAGTTTAACTCAATGAATAAACTCACAGTTAGGACGACAGACGATGAATCCTTTCGAATGTTCCGTTTAATGATGGATATTCATAGGTAGAAAAACGTTGCAGTTGTAAGCCACATGTAAGATGTTTAGCATGGAAGATATACAGGAGTAATGACCAGAATCAGGAAGTGGAGGAGATATATAAAGAACTACGGTGAGAGAGAGAGTTCAGCTAGAAAGAAGGGGACAGATCTTAAAGACACAGAGCAAGAATAATCACATAGTGTAACACAACACTCCCCGTCTGAAATCTTTAGATTTCATAACCTTAAACTAAAATATATATTTTCAAAAAGTCCAATACTGACGAATGTCCTGGAACCTGTAATGAAAAACATGCAACAAGCAAATAATAAACGTAAGTTCAACAGGATGAAGAACATAAAGTCACAGTATGATGTCTTCAAATAATTCCAAAGTTCTGAGTAGAACCTGTAGATGGCAGCAATGTACTCCCCGCCGTGCCAACAGCATCGCTAGTCCTTGCACAAGTCACTCACCTGGCAAAAGGAGTACTAACTCTGTAATTGGTCGACTAAAGGTTCGTGTCGATCCTCCCTTGGTTACCTTGACTTCTACCTTCCGGACTTTGTTATCGTCGCTGGGCATAACTTTAGTAATAAGACCCATAGGCCACTCATTCCGACAAACTTCCTTGTCTTTTAGAAGGATGAGGTCTCCAACCTTAAGATTCGGTTTAGATGCTTGCCATTTGTTACGACCTTGAAGGTGGTGAAGATACTTTTTCTTCCAGCGATGCCAGAACACATTGGCTAGATACTGCACCTGCTTCCATCGATGCCTGTAATGGTGTGACCGCAGCTTCTGTTTTGTACTTACAGAAGTGTGGAGTGAGGTGTTCACAGTTCTTATTTTCTTATCATCTTCAGGGTTTACTAGCCCATAGGTGGTGTCAATAGGGAGTAAGTAAGAGTCCTCACGCAGAAACCTTGGAGGTGACAGCCATAAGCTGTCCTGAAGAGCGGCAGGTGACACGGCTCTGGTCCCACAGTCAGCTGGGTTGAGTTCAGTGGGAACGTGATGCCATTGACTTGGTAGAGAGAATCTCTTGATACGTTCAACCCTGTTGCTGACGTACACATAAAATTGTTTTGTTTGGTTGTTTATGTAACCAAGTACTACCTTACTGTCTGTATAGAAGGTGAAAGAATCAATTCTAGTGTCCATTTCACTTCGTATGACCTCGGCAATTTCTACTGCTAGCACGGCTGCACAAAGTTCAAGTCTTGGTATGGTATGTGCAGGCTTGGGTGTGAGTTTTGCCTTGCCTAGGACAAAACTACAGTGTGATTCTCCATTCAGTTCAGAGGTCTTCAAATAGGCTACTGCAGCAATAGCTTCAACTGATGCATCAGAGAAAATATGAATCTCTCTCCGGTTAGCAGTTGAAGTGGATCCTGGAACATAGCAACGGGGAATCTGAAGTTTTTCTAGTGACTTCAAAGAATATCTCCACCTTTCCCACTTGTGTTGATTCTCACTAGGCAAGGGAGTATCCCAGTCTATGTTCTCAGTAGACAACTGTCTTAGTAAAATCTTACCTTGAATGGTAACTGGAGCAAGGAAACCCAGTGGGTCATAGATGCTATTCACCACGGACAGGACTCCTCTCTTAGTGAAGGGTTTGTCACAAGTTGACACTTGGAAGGTGAATTTGTCTTGCTTGATGTTCCACAACAAACCCAGACTTCGCTGTACAGGAGGCACATCTGTACCTAAGTCAAGGTTTTTTAGACTAGTGGCATAGTCCTCAGAGTGAAAGGCATTCATAAGTTCCTGGCTGTTGGATATAATCTTGTGCAGTCTAAGGTTTGCTACAGACAGCATCTCCTTTGTTCTGGTGAGAAGATCAATTGCTTCTTTAGCAGTTGGAAAGGACTTAAGTGCGTCATCAACATAGAAGTTTCTTTCAACAAATTGACGGGCATCAGATCCATATTCAACTTCTCCAGTTTGAGCTGTTCTCCTTAGCCCATAAGTTGCCACTGCTGGGGAAGGACTGTTACCGAAGACATGTACCTTCATGCGATAATCTATAACTTCCTTGTTGAGGTCATTGTCCTTGTGCCATAGAAACCTGAGGTAGTTTCTGTTGTCTTCTCTGACGATGAAGCAGTGAAACATCTGTTGAATGTCGGCCATTACTGCTACAGGCTCTTGTCTGAAACGAATCAAGACTCCTGTTAGACTGTTGTTCAAGTTGGGTCCCGTAAGGAGCATGTTGTTAAGAGAAACACCTTCGTGCTGAGCACTGGAATCAAAGACAACTCTGATTTGGTCTGGTTTGCGTGGGTGATACACGCCAAAGGATGGAAGGTACCAGCATTCTTCTCCCTCCTTTAGTGGGGGAGCAGGCTCTGCATGATCTCTGTCAAATACATTTTGCATAAAGTCCACAAAGTGCTTTTGCATCTCTGGTTTCCTGCTTAAGTTTCGCTTTAAGGAGGAGAATCTACTGATGGCCTGCTGTAAATTGTTAGGCAATCTCTCTCTTGGGAGACGAAAGGGTAGGGGTGCTACCCAGTTATTGGAGTCATCTTGAAAGAACTCATTGTCCATTACCTTGATGAATTCTTTGTCTTCCATTGAAGGAGCCAGTATGTCATCTTCACTGGTTGCATTAAACACTGTAGACCCGAAGTCGCCATCATGGCAGGAGAAAGGGCTTGTGTCACCTGAGATACCATGTTGCCATTTGTGGCTGGCTATCTTCTCTTTCACCCAGTAGTGATGTGGGCATGGCTCAAAGTAAGTGTTTCGGCCATTTGGCAGAACATTTGTCTTGAATGACGAAATGTTGGTAGGTCTTTTCATTTTGCCTATGCAGACATTGCCTATGATGACCCACCCTAGATCTGTGCGCTGGGCAAATGGGGCATCTGGGGGTCCACTGACTTGTCTGTGTACCTTGTCAACTCTTAGAATGTCTCTTCCTAACAGAAGAAGGATCTGAGCATCTTTGTCAAGCGGCGGTATCTCATTTGCTATTACCTTGAGGTGAGGGTGATGGAAAGCAGCAGCTGGAGTAGGGATTTCTTCCCTGTTAGCAGGTATCTGATTGCACTCAACAAGTGTAGGTAAGGGTAATTGCAAGTTACCTTTGAGAGAAGATACCATGAGTCCATGAGCCCTTCTTCCAGAAACCTCTATAGTTCCACTACAGGTACCCAAGGTGTAAGGATGAGCTTCGCCTTTTATTTCAAATAGATTGAACAATTCCGATTTTGCAAGTGATCGATTGCTCTGATCGTCTAAGATAGCATATGCCTTTAGAGACTTTTCTGGTTGATCCTTGTGGTATATGTTGTTCACCACCAAGCATATCTAAGCACAGGACTTACCACAGCAGTCTTCTCCACAAACTTCTGTGCAGGATGAAGAAATGATGGTAGAATTAGGCACTTGGTCTGTATTCTCCCCGCCGTGCGTTAACCTGGGAGGAGCGTTGGCAGGTTGTGCAGAGCTGGGCTCAAGAGGATGGAGGGCTTGCACATGTTCTTCAGAGCCACACTCTATGCACTTGATGGACACATTACAGTCCCTTGCAAAATGTTCTGTAGAAGCACAGCACCTGAAACATACCCTAAATGTCTTTAAAAGCTCCTTGCGCTCTTCCAGAGGCTTTTTCCTAAAGCCGATACATTTATTGAGGGGGTGTGGCTTCTTGTGTATGGGACACTCTCTGTTAGGGATTTCAATCTTCCTACTCTGTTTGTTCGTGGCCAGAACTGTGGTAGGAGTGGGAAGGATGTCAGTCTTTTTCACGGACACTGGGCCTCTATGGTTTCTGTAGTTGCCCTGAAGACTGGTACTCTTAGGAAAGGGTGAGAAGAAGAGACTGTACTCACCGTAGGAAAAACTTGGATCGTTCTTGGTCTCTGCAATTTCCCTGATGAATTCACAGAAGAAAGAGAATGGAGGGAAGGAAACCTTGTTCTCTCTTTTGTATGATGACCCTAGTGCAGTCTATTTCTCTTGCAAACCATACGGGAGCTTGGAGACAATTGGGTTTACCCCTCTTGGAGTGTCAAGGTAACTGAGTCCAGGTAGTTTTGGGTCTGTCTTGGCTAGCTGAAGCTCAAGGAGAAGGTCACTCAGTCTCTGGAACTCCTTGTTGTCCTTACCGGATATCTTTAGGAAAGTTTCCAGACGCATGAACAAAGCATTTTCTATAGCTTCTGGACTGCCATAACTTTGCTCTAGTCGCTCCCATGCAGCTGTGAGGCCTGCAGTAGGATTGTCCATGAAAAACGTTCTTAATGGCTTAACACGTGCAGAAGATAGAGGACCAAGCCATTTGATCAGCAGATTAAATTCTTGATCAGCTGTAATGCCAATATTGCTGATTGTAGTTCTGAAGGCACATTTCCAACTTCTGTAGTTCTCCGGTTGGTCATCAAAACTTGTAAGACCAGTCTTTGTGAGCTCCCTGCGAAGCATGTACCTCACAAACTCTTCTGTCTCAGTTGTCTCCGCCTTTATGTGAGATGCTGTTGGCTGTATGGTGCTGATTGTGTTATCTTTGACATTGTTGTTAAAGGACACAGGGAAATATGGTGCAGCAGATGCATCCAGGTGAGTTGCTTGCTTGAAGTCAGTTGTTCCAATGGTACGTTGATTCAAGGCTGTACCGATGACTGGAGATTGATGACTTGCCTGAAGCTTGCGCTGATGCTCTGTGACATATGAAGGCAGGCAAGGTAGACAGGTAGGAAATGCAGTGGAGTGATTTTGAGTGCAGGAAGTTGCTGGAACCTCTTTAACTTGAAGCTGTGAAGGAGTCTCTATGTAGTCGGGAGCACTGGAGACAATGGAGTGTGCACTGCAGTGGCTTAGGACATAGTCTTTAGTGCGTTTGTGGGGGTCTTCCATATCTGCTATGTTTAGGTTAATGCTGTCTTTCTCACTTGCACCTTCGTCTGCACTGATAGCTTGCTGTAGGACCCTTAGCTTTGCCATAGCTGCGTCATGTTTACACTGTTCATTTAAGGTTTCCATTGTTGCTCTTTGTCGTGCTGACTGCGCTTCCAACTCTGCTCTTTGAAGTGCTGACTGCGCTTCCAACTCTGCCCTTTGAGCTTCCAACTCTGCTCTTTTTTCTGCATATGCCACCTGCACTTTGCTGGCTTCCACTTCAGCGCGGGCATTAATAAGTTGCTCACTGAGTGTTGAGTATCTTGAACTATGGGATCTTGACAAGTTTTTAGAACGTCTGGTGGAAACAGATCTGTGAGATGCAGTGTCCTGTAACAGCTTTATTTTTGCTTCTGCCTTTAATCTGGTTTGCTGGATAAAACTGTCTTTTTCAATATTGAGAGCATTGACGCGCTTTAATTGTGTCATCGCACTTTCTGTATTCATGTTTTGCAAGACATTAGTGAATTTGCTGCTGGTAAGCTGATAAAGCTCATATGAGGCAGAAAGTTGTTTAATGGCGCCCTCTAGTGTCAGTGGTTCACTATCAACAGACACTGTATTGGCTTCAGCAAGGATTTTCTCCCAGACTAATTCCAAGCTATTTGACAATTCAGTCCTTGAAGCTTCATAATTCTCCATTAATTTCCAAGTGGGTTTAACTGAGCGTTTGGGTAACTCAGTTTCTTCAGGAACTTGTGAGGAGGTAGATGTGAGTTCACATGCAGAAGCTTGGTCACTCATGATAGCAGACTGACTGTGAAAGCAGGCAGGATCTGTGTGCTGAAATATGACACTGTGCATATTGTCTCAGGCTATAAGGCTGCCATGTACTGCTCTGTCCCTTCTGTCTTGCTATGAGGGCAGTAAATCTTGTCTGTTTCAGTACTGACATGCAGAAATCTTGTAATTAGGCTGTGAAACTCCGTTTTTCTGCTGCTCAATAGAAGCTCTCCAACTTTCTTTCTATTGCAGCACAACAAGCGACTGCAACAAGAGAGAGTGTGTTGCAGCTGCTGAGGTCATCTATGGTGACAAGAGATAGCTGTTCTGTCTCAACTACAAAGTGATAAAGTTCATCTCCAGGTTTAAGTAGGCCTTACTCAAGCTGGTTTGATATTCATCCCTTGCATCGATACAGGCAGTTTAACTCAATGAATAAACTCACAGTTAGGACGACAGACGATGAATCCTTTCGAATGTTCCGTTTAATATTGGATATTCATAGGTAGAAAAACGTTGCAGTTGTAAGCCACATGTAAGATGTTTAGCATGGAAGATATACAGGAGTAATGACCAGAATCAGGAAGTGGAGGAGATATATAAAGAACTACGGTGAGAGAGAGAGTTCAGCTAGAAAGAAGGGGACAGATCTTAAAGACACAGAGCAAGAATAATCACATAGTGTAACACAACAATAGCGCTGTTCAGGGCTCAGAAGGATGCCACTCACTCCAGTGTCATTTAGTGCCATTTTTCCTAACGGCTAGTTTGTAATAGAGAGGAGGACCGGACAGAGCTGTCAGAAATATCGGAAGTGTTTGGAACAGGCACAAATGGCCTACAGGTATGGAATTTTTATTATTACAGGATAGCGCTGTCAATTTACGCTTCACATATACATTGTACATTCTCACCATTCTCAAGGAGCTTACAATCTAAGGTCCCTAACTCACATTTATACATACACATACTAGGGCTAATTTAGACAGGAGCCAATTAACCTACCAGCATGTCTTTGGAGTGTAAGAGGAAACCGGAGTGCCCGGAGGAAACCCACACAGACCCAGGGGCGGATACAGGGGTCAAGTCCTGGGGAAAAAAGTGTGGGAACTCCCACCCAAGATCCACTCCCCCAGCAAAAAAAAAAATATGATACCCTTAGGGTACAAAAAGGGCTTTGTTTACAAGTCACTGCGCACACACAGTGTCAGTGTGTCAGTGTCAGGGCAGAGTGCGTGTGACGGTGTGAGGAGAGGAGACGTGGGCTCACCCTAGCGTTGCTGTGTGACTCCGCGTGATGTCACACGCAACCGGCCGTGTACTGAAGGACAGGTGGCAGGCAAGGTCGGAGCCTGGAGGAGGAGCTCCGAGTCTGCTCGGCTCAGTTCACCTGCCCCTGACAGTGACTCGAGCAGGGCTAGACTGGGACAAAAATTTGGCCCTGGACTTCATCCACACAAATGTCCTTCTGTCCGTGTTGTCACTGGAAGAAAAAAAATTGTCCCTGCATCCATCATATGTGACGTGCACCAGTAAATATAAGGAGATGGGGTGGTAAGAAGCTGGCAGGGGGATGAAGATGACAGGGGGTAGGGTGGTAGGAAGCTGACGGGGGGATGAAGATGACAGGGGGGTGGGAGGAATCTGATGGGGGGGATGAAGATGACAGGGGGTGGGGGGAAGCTGATGGGGGGATGAAGATGGCAGGGGGTGGTAGGAAGCTGACGGGGAGGATGAAGACGACAGGGGGTGGTAGGAAGCTGACGGGGAGGATGAAGACGACAGACAAAATCTGTGGAGAATACCTATTAGGACATCTTTAAAAGGTAGCCTGTTGGGGTTGAAGTATGGGATTTACCACCCTGGCTTGCTTTTAGGAACCCTGTTGTCAGTCACCCACCCTATAATTGGACCAGAACAGTTCCCATCAAAAGTAAAGGTTGTGTGCTTACTTTTCCAGAGCCCTGTGCTTTCTTCTTTCTCTCATTTTTAAATGCTGCAGCCTTTTTTGGACTCTTCAGCAATTCCACACACCATGTGGGACAGGCCAGACAGCCAGGGAGGGACTGCGCGGGCTTCTCTCTGATCTGTCATGGGTGGGACACTGGGATTGGAGCCTGGAGGAGGGGCTGACGTCATGTTCAGGTGGGCAGATCGACGTGCCTGCGCTCAGCAACTCACTGGCTGGCACGGCACCTGTCCTGGGTACACAATGCTAGTGAGGCCGCAGTGATTGGCGGGCGGCGGCAACTCACCACCAATCCCAAAGTGCACACTGAACACAGACAGCGCAGGGCTTGCACGCTGAGCACATTATGCATAGGCACACACACACAGTGAGTGACACTGCAGGCCATATGAGTCACTCAGCACTCAGCACTCAGAGACTGGCAATCTGATCACTCGAGTCGAGTCCTTCACTATGCGGCGATGCTGGGCATCGCCGTTTAGTGAAGGATCGGCTCGGCTGCTTGAGGCTGCTCAAAGTCTTTCAAAGGGAACGGCGTTCCTGCTGTGAAAAAAGTGCAGGGACGCCGTTCCCACGCGTTCCTGCAGAACTCGAGCCCTGGGCGGATACAGAGTCTAGTCTCGGGAGGGGCACTACCAGAAAATATTTTCTTTTTGGGGGCAATTTATCAGGGAAATGACTGGTGTTAGCGCTTCAATGATCACGGCACCATGGTTGTTATGGTGTCAGGATGATTGAAGCGCATTATTTATATTATTACATTGTAATATAAAATTAAATGGTTCAACTCACCATAATACAGAATCAGTGGGAGCCCCGAGTGTGTCACTTGCCATGTCACCTGCCACCAGATGCAGCTTGTCACTTGCCACATCACCTGCCACCAGATGCAGCTTGTCACTTGCCACATCATCTGCCACACGTTGCGGATTGTCACTTGCCACATCACCTGCCACACGTTGCAGATTGTCAATTGCCACACGTTGCGGATTGTCACTTGCCACGTCACCTGCCACACGTTGTGGATTGTCACTTTCCACGTCACCTGCCACACGTTGCGGATTGTCACTTGCCACGTCACCTGCCACACGTTGTGGATTGTCACTTGCCACATCACCTGCCACACGTTGCGGATTGTCACTTGCCACACGTTGCGGATTGTCACTTGCCACATCACCTGCCACACGTTGCGGATTGTCACTTGCCACACATTGCGGATTGTCACTTGCCACATCACCTGCCACAAGTTGCGGAATGTCACCTGCCACGTCACCTGCCACAAGTTGCGGATTGTCACTTGCCTGTCACCAGATGCAGATTGTCCCTTGCCATGTCACCTGCCACAAGTTTCAGATTGTCACTTGCCACGTCACCTGCCACATGTTGCAGATTGACACTTGCCACGTCACCTGCCACAAGTTGCGGATTGTCACTTGCCATGTCACCTGCCACATGTTTCGGATTGTCACTTGCCACATCACCTGCCACATGTTGCGGATTGTCACTTGCCATGTCACCTGCCACATGTTTCGGATTGTCACTTGTCACATCACCTGCCACATGTTGTGGATTGTCATTTGCCACATCACCTGCCACATGTTGCAAATTGTCACTTGCCACGTCACCTGCCACCAGATGCAGATTGTCACTTGCCACCTCACCTGCCACACCTTGCGGATTGTCACTTGCTAAGGTGGTGTTTTGCTTGTCCGAGTCAGGCAGCAGAGAGATGATGTAATCTCTCTGCTGCCTGCACAGTGAGGGCCAAAGTTACTGCAGGGATGCAGGGCGGGCGCGGGGCGATGAGAGATGATGTCATCTCTCTGCTCCCCCGGCCGCCGGCTTGTTGATTGGCCAGCCGCCTGCTCACCCACAGAGCCTACCAGCTGACCGCCCACTCTCTGACTCTCACTCACGGAGCCGCCCGCTCAGACTCTGGCGCCCGCAAGTTCCGCAACTAAATCTAATTTCTCTGTCTTGTTAAAAACGATTTTCTCGGGAGTGGCAATTGCCCCGTTGCCCCCCCCTGGATCCGCCCCTGCACAGACCATGCAAACTCCAGGCAGGTAGTGTCATAGTTGGGATTCAAATCGGTGAGTGACCCTAGTGCTGCTAGGCATAAGTGCTAACCACTAAGCCAATATGGTGCCAGGATGAGCATAAATGGATTTTTTTATAATCAGATTCATTTACAATTATGGAATATGCTCATGGACTGAATAGGGTTTTTTTTAAAGGTAAACTAACCGTTTGACTCAAGAAAAAAAACTGTTGTTTACAAAGCTGAAGCTCAAATTACACACATAGCTAAATAAATTAGAGACGTAACCTACATACTTCTTGCCTACTTTGTTTGTATAATCTACAGCTTTCTTTCTTTCTTTCTTTCTTTCTTTCTTTCTTTCTTTCTTTCCCTGAGGAAGAAATCTATTTGCTATTAGTTACCACTCCTTGCGGGGAAACCAATAATTTTAATTGTTATACAAGATTAAAGTGTTACTAAACCTATAACAGTAAAATCAGTCTGTATACAGTGCCTTGAAAAAGTATTCATACCCCTTGATATTTTCCACATTTTGTCATGTTACATCCAAAAACGTAAATGTATTTTATTGGGATTTTATGTGATAGACCAACACAAAGTGGCACATAATTGTGAAGTGGAAGGAAAATGATAAATGGTTTTCGAAATTTTTTACAAATAAATATGTGAAAGTGTGGAGGGCATTTGTATTCAACCCCCTTTACTCTGATACCCCTAACTAAAATCTAGTGGAACCAATTGCCTTCAGAAGTCACCTAATTAGTAAATAAAGTCCACCTGTGTGTAATTTAATCTCAGCATAAAAAACAGGTGTTCTGTAAAGCCCTCAGAGGTTTGTTAGAGAACCTTAGTGAAGGCCAAGGAACACACCAGACAGGTCAGGGATAAAGTTGTGGAAAAGTTTAACGCAGGGTTAGGTTATAAAAAAATATCCCAAGCTTTGAACATCTCACAGAGCATTGCTCAATCCATCATCCGAAAATGGAAAGAGTATGGCACAACTGCAAACCTACCAAGACATGGCCGTCCACCTAAACTGACAGGCCGGGTAAGGAGAGCATTAATCAGAGAAGCAGCCAAGAGGCCCATGGTAACTCTGGAGGAGCTGCAGAGATCCACAGCTCAGGTGGGAGAATCTGTCCACAGGACAACTATTATTTGTGCTTCTCCACAAATCTGCCCTTTACAGAAGAGTGACAAGAAGAAAGACATTGTTGAAAGAAAGCCATAAGAAGTCCTGTTTGCAGTTTGCGAGAAGCAATGTGGAGGACACAGCAAACATGTGGAAGAAGGTGCTCTGGTCAGATGAGACCAAAATGTAACTTTTTGGTCTCAAAGCAAAATGCTATGTGTGGTGGAAAACTAACACTGCACATCACCCTGAACACACCATCCCCACCGTGAAACATGGTGGTGGCAGCATCATGTTGTGGGATGCTTTTCTTCATCAGGGACAGGGAAACTGGTCAGAGTTGATGGGAAGATGGATGGAGCGAAAATCAGGGCAATTTTAGAAGAAAACCTGTTATGCCGCGTACACATGGTCGGAATTTCCGACAACAAATGTTCGATGGGAGCTTGTTGTCAGAAATGTGTAGGCTTCATCGGACATTTGCTGTCTGAATTTCCGATAACAAAAATTTGAGAGCTGGTTCTCAAATTTTCCGACATCAAAGCTTGTTGTCGGAAATTCCGACCAAGTGTACACATTTTCGATGCACAAAAGTCCACGCATGCTCCGAATCAAGCAGAAGAGCCGCACTGGCTATTGAACTTCATTTTTCTCAGCTTGTCGAACGTGTTGTACGTCACTGCGTTCTTGACGTTCGGAATTTTCGACAACATTTGTGTGATCGTGTGTATGCAAGACAAGTTTGAGCGAACATCCATTGGAAAAAAATCCATGGTTTTGTTATCGGAATGTCCGATCGTGTGTACGATGAGAGTCTGCAAAAGACTTGAGACTGGGGAGGAGGTTCACCTTCCAGCAGGATAACAGCCTTAAACATACAGCTAGTGCTACACTCGAATGGTTTAGATCAAAGCATATTCATGTGTTAGACTGGCCCAGTCAAAGTCCAGACCTAAATCCAATTGAGAATCTGTGGCAAGACTTGAAAATTTCTGTTCACAGACGCTCTCCATCCAATCTAATAGAGCTTGAGCTATTTTGCAAAGGAAAATAGGCAAAAATGTCCCTCTCTAGATGTGCAAAGCTGGTAGAGACATCCCCAAAAAGACTTGCAGCTGTAATTGCAGTGAAAGGTCTTTCTACAAAGTATTGACTCAGGGGGGCTGAATACAAATGCACCCCACACTTCTTACATATTTGTAAAAAAAATTGAAAAACATTTATCATTTTCCTTCCACTTCACAATTATGTGCCACTTTGTGTTGGTCTATCACATTAAACCCCTTTAAACTACATTTACGATTTTGGTTGTAACATGACAAAATGTAAAAAAATTTAAAGGGGTATGTATACTTTTTCAAGGCAATGTATACAGTAAAGCATGCTTGTTATACTCACTGTGGAACCTAAGGGGTTAATCCTCTGCATTGTGTAAAAAGGCTTTTTGATCCTGTCTCTCTGATCCTCCTCTTCTTCCACTGTCTCCAAAAAATAACCTGATATTTACAGAGCCTTGGGACGGGCTGCACATGCTCAGTTTGGTGTGTATTACTAGAGAGTTTTTTTTTTTCTTGGGAGAGTGCAGGTGATCAGCACAGGGCCAATCAGCACTGTCCAGACGGTGAATCAGGGGAGAATGAAAACTCAAACTCCTCCTACAAGCATTAATAGGAACTGATACAAGCCACAAGACTGCTATATACTGCTGAAGAGAAAAGGTATTTATCAGTAGGGATGAGCCCGATGTTCGAGTCGAACGTAAGTTCGACTCGAACATCAGGTGTTCGCCTGTTCACTAAATAGCAAACAATTTGGGGCGTTCGTGGCAAATTTGAAAGCTGCGGAACACCCTTTAAAAGTCTATGGGAGAAATCAAAAGTGCTAATTACAAAGGTTATTATGCGAGTTATTGTCATAAAAAGTGTTTGGGGACCCGGGTCCTACCCCAGGGGACATGTATCAATGCAAAAAAAAAGTTTTAAAAACTGATGTTTTTTCAGGAGCAGTGATTTTAATAATGCTTAAAGTGAAACAATAAAAGTGAAAAATTCATTTAAATTCGTACCTGGGGGGTGGCTATAGTATGCCTGTAAAGTGGCACATTTTTCGCGTGTTTAGAACAGTCCCTGCACAAAATGACACTTCTAAAGGAAAAAAAGTCATTTAAAACTACTCGCGGCTATAATGCATTGTCGGGTCCCGGCAATACAGATAAAAGTCATTGAAAAAAACCGGCATGTGTTCCCCCCCAGTCCATTACCAGGCCCTTTGGGTCTGGTATGAATATTAAGGGGAACCCCGAACCAAAACGTAAAAAAAATTCCGTGGGGGTCCCCCAAAATTCCATACCAGGCCCTTCAGATCTGGTATGGATATTAAGGGGAACGCTGTGCCAATTAAAAAAAAAATGGCGTAGGGGTCCCCCTCAAAATCCATACCAGACCCTTCAGGTCTGGTATAGATTTTAAGGGGAAACCTGCGCCAAAATAAAAATAAAATGTCGTGGGGGTCCCCCAAAAATCCATACCAGACCCTTATCCGAGCACGCAACCTGGCAGGCCGCAGGAAAAGAGGGGGGGACGAGAGAGCGCCCCCCCTCCTGAACCGTACCAGGCCACATGCCCTCAATATGGGGAGGATGTCCCCATGTTGATGGGACAAGGGCCTTATCCCCACAACCCTTGCCCGGTGGTTGTGGGGGTCTGCGGGCGGGGGACTTATTGGAATCTGGAAGCCCCCTTTAACAAAGGGGACCCCCAGATCCCTTCCCCCCTATGTGAATTGGTAACAGGGTACATTGTACCCCTACCATTTCACAAAAAAAGTGTCCGAAATGTTAAAAAACACAAGACACAGCTTGGGACAAGTCCTTTATTAAAAAAGAAAAAAAAATTCCAGCGATGTAATCCATTCTCGACCAGGGTGGTCACGGGTTGTTCCGCCCTCAGCAATTTAAGAGCTGTCACGGCGGATGTAGCGTCATTCGGCGGGCGCCTCCCATGGAGGCGGAATCGGATCTTGGCGGCGTTGAGGGCATGTGGCCTGGTACGGTTCAGGAGGGGGGCGCTCTCTCATTCCCCCTCTTTTCCTCTGGCCTGCCAGGTTGTGTGCTCGGATAAGGGTCTGGTATGGATTTTTGAGGGGGAACCCACGCCATTTTTTTATTTTATTTTGGCGGGGGTTCCCCTTAAAATCCATATCAGACCTAAAGGGTCTGGTATGGATTTTGAGGGGGACCCCTACGCAATTTATTTAAAAATTTGGCGCAGGGTTCCCCTAATATCCATACCAGACCTGAAGGGCCTGGTATGAAATTTGGGGGGACCCCCACGCAATTTGTTTTTTACAATTTTGGTTCAGGGTTCCCCTTAATATTCATACCAGACCCAAAGGGCCTGGTAATGAAATGGGGGGGAACCCATGCTGTTTTTTTCAATGACTTTTATCTGTATTGCCGGGACCCGACAATTCATTATAGCCGCGAGTAGTTTTAAATGACTTTTTTTCCTTTAGAAATGTCATTTTGCTGCAGGGACTGTTCTAAACACAGGAAAAATGTGCATACTATAGACACCCCCCAGGTACGAAATTTAAAGGAATATTTCACTTTTATTGTTTCACTTTAAGCATTATTAAAGACGCTGCTCCCGAAAAAACTGTAGTTTTTAAAACGTATTTTTGCATTGATACATGTCCCCTGGGGCAGGACCCGGGTCCCCAAACACTTTTTATGACAATAACTTGCATATTAACCTTTAAAATTAGCACTTTTGATTTTTCACATTCGAGTCCCATAGACTTTAACGGTGTTCGAACAAATTTTTTGCCTGTTCGCATGTTCTGCTGCGAACCGAACCGGGGGGGGGGGGGGGGTGTTCGGCTCATCCCTATTTATCAGTTTATATTTACTAAAATAATTACATTTCCATGTTCTGTGGGAGACCAAATATAGTGAATGCAGGTTCTGGGTTTAGTAACACTTTAATTGTTCACCTTGATATCTCCCGATATACCAGCTCATGCTGAATTAGCTGTAGTACAGTGCAGCATTTCCATATATCCATTGACCAGAGTATGTCTTAAATGTGATAATTCCAATCAGAGGTCAGGGAGATTTGTAACATGTAATCTCTGAAAAGCTGCCCCTGTTTACCACCGATATCCTGGTATTCGGAAAAACCTGTTTCTAATGTTTATTCACAAACCATTTTGAGTGACGACTAAACGCTGTGTTGTTGTTTTGGCAAATTTCCTTTGGAGACCCATGTAGCCTTTTTTTCCATTGCTGTAGAGTAAAACACATTGCAATTGAAAGGCATAAAAATGAGCATTACAGGAACTGCTGCACACACAACCCCATACCACAAGCCCCCCTCCACCAAATGATTTGGACCAGTGTACAAAATGTAGCGGTTCCCCCGTAGGGGCTGCTGGCAGTTGTGGTCCGCCTTGCATCCTGCACAGCCAGGTGCACAAATCTTTCGACACTTAGTAGTCAAGAAGAAGTCCTTGTATTTTGTTTTTATGTTTTATTGAGGGGATTGCAACTTGGATGGGGGTGGGTAGGTATGGGATGCTCACTTGATTTAGGGACTGAGAACTATGTATACCTCCGGTATATACAACTTCCTCTCTTCCTCTAGCACATTCACTTGATTGCAGACTAACACTCTCCCGGGACCAGCTAGCACTGTAGTTGAGGCCTGACACTGGCTCAGCCAGGCATAAAGCAAATTCCCTTTTCCAGGCAGGGACCGCAGACCCATATGGTGTAGCAGAATGGTAGTCCTAGTGCTAGCTGTCCCACATGGCTACTGATCCCAGCAACACCTTTTCAGGCTCTGCCAGCCCTCCTGGCTGCAGCTGCCCCTTTCCACTGCCTGTGCCACCACAGTCATCTCCACCGGCTCTGCACCCATCCCAGACTGCTTGCACCCAGTCCTCTCAGGCGTGCCTCCCAGTCCTCCTGACTGTGTGTCATTCACCAGCCCTAATGGTTGATCCTTGTTGTTTCTCCTGGAGACTTGCCTGGCAGTGTTCTCCTGCTGTCCTGTTTGCTCCCAGTGCCTCCTGGCCAGGACACCTCTGTGGTTTTAGGAAGGCCCGTCTGCACAAGAGCCCAGGCCCAAGGTCACCCCCGACCTCAAAGGCCACCGACAGCCTAACACTCCACCTCCAGCTTCCAACCAAAAAAACTCCTCCCCAGCTGGGCTGACCCTGAGTATTTGAGGAGGCCTGCTCCCTGCCAACCCAAGTTGGGGATTGGTCAGGGCCCTCAGAGTACTCCAGGCAGCTCCACCTCACCTCTCCTCTCCTATCTTTCCAGAAGATTCTAGCATGTTCTGGAAAAAAGTGGGAGGTCTCAATGATGCTGATCTCTGCCAAACCCAGAAAGCAAAACAAGCAGGCCTGGCTGCCAGCCAAGCCTAAAAAAATTGGCCTATGCTTACAAAAAAAACTATATTTCACCTAGCACTACTAGAGGGTGCTACAAAAGCAAGGTCCATAAAGACATGGATAAGCGAGTTTGGGGTGGAGAAAGTTGACTGGCCTGACCTCAACCCGATAGTACACCTTTGGGATGAATTAGAGTGAAGACTGCGAGCCAGGCCTTCTCATTCAACATCAATGCCTGGCCTCACAAAGCGCTTCTGAAAAAATAGTCAAACATTCCCATAGACACACTCCTAAACCTTGTGGACAGCCTTCCCAGAAGAGTTGAAGCGGGTATAGCTGCGAAGGATGAACCAACTCAAAATTTAACCCTATGGACTAAGACTGGGATGTGCATGTAAAGGCAGGCGTCACAATACTTTTTGCAATATAGTGTATGTTGACATCACTGGGACACCTTCCTGAATATATTGGGATTTAGTGCCACACTATATAAGTTGTTAAAGTATTTGAATAATCTATGCCACTTCCGCACCACAGATAGATACAAGTTACTGATGAGCCAAACTCAACCTGACCCTCCACCCCAAGGTATTTTTGACTCTTGAAGCAGAGTTCCGTCCGAATTATGACTTTTAAGATAAAAATACCCCTAGAACACTCATGCCTCATGCAATTTAACAAAGGTGTGCTGTAAGCTATGCCCAGTTTTACAGTCAGGTCCATAAATATTGAGACATCGACACAATTCTAATCTTTTTGGCTCTATACACCACCACAATGGATTTGAAATGAAACGAACAAGATGTGCTTTAACTGCAGACTTTCAGCTTTAATTTGAGGGTATTTACATCCAAATCAGGTGAACGGTGTAGGAATTACAACAGTTTGTATATGTGACTCCCACTTTTTAAGGGACTAAAAGTAAAGGGACAATTGGCTGCTCAGCTGTTCCATGGCCAGGTGTGTGTTATTCCCTCATTATCCCATTTACAAGGAGCAGATAAAAGGTCCAGAGTTCATTTCAAGTGTGCTATTTGCATTTGGAATCTGTTGCTGTCAACTCTCAATATGAGATCCAAAGAGCTGTCACTATCAGTGAAGCAGGCCATCATTAGGCTGAAAAAACAAAACAAACCCATCGGAGAGATAGCAAAAACATTAGGTGTGGCCAAATCAACTGTTTGGAACATCCTTAAAAAGAAAGAACGCACCGGTGAGCTCAGCAACACCAAAAGACCTGGAAGACCATGGAAAACAACTGTGGTGGATGACCGAAGAATTCTTTCCCTGGTGAAGAAAACATCCTTCACAACAGTTGGCCAGATGAAGAACACTATCCAGGAGGTAGGTGTCCATGTGTCAAAGTCAACAATCAAGAGAAGACTTCACCAGAGTGAATACAGAGGGTTCACCACAAGATGTAAACCATTGGTGAGCCTCAAAAACAGGAAGGCCAGATTAGAGTTTGCCAAACAACATCTAAAAAAGCCTTCACAGTTCTGGAACAACATCCTATGGACAGATGAGACCAAGATCAACTTGTACCAGAGTGATGGGAAGAAAAGAGTATGGAGAAGGAAAGGAACTGCTTATAATCCAAAGCATACCACCTCATCAGTGAAGCATGGTGGTGGTAGTGTCATGGCGTGGGCATGTATGGCTGCCAATGAAACTGGTTCTCTTGTATTTATTGATGATGTGACTGCTGACAAAAGCAGCAGGATGAATTCTGAAGTGTTTCGGGCAATATTATTATCTGCTCATATTCAGCCAAATGCTTCAGAACTCATTGGACGGCGCTTCACAGTGCAGATGGACAATGACCCGAAGCATACTGCGAAAGCAACCAAAGAGTTTTTTAAGGGAAAGAAGTGGAATGTTATGCAATGGCCAAGTCAATCACCTGACCTGAATCCGATTGAGCATGCATTTCACTTGCTGAAGACAAAACTGAAGGGAAAATGCCCCAAGAACAAGCAGGAACTGAAGACAGTTGCAGTAGAAGCCTGGCAGAGCATCACCAGGGATGAAACCCAGCGTCTGGTGATGTCTATGCGTTCCAGACTTCAGGCTGTAATTGACTGCAAAGGATTGGCAACCAAGTATTAAAAAGTGAAAGTTTGATTTATGATTGTTAATCTGTCCCATTACTTTTGGTCCCTCAAAAAGTGGGAGGCACATATACAAACTGTTGTAATTCCTACACCGTTCACCTGATTTGGATGTAAATACCCTTAAATTAAAGCTAAAAGTCTGCAGTTAAAGCACATCTTGTTCATTACATTTCAAATCCATTGTGGTGGTGTATAGAGCCAAAAAGATTAGAATTGTGTTGATGTCCCAATATTTATGGATCTGTCTGTATATCTGTGCAGCATTGTTTTCTTACTTTGTGAAGTTTCTGCACAGCGAGGCCATCTCCAGTGTGGGCATCTGAAGCCACAGTGTCCTTCTTCCTGGATTCCGTGCATGCTGGCTACCCAGCATGCACCTGCCAATCTCGCGCATGTGCAGTGCAGTGCAATCTTGGTGAGCTTGCCATGCCAGGCTGACCAAGATTTTCCATAGTTGCCAATTTTAAATGGTACTGGAGCAGTGCCATGCCAAGCTGACCAAGATCTTCCAGGAGCCAATGCAAGACCGGAAATGACGTCTGCGGCCGCGGCCCCCTAGAGGAGGAAGTAAAATTAGATATAGGCGGGGGCGTGGCCACGGCATGCACGAGTGAGGACGTGCTTTCCCAGAGCTCCGTGAGACCCGCGCTCTAATCAGCACATTCGGCAGCTTTAGAGGGGGAGAAACCACCGCAGCCCGGATGCCGTCGAAGCGCAATCACTCCCGTGTCCACAGCGGACACTCCGGGACCGGTCCGGATCGTTGGACAACTTTTTTGGGACACGCAGCAAAAGGACAGGTACGGCCAAGATGGCGCCCGGCTCCCACGCTGCCAGGGCTGCCTCACCTATCGGCTCCCCGCATCTGCCCTCACAGCCCCTGCCTTCTCCCCCTCCTCTCTCTGGCTCAAACAGCGGGGATGAGCCTGCACAGGAGGGAGATCCATGGGATGATAAAGACATCCCTGCACACATCCTCTCCCTCCCCACTAAGGCCGACCTGGAACGATTAGCAGGCAGAGTGGAGATGGCTTTTAAGAAAGACATCGAGGCCCTACAGATGGACACAGCACATCTGGGAGATAGAGTGGAGACTCTGGAGGCGCAATGGGATGAGACTAACCCGACCCTGCAGGCCCTCTCTGATCACTGCAAACAACAGGATCGCAGGCTTGAGGCCTTGCTGGATCAAATGGACGATTTTGAGAACAGGAGCCGCAGGGTTAACATTAGAATCAGAGGTCTACCCGAAGCCACTGGCCCCAGAGATATCATCCCCACCCTGCAAGGGGTCTTTAAGCAAATCCTTGGCCGACAGGCACCTGACCATTTTGAAATTGACCGGGCCCACAGAGCCCTGCGGCCCCCTTCTGATGACCCTGAGAAACCAAGAGACATTATCTGCAAACTGCACAAATACTCGCTGAAGGAACGTATCATGAATCAGGTCAGAGGGGTCAGATTTGTGGATTTTGATGGGGCCAAACTGACATTTTTTCCGGATCTCTCCAGACGCACGTTAATGCAACGCCGAGCCCTCAAGCCACTGCTGGCGGCCCTACAGGATGCTCAGCTTCCCTATCGGTGGGGTTTCCCGTTTAGCCTCTCCGCTACTAAAGAGGGCAGGCAGGCCACACTACGGAACAGGGATGACCTACCCCGATTCCTGGAAGCCCTAGGCTTGCCTCATGTCGATATCCCAGACTGGAGATCACCGTCAGATATCCCTCACCCGGCACAACCTGAACCGTGGCAATCAGCCCGTCTGAGACGTCGCCGTGGACCCAGACGGGGCCCCAATGGCTCAACACCTCCCTCCCGACCCCCGCAGGGAGAGGCCTAGACACCTGACCTATCTGCTGCTGGCTCCTGAGGCGTCTATGCTCATTTTTGATCTCTTTTCCTTTTGTGACTTCCCCCCTAGCTGCTGTATCACTTTCCTGCCCCTGGTCAAGGGGCAGCTGCACACTTTCAATATTATGCGGGTCCCCATGCGGACTTGCTCTTGGTGCCCTGCCACTTCCCCCCAATAGGTCAACTCCCCGGAGTTAAGTGTCCCTTTTTGGGAATGCCTCTGCTCGCTGGCCTCCACCGTCTCCTCGGCTTGAGGAGGGGGTGGAGGCTCCCGACCGGTGGTGACGATGCATTTTGTTGCGCCCTTTGGGCTTATCACCTGTTTCTGTGTTTTTGTTCACTGAGTTTTTTTCCCCTTTGTTTTTCATGTACTTTTTTCCATAACACCTGCTCTAACTTTGTTTTGTACTCTAGGCTACTGTATGTGATCAGGGAGTTCCTGGAGTCCCTTGCTGTGGGCTCGACTGCGCTGTGGGTCTCTCTCCCCTCTTGCCGCTGGCCGGATGGCCCCACCCGGTAATCTCTCTTCATGGCTGACATGAAAATCGTGTCGTACAACGTACGTGGCCTGGGCTCCCCGTCGAAACGCGGTAAGTTGTGGCTTGAGATTAAACGCATGGGGACACACGTCTTTTTTTTGCAGGAAACGCACTTTCGCACTGACTCGGTCCCCCGCCTTCCAACCCATTTATATAACTCTTGGTACCTTAGCAACTCCCCCCACCCCAAATCGGGGGGGGGGTGGCTATAGCGATCCACAAGAATTGCCCTTTTGTAATGACGGACCAATTACTCGACCCAGAGGGTAGATTTGTGTTTGTCAAAGGCACCATATTTGCCCGCAAGTTCACATTTGCAGCTGTGTACGCTCCAAATAGCAAACAGCTTACCTTCTTAGATGCAGTATTGGAGTCCCTGTCCACCTTCCGGGAGGGGCAGCTCATCCTAGGAGGGGACTTCAATGTTAGTCCTGACCCGCTAGTAGATACGTCTTCAGGCCACTCGACTCATTCCTTTGCCTTCCTGAAGCATTTTAAGAAGTCCCTGCTGGAACACCATTTGGTAGACTGTTGGCAGCTCCTCCACCCGACAGACAAAGACTTTAGCTATTTTTCCGCAACACATGATGTTTATACCCGCATTGACCTTCTTGTGATGGACCAGTATTCACTTGACTCCCTAGCTAGCGCCTCAATAGGGTCCATTACCATATCAGATCACGCGCCCGTCTCCATCTCCCTGCGTCCTCTGTCAATGGAGGCACGGACGTGGAGCTGGCGCCTGAATGATGGCATCCTGGATGATGCGGTCGCTCAGAAACGGGTGTTGGACACCATCTCCCTGTATTTCACTGAGAACACGCCGGGTGAGGTCAGCATGGGCTCTGTATGGGAAGGGCACAAGGCCGTGGTTCGGGGGGAGCTGATATCCCAGGAGGCGAGACTGAAACGGGCCAGGGAGGGAGAACTGCAGGCCCTCTTGGCCAAATTACAGACAGCGGAGTTACGACATAAAAAGAAACTCACCCCTGACTTGGCGTCGGAACTACAATCCCTGCGACAGGAGCTGGCCGCACTGTTAGACACCAAAATTAAGGCACGCCTTCGGCATTTAACACACAGGTATTATGAGTTCGGTAATAAATGCGGGAGGCTGCTGGCAAGGGCCCTTAAAAGCCAACGTGACTCGGGACATGTCCACAAGCTTACTGCCCCGACGGGAACTTCGTTCGTTCACTCCTCAAAAATTTTGAATGTCTTTCGGGACTTTTATGCACATTTATACCATCTCCCTGATACCTTACCTGGCGTGACGGAATCCCGACGGGTTGACCGTATTCACCAATACCTCACGGAAGCCGAGTTCCCACAGCTGGGACCCTCAGTGAGTAAACAGCTGGACTCGCCCATCACTACTGCGGAAATTCAGAGGGTAGTGAAAGACCTACTCAATGGGAAAAGCCCAGGCCCTGACGGCTACACAAATGCCTATTACAAGAAATATTCGGAGGCGCTCTCCGGCCCCATGTGTGCCTATTTCACGGCACTGGCTTCTGGCACGGCAATGCCCCCAGAAGCACTGATGGCGCACATCACGGTCCTCCCGAAAGAGGGTAAAGACCATACCTTACCGAGCAGCTATAGGCCCATTTCGCTTCTGAACTCGGACGTCAAGATTTTGGCCAAAATCCTGGCCAACAGACTGACGCCGATACTCCCGACAGTCATTCACCCGGACCAGACGGGGTTCATTACGGGCAGGGAGGCCAGAGATAACTCTAATAGAGCACTCCAGCTGATTCACTGGGCTGAGATGCAGGCGGGGTCCCGCCCCTGTCTCTTGCTTTCCACTGATGCCGAGAAGGCATTTGACAGGGTGGACTGGACGTATATGCGGACGGTTCTGGCTAGGCTTGGCCTGGGTTCAAACATGCTGACGTGGATAGCCTCCCTTTATAGTTCTCCGACTGCCAGGGTGAAGGTGAATGGGTTGTTATCCGAGACCTTCCTGATCAGAAATGGGACACGTCAGGGATGCCCATTGTCCCCTCTCATTTTCGCTCTGACCCTCGAACCGCTGCTCAACAAAATACGCCTTAACAATGACATCAATGGTTTTACGGTCGGCCCGACGGAACACAAATTGTCGGCATACGCGGATGATGTACTTTTTTATGTCTCCAACCCCTTGATATCACTGCCCAACATCCTAGCCGAGCTTAAGGACTTTGGCCTACTGTCTAACTTTAAAATCAACGACGATAAGTCCGAAATCCTATCATTAAACGTCCCTGCAGGTTTGCGTACACAGCTGCAATCAGCTTTCCCATTTACGTGGTGCCCAACCTCCCTGAAATACTTAGGGGTATATTTGCCCGCGAGCTGTTCGATGCTCTATGACTGTAACTATGCTCCGCTGCTCTCCTCAGTCAGGTTGGACCTGAAACGGTGGGATAGGGCTGCGTTTTCGTGGCTGGGCCGAGTCAGTGTACTTAAAATGAACGTGCTACCCCGCATTCTGTTCTTCCTGCAGATGGTGCCGATCACGTTGCCCAAGACGTTCTTCTCAACCCTCAATAGCCTGTTCGTACATTATATCTGGAATGGGAAATGTCCCAGGCTAGCCCTTCGCACTGTCCAGCGCCCTAAGACTAGGGGAGGTATGGGGGTCCCAGTAATCCGCAGGTACTATGAGGCGATAGCATTACAGCGTATACTAGACTGGCACCACAATGTCCGGTATAAACTCTGGGTACCTCTAGACAAATTCCTAGCGGGTCATAACTTATCACATGCCCCCTGGGTCCCCAGGGAGGCTAGGGGTCTCTCGACGCTGGTTTCCCCGTTTGCTGCCCACGCGCTGGCGATCTGGGATAGGCTGAACAAACAGGGGCTGCTTGCACCCCCGACTTCTCCTTTGGCGCCCCTGGGAGGCTTCCCCTGGTTCACTCCGGGGGAACATCCTTCCTTTTTTCGGACATGGGCGGCGGATGGTGAGACCAGATACGGCAGATTTGTTCAGGACCAGGCCCTTTTGCCACTGGCTACCCTACGGAACCAATATGGCCCCTTCCCTATGGATGAGTGGCGCTACAGGCAACTTCAGCATTTTATTACTAGTCTGCCCCAGGGGGTTCGTTCCCCCACTTTGGCTTCTCCCTTTGAACGCCTATGCATGTCAGACTCCGCTGTTCCCCGTGCCATCTCGGTCCTATATGACCTGCTACAATCCTTGCACGGCAAGGAGAAACCGGGATTTATTGGCGAGTGGGGGAGAGACCTCCAGCGCACTTTTACCGAGCCTCAACTGGATCACATGTATAGCTTAACACATTCGAGCACAGTAGACACTAAAATGCAGGAGAATAGCTATAAGGTTCTGACTAGGTGGTATAGAGTACCGTCCAAGCTTGCCAAGATTTACCCCTCTCTGTCAGATACTTGCTGGCGGGGATGTGGACTCAGAGGCACATTTCTCCACATCTGGTGGGAATGCCCCAAGCTGAAGCCATTCTGGCTAGATGTCCATGCACAGATCAAACTAATCTTGGATCTGGACCTTCCGGATTCTCCGTTAGAATCGCTATTGCACTTTCCCACCATCCCCCTCAGCCTATATAGTAAGTCCATCCTGCCCCATCTGCTTAACGAGGCCCGGCGGCTGATCCCGATTCATTGGAAGATGCCCCGGATACCTTCCCGGGTGGACTGGGTAAACTTGGTCAATGATATCATGGCTGCTGAGGAATGGATGGCTAAGTGCAAAGATAGATATGAGCAATTCTATTCCATATGGGCTACTTGGATAAACTATACCAACCCACCTGTGCTGGGCGTCCCGGGCTCCCCTCTGGTCACGGCCGCCACAACGTAGTGGAGATGGGCTGGGCGGGTGGCTGGAGGGCCGCAGAGGAGACAGTAGAGCTTTCAAAAATTACAGAAGCTCGCAATGCTGCATTATACTAGCTGGTGTTATTATTTCCCCTGTTTTTTTTTTTTTTTTTTTTTCCTTTTCCTTTTTGTTATTTGTTCTTTGTTTTATTGACTTATTACTCTTAAGGCTTGGGCCCGGTAACTGTGAACCCAGTCTAATCCTACCCTCCCTGGGTGGGGTGGTATTCCTGTCAACGGAGTAACTGACAGGGTAATTTGGGGCGATTCATGCATGTTTGAATTCATATCACGGTGATTATATGCTGATTATCATTCCCCCGGGTACGGTCGCTGGACTGTACACCTCCCTTGTTTACCTTTTTACTGACTGTTTGTACACGGTGAGGGGCTCCTCACATTTTGATGTACCTAGCAAGTTTTTTTACTTTGTCAATTGTTTAAATGCTTGTCCCTTGAATATATATTCTAAAATAAAGATTACATAAAAAAAAAAATTAGATATAGGCATAAATCAGGTAAGTGAACAGAAAAAAATAAAATAAATTGCCAATTTATTTAAGGAGCACATTAGTGCTGCATGGTGAGGAGTGAAAAATGTGGGTGGGACTCCGCTTTAATGACTCTCTTTATACGTTTCAACCGATATCCCCATTAGAGCATGAGACATAGGGCCTCCCACCCCTAAACAAGGGAAGAGTGAGGGAGGATCCTTCTCGAGGTATCTAATTACATATCAAAGACCTGGGTGTTCTATCCTTCTTACATCAATTTTTGGAAGCTGTGGTGGGCGGAGACTGGAAAGTGAATTATACCTCATTCTCCCCTTTATTAGTATTTTTTTCTCTTTCTCTCTTTTCTCCCTCTCTTATAGTTTACATCTTTAATCATTTTATGCAACCACTAGAGCTTTATATCATCAAGCACTGATAATTGGCCAAATTTGGTCATATGTTACGTTGGCGAAATATCACACTCAATGATCGTAGTTTTTTTACCCCGGGCTGGTTTCGGCCCCTGGTGTCCTTCACCCGCACACACGGGTCCTCTGTAAGTAACAATGGACAATTTAAGGTTACCATCCTTAAGCCCTGTACACACGGGCGGGAATCCCGTCGAAAAAAAAACGACGGTTTTCTCTGCGGAATTCCTGGCAAGCTTGTCTTGCCAAGCCCTGTGTACACACGCAACCATTCAAAAGAACCACCGTTCTTTTGAATGGCAAGAACGCGGTGACTTCATCGACTACGACGAGCCGACGCTCTTCACATTCAATGCCGTTGCCGCCATCTTGCTACACCCCACACTAACCTTTTATGCTACCGCCAATGCATCAAAGTCTTTTCGAGCATGCGCGGGTTTACCTTGGACCAGGTAAGCATACAGACGACCAGTTTTCTTCGCAGTAAAACTCTGCCGAGAATCCGTACGAGAAAAATAGAGAGCAGGTTCTCTATTTTTCTCGTCGAGATTCCCGGCAGTTTTCCTGCCGAGAAACCATACACACGAACGGTTTTCTCAGCAAAAAGCTCTCCCAGCAGTTTTCTTGCCGAGAAAACCAGTCGTGTGTACGAGGCTTCAGTCCAAGATTTATCTCTATTTTCCCCTGCTTGTCACCTGGTTAGCCCCTAAAATATTCTACATATCTTTTATAGATAGCGATATTGCATCTGCTCCTGAAGATTGGAGATATTGGAGGCTATATAGATGCTTTTATGATCACCAAATCAAGAGTGATAATTTTTCTTATAATTGCTGTACTGGCCTAGACCAATATGTTATGGCTTTGCTATATGTATGTGTACATGGATTCTTGAGTCTGGTGTTTTTAATACCATCATTGTGTCATTGTTATTAATTGACATGCTATTTACACTATTATGCTATTATGTGATGTTTATTTAATAAACCAAATTACTATTTTATATACTGGTAGTGTGTTTATGTTATGCCATTGTATATACAAGATGACACAATGTTACTAGGTGTATTTTATATTTACCAGCCACTCCACGTTCACATTGCCAATTTGGCCGCATATTTCATATAAAGTCCCAAATCTTTTCTCCATGCTACCAATGACCGTAGTTATCATACCAACTCTTAAAGCTGAGTTCCACCCAAAAATGGAACTTCCGTCTATCCGGTTCCTCCGCCCCCCCCCCCCCCCGGTATCACATTTGGCACCTTTCAGGGGGGAGGGGGGAGCAGATACCTGTCTAATACAGGTATTTGCTCCCACTTCCGGCGATAGATCGCCACAGAATCCTAGGCGATCTACGCAATGTCCGGCCCCTCCTCCACCCCCCCCCCATGCTGTCTTCTGGGAGACACACAGGTCCTAGAAGACAGCAGGGACCAGTCAGGATGCGCAGCGTGACTCGCGCATGTCCAGTAGGGCTTCACTTCCTGATTCCCTTACCGAAAATGCCGCCGCCTCCACCCGGGAGCCGAGGGACGGGTCGGCTTCGTGTGAGGACATTGCGGGTGCCCTGGACAGGTAAGTGTTCATATTTTAAAAGTCAGCAGCTGCAGTATTTGTAGCTGCTGACTTTTCTTTTTTTTTTTTCTTTTCGGCGGAGCTCCGCTTTAAATACCCAATTAAATACACGAAAACACCCCAATCTAATTTAGCACTAGACAGAAGGCTTGTTATTATAGTGAGCACTAAACTTTAACAGATCCAACCTGACCAAACCTTGTGTTTTAATTAATATTTGTTTTGTCGACTTATAGACTTGATTTTAGTTCTGACCACAACTGTTATGCCATTGATTGTAATTGATAACGGTACTTCCAACGTTCTGTTCAAAAGCATTTTAAACCTACTTTTATTTTTACCAATAAAATATTGTGTAATAAAAAAATAATAATTATCTATGGCCTTCCTTCAAAGCGGAGCTCCACCCTAAAGTGGAACTTCCGCTCATCGGAACCCTCCCCCCCTCCGGTGTCACAATTGACACCTTTCAGGGGGGAGGGGGGTGCAGATACCTATCTAAGACAGGTATTTGCACCCACTTCCCGGGAGTCCTTTCTGCGGAAAATCTGAGGGAAGTACGTCACTTCCCGCAGAATACCCGTAGTGTTCTGGGAGACACTCGGCTCCCAGAACACAGGAGGACCAGTCAGAACGGTGCAGCGCGACTCGCGCATGCGCCGTAGGGAACCGGGCAGTGAAGCCGCAAGGCTTCACTGCCTGGTTCCCTCACCGAGGATGGCGGTGGGGGCAGCAGAGTGATGAGTGATCGCTCGTCCCTTGCTGCGGACGTCGCTGGACTCCAGGACAGGTAAGTGTCCTAATATTAAAAGTCAGCAGCTGCAGTATTTGTAGCTGCTGGCTTTTAATATTTTTTTTTCGGCGGAGCTCCGCTTTAAGCCCTGTACACACGCTCGGTTTTACCGATGAAAACAGTCCGATGGACTTTTTTCATCGGACAAACCAATCGTGTATGGGCCCCATCGGTCTTTTTTCCAAAAACGATAGCAATTTCCGATCATTTATGTGGAATTCCATCGGAGAAAAAACCCACGCATGCTCAGAATCAAGTCGACGCATGCTCAGAAGCATTGAACTTAATTTTTCTCGGCTCTTCGGAGTGTTTTACGTCACAGCGTTTGGGACAGTCGGATTTTCGACTGATGGTGTGTAGGCAAGACTGATGGAAGTCAGCTTCATCGGAAATCTGATGGAAAAATCCATCGGATTTTATTCCATCGGAAATCCGATCGTGTGTACAGGGCTTCACTCTACCAACATGCAAAATCTGAATGACATACGTAAATTAAAAAAAGTTATGCCCATGTTTGCATTACTTTTGGTGCCATCCTCATATTACATTTTTGTTTTGGGTTTAGGTATCCAAAAAACAAGAAGTCTCTGTTGTATTTGAAAACTGTACCAGGCTATGTTGATTGGCTAATGAAGAACAGTTGGGGTCTATGTTAGCGCTCCGTTGATTTTTCATTGTCCGGAGTGGCTCTTTAAGTTGCAGACCCGCTTGCTACTCACTATATGGAGCTGATGTTGTCTGGTGGAGCATAAAGAGCCTGTTCCCGCCACACTGCCATCTAACCTCTGATATTATCCAGTGCTCCCTGTGTTTGTTTCTGTGTTTGAAGTTTTATCCTAAAATTGTCTCTTTTCATCAGGGTTGCACGGCCCTGTCATGTGGCAATCATTGCAGGGGATTGTTGGGGGGGAACAGCTGCACAGCAGACCCCGGGCTGCTCAGTCCATTCATACACATACACGCTTGTGTAGGCAGGAAGCGAGCCCTCTAGACACAACAGAAAAGCAGCGGAGTAGCACTTAAACTACAAACACGCAAGTTATGTCTGCGGCCGAACTGAAAAGTTGGATCTCCAAAAAAAAAAAAAAAAATAGAAAGTGAGGCATAAAAGTAAAACATCGCTCATATGTTTCCAACCATTGTCATAAAATATTATAACCCGGCTATGATCGCATTATGTAAGCGCACACCGCTTAATGAGATCTTTAAAATTCCAAAAAGCTCTGGCATGTTTTCTGTGTTAGGCGCACTTTCCAAGTACAAATAAAGCAGCGTTTTTAAACTTCGCAGACACCGGCACTTAGAGTAAACCAGTCACATGTGAAGGGAGATTGTAGCGTTGTAGAATGGTGAAAAATAACATAGAAAAAGGTTTTTACTTTTTATAGCGCGGCCAAGAAATCAGCGATATGCCGCGTACACACGATCGTTTTTAATGTCATTTTCAAAAACAACGTTTTTCTCGACGTGATTTTTCTTGTTTCCTCTCAAGCCTGTCTTGCATACACACGTTCATTAAAAAAAAACGCTCAAGCAAAGCGCGGTGACGTACAACACGTACGACGGCACTATAAAGGGGAAGTTCCGTTCGAATGGCGCCACCCTTCATGTTAGTAAAGTTTGTTGAGCGACGATTCACGCTTTTCAGCCTCGTGCTTTTCAGTCCGTTACAGCGTGACGAATGTGCTATCTCCATTACGAACACTAGTTTTACCAGAACGAGCGCTCCCGTCTCATACTTGATTCTGAGCATGCGTGTTTTTTTTCCCCTCGTAAAAGCATTCACACTACCGTTTTTCACGTCGTTAAAAAAAACGACGTGAAAAACGACGTGAAAAAATAGAGCAGGTTCTCTTTTTTTTTGCCCATTTTTCACGTCGTTAAAAATGCTCTGGAGCCTACACACGATCGTTTTTAATGCCCAATTTAAAAAATGGCATTTTTAACGACGTGGAAAACGATCGTGTGTACGCGGCAATAGAGTTTCAACTGGTTTGCAGCCATCTATTTAAAGTGATTCTAATGCCGCGTACACACGAGCGTAATTCCCGTCGGAAAAAAATTGGGTGGTGTTTCCGACGGAATTCCGCTCAAGCTTGCCTTGCATACACACGTTCACACAAAAGTTTGCTGAACTTTTGACTGCCAAGAACGCAGTGACGTAAAAGACTACGACGAGCCAACAAAATTAAGTTCTATGCTTCCGAGCATGCGTCGATTTGTTTCCGAGCATGCGTCGGAATTTAGCGCGTCGGAATTTGTTCACACGAACGGAAATTCCGATCTGATTTTTTCCCGACGGAAAAATAGAGAACCTGCTCTTCCCGACGGAAAAATAGAGAACCTGCTCTCTATCTAACTCCGTCGGAAATTCCGACAGAAAAAGTCAGATGGGGCATACACACGGTCAGAATATCCGACGAAAAGCTCCCATCGGACTTTTCCCATCGGAAATTCAGACCGTGTGTACGCGGCATTAGCGTTTTCATTCTATTTATTTTTTAACCACTTCAACACTGGCCACTTTCACCCCCTTCCTGCCCAGGCCAAGTCTCAGCTTGAAGTGATGTCGCACTTTGAATGACAATTGCGCAGTCATGAAACACTGTACCCAAATTACATTTTAACCACTTGCTGACCGCCGCATGTATATATACGTCGGCAGAATGGCATGGCCACGCAAAGGGACGTACCTGTACGTCCCTTTGAATTTGCCGCCGTGCGGGCGCGTGCCCCCGCCACGTGCTCGGTAATCGTGCCCGCGGGTACCGCGGACTCGATGTACGCCGGGTGCCCGCGATCGTCTCATAGAGCCGCAGAATGGGGCATTTCCCTGTTCTGCCTAGTGACAGGACAGTGATCTACTGCTCCCTGTCATCGGGAGCAGTGATCACTGTCATGTCACTCGTAGCCCAGCCCCCCCACAGTTAGAAACCTTCCTCGCCCTTAGTGGTTAACCCCTTCCCTGCCAGTGTCATTTACACAGTAATCAGTGCATTTTTATAGCACTGATCGCTGTATAAATGACAATGGTCCCAAAATAGCGTCAAAAGTGTCCGATGTGTCCGCCATAATGTCGCAGTCACACAAAAAATCGCAGATCGCCGCCATTACTAGTAAAAAAAAAATATTAATAAAAATGCCATAAATCTATCCCCTATTTTGTAGACGCTATATCAATATACGCTTATTGCAATTTTTTTTACCAATAATATGTAGAAGAATACGTATCAGCCTAAACTGAGGAAAAAAATAGTTTTTATATATATTTTTGGGGATATTTATTATAGCAAAAAGTAAAAAATATTGCTTTTTTTTCAAAATTGACGCTTTTTTTTGTTTATAGAGCAAAAAATAAAAACCGCAGAGGTGATCGCCCGAAGGCAGGTGGAGGGGGGGGGGGCACAGCGCTGGATCCTGGGACAGGTACATGTCTGTTTATTACCCATGGTTCACATCTATGTGGTTGCGGTTCATGCTTTTTTGCATGTGTTTTTTTTTTTTTTTTTCTCTTTAACAAACTACTGTATGTATAGCTGGTTGTTACCAGGAAGCCGGCCACTGCATCCTCAACACCTGATGAGGCCTCAGCTGTTATTTACTGTTCTGCATTTATATGTGAAGGAGCAGTAGAGAGGGGTCTGACACTCATAAGAGCCATTCCTCTGCTCCACTGTAGCCTGTTCACATAGACATTATATGCGCTCAGTTGAGCACAAGGATTAAGGTGTTCACTGCTGAATGTTTGAATCTCATAAGTGATGGTTAATTCGTTATAAGTGACGTTCTTGTGTGAGACAACATTTTAAAGTGTAAACTTGAGTTGACTCTTTGATTTCTTTTTCCTTCCATCTCATTAAGTATATTTTGCTGATTTAATCAATTCAGTGTATTTCCTTCTTATTGTTGTCATTTGAAGGGGAAGGGAAAAAAGTGTATGAACCCAGGGTGGCAGAGGTGGCAGAGGACCCACAGGGTCAGGGCAACCAGGGAGGTATTCATTTATCTTACGACCCTCAAGAGGGCAGCGCTACATTTGGGGGCTCGTTCGGGATACCCCTCATGGGAAGCCCAAGCAAGTCCTGTGACCAACCCAGAGAGAAGGGGAAGATTGACTCTGTACCAATTGGGAGCAGGGAAGTCAATTGGAACTGGCCAATGTGGTGAAGGAGGTGCATGGTCTGAAAGAGGGGTGAGGCAGCTGATAAGAAGGGCTGTTCCAGAGCAAGGATCCTATGTTGTGGATATGAAGTCTGAATTTGAGGAAGATTACACCTATGCCCTCAAAGAGTGGCAAGAGAGTGTTCTGGCTGGATTTCGGAAAGAGTCTGAGTTTAGCTGATGGGTTTGACGCTCAAGTGATACCCTTGCTGACAGTAGGAAATCCAGACATGGTTCATTGAGTCCTGAGACAGAGGAAGAAGTAGATGCCTTTCGGATGGGATGGGAATGCCTCCAGCTTCCTTTTTATATGGATATGAGCAAACTGGTTGAGAGTCTGATAAAAAGCACTAATATTTCAGTAAATCAATAATACCGAAAGCTACAGTTCTTTTTGGGTCGCACACCAATCCCAGAAGATGAAGAGGAGTTTGAAAATTGGATGGATCAAGCCATTAGAGCAGTGGAAGAACCATAGTTTTAGGTGCTATTACTTTCACGCAAACCAATCAATATACACTAATGGAGCACCATTAGTACACCATTGCGTTTTTTCATGCTTTTTGCAGAAATGCAGGACATTTTTTTAACATGGGTTCCTATGGAACACATTCACATCAATGCATTTTTGTGCCTCTGCGTTTTTGGAAAGGGTCCGCGACTTTTTGAAAAGCTAAATGCTGCTTTATTTATTTTTTTGGTTCAATAGACTTCAATAGAGATGCTGCACAAAAGCATGTAGTGCGTTTGTAGCGTGTTTTTGACGCGTTCTGGCACGTTTTGCATTATTATTATTTTTTTTTCTCAAAGACATGTAGCAATGTTTATGAAGAAATTTAATTTTTTTACATTTTTTTATTGGATATGTTTTGTAGCAGAAAGTAAAAAATATAGATATATTTTTTTAAATGTTCGTTTTATTTTTTCTTTTATATCACAAAAAATAAAAACTCAGTAGTGGTCAAATACCACCCAAAAAAAAAGCTCTATTTGTGTGAAAAGAATGATATAGATTTTGTTTGGGTACAGTGTTGCATGACCGCGCAGTTACAAGTTAACCACTTAAAGACCAGAAGCCGCAGGTTGGCTCCATTACATGAAATCGCTATCATTGTACGTCACTTCGGGCGTGCATGCCCACGGCGCAGCCCCGGGGCCCGTGCGTGTGGTCGCTCCACACAGAGGCAGAACGGGGATCTGCCAGTGAAAAAACGTTCTGACAGGGGAGCTGAGAGTGATTGTCTGTTCCTAGTGATTAGGAACAGCGATCTCTCTCCTCCTCCAGTCAGCCCAGCCCCTATACCGTTAGAAACACCTCCCAGGGAACACATTTAACCCCTTGATCGCCCCCTAGTGTTAACCCCTTCCCTGCCAGTGACATTTAAACAGTAATCAGTGCATTTTTATAGCACTGCTCGCTGTATAAATGTCACTGGTCCCAAAAAAGTGTCAAAAGTCCGATCTGTCCGCTGCAATGTCGCAGTCCCGCCAAAAATCACAGATCGCCGCCATTACTAATAAAAAAAAAAAAAATACCATAAATATATCTCCTATTTTGTAGACGCTACAACTTTTGCGCAAACCAATCAATATACAGGGGGTCCCCGACTTACGAACGCCCGAGTTACAAAATTCTCCTACTTACGAACCGGACGCTGCGGGGACCCTCTGCCATTTTGGGTGGACCGTCTGCTGTTCTGCACATGCGCGGCCAGACGGAGCCTTGGGAAATGTCGGAAATGTCCGTAATTGGCCGCGCATGCGCAGAACGGCATTCAACGGAACATCGGAAAACATCGGAAATGTCCGTAATTGCCGGTCTGCGCATGCGCGGCCAACTTATGAACATTTACGATATACAAACAGGAGGAAAGTCCCTAACGGGTTCGTAACCCGGCGGCCCCCTGTATGCTTATTGCTTTTTTATTTTACCACAAATATGTAGAAGAATACATATTGGCCTAAACTGAGGAAGAAATTCGTTTTTTTATATATTTTTTGGGGATATTTATTATAGCAAAAAAGTAAAAAATATTGTTATTTTTTTTTTTCTAAATTGTCGCTCTTTTTTTTGTTTATCGCACAAAAAAATAAAAACCGCAGAGGTGATCAAATACCACCAAAAGAAAGCTCTATTTGTGGGGAAAAAAAAGGACGTCAATTGGGTACAACGTCGCACGACCGCGCTAAATTGTCAGTTAAAGTGGTTGTAAACCCACTTTTTTTTTTTTTGGCCCACCTGCAAGAGAAAGGCATAATGAGCTATTATGACTAGCATAATAGCTCATTATGTTCCACTTACCTTAGATCGGGGCCCCTGAAGCCGTCATCGTCCCTCTGTCCAGCCGCAGACATCACTGCGGTGATAGCCGGAATGTTACTTTCGGGTATCGCTGCACCAGCCAATCACAGTGCCGCTCCGGCGCTGTAATTGGCCGGAGCGGCGGAGACGTCACTCTGCGCATGCGCGTGGGAGGCGTCCCACTCGGCTACGCCCAGCGATTGCTGGGAAGTAGCCGAGTATGTGAATGGGATTAACCCCATAAATGCGCCGTTGTCTACGGCGCGCATGCGCCGTAGATAGCGGCGCTTGTCATTTTAGTAAATATCTCCTAAACCGTGTAGGTTTAGGAGATATTTCTTGCACCTACAGGTAAGCCTTAATCTAGGCTTACCTGTAGGTGCAAGTTGAAAAAGTGGGTTTACAACCACTTTAAAGCGATGCAGCGTCGTGTCGCAAAAAATGGCCTGGTCATTAAGTGGTAAAATCTTCCGGTCCTTAAGTGGTTAAAGTAGCGCAGTGCCGAATAGCAAATAATGGCCTGGCCACGAAAACATCCTCACATCAGAACAAAATATCTTTGTGTAGTATTCAGCATCTGCCAGCTTTAAATTCCTAATAGAATATCGCTGGCCAATAAGATAGTGGTAAGAATTGCTCTAATAATGTTGTAAGATTGCGGAAGGAGTGTGATAGAAATATTCTGTTAATTTGTTTTGCAGGTCATTTGATAAATGGTGACATTACTGCACTATGTCCGGGTAATATGTGGCTCGCCACCAATCCGGCAGGAGGCACTTGTGTTATCCGGGGCTTTTACGATGGTGCGCTCTGGTTCGTTCGCAGAGTGTTTGCTCCTCCATGTGTTTTCTGTTTCTGTTACCTGGACTGACACTTGCTATGTGCTGACAGATGGGAAAAAGTCAAGATTAGTAGCAGGACATGTGAAATGTAGTGTTATGCCAGGTGTGGGAACATGTGTTATTACCCAGGAATATATCAGGCAACTAAATCCGTGGGCTGCTGTCGCTGATCCCCGAGTCTTAGCCTCTTTAAGTGGACCTGTCAGTATTTTTACACACTTGCATGTCTTACTATTAGGCTATTGTCCTAGCATGATCAATATTAGATACACGATGGAGAGAGGTATTCATCACAACAATGTAATTCTAAACAATAAACTGCAAAAAAAACACCCCAAAAGAACGAACATATTGTGGTCTACTTTCTCTAACAAATCCTCAAACGCCTTTAAAAGTGTTGCTAAACCCACAACAGTAAATCAGTCTTTATTTATACAGTAAAGCATGCTTGTTATACTCACTGTGGAACCTAAGGGGTTAATCCACTGCATTGTGTAAAAAGGCTGCTTGATCCTGTCTTCTCTGATCCTCCCCTCCTTCCACTGTCCCCAATCCATCTCCTGATAGTACAAAGCCTTGGAGGCATTCTACACATGCTCAGTTTGGTGTGTATTGCTAGTAGACATGTGCACTGCCGGAAAATTTGTTCGTTTTTGTTTCATTCGTTTTTTGTTCGTTTTTTTTTCGTTTTTCAGGTCATTCGTTATGATCGAAATTCGTAGATTCAAAAATCCGAAAAATGCGGAAATTCGAAAAAATCGTAAATTCGTAAATTCAATATTTGAAAATTCGTTCATTTGAAAATTCAAAAATTCGTAAATTCAAAATTCGAAAATCCTGAAATTTTCAAATTCGAAAATCCGTAAATTAAAAAAAAAACGTAAATTTAGAAATTTAATATTCGAAAATTCGTAAAATTAGAAAATTCAAATATTCGTAAATTCAAAATTCGGAAACCTGTAAATTTGCAAATTCGAAAATCCGTAAAATCGAAAAAAATTCGTAAATTCATAAATTCAATATTCGAAAATTCATAAAATTTGTAAATTCAGAAATTCAGAAATTCAAAATTCGGAAATCCGTAAATTTGTAAATTCGAAAATCCGAAAATAAGAAAGAAAATCTAAAAATTTTAAATAATAACTAACTAACTAATAATAACTAACTAATAATAACTAACTATTAAATTATAGGTATTGGAATTTCCTTTCAAATTTGGCTGTCATTATTATTATTATTATACAGGATTTATACAGCACCAACAGTTTACGCAGCACTTTACAACATGGGGGCAAGACAGTACAGTTACAATACAAATCAATACAGGAGGAATCAGAGGGCCCTGCTCGTTAGAGCTTACAATCTAGAAGATTGGCTGTTAGTGAACGAATACGAATTTATCCGAAGTTACGAATTACCTGAAATAACTAATGCCGCATCTAAACAAATTTAACAGAACAAATTAATAATAAATAATAATAATAACAAAAAGTTTTTATTTTTATGATTGCTATTTATTATTATTAATTCGTTACGTTCCATTTGTTTAAATGTGGCATTCGTTATTTCGGATAATTTGTAACTTCGGATAAATTCGTATTCGTTACGTTCACTAACAGCCAAATTTGAAAGGAAATTCCAATACCTATAATTTAATAGTTAGTTATTGTTAGTTACCGTATATACTCGAATATAAGCCGACCCGAATATAAGCCGAGGCACCTAATTTTACCACAAAAAAATGGGAAAACTTATTGACTAGAGTATAAGCCTAGGGTGTCCATCTGCATGCCTCACTGTGCCTCACTTTGCCTCACTGTGTCCATTTCCATTCCTCACAGTGTCTATGCTTCACTGTGTCCATTTCCATTCCTCACGGTGTCTATGCTTCACTGTGTCAATGCCTCACTGTGTCCATGCCTCACTGTGTCCATGACTAGTCACCGGAGAAATGACTGTAGTTAATTATTATTTCAGATTTTGGAATTTTCGGGTTTTCGAATTCTCGGACTTTCAACCAGTGACACCACCCAGCTTCATTCATTTGCTGGCTGGGAATCTCCATCAATGTAAACAAAGGGCAGAGATAGTGGCCATGACTTAGGAAATATGGCCAGACTTAGGCAATGACATTGGCCAAATATGACCTCAGTCATATTCGGTCAAGTAAATTACTAAGCATACCCAGGCCCTTTGTTTACAATTAATGGTAGCTGTCATACACGACAAATGTATTATGTACCCCTTACTCATTCCTGATGGGGTGACAGTATCTGGGAGCCCCCTAATGTGTAAAGAGGCTCCTAGATTTTGATAGAGTGCTGTGCTTCCCCCTGACAAGGTACCCCCTTATGTTGAGGGCATTTGGCCTGGAATGGTTCAGGAGGGAAGAAGAGGGGCATTCTCCTCAATCCCTTTCCTGATCTGACAAGCTGCATGCTTGGATAATGGTCTGGTATGGATATTGTGGGGACCTCGTGCTATTTTTTTTTGTTTGTCTTTTGCAAAGGGACCCCCTTAAAGTTAATACCAAACTCAAAGGGTTTTTATGTGAGGTCCCCTATTAACATCTATTTCAGACTTTCATCTAGTATAAGGGTCCGGTATAGATTAACCACTTCAAATCTGCGCTATAGCCAAAAGACAGCTGCAGCGCGAACCTGAATTGCCGGGAGGGCGTCCCTGGACATCCTCCCATGCTCGAGCGGCCTGCACGCCCCCTGCAGGGCGCGCGCGGCGCGCTCTGTGATCAGCGTGAAAGTGTGAGGAGAAAAAAAATAGCCGACCACCGGCGGCTGTCAGAGGGACATCGGTCCCGATGAAGGAGAGGTGCCACCTGCCTACCAGTGACCACCAGCGCCACCTATCAGTGCCCACAGTGCCACCCATCAGTTCCAACAGTTCCGCCCACAGTGCCACTCATCAGTGCCCACAGTGCCACCCATCAGTGCCCACATTGCCACACATCAGATTCCACAGTGCCACCCATCAGATCCCACAGTGCCACCCATCAGTGCCCACAGTGCCACCCATCAGTGCCCACAGTTCCACCCATCAGTGCCACCCATCAGTGCCCACAGTTCCACCCATCAGATCCCACAGTGCCACCCATCAGAGCCCACAGTGCCACCCATCAGTGCCCACAGTGCCACCCATCAGTGCCCACAGTTCCGCCCACAGTGCCACCCATCAGTGCCCACAGTGCCACTCATCAGTGCCCACAGTGCCACCCATCAGATCCCACAGTGCCACCCATCAGTGTCACCTACCAGTGCCACCCATCAGTGTACACAACCAGTGCTCATCAGTGTCACCTACCAGAGCCCATCAGTGTCACCTACCAGTGTCCATCAGTTCCACCTATCAGTGCCACCCATCAGTGCCCCCCATCAGTGCCACCCATCAGTGGCCATCAGTGCCGCCTTATCTGTGCCCATCAGTGCCGCCTTATCTGTGCCCATCAGTGCCGCCTTATTTGTGCCGCCTTATCTGTCCCCATCAGTGCCGCCTTATCTGTGCCTATCAGTGCCCACCAGTGCCGCCTCTTTAGCGCATATCAATGAAGGAGAAACATTACCTGTTTGCAAAATTTTATAACAAACTCTGAAACTTTTTTTTTTTTTTTTTCATTTTCCATGTTTTTTTGTTCAGAAAAAATTAAAAACCCCAGCGGTGATTAAATACCACCAAAAGAAAGCTCTAAAAAAATTATAAAAATTTAATTTCGGTACAGTGTTGTATGACCGCGCAATTGTCAATCAAAATGCGTCAGCGCTAAATGCTGAAAATTGGTCTGGGCAGGAGGGGGGGGGGGGGGGTTAAGTGCCCAGTAAGGAAGTGGTTAAAGTAATCCCCAGCTGCTCTTTAAAAACAGAAGTAAAAGTCCGGGAGCTATTATTTACCAGCAACTTTAGCAGCACATTTATTTCTTTATATGTGTGCGCACTGTGCTAATGAAAAACACCTGTCTGTGCTGCCACTTAATATTCAATAAACATGCAAATGAGGTGAAACAAATGTGAATGTAAAAAAGAGAGAGAGACAAATAATTCCACAGTAGCGCACTAAATGAATCTACAAAACTCCTAAATATTAACATTGTGAAATGATCAACATAAAACACCCACACATAATGAAAAGTGTCCATATGGAATATCCACAAAAAATATATATACAGTATGCTCCGACATATCAATATGGTAATACAGTCCAACTTAAAGTGATGAAAAAACAGTGAAACAAAATCTCATTGATCCACCAAAACCCTTCACCAAAGTCATGTGTGCCAATTCCACTCCCCTAAGAATAAAGCTCACCAGATGCTGTCACCATTCACTCTTGTGTCTGGCAAATATCGCCGTATTAGATGTTATTGAAGAACCGCTTTTACACGCCAATTTCCATCCAGATTAATAAACACACTCTCCACATGTGGAGATAGAAATTGAGACAGAGCCTCCAATAGTGTAAAAACACCTTTAGGTAATCGGGTTTATTAAAAGTAATGCACTTCCATCATAAAAGATTAAAAATCGCCTTGTTAAAATTCCAAACATGCCAGGTGACTCAGTGTTGCGATCTCCTCATAGCTTCCTTTGTACGCATGGAGTCACCAGCTCAGCGTTGCCATGTAGCCACGTCTCGACGCGTTTCGTCAATTCTAACCCCCCGTGACGAAGTCTGAGTCACATTATACAAAATAATTGGGGTAACTAATTGCGTAATTTTCTAGCAAAAAATACTGATTTAAACTTGTAAACAATAAGTGGCAGAAAAAGCATGATCGGCAAGTGGTTATAGTATTTTTTGCATTTAAAAAAAGTTGACTTTTAAGCAGTGTTAAAATCATTGCTCCCCATCCAACAGAATTACCGGTAACCTGATTGGCTGAAGCGACATCGAGGGCGGGAGAAGACATTGAGGACGGAAGAGGACATGAGGGAGCGTGGAGGAGGACGGCTCTGACCCGAGGAAGGTAAGTGCAGGGCTGGGGGGAAACTCGTTGTATTTGGGGACAAACTGGTTGCATTTCGGGACAAACTGGCTGTATTTGGGGGAAAACTGGCTGTATTTGGAGACAAACTGGCTGTATTTGGAGACAAACTGGCTGCATTTGTGGGGAAACTGGCTGCATTTGGGGACAAACTGGCTGCATTTGGGGACAAACTGGCTGCATTTGTGGGGAAACTGGCTGCATTTGGGGACAAACTGGCTGTATTTGGGGGGAAGCTGGCTGCATTTGGGGGGAAGCTGGCTGCATTTGGGGACAAACTGGCTGTATTTGGGGACAAACTGGCTGTATTTGGGGGGAAACTGGCTGCATTTGGGGGAAAAATCGCCTTGTTAATTCCAAACATGCCAGGTGACTCATTGTTGCGATCTCCTCATAGCTTCCTTCATACACATGGAGTCACTGTCTCAGCGTTGCCATGTAGCCACGTCTCGACGCGTTTCGTCACTTCAAACCCCCGTGACGAAGTCCGAGTCACATTATACAAAATAATTGGGGTAACTATTGTGTAATTTTCTAGCAAAAAATACTGATTTAAACTTGTAAACAATAAGTGGCAGAAAAAGCATGATCGGCAAGTGGTTATAATATTTTTTGCATTTAAAAAAGTTGACCTTTAAGCAGTATTAAAATCATTGCTCCCCATCCAACAGAATTTTGAAACTTTGTTTTGCAATTTAGGGTTGCCACCAGTGGCGGTGCGTCCATAGTGGGCGCAGGAGCGCCACCCCCTCTCTCCCCTGCACCGTCAACAATACATACATTCATGCATTGCATGAATATATGTATTGTCGCCGGCGCCGCTGCCGCCCAGTATTCAGATGGCCAGCCCCCGGGTGAGCGCCGGCCATCTGAATAACAGCAGTTGGTTGGTTTTTGGAAGTGTCTATCAGAGCCAGCGGCTCTGATAGGCTTCCCGATTACAGTCTGTGGGCTGTAATCGGCTTCCAAATAGTTAACCAGGGGACGCACGGGCTGTGCGTTCCTTGGTTAACACTGACACGCGTCTCAGCCAATAAGGTTCACCGGGTCTGGTTACCGGTAACCTGATTGGCTGAAGCGACATTGAGGGCGTGAGAAGACATTGAGGACAGAAGAAGACATGAGGGAGTGTGGAGGAGGACGGCGCTGACCCGAGGAAGGTAAGTGCAGGGCTGGGGAAAAACTGGCTGTATTTGGGGACAAACTGGCTGCATTTGGGGACAAACTGGCTGCATTTGGGGGGAAACTGGCTGCATTTGGGGACAAACTGGCTGTATTTGGAGACAACCTGGCTGCATTTGGGGACAAACTGGCTGCATTTGGGGACAAACTGGCTGCATTTGGGGGGAAACTGGCTGTATTTGTGGGGCAAACTGGCTGCATTTGGGGACAAACTGGCTGCATTTGGGGGAAACTGGCTGCATTTGGGGACAAACTGGCTGCATATGGGGACAAACTGTCTGTATTTGGGGACAAACTGGCTGCATTTGGATACAAACTGGCTGTATTTGGGGGGAAACTGGCTGTATTTGGGGGGAAACTGGCTGCATTTGGGGGGAAACTGGCTGTATTTGGTTGGAAACTGGCTGCATTTGGTTGGAAACTGGCTGTGTTTGGTTGGAAACTGGCTGTATTTGGAGGGAAACTGGCTTTATTTGGGGAGAAACTGGCTGCATTTGGGGACAAACTGGCTTATTTGGGGACAAACTGGCTGCATCTGGGGGGAAACTGGCTGCATTTGGGGGGAAACTGGCTGCATTTGAGGGGGAAAACTAGTGGCGTTTGGGCACAGTGGCTACGTTTAATGGGCACAGTGGTGGCAATTGTTGCCACCTCATCCCTTTAAAACCGAACACATATTAACCACTTACGGACCGCCCGCTGTCGTTATATGTCGGACCTTTGAAGAGGAATATCGTTGTTATGGCAGCAGCTAGCTACCATAACCCCGGTACCCGGCAGTTGTCTCTGCGGCAGATTCGCCGCAAGATCATTTTTATCTGCGGCAGAAGAGGGACCCCCCTCCCGCCGTGCTCCAGTAACTTCCGCCGCTTACCGGAGCCGTCGGTAGCGGCAGAGGCGATCGGGTCCTGTGTCCTGTCAGGTATGGAGATGAGTGAGGGGAAGATGGCCCCCACCCATCTCCATACCATTGCAGGGCGGAAGCGACGTCAAAACGTCACTTCCGCCCATAGCTCTTAAAGAGACATTTTTTTTTTTATTGCATGTTAGTGTGAATATGAGATCTGAGCTCTTTTTGACCCCAGATCTCATATTTAAGAGGACATGTCATGCTTTAAAAAAAAAAAAAAAAAAAGAACAGTGTAAAAAATAAAAGGTAAAATAAATAAGAAAAAAAGAAAAAAAATGTAAACGCGCCCCGTCCTGCCGAGCTCGCGTGCAGAAGCAAACGCATACGTGAGTAGCGCCCGCATATGAAAACGGTGTTCAACTCACACATGTGAGGTATCACCGCGATTGGTAGAGCGAGAGCAATAATTCCCGCCCTAGACCTCCTCTGTAACTCAAAACATGCAACCTGTAGAATTTTTTAAACATCGCCTCTGGGGATTTTTAAAGCTAAAAGTTTGTCGCAATTCCACGAGCGGGTGCAATTTTGAAGATTGACATGTTGGGTATCACTTTACTCGGCGTAACATTATCCTTCACAATATCAAAAAAAAATTGGGCTAACTTTACTGTTGTCTTATTTTTTAATTAAAAAAAAGGGTATTTTTTTCCCAAAAAAGTGTGCTTCTAAGGCCGCTGCGCAAATACGGTGTGACAGAAAGTATTGCAACGACCGCCATTTTATTCTCTATGGTGTTAGAATTTTTTTTATAATGTTTGGGAGTTCTAAGTAATTTTCTAGCAAAATAAAAATGTTTTTAACTTGTAAACACCAAATCTCAGAAAGAGGCTCGGCCCTTAAGTGGTTAATTACACAGGTTGCGTGGCTGATTAGGGTGGTAATTAAATCCACTTAGTCCCCTACCTACAATAAATAAGCCACAGAACCTGGGTAATTAATATGTGTTCAGTTTTAAAGGGATGAGGTGGCAAATACATGTTCCCAATGGCAGTGCCAAGCCCCCCCACCATTTATTTGACAATCCCTTGCCTATTAGGGTTTAGAATTCGGACCTCAAACTTCAGGAATGTTCTTTGAACCCACTACAAGCTGAACCCTGGTATGTTCAGCTCATCCCTACTCATAAGTAGGGATGAGCTCAGGCGTGTTCGCATTGAACACATGCAGAGCTCGCCAAGGAAGTCGGCACCTTCGGAACCGCGCTGCGCTAATCACAGGCAGGGAGACATTGTCCCGATGCTCGTCTGCAGAGATCGGGAAATGTCTCCCTGCCTGTGATTAGCGCTGCGCGGTTCCGAAGGTGCCGACTTCCTTGGCGGGCTCTGCATGTGTTCAATGCGAACACGCCTGAGCTCATCCCTACTCCTAAGGTATGGTAGCCATTGGATCAACATGGGAGCCATGTATAAGACCCCTTGACGGGTTCCCTTTAATTTGTAGGAGCAGCACAGAGCACCGTGTGTTTCCAGGCAGTTAATAATCAGTGGCAGATTGGTCATTAGTGTGCAGATAATAATGGTGCTGACATGGTTCCCATTCCATATAAAATTCAAATGGTCTCTATATTTAACCCAGCCCGGCTTTGGCCATGTGATAGGAATTAGCACTTTTCCTGTGTCCACAATAGCGTGTTGGGCAGCCACCTTCACCTCTATTGGCAGGGCTATTTTTAGATGAAATAGAGGAACGTTTTTCTCAGGCTAATAGGCTGGCAGTTAATTGCAAGGACAATCTTCTCAGGCTGGGAATAGACATTTAACCTTTAGGTTCATTCCAACTACAAAAATACACCAGTGCTCTAAAGTGGTTGTAAACCCATATAACTTTTTTTTTTTTCTAGCCCACCTGCAAGACAAAGCTATAATGAGCTAGTATGACTAGCATACTAGCTCATTATGTACCACTTACCTTAGATCGGGGCCCCCAAAGCCGTCCGTGTCCCTCTCTCCAGCCGCAGCCATCGCTGCAGCGATAGCCGGAATGTTATTGGCCGGAGCAGCGAAGACATGACTCCGCGCATGCGCGCGGGAGCCGTCAAATTCGGCTAAGCCCAAGCATTGCTAGGACTTAGCCGAATTTGTGAATGGGATTAACCCCATGAATGCACCGTTGTCTACGGCGCGCATGCGCCGTAGACAGAGGCGCCTGTGATTTTAGTAAGTATCTCCTAAACCGTGTAGGTTTAGGAGATATTTCTTGCACCTACAGGTAAGCCTTAGGCCTCGTACACACGGCCGAGATTCTCGTTGAAAAAAACATGTCATTTTTTTCGACGAGATTCTTGGACAAGAAACTTGTCCCGGCCGAGTGTACACACGCTCGTTTCAAAGAACCCGCGGTTCTTTGAATGGAGCGTACGCGGTGACGTCATCGACTACGACGAGCATGCGCTCGTCACATTCGATGCCGTCGCCGCCATCTTGGTATACCCTACGTATGCCTAGGAAGCTACCGCGCATGCGTCGAATTCATTTCGAACATGCGCAGGCTTCCCGGCGGACAGGTAAGTGTACACACACTCAATTTTCTCGTCGAGAAACATGCCGACGAGAATCTCGACGAGAAAATAGAGAGCAGGTTCTCTATTTTCTCGTCGAGATTACTTGTCCGTTTTCTCGACGAGAAACCCGATAGCCGCGTACACACGACCGATTTACTCGGCAAGACATCTCTGCCAGCAAGTTTCTTGCTGGTTCTTGCCGAGAAAATCGGTCGTGTGTACGAGGCCTGAGTCTAGGCTTACCTGTAGGTGCAAGTTGCAAAAGTGGGTTTACAACCACTTTAAAGACTGATACTTTCAGTTATTGTAGGGGGTAGAGATATCTATCGTCCAGGATATCAAAGTTGTTGGAAGCCAAGACTAGAACTAAACTTTTAAAGAACACTTCCACTTAAAAAGTTCTGTAGGTCCTGCCCATGTTTGGGGCTGTTTAACCACTTGCCTACTGGGCACTAATGCCCCCCTCCTGCCCAGGCCAATTTTCAGCTTTCAGCGCTGTCGCACTTTGAATGACCATTGCGCGGTCATACAACACTGTACCCAAACAACATTTTTATCATTTTTTTTCACACAAATAGAGCTTTCTTTTGGTGGTATTTATTTACCACTGGGTTTTACTATTTATTTATTTTTTGCTAAATAAACGTGTAGCACCCATCCCAATTTATGGGACACTATATGTGAAAATTTAGTGGTGGTCTGAGCTAATAGTTCGGCTCAGACCTGTTTATATATTAAATTGCTTCCGCTCTGGGTGCGATGCTGCCTGGCAGTATAGTTCCCTGTTGCCTGAGGGTGGCGCTGTCATCTTTGGCTCAGGTTGAACCGCAGGGGGTATTGCAGCGCCACTGGGTGTCCTCTCTCGGCAGCCATGCAGTGGGCGTGGTCTACCCGCTGTGCATGCTGGGAGAGGGTACAAAAGGGGCAGACGCCATTAGGCGTGAGGCGATTCCAGGGGGACCCCAAGGAGTTCGGGGGGACCTCTGGTCCAGTGAGCGTGTCTCGTGGCCCTCATGGCACGAGACACATGTGATTGGTCTCCGGCACCTTTAGCTCGAGGCTCTACTGCTGTATAGTAGGCCCAGCTCTCCTACCGAGGGCCTACGCTTTAGAGAGGTATCCCAGGCTGCCCGGTTGAAGGAGGCCCATCTTTGGGGAAGGAGTTCCAGGGGAAGATCAGTCCCGGTGGAGATAGCAACGGTACTGCTATCTCGGGAAGAGGCCTGGAGGCCAACCTAAAGGGGGATCTATTATCTCTGACATCCGTGCTCCACTCCGGCTGCTAGGATCGCTCTCATAGGGACTATCCGGGTGAGCAATACCCACTCAGGCTTGAGTGGCGACGAAAGTTTTCTCTAAGTGTTGCGTGCCTGAACCTTCCCTTACTTTGTCGTTTATACTCTCTCTTTTCCAAGTTTTACCTCAAGAAAAGAATAAAACCTTGCTGCTTAGGTTTTACACCTGTGTGGACATTGACTTTATTACAGAAAAAGGACTTTCGCTTAGACAACGGAGACCAGGGATCCACTCTGGAGAGGAAACTCGCAGCAAGACTCAAGAATCTAACACCGCTCGCCTCTCCATACATGGAGTTGGACAACGGGCAAGTAGCAGGTGTGCCTTACTGCAAAATGGATGGAGCGGAAGGGTCTGTGTGCTACAAACGAATAAAGATAAATAAAACCTTTTTCATTCTTTGTTATAAAATTTTGCAAACAGGTAATTTTTCTCCTTCACTGATGTTCACTGATAGGCATTAATGAGGCGGTGTCTCGTCACACATGGCTACCCATCACAGATTGCTACGGAAGTGACGTTCCACATTAAAACCGTGTTGGGTAGCCGAATGTGCCGAAACACCGCCATCTTGCTACACTCCGCACTCCTCCACACTAAGGATACAGTGAGAAGGGGACAAGCGGACATCTTTGTACACCCCCCGGAGTTTTACATTTTACACTGATTTATAACAGTAAACTGAGGTTATATAGTGAAATCCAGTACTTAGAACTTCGTCTGACTGTTTAGTGCGGATCTCACAGGTTTACTAATCTGACAGAAGTCAGTTGCTTTAAAATTCAACATCTAAACAGTCAGACGGAGTTCTAAGTACTGGATTTCACTATATAACCTCAGTTTACTGTTATAAATAAGTGTAAAACTCTGGGGGTGTACAAAGATGTCCGCTTGTCCCCTTCTCACTGTATCCTTAGTGTGGAGGAGTGCGGAGTGTAGCAAGATGGCGTGTTTCGTCACATTCGGCTACCCATCACGGTTTTAGTGTGCTGTTTTGTTGTAAAAGTGTTGGAACGCATATGGTGGCGTCACAAAATTTTTCAGCGGAATGTCACTTCTGTAGCAATCTGTGATGGGTAGCCATATGTGACGAAACACCGGCACTGATGAGATGGCACTGATAGTCACCGGTGGCACTGATGTCAGATGGTAGGGTCAGAATTTGGCATAAACAACATGAAATCATGCATCCATCCTGCCTTGTATCAACGGTTCAGGCTGGCGGTGGTGGTGTAATGGTGTGGGGGATATTTTCTTGGCACACTTTGGCCCCTTAGTACCAATTGAGCATCATTTAAACACCACGGCCTACCTGAGTATTGTTGCCGACCATGTTCATCCCTTTATGACTACAGTGTCCCCATCTTCTGATGGCTCCTTCCAGCAGGATAATGCACCATGTCACAAAGCTCCAATCATCTCACCACTGGATAATGAGGTCACTGTACTCCAATGGCCTCCACAGTCACCAGATCTCAATCCAATAGAGCACCTTTGGGATGTGGTGGAATAGGGGATTCTCATCATGGATGTGCAGCCGACAAATCTGTAGAAACTGTGTGACGCTATCAAGTCAATATGGAGCAAAATCTCTGAGGAATGTTTCCAACACCTTGTTGAATATATACCATGAAGAATGAAGGCTGTTCTGAAGGCAAAAGGAGGTCCAAACCGGAACTAGCAAGGTGTACCTAATAAAGTGGCTGGTGAGTGTATATTTTTGTAACAATAAAATATATTTTTTAATACTCTCTATAGTATAGATTAATGGTTCAGTGTATGGGGTATGCACCTCATTGGGAATACAGTCAGATCCATAAATATTGGGACATTGACACAATTCTAATCTTTTTGGCTCTATACACCACCACAATGGATTTGAAATGAAACGAACAAGATGTGCTTTAACTGCAGACTTTCAACTTTAATTTGAAGGTATTTACATCCAAATCAGGTGAACGGTGTAGGAATAACAACAGTTTGTATATCTGCCTCCCACTTTTTAAGGGACCAAAAGTAAAGGGACAATTGGCTGCTCAGTTGTTCCATGGCCAGGTGTGTGTTATTCCCTCACTATCTCATTTACAAGGAGCAGATAAAAGGTCCAGAGTTCATTTCAAGTGTGCTATTTGCATTTGGAATTTGTTGCTGTCAACTTTCAATATGAGATCCAAAGAGCTGTCACTATCAGTGAAGCAAGCCATCAATAGGCTGAAAAAACAAAACAAACCCATCAGGGAGATAGCAAAAACATTAGGTGTGGCCAAATCAACTCTTTGGAACATCCTTAAAAAGAAAGAACGCACCGGTGAGCTCAGCAACACCAAAAGACCCGGAAGAATACGGAAAACAACTGTGGTGGATGACCGAAGAATTCTTTCCCTGGTGAAGAAAACACCCTTCACAACAGTTGGCCAGATTAGGAACACTCTCCAGGAGGTAGGTGTATGTGTGTCAAAGTCAACAATCAAGAGAAGACTTCACCAGAGTGAATACAGAGGGTTCACCACAAGATGTAAACCATTGGTGAGCCTCAAAAACAGGAAGGCCAGATTAGAGTTTGCCAAACAACATCTAAAAAAGCCTTCACAGTTCTGGAGCAACATCCTATGGACAGATGAGACCAAGATCAACTTGTACCAGAGTGATGGGAAGAGAAGAGTATGGAGAAGGAAAGGAACTGCTCATGATCCAAAGCATACCACCTCATCAGTGAAGCATGGTGGTGGTAGTGTCATGGCGTGGGCATGTATGGCTGCCAATGGAACTGGTTCTCTTGTATTTATTGATGATGTGACTGCTGACAAAAGCAGCAGGATGAATTCTGAAGTGTTTCGGGCAATATTATTATCTTCTCATATTCAGCCAAATGCTTCAGAACTCATTGGACGGCGCTTCACAGTGCAGATGGACAATGACCCCAAGCATACTGCGAAAGCAACCAAAGAGTTTTTTAAGGGAAAGAAGTGGAATGTTATGCAATGGCCAAGTCAATCACCTGACCTGAATCCGATTGAGCATGCATTTCACTTGCTGAAGACAAAACTGAAGGGAAAAGGCCCCAAGAACAAGCAGGAACTGAAGACAGTTGCAGAAGAGGCCTGGCAGAGCATCACCAGGGATGAAACCCAGCGTCTGGTGATGTCTATGTGTTCCAGACTTCAGGCTGTAATTGACTGCAAAGGATTTGCAACCAAGTATTAAAAAATGAAAGTTTGATTTATGATTGTTAATCTGTCCCATTACTTTTGGTCCCTTAAAAAGTGGGAGGCACATATACAAACTGTTGTAATTCCTACACCGTTCACCTGATTTGGATATAAATACCCTCAAATTAAAGCTGAAAGTCTGCAGTTAAAGCACATCTTGTTCGTTTAATTTCAAATCCATTGTGGTGGTGTATAGAGCCAAAAAGATTAGAATTGTGTAGATGTCCCAATATTTATGGACCTGACTGTATATCCTATTATAATTGATGTAGAACTAGACCACGACACTACCTGCCTGGAGTTTGCATGTTCTCCCTGTGCCTGTGTGGGTTTTCTCCGGGTACTCCGGTTTCCTCCCACACTCCAAAGACATGCTGGTACGTTAATTGGCTTCTGTCTAAATTGGCCCTAGTATGTATGAATGTGAGTTAGGGACCTTAGATTGTAAGCTCCTTGAGGGTAGGGACCGATGTGAATGTACACTGTATATTTAAAGTGCTGCGTAAATTGACGGCGCTATATAAGTACCTAAATAATAAATAATAATAATATTTATAGAGAAACAGATGTCGTGGTGTTGACTTTTTTTGTTTTTTGCATTTATTAGATGCATTAAAAAAAAATTAGGCAGCTTTAATACAACCATGTTAAAGCAAAAAAAAAACACCCACACATTAATGTCCTGTATGTTTGGTAACGCACCCCAACATCCCTTAAAAAAGACTATAGTCTCCTTTAAAATAAATAAATTGTCTTCTGAAAAGTGCTTTCTTCCCCTGACTGTGGAAGTGATTAGGTAATATTTATTTTTAACAAATTATCCCATTTTCCTGATTGCCTTTAAATTTAATTCACAAACCCATCTACATAGAGTTTGCGCACAAAACTGCAATTAAGAAATCAAATGAATGCATTATACAGGGTGAAAGCAGATACCTTCAAACAAATTATAAAAGTTATTTCATTTTAGAAGCACTTTATGGCTTTTCTAATTTAACCTCATGTTGTGCAGGCGCTGTTTTATTCGAAACTCACTGCAAATTGTATTCAGCTACTCATAGGTGTGCGCAGCCTATTGCATTACGGTGTGCACCCCAAAGCTCAAAGACATACAGTGGGGCAAAAAAGTATTTATTCAGCCACCAATTGTGCAAGTTCTCCCACTTAAAAAGATGAGAGAGGCCTGTAATTGTCATCATAGGTAAACCTCAACTATGAGAGACAAAATGTGGAAACAAATCCAGACAATCACATTGTCTGATTTGGAAAGAATTTATTTGCAAATTATGGTGGAAAATAAGTATTTGGTCAATATCAAAAGTTCATCTCAATACTTTGTTATATATCCTTTGTTGGCAATGACAGAGGTCAAACGTTTTCTGTAAGTCTTCACAAGGTTGTCACACACTGTTGCTGGTTAGGGATGAGCTTCGTGTTCGAGTCGAACATACGTTCGACTCGAACATCGGCTGTTCGATCGTTCGACGAAGATCGAACGATTTGGGCCGTTCGCGCCAAATTCGAGTGACGCGAACGGCCCACAATGCACTACGCCATTGCAGTGTCATCCAGGCGCTGTGATTGGCCAAGCATGCACTGTGACCCCGCATGCTTGGCCAATCACAGCGCCGGCAGCGAGGAGAGCAATGATTGGCCACAGGCAGGATGCCTGTGGCCAATTATTGCTGAGGGGGTTTAGTACACGCCCCACACTATAAAAGGCCGCCAGCGCGGCTGCGATGTGTAGTGTGTTCCGGAGCAGGGAAAGAGAAGCATAGGCAGGGACAGTGTCATTTTTTTTCATTTACTAATCCTGGATTCCTTGTGTTTAGGGACAAATAAGGATAGGTAGGGAGAGTGTCAGTGACAGTGTGCTATTCTGTGCTAATCCTTGTTTGTAGGGACAGAGAGGTACAGTGAGGGAAAGTGTCAGTGTGCTATTCTGTTCTAAACCAATTTTGCTGAACCATATTTTCAATCCTTGAGTTTAGGGACAGAGAGGTACAGTGAGTGAAACTGACAGTGTGCTATTCTGTTCTAAACCAATTTTGCTGTTCCATATTTCAAATCCTTGAGTTTAGGGACAGAGAAGGACACTCGTGGAAATTATCAGTGTGCTATTCTGTGCTAAATCTTGTTTGTAGGGAGGGACAGAGTAGGACAGTGAGGGAAAGTGTCAGTGTGCTATTCTGTTCTAAACCAATTTTGCTGTTCCATATTTCAAATCCTTGAGTTTAGGGACAGAGAAGGACACTCGTGGAAATTATCAGTGTGCTATTCTGTGCTAAATCTTGTTTGTAGGGAGGGACAGAGTAGGACAGTGAGGGAAAGTGTCAGTGTGCTATTCTGTTCTAAACCAATTTTGCTGAACCATATTTTCAATCCTTGAGTTTAGGGACAGAGAGGTACAGTGAGTGAAACTGACAGTGTGCTATTCTGTTCTAAACCTATTTTGCTGTTCCATATTTCAAATCCTTGAGTTTAGGGACAGAGAAGGACACTCGTGGAAATTATCAGTGTGCTATTCTGTGCTAAATCTTGTTTGTAGGGAGGGACAGAGTAGGACAGTGAGGGAAAGTTTCAGTGTGCTATTCTGTTCTAAACCAATTTTGCTGTTCCATATTTTCAATCCTTGAGTTTAGGGACAGAGAAGGACACTCGTGGAAATTATCAGTGTGCTATTCTGTGCTAAATCTTGTTTGTAGGGAGGGACAGAGTAGGACAGTGAGGGAAAGTGTCAGTGTGCTATTCTGTTCTAAACCAATTTTGCTGTTCCATATTTCAAATCCTTGAGTTTAGGGACAGAGAAGGACACTCGTGGAAATTATCAGTGTGCTATTCTGTGCTAAATCTTGTTTGTAGGGAGGGACAGAGTAGGACAGTGAGGGAAAGTGTCAGTGTGCTATTCTGTTCTAAACCAATTTTGCTGAACCATATTTTCAATCCTTGAGTTTAGGGACCGAGAGGTACAGTGAGTGAAACTGACAGTGTGCTATTCTGTTCTAAACCAATTTTGCTGTTCCATATTTCAAATCCTTGAGTTTAGGGACAGAGAAGGACACTCGTGGAAATTATCAGTGTGCTATTTTGTGCTAAATCTTGTTTGTAGGGAGGGACAGAGTAGGACAGTGAGGGAAAGTGTCAGTGTGCTATTCTGTTCTAAACCAATTTTGCTGTTCCATATTTTCAATCCTTGAGTTTAGGGACAGAGAAGGACACTCGTGGAAATTATCAGTGTGCTATTCTGTGCTAAATCTTGTTTGTAGGGAGGGACAGAGTAGGACAGTGAGGGAAAGTGTCAGTGTGCTATTCTGTTCTAAACCAATTTTGCTGTTCCATATTTCAAATCCTTGAGTTTAGGGACAGAGAAGGACACTCGTGGAAATTATCAGTGTGCTATTCTGTGCTAAATCTTGTTTGTAGGGAGGGACAGAGTAGGACAGTGAGGGAAAGTGTCAGTGTGCTATTCTGTTCTAAACCAATTTTGCTGAACCATATTTTCAATCCTTGAGTTTAGGGACAGAGAGGTACAGTGAGTGAAACTGACAGTGTGCTATTCTGTTCTAAACCTATTTGCTGTTCCATATTTCAAATCCTTGAGTTTAGGGACAGAGAAGGACACTCGTGGAAATTATCAGTGTGCTATTCTGTGCTAAATCTTGTTTGTAGGGAGGGACAGAGTAGGACAGTGAGGGAAAGTTTCAGTGTGCTATTCTGTTCTAAACCAATTTTGCTGAACCATATTTTCAATCCTTGAGTTTAGGGACAGAGAAGGACACTCGTGGAAATTATCAGTGTGCTATTCTGTGCTAAATCTTGTTTGTAGGGAGGGACAGAGTAGGACAGTGAGGGAAAGTGTCAGTGTGCTATTCTGTTCTAAACCAATTTTGCTGTTCCATATTTTCAATCCTTGAGTTTAGGGACAGAGAAGGACACTCGTGGAAATTATCAGTGTGCTATTCTGTGCTAAATCTTGTTTGTAGGGAGGGACAGAGTAGGACAGTGAGGGAAAGTGTCAGTGTGCTATTCTGTTCTAAACCAATTTTGCTGTTCCATATTTTCAATCCTTGTGTTTAGGGACAGAGAAGGATAGGCAGGGGACAGTGTCAGTGTCATTGTTGCTAAGCCTCCTGCACAGTATACACCTGAAGGTAGCCCTTATTGCTCTTTTTCCCATCTCCCTGCAGGCCATCCATTAAAATGTCTGGAAGGCAAACAAGGAGAGGCAGACAGTCAGGAGGCAAAAAAAGAGGGCAAGCAGGCTCTGTGTCTGGGGGCAACAGTGCTGGTCGTGGACGCGGTGCATTGTCATCAGCACATGGCCATGGGACACGCTTGTCCTTCTTTTCGGCAGCTGGACATGTTGAGCCACATCATGCCGAAGACTTGGTAGAGTGGATGACCAAGCCCACCTCATCCTCCTCATCCTCTCTCACCCAGGCTCAGGGTACTGGCAAAGCAGCTGCCAAAGCGTCCTCTTCTCTGGTATCATTATCTTCATTAGTCAATCCTTCCCTAGACCCACCATGTCCTCCTCCTGAGGAGTCCCCCGAACTGTTTGAGCACAGTGTTGGGTACATGCTCCAGGAGGATGCCCAGCGTTTGGAAGGATCTGATGATGATACCCAGCTAGAGGAAGGCAGCAGCGTGAGAGCAGAGAGAGGGGATGCTCAAGAAGGACACCAATCTGGCAGTCATGCTCCAGCAGCTGCAGCATACTGCCAGATTGGCTCCAGTGATGAGGAGGGAGGGGATGATGAGGTCACTGACTCCACGTGGGTGCCTAATAGGAGAGAGGAGGAGGATGAGGAGGAGGCACATCTCCAATGAGGCAGGATGCCCTTGAGTGGCCAGCGTATGGGCAGCACACCGACGGAATCACACCGCAGAGCTCCGCCTGTGCAGGGCGCTGCCTCTGCCCGTCATTCAAAAAGTTCTTTGGTGTGGGACTTTTTTGAGGCGAGTGCATCAGATCGCACAGCTGCTGTTTGCAACATATGTCTCAAGCGTATATCGCGTGGCCAAAACATCAGCCGCTTGGGCACCACATGCTTGATCAGACATATGTTGACCTGCCATGCAGCTCGTTGGCAAGCCTACCTTAAAGACCCACACCAAAGAACAAAGCTGACCTCTTCTTGCACCGCATCAGCTGGGATATCCAACCCCACTATACCTTCACTCCTCTCTGAAACCTGCTCTGAGAGGAATGAAGGTGTAGAATTAGGTGTGTCACAGGCAAGTACTTGCGGGCACTCTGCTAGCAGTACACCAACGTCCGATTCTAGCAGGCAAATTTCCCTGCCCCAGCTGCTGGACCGTCGAAAGAAGTTCACTCCCAGCCATCCACATGCCCAGCGGTTGAATGCTAGCTTGGCTAAATTGCTAGCGCTTCAACTGCTGCCTTTTCAGTTGGTAGACTCGGCCCCCTTCCGTGAGTTTGTGCAATGTGCGGTTCCTCAGTGGCAGGTTCCCAAACGCCACTTTTTCGCACGGAAGGCGATTCCGGCTCTCTACAGGCATGTGGAAGGCAATGTCTTGGCCTCGCTGGACAGGGCGGTCAGCGGTAAGGTGCATATTACCGCTGACTCATGGTCCAGCAGGCATGGACAGGGACGTTACCTTTCTTTCACGGCCCATTGGGTCACTCTTTTGACAGCTGGGAAGGATGCAGGACAAGGTGCAGTAGTGTTGGAGGTTGTTCCACTGCCATGCCTCCAAAATGCTACTACTGGTTGTGACACACCTCTCTCCTCCACCCCCTCCTCTTCTTCTTCCTCCATGGCCTCTTCCTGTGGTTTGTCCTCAGAACCAGCGGTGCTCCGTAGGCGTTCAAGGGGCTACGCAAGTACGCAGGCAAAAAGATGCCATGCCGTGCTTGCGCTGGTGTGTTTGGGGGACAGGAGCCACACTGGGGCAGGGGTCCTGTCTGCTCTGCAGGGGCAGGCCGAGAGGTGGTTGACGCCACGCCAGCTTAAGCCAGGAATGGTGGTTTGCGACAATGGCACCAACCTCCTCTCCGCCCTCCGACAGGGACAACTGACCCATGTGCCCTGTATGGCTCACGTCCTTAACCTGGTGGTGCAGCGGTTCTTGGGCAGGTACCCGGGCTTACAGGATTTCCTGAGGCAGGCCAGGAAAGTCTGTGTGCATTTCCGCAGATCTTCCTGGCTGAGCTGCAAAAGGAGTTGAACCTGCCCAAGAACCGCCTTATATGTGACATGCCCACCAGGTGGAACTCAACGATGGCCATGCTGCAGCGGCTGCACACGCAGCAGAGGGCCATCAATGAGTACCTGTGCGACTACGGCACCAGGACAGGGTCAGGGGAGCTCGGTTTTTTTTCACCACACCAGTGGGGCATGATCAGGGATGCATGCACTGTCCTGGCACCATTTGAGGAGGCCACGAGGATGGTGAGCAGTGACAGTGCATGCATCAGTGACACTGTACCTCTTGTCCACCTGTTGGAGCACACGCTGCGTGGAATAATGGACAGGGCACTTGAGGCAGAACAGAGGCAGGAAGAGGAGGACTTCCTTGCCTCTCAAGGCCCCCTTTACCCAGACAGTGTTCCTTCTGTCCCACCCATCGCACAGGAAGAGGAGGAGGAGGATTGTGTCAGCATGGAGGTGGAGGCTGGCACTCGGCATCATCAGCAGCAGTCTTTTAGGGATGATTTACAGTCCCAAGAAACCAGTGGACTTGTACGTGGCTGGGAGGAGGTGGCTGCGGATCATGTCGTCCTTAGTGACCCAGAGGACTCCGGACTGAATGCCTCAGCTAACCTACGCTGCATGGCCTCCCTGATCCTGCAAAGTCTGCGGAAGGATCCTCGTATTCTTCGGATCAAGGAGAGGGACCATTACTGGCTGGCCACTCTCCTTGATCCACGGTACAAGGGTAAGGTTGCGGACCTTATCGTACCGTCGCAGAGGGAGCAGAGGATGAGACAACTCCGGGAGGCCTTGCAGAAAGGTCTGTGCAACGCGTTCCCAGAGACTGGGAGGTTACAAACTCCTGGTCCTGGACAACGAGTTGCTGAGGCTTCGGGCAGTCAAAGAAGGAGCGGTGGGGAAGGTGGCCGTCTGACCGATGCGTTCAGACAATTCTTTAGTCCGCAGCCCCAAAGTATGATCGGTTCCAGCAACCATCGCCAGATATACATGGTCCAGGAATACCTAGGGGCAAGGTCAGACTTGGACACCTTCCCCACCGAAAATCCTCTGGCTTACTGGTTCTTGAGGATGGATCACTGGCCAGAGCTTGCACAGTATGCAATTGAGCTACTGGCCTGTCCTGCATCCAGCGTTCTTTCAGAACGCACATTCAGTGCTGCTGGAGGATTTGTCACGGATCACAGGGTGCGCCTGTCCACCGACTCGGTTGATCGACTGACTTTCATCAAGATGAACCAGTCTTGGATCACCACCAGCTACCACACACCAGATGCTGATATAACAGACTAATTGATTTTAAAATGTCACATCCCTTCAAGACTGATGCTGATGCTGAGTGCCTGTGCTGTTATGTTGACTGGCTATCCTCCTCCTCCTCCTCAATGATACGATTAATGATGATAGCTTGGAAGATCATTTTGGTTTATGGGTGACGCCACCAGTGGCTAAGGCCCAATTTTTCAGCCCCTGTTTAACAGGGGCGTGTAATAAAATTTTTTGATGCAATACTTTGCAACAGGCCTCATTGCTGTGCTCCAAGTACAGTATCTGTGAGGGGTTGCAGTGTTGTGCCACCAGTGCCTAAGGCCCAATTTTTCAGCCCCTGTTCAACAGGGGCATGCAATTATAATTATTGATCTAATAATTCACAGCAGGGCCCATTGCTGCGCCCACCAAGAGTAACTGTCAGGCCTTACAGTGTTGTGGCACCAGCACCACCATCACCACCACCACCACCACCAAAGGCCGAATTTTTCAGCCCCTGTTCAACAGGGGCATGCAATTATAATTATTGTTCGAATAATTCACAGCAAGGCCCATTGCTGCGCCCACCAAGAGTAACTGTCAGGCCTTACAGTGTTGTGGCACCAGCACCACCATCACCAGCACCACCACCACCAAAGGCCCAATTTTTCAGCCCCTGTTCAACAGGGGCATGCAATTATAATTATTGATCTAATAATTCACAGCAGGGCCCATTGCTGCGCCCACCAAGAGTAACTGTCAGGCCTTACAGTGTTGTGGCACCAGCACCACCATCACCACCACCACCAAAGGCCCAATTTTTCAGCCCCTGTTCAACAGGGGCATGCAATTATAATTATTGTTCGAATAATTCACAGCAGGGCCCATTGCTGCGCCCACCAAGAGTAACTGTCAGGCCTTACAGTGTTGTGGCACCAGCACCACCACCACCACCAAAGGCCCAATTTTTCAGCCCCTGTTCAACAGGGGCATGCAATTATAATTATTGTTCAAATAATTCACAGCAGGGCCCATTGCTGCGCCCACCAAGAGTAACTGTCAGGCCTTACAGTGTTGTGGCACCAGCACCACCATCACCACCACCACCACAACCAAAGGCCCAATTTTTCAGCCCCTGTTCAACAGGGGCATGCAATTATAATTATTGATCTAATAATTCACAGCAGGGCCCATTGCTGCGCCCACCAAGAGTAACTGTCAGGCCTTACAGTGTTGTGGCACCAGCACCACCATCACCACCACCAAAGGCCCAATTTTTCAGCCCCTGTTCAGCAGGGGCATGCAATTATAATTATTGTTCGAATAATTCACAGCAGGGCCCGTTGCTGCGCCCACCAAGAGTAACTGTCAGGCCTTACAGTGTTGTGGCACCAGCACCACCATCACCACCACCACCACCACCACCACCAAAGGCCCAATTTTTCAGCCCCTATTCAACAGGGGCATGCAATTATAATTATTGATCTAATAATTCACAGCAGGGCCCATTGCTGCGCCCACCAAGAGTAACTGTCAGGCCTTACAGTGTTGTGGCACCAGCACCACCATCAAAGGCCCAATTTTTACTACCACTGATCAACAATTATATGTTATTACAATTCCTGATATAATAGTTGACAGCAGGGCGTTCCAGCACCCACCAAGAATAACTGTGAGTGCTTTCAGTGTTGTGCCAACACCAACACCTAAGGGGCCAATTTCTGCAGAGTATATACGGCAGGTCCCTACTTTCAAACATCCAACTTACAAACGACTACTACTTGCAAACGGAAGAAGACAACAGGAAGTGAGAGGAAATCTACCCCTTGGAAGGAAAATTCTCTCCTGTAAGAATTAATATGGGAGAAAGGTGTCTCCTCTCTACTGATGCTTTATCACCAATCCTTGTTTCAATAAAAACACCACATTTCAAAAACAGTTGTCATTGGGACACAAAGTGAGGTGAAATGTTCTGAACAGGGGCACAGACAGCAAAAAAAATGTGACAGGGGTGATAACCCTTCCCTATGTTTTACAAAAAGCTAAAAAAAAGGAATTTGGCATGGAGCTCCACTTAAACAATGCAGCTGTTCAAAATTACAAACAGATTCTACATAAGAACAAACCTACAGTCCCTGTCTTGTATGCACCGCCTGTATACGGCTGTTCAGAGTATATAGGGCCTTTTTTATTTTGTGTGCGGGGTTCCCCTTAATATCCATACAAGACCCAAAGGGGCTGGTAATGGGCTGGGGTAGGGGGGGGGGGGGGTTGATGGGGTAGCTATGCCATTTTTCCTAAAGATTTTCATCCATATTACCAGGACCAGACATTGCATTAAAGCCGCAAGCAGTTTTAAATGGCTTTTTTTCCTTTAGAAATGTTATTTTGTGCAGGGACAGTTCTAAACACGGGAAACACGTGGCACTTCACAGGCATACTTTAGACACCCCTCAGGTACAATATTTAAAGGAATATTTGACTTTTTTTTTTTCACTTTATGCATCATTAAAATGACTGCTCCCGGAAAACGTCCGTTTTTAAAACTTATTTTTGCATTGATACATGTCCCCTGGTGCAGAACCCGGGTTCCCAAACTCTGTTTCGGACAATAACATGGATAATAGTCGTTATAATTAGCACTTTAGAATCCGAACCATTGTATTTAATAGGGTTCTAATGTTCGTGCGAACTTTCGGTCCGTTCGCGGGTTCTGGTGCGAACCGAACCCGGGGGTGTTCGGCTCATCACTGTTGCTGGTATCTTGGCCCATTCCTCCATGCAGATCTCCTCTAGAGCAGTGATGTTTTGGGGCTGTCGCTGGGCAACACAGACTTTCAACTCCCTCCAAAGGTTTTCTATGGGGTTGAGATCTGGAGACTGGCTAGGCCACTCCAGGACCTTGAAATGCTTCTTACGAAGCCACTCCTTCATTGCCCGGGCGGTGTGTTTGGGATCGATGTCATGCTGAAAGACCCAGCCACGTTTCATCTTCAATGCCCTTGCTGATGGGAGGAAGTTTGCACTCAAAATCTCACGATACATGGCCCCATTCATTCTTTCATGTACACGGATCAGTCGTCCTGTTCCCTTTGCAGAGAAACAGCCCCAAAGCATGATGTTGCCACCCCCATGCTTCACAGTAGGTATGGTGTTCTTTGGTTGCAACTCAGCATTCTCTCTCCTCCAAACACGACGAGTTGTGTTTCTACCAAACAGTTCTACTTTGGTTTCATCTAACCATATGACATTCTCCCAATCCTCTTCTGGATCATCCAAATGCTCTCTAGCAAACCTCAGATGGGCCCGGACATGTACTGGCTTAAGCAGGGGGACACGTCTGTCACTGCAGGACCTGAGTCCCTGGCGGCGTAGTGTGTTACTGATGGTAGCCTTTGTTACGTTGGTCCCAGCTCTCTGCAGGTCATTCACTAGGTCCCCCCATGTGGTTCTGGGATTTTTGCTCACCGTTCTTGTGATCATTTTGACTCCACGGGGTGAGATCTTGCGTGGAGCCCCAGATCGAGGGAGATTATCAGTGGTTTTGTATGTCTTCCATTTTCTAATTATTGCTCCCACAGTTGATTTCTTCACACCAAGCTGCTTGCCTATTGCAGATTCAGTCTTCCCAGCCTGGTGCAGGTCTACAATTTTGTTTGTGGTGTCCTTCCACAGCTCTTTGGTCTTCACCATAGTGGAGTTTGGAGTGTGACTGTTTGAGGTTGTGGACAGGTGTCGTTTATACTGATAAAAAGTTCAAACAGGTGCCATTAATACAGGTAATGAGTGGAGGACAGAGGAGCCTCTTAAAGAAGAAGATACAGGTCTGTGAGAGCCAGAAATCTTGCTTGTTTGTAGGTGACCAAATACTTATTTTCCACCATCATTTGCAAAAAAAATTCTTTCCAAATCAGACAATGTGATTGTCTGGATTTGTTTCCACATTTTGTCTCTCATAGTTGAGGTATACCTATGATGACAATTACAGGCCTCTCTCATCTTTTTAAGTGGGAGAACTTGCACAATTGGTGGCTGACTAAATACTTTTTTGCCCCACTGTATGCTGTGTGTGTACATATGCATTGACGGTGTCAATAGGGCAAAGATTGGTGTCAGGGTGCCAGTCGTTTTTTTTATTTTTATTTTTATTTTTTTTATATTTTTTTACAATTTTTTTTTAACAATTTTTTAAGAGCCCTGTGGGGGGGGGGGCTTTGGTGAAATATTAGGGGTCTAAACAAGGGGAATCTGCACCACATGGGATGATTAGGGTGTGCCCAGTCACACCCATCACACCCTCTGTGATTGCTACTATACTAAATTTCATCAACAAACTTTCAATACAGTGGAACAGTGTTTCTGAGTATTTCCGAACAGCTTTGAACGTCTCCGAGTGTCACTGGCGACCACGCACCTCTGGCCAAATGCGGTACCGCACACCGCAGAGGCTTGATTCCTGCTCGTTTTGAGAGACAACACTCGCAAACCAAGTCAGGATTAAAAAAAAAATGTGCTTGTATTGCGAAACGCTCGTTAACCGTGTTACTCGCAATCCAAGGTTCCACTGTATTTAAATTTGTTTTTTTTAATAATACCTGATGATCCTCCCAAAAAAAAGTCCTTGTTCAGGCCCTTCCTGTCATAGGGTGACAATGCTCTGTTTCCGTCTCCCAATTGCACTCCTGTGTTGCCACTAGGGATGACCTGGGGTGTGTTGAGATCCTAGTCCGAACCTACGTGAGTAAGCCCACCAAGAAGCTTTCACCTGTACTGGTCCAATCATCTGCAGCCAGGGCATTCCCCGAACCGCAGTCAATAGCTAAGCCAATGATTGGTGCAGTGGGTTCTGACTAGGATCCAAACATGCCCAAGCTCATCCCTAGTTGTGTCATATGGGCTTTTTATGGAGACCACTAGTGGTCTTTCACTACACCTTACACACCTCCCTATTTTTTGACATGGGAATGAGGGACACCTATTAGAAAAAGTATGTAGTCGCTTAACCACTTGCTTACTGGGCACTTTTACCCCCTTCATGTCCAGGCCAATATTCAGCTTTCAGCACTGTCACACTTTGAATGACAATTGCACGGTAACGCAACACTGTACCCATATGAAATTTGTGTCCTTTTTTTCACACAAATAGAGATTTCTTTTGGTGGTATTTAATCACCGCTGCATTTTTACTAAATAAATTATTGAAGACCGAAAAAAAATTGTGGCAACCTATTGGCAGCACTGATGGGCATTGTTAGGACTGCACTGATAATCAAGACACTGATAATTAGTGCCCTGATTTTCAGTGTACATGTCCCTTTTAGAGAAGCCGGTTATCGGCTCTCTTCTCCTCTCCTCTCCTCATGATGTCAGCATGGGGAAAGGAGTGCCGATAACCCGCTTCTATTTACATACGTGATCAGCTGTAATTGGACACAGCTGATCACATGGTAAAGAGCCGCTGATTGGCTCTTTACCATAATCTGTGATCAGCAGTGTCCTCTGGACACTGTCAACACAGAGTGCGTTGCCCGCGCCCCGCTGCTGTTGTGCGTCGGGCGCGATCACGTCATATGACGGCCTTCCAGAACTAGCTGGCCGTGCTGTAGCCGTCATTTGGCTATAGCGCAGTCGACAAGTGGTTAAAGGAGAATTTCACAAAAAAATTATTGGTTAAACCCACAAAAGCTTTTTTACCATCACTATTCGTTTATATTGGCTCTTGGAATTTACAAATGCAGCAATATAAAAATTGGATGAAAGGTTTAGCATTGTAAAACACTTTTTTGATAGATAAGTAGTGCATGTTATATACAACTATATAGATCAGATCAAAATGAGGGACATATGAGGAGGAAAGAGGGACTTTATTCTGAATGAGGGACAGTCCCTCGAAACCAGGGACAGTTGGGAGATAAGCTTACACCAGCTATTCTGAACCAGGTGTCCAGAGGTTCCCGGAGCTGTGGCTGGTTGACCTCCGATCCAGTGGTTCCTCCATAAATACTAGGGCCATTGCCACTTTGCAGAGCCAACAGAATGGCACCAATGATTTTTTTTTATTTACCTGTAAAAGTGGCACTCTGACCACCATTGTGAGGGTGGTGTTCTTCCCACCAGCCACCAATGAAAGGGACATTTGTCCTACTAATCCTCACTGAATTGGTTTTAGTAGGGGTTCCGCAAGACCTGAAAACGATTTTAAAGTGGTATTGAACTGAAAAATGGAAAAACCATTGACAGGCAGGGCTTTAAAGGGAGAACAGACCCTTATGGTCTATTTTGTCACAAATGTCTCCCCCTGCCTGTCATCAGTAACATGATCTGAGCCACACATATACGCAGATCAAACCACATTTATGGCACCTGCTTTGTGCCGTGGACTCCTGTGTGCATGCTTGGGGGTGACGTCAATGCAGCCCAGCCATTTAAGCAGCCAAAGAGATGGAACCCAGAAGAAAGACCAGGTGCAGATGGAAGTGTTTGGGACGAGCGGGACTTAGGAGCACTGACAGTGCAGTACTGAGGGCTCCATCATTTATCAGCCATTTGTTTTTCTACTACTGCTTTTGAGTGGTGATAAAGGAAAAAGGTTGTAAAAAAAACCGTTTAAAACTGCCCCCCCCCCCTGATAGGCTGCACTGATGAGGCGGCACTGGTGGCCACTGATGAGTTAAGGAGTGCCAATCACCGGCTTCTATTTACATCCATGATCAGCTGTGATTTGACACAGCTGATTATGTTGTAAAGAGCCGCTGATTGGCTCTTTCTCTCCAATCTCCTCTGGACACTGCAGTCACAGAGCGTTCTGCCCGCACCCCACAGCGGGCACTGATCGTCATATGGATGCTGCATCTGTTCCCCGCTACTTCTAAGACCGAGAACTGAGCAATGAAAGTCCTCTAATAACTAAGTTCTCGGTCTTTGGTGATCAGAATGCCATGAGTATCAGTTACCGACACTCTGCTCTGCCCCTCCAGTGCTCACTAGGGGGGGGGGCTTTGAAGGGGGTGGGAGTGGCTTGCTTAGCAGTCGGTCAGGCACCTGGGTGGATCCTGACATTAAAGTAGGGATCCCTCCAGAGTCTGGACCAGCTGAGTGACATCAGATGACTGCGGACTTTAGCCCACTGTCGGCTGAATCTGAATCTGAGTCACAAAAGCAGTTTTGGTACAAGATCATCTAGAGCTCAGGGAAAACATACCAAACTCTGCCCGCCCCCCCCCCCCAAAGATGTATGAGCAATATGTGTCAGCAAACCCCCCCCCCTCCAGGAATGGAGCACTAATCCAAATTTCCCCTTCTCCCAGTACAAATCTGCCCCCCTCTATCCCTCCTCCAAGCTCAAATCCTCTCTTACCCTCAAAAAATCCCTCCTAGCACAAATCCTTTACCCTTCACATTCCCCTCCTTCCCAGTACAAATCCCCCCCCCCCCCACACAATTTCCACTTCTAGCACAAATCCCCCGCCCCCAATTATCCCTACTAGCACAAATACCCCCCCCCCCCCCAAAAAAAAAGGAAAACAATCCCCTCCTAGCACAAATCCATTTCCCCCACTACCCTATTGCCTCTGCTAGCACAAACATTCAAAATCTTCCCTCCTGGTACAAATCCTCTTCCCCCCCATCCCAACACCAATACCCTCCGAATCACCATCCCTAGCACACCCACAAATTTCCCCTTCTAGAACAATTCTTACCCGCTGCCACCCCCCAAATTCCCCATCCCAACACAAATCTCCCCCTCCAATCTCTCCGTTGTGCCCCCCCCCACATCACATGATACCACAGTGCCCAAGGCAGCTGTCCCTCCTGCCCACCCCTTGTCCTGGACTCCTGGGCCTGCACAGGAGTGCAGAACCAATGCACTCCTGTGACTCACAGGAGAAGTAGGGCCAAAAGATCCGGGGTAAAAAGGGTGAGAAAGCTGCCTTACACCATTAGAAACCCATCCTGGGAAATGCCATGCCGCCATCGCTGGAGTGCATGCAAGCTTGGCATGACGTCAAAGAGGCTGCAGAAGATCTGCATCGCTGAGACATAACAAAGGAGGTAAAAGGGCAAAAACTGTATTTTTAATTCAAAATTGCTAGTTATTTTCAATACACAGCACTCTAGCAAACTAAATGTTATAGAGTTGGGGTTTACATCTACTAAAACTCAAAAGTAGATTTTGGTTGCCTTTTTTTTTTTTTCTTCTTCTGCTAAATATTTGCAACTGCTGAGGGCACTAACAAAGCAGGGTAGTTATCCACTAGAGCACAGGCCAATCTTAAACAAGAAAGGAATCAAATTATCTGCTCCACAATAAGCCCTGGTGCATCTCTTGGTGAAATGGCTTTAAACACACAGTGCAGCTGCCTGTATAATGGGATTAATTGCATAGTGGAGCGTGTTAGAGAAGTGTGTGTAAAATCACTGAGCAAGAGAATCATTGGCTACTGTTCAAAAAGCTACACCTGCATCTTCTAAATGGTCATTTTCTAACAAGGCGTAATTACCCGAAATATATTCAGCCGAGCAAATGTAATAATAAGCCCAGCCATTTTGACAGAAATTATTCCATCTTTCATTAGCCGATGGACAAAACCGCACTTTTAATCCTTGGCTCCTATTTTCACCTCTTAGTCTTTGTCTGTCCCTTTATTACCACCATTATTGGCTCCTAAGACCCCTTCTATGTAATCACTGCTATTTTTAAGCCCCTGAAACTGCTATACCGGGCAGATATCTCTTTTCTTTGTGGCCTTCCTTTTAGTGAACCTTGCTTCCGCAAATGAAAGTGTTTTAAAAACCAAGACCAAAAATGTCAGAAATTGGAGCTTGCCAGTCCTAGGATGCGGTGGCTGCATTCGTTTTCTACCTTTTCCCGTCAAGTTCCTCCACCCCAAACTCGCTCATCCATGTCTTTATGGACTTTGCTTTGTGCACTGGTGCGCAGTCATGTTTCTAACAGAAAGGGGACATCCCCAAACTGTTCCCACAAAGTTGGAAGCATGAAATTGTCCAAAATCTTTTGGTATGCTGATGCTGACGCCTTAAAGCCCTGTACACACGATCGGTTTTACCGATGAAAACAGTCCGATGGACTTTTTTCATCGGACAAACCGATCGTGTATGGGACCCATCTGTCTTTTTTCCATCGGTGTTAAAAAATAGAACATGTTTTAAATTTTTGGATCAAAAACCGATAGCAAATTCCGATCGTATATGGGCAAGTCCATCGGATAAAAAACCCACGCATGCTCAGAATCAAGTCGACGCATGCTCAGAAGCATTAAACGGCTCATCGGACTGTTTTACGTCACCGCATTTGGAACGGTCGGTTTTTAGACTGATGGTGTGTAGGCAAGACTGATGGAACTCAGCTTCATCGGATTTCCGATGGACAAAACCATCGGATTAGAAACCATAGGATATCCGATCATGTGTACGAGGCTTAAGAGTTCCCTTCACTGGAACTAAGGGGCCAAGCTCAACCCCTGAAAAACAACCCCACACCATAATCACCCCTCCACCAAATGATATGGACCAGTGCACAAAGCAAGGTCCATAAAGACATGGATGAGCGAGTTTGGGGTGGAGGAACTTGACTGGTCTGCACAAAGTCCTGACCTCAACCCGATAGAACACCTTTGAGGTGAATTCGAGCGGAGACTTCAAGTCAGGCCCTCTAGGTCACCCACATCAAATTCTCTGCAGCCATTACCTTTTTTACCACCACCCCTCTCTTTAGAATGTAAGCTCTACAAGCAGGGCCCTCCTGTACCTTTTGTATTGAATTGTACTGTAATTGTGTTGTCGTCCCCCCCCCCATTGTAAAGCACTGCGTAAACTGTTGGCGCTATATAAATCGTGTATAATAATAATAATAATAATTAGTGCCTGACCTCACAAATGCGCCTCTGGAAGAATGGTCAAACATTCCCATAGACACACTCCTAAACCTTGTGGACAGCCTTCCCAGAAGTGTTGAAGCTGTTATAGCTGAAAAGGGTGGACCAACTCAATATTGAACCCTACGGACTAAGACTGGGATGCCATTAAAGTTTATGTGCGTGTAAAGGCAGTCGTCCCAATACTTTTGGTAATATAGTGTATTTTATTAGGGTGACTACCTGTGTGCTAATAGAAAACTCCTTCCACCTTTATCTGACGTGCATCTAGTAGATTTAAAATGGTTTGTCACGTGTAGCTTTGTTATGTAAGCAGTCGTGTTACCTTTTTTCCGTTAATATCGGATGTAGATAAAAATGACCAACCATTGTTCCCCGTAATAAAAAGGGGTTTTAATCAAAAGAAACATAAGATGCAGCTCAGCACCAGACAGAAGACTATATGAAAAGGTATATTTAAAGGACCATTTTACCTTGAAGTTGTCCTTTAATAAATAACCCTTGGGCTTGGTTCACACTGCGTCACAGCAGGGGTACTGTGCTTTCTGGTTCACCGTTTCAGGTCCGATTTCAAACCGAATTTTGGCCTGAATTCAGACCTGAAACGGACCAAAAGACGCACAGAGCCCTGTGCAAATTCGCACCAGAGCCGCATCAGAGATATGTGAACCGGCTCCATAGAGAGCCGGTCACAATCTCCTGCTATTGCAAATTGGATGGAATTCGATGCAGGGATCCCGCATCCAATTCACAATAGTGTGAACGCAGCCTTACCCCCTGAATACAGCCCACCTGGGATAATACATAACTCTTTCTACAGCAATATTTCCTACAACCTGGCTCTTCTTCATACTGTGCCCCATTCTTTCCTATGGATAAGCTGTACATTGAGGGATCACTTGTGGCCACCATGAGTAAAGCTTAACTAGAGGAATGAACAAGGCCAGGGTGCACATGCGCAGTGTGACAGAACCCACTGTCACTGTGTGTTTTGGAAGGGGCTGTGGACTGTCCTCCTACCCACAGACTATGGCCCAGCAGAGAACGGGAGATTTGGAGGGAAATTTGCTGTCTCCTACCACCTGGCAAAGATGCCACCTCCAGACATTTGTGTCTGCGGTCGCTGGTTTATCGGAACCAGGTGAACGCGGTATCTGTGGCTGGGCTTGTGGAGTCGTTTCCGGCTACCTAAACCTATTGGCCCGGCTGGGCTAAATATATACTTTTATTCCACAAATAATGTACTTTTAGCTGATAAAGGAAATACAAGATGGCGATATTCCCAAAGCGTGGGGCTACGAGACTTGGGGACAAAATGGCATTGAGGTAATGTAATGTATTGTAATGCTTGCTACATCCCTTCTCTCCCCCCCCCCCCCTCTTGTTGCTGTGTTTAATTGTGTTGGGTCATGGCATGTAGACAAAGGTCTGGAGACACCTCCCAGTAAGTGATGTGTAAGAAGGGGCTGCCTGCTTATCATAATCCCTTTATGTGTTTCAACTGTAGTTGTTTGAATACACAAGTGTTGAGTTTCCATTGGTTCTTCCTTGTCCCCTACCCCCTCTATGACAAGGCTAAGGGGAGTGTCCCTAACTGTGTTTAAAAGTGTATGTTTGGTACTTAATAAAGAGTTTATGCTCTGCATGTTTAACCCTTCACACCTGTGTGACTTGTCTCGTGATTGAGGGGTTAAGGGCTGGTTATGGCGAGTCTGCAGGCTGCATTTGGAGGACAGGAGACACAGGTCTGGCGGAGGTTCCCATACGGGGTATCCGAGATCCGTCACACGCAGTATTATGAGGATCCGATCAGGACTGGATCAGGAAATAAGGTAATACTTATCCCAGATGGACTGTACTCAGCAGGGTGGGATCTTAAAAAGTGAAATTGTCATATAAAGTGTATTTAAAGACAAAATTGTTTGTATTTCTTGCCTCTGGATAAGGTATAGAAGGAGTAAAACCCCTTCCAGATTTGTACTGCTGAAGAGCTTTATGCTTTCTATTTGTTCTGTGACCATAATCAAACTCCCCCAACTATCCTGGATTCTGCGGGAATTTCAACACATCCCCGGCATCCTGTGGATCTGGGTTGTGTCTCGGAGCCAAGTGCTCCAGCACTCACCTCCAACTCTCTGCAGACTCTATAAAGCAAAGTGATCTCCTACGAGGCAGGAAAGAGCAACAGTGGACCACATGGCTTTGCCTTCCTCAGATGTCCCTGTGCTTTAAAGTTTCAAACTTTGGACATAGCAGATCCAAAAAAATCACTGATTAAAGTACATCTGAGTAGGGTACAAGCTAAGGAGAGAGTATTCAGAGCTTATATACAAAGAGGGAGGCATATAGGCCTCCATCCATGGAGTCCAGATATTACAAAATGTAGTCAGGGTATCATTTTGTAGCGCTGTAAGTTGCTCTAAAGTAATAATATGTTGAACCAGGGCCTTGACCTCTGCAAAAAGGATGGTAGGAAACCTCCATGCATAGGCCAAAGGGCACTAGTTTTGGTTAGCTGTACAAATCTCAGTTTTTTTTCTATTATGGAGAGCCTTGTAGAGGTCTTTTTCAGAATGGGACACCAACTACCATGTACAAAATAGTGTACTACCATTTTGCCCTAGGCCATTCCAACTAGATGTGCCATCTGACAGCCACAAAAGCAAAGGGCTGATTAGTAGACTTGTGCACAACGGAAAAATTTGTTTAGTTTCGGTTCGTTTCTTTTCGGTCCTGTTGATTCGCAATCGTTCGTAATTTTGCTAGACGGGATTTTTCGTGTTCGGACTAATTCGTATTTTCGCAAGCGACATTTTTCGTTGAATTGGAATGATTCGTATTAATGTAAGCCTTATTTTTAGTTGATTTATAATTCGTACTCTCGGTAGAGTACATTGTTTTTCGTTGATTCTGGACACAACTCCTACTTTCGTAACTTTTTTTGGGTTTGTTGATTCGTAATTTTCCGTGTCTCTCTCACAACGACGCTGCCTATTATGCCTAATGTGCTTCGAATGGATTTGTACTTTTCTAAATACATAGCGGTTATTTGTAGCGATTCGAAATCTCGTATTTTACTTTCGTTTTTTATACTGTACACCATTTTGAGTTCAGCACAGTGAGGGAGAAGCAGAGAGCAGAGCAGAGTGTTATTGTGCTTCGAATAGATTCGTACATTCGTAACTTTTTTCATAACGAATGCGATATATTTGCGATATAATTTATTTCGGATTCGGTTTTATTCGTAATTGCTTTGTTCGGAAATTCGAATGCTTCCGAATGTCCGAAAGTTGCTAAATTCGGACAAATTTTGATTAGTTACGAAACTAATTGCACAAGCCTACTGATTAGCCAAGGACAGGACGGGAGATCTACAAGGTGACTAAATACCAATGTAGCATAGGCTTGTAGTTGACTTCAACTGCAAGAACATTAGCAGAATTGCGAGTGGTAGATATCCAGTTTTCTTGCCACTACCTCCAAGGGTCTCTCTCCCACTTCCTCACATAAAGAGGTAACTCATCCTGCAGGTAGGCAAGAAGTAGTCAGTCATTAATAAGATATCCCTACCAATCAGTTCTAAACTTACCTTGGAAGTTTAAGTATAGTTTGTGTTGCTGGTTTCAGAGAGAGAGAGAGGAAGTTATGAATCACTGGCTTCATGAATTACAAGCCAACTGCTTTCCTACTGACCCTGTGATGTGGTCTGTGGATGCAGTGGAATATAATGGTTTCATGTTAGGGTAAATTAAGCTAAAGCTCAACCCTGGGCACCATCATTTCCATAGCCTGAAGTATATGAAAACCCTTACAATGAACCACTTTTATTTGGTTCCTTTAGGTCTTTTCAATATACAGTACCTTTAAAATGGAATTGTTGAATATGTTTGGTAAATTAAAAAAATACCTATTGATCCTGTTATGAAATCATAGAAGCTGATAACGTCCTGTGCTCTCAGGTGGGGTTCTCAGCTATCTCTGAGGATCACACAGCCACACTTCTCTATTCTATGGAGAATAGGAAAGGTGTAAGGTTCCGTAGTCCAATCTTGTTTATATTGTTCTGATACAGAATGGTGAGTGAGGGTTGTTACTATCGAACAGGAAGTGTGTTACTGACAAGGTGAACAGAAAAGAAAGCCAGGAAAAAGAAAACAAATGCAGCCACCACATCTAAGGACAGGTCAGCTGCTGCATATTAAAGTGGTTCTAAAGGCTAAAGGTTTTTTTTATCTTCATGCTTTCTATGCATAAAGGTAAAAACCTTAAATGGTCAAACCCCCCCCCCCCCCCCCAATACTCACCTAAACCCTATCTAGATCCAGCGATGTGTACGGGAACCTCGGCTGTCCTTCACTGTTTTATATATTGCTAATAGTGCCCTGTATATTAGTCTATGATAATGCTGTGTCCAATCTATTTTGTGTTCACCCAGTTATCCATTGACCTTATTCACAACACATTAAGTTACTGTTTACATTTAATTGGTGTTTGTCTCTTCTATTTGGCAGCTCCTAAAGGGGCAGCACTACATAGGGAAAGGAGGAGGCAGGTAAGTACTACTAGCTCTGTTACTTTTACTGGATAGATTGCATTTACATAGTTAGGTTTATAAAGGGGGTTATTGGGGGGTTGAAGGTCCATTTTAAGCTATGGAAAATATGGTGCCCGGAGTTGGGCTTTAAAGAAGAACTCTGGCTTGGCTTCAAAAGTTTTTTCAGTGTTCTGCCCCTGGGGCCAAAGTACATGTAGTGCTTTGTCCTATGTTTCTACAGGCTGGCTTTGTAAGCCTAGCTAGGAGGTTGGAAAGGACACCCCCATCTTCTCACAGTCATCTGACATATTAACTAGGAGAAGGTTGTTTGTTAACCGGCTTGTGTCTCGGCTCCAAGCACGGGCCTAAAACAAGAGACTGTAAGAGGAATGCAGAAGGAGGGGGGAGTATCAGCCTCCCATCCCTCTGCATTCCTCTTGCCACCATTTGTCTTGGATAAGTGCTTGAAGCCAAGACAAAAGCCGGTAATCAAATAGCCTTCTCCTTGCTAGCTACATGGTCAGACAGCTACAGGGAAAAGAGAGGGTGTCCTGCCAGACCTTGTAGCTAGGCTTACAGAAGCTTGTGGGGCAAGGACTGGTTATCATCCAGCCCAGCCATTCTCAACCAGGGTTCCGTGGAAACCCTAGGGTTCCTCCAGAGGTGGCTAGGGGTTCCTTGAGCTGTGGCTGATTTACCTCCTATTTGATGGTTCCTACATAGTTCTGAGCCAATGCCACTTGGAGGAGCCATTGGTAAGACACCAATGATCTTTACAGCTCTCTGTAAGGGGGTAATTCTTACCACTACTGTTAAAAGGGGCATTCTTCTCATTGACCACCAATGTAAAGGGCATTGTTCCCACTGAGCCCCAATGAATAATTTTATCAAGGGTTCCCCGAGATCTAAAAATTTTAAGGGTTCCCCTGGGGTAATAAGGTTGAGAAAGACTGATCCAGCCTTTTCCTTGTTAGCTACGTTGTCCAACGGCCATGGGTGTCCAACCATGTAGCTAGAATTACAGAGCACATAGAATCATGGGACAAAAAACTGAGATGAAAGTTCTTCTTTAACTTTTTTTTTTAGCGCAATTGCTGTGTTTTCCGGATAGCATTAATAGGTCACTGATTGGTTTCAAAACCGTTGATGCTTGGAACGGCTTTTTAATTTCTGTCAATGCCTTTGCCATACGTCTCTCGAGAAACATTGTACGAGTAAACAATGCTTGTTCATTAAACTTCTGCCAAATTCGAAGCGATGATTATAATGCTGACATGTAAAACAAAAGTGATTTCGATGACGTCTGTTGCCCAGAAAACATTCGGTGGAAGTTGTGTGTGTGTAAGCTAAAGCATCAACCAATCCAGAATAAATAAGCAGACGGCCTGCTACCCGGTGTGAAACCAAAGGTAACGTTCGTGCGCAGTCGCTCTGTTTTGAAGTTGGAAGGAGGCTGCAGGTGTTTAGGCAGGTGTCAGCATTTGGCATATATTAGATAATTCTATTTATTTATATAGAAAGGGGCTTGTGTAAATCAAATATAAAATCTTAGCACTCCGAAAGGGTTGCCAAGTTTAATTCAACAACGTTCTGGAATCCCGCCCAGAATTCGCTCAGCACATGTTACTGCGGAATCTTTTCAGTCTGACGTCTGTCACGCAAGATTCTCCTTTTAAGAATGGCAATAATTCCGCAGTAACTCCTTAAAGAGAATGTTTTAATAATTCTTTATTATTTTGGTTAGGCTTAGAAAAATAAAATGCACCCTTTCCCAGTGGATGTATGCATATATGTAGCAGCACGGCGATGGGCTTTAATGCTGTGTTGCCACATACACTCACCGGCCACTTTATTAGGTACACCTGTTCAATTGCTTGGTAACACAAATTGCTAAACAGGCAATCACATGGCAGAAATTCAATGCATTGAGGCATCTAGACGTGGTGAAGGCGACTTTCTGAAGTTCAAACCGAGCATCAGAATGGTGAAGAAAGGGGATTTAAGTGACTTTGAATGTGGCATGGTTGTTGGTGCCAAAAGGGCTGGTCTGAGTATTTCAAAAACAGCTTCAACTCTTCTGGGAAGGCTGTCGACAGGGTTTAGGAGTGTGTCTATGGGAATGTTGACCATTCTTCCAGAAGAGCATTTGTGAGGTCAGGCACTGATGTTGGACAGGTCAATCAAGTTCCTCCACCCCAAACTCGCTCATCCATGTCCTTATGGACCTTGCTTAGTGCACTGGTCCAAATCATTTGGTGGAGGGGGGATTATGATGTGGGGTTGTTTTTCCAGGGTTGGGCTTGGCCCCTTAGTTCCAGGGAACACCAAGACATATTTCATGCTCCCAACTTTGTGGGAACAGTTTGGGGATGGCCCATGTAGTTCTTGATGACTTAAAAGGTCTCTCCCACTATAGTACCAAATATCTGCCCAAACACAACTCATTCCCGAAGCAGAAAGAGACCAAGAGAAGGAAATAGTGAATAGAATCTCTGATAGACTGCAAGAGGTGAACAACCGATGGTAAACTGTTACATTTCAAACAAAATCATCATACTGGTTCTCATAAGACCTAGGATAGAATTATATTTATACGACAACTCAGCTGTTATGCATATGAATGGTGTTGGTCATTTGGAGTTAACACCTAATTGCATTGACACATTACTTGTATGCTGCTTTCATTAGTGAGCAAAGAAGGCTGCATAAAAAGACCCATGATGATGTCATGATGGCGAAACCATTGTTCCTATTGTGTTCAGAAATAGAATCCAATCAGATGGTCATGTGACTCATGCCAAGCATCAGTGGAGTAGGTTTGGACTTTGGAAGGTTGTTTGAAATACAGGCCTAGAAGATGAGGAAAATGGGTAGTGATGGTAAAGATAATCTTTGTTCTTTCCAGCCATTGCAACATTTCAAGTGGGATATTTACAGAGAAGATCATCACATATTCACAAAAACAATGGGGTTGATTTACTAAAGGGTAATCCACTCTGCACTGCAAGTGCACTTGTAAGTACAGTCACTGTAGATCACTGTAGATCTGAGGGGAAGCTCTGAAATGAGGGGAAGCTCTGCTGATAAATAACCCCCAATGTGTTTGTTCCATTCAGTGGATCACAATTAAAAATAGTGTGAAAAATGATAATTTTTTAATTCTTTTTAGCAAATATTCAATTTGCAAAAAGGCGTGTATGACGGGCCTCTGTTACTAAATTGCACCTGTGACTAAAGCCGGGTACACTCGGGCCAAATGTCGGGAGACAACAGCCAGTTAAAAAAACAAATCCAACATTCTGCCCGTGTGCATGCTGGAAAACCAGCATCCGACCAACTCCCGATCAGCGCTCTCAGCCAATGGTAGTGTTGGTAGTGTTCTGGCGGGGGGGGGGGGGCGTCCCCCTGTCAGAACACAATAGCTCAGCGGGGGAGATCACTGAACTAACCTCACAAAAACGAGGTTTAGGGAGAGTTGTTCTGTAATGCCCTGTACACACAATAGTTTTTTCCGATGAAAAAAGTCTGATGGACTTTTTTCATCTGAAAAAAATATCGTGTGTGGGCCCCATCGGACTTTTTTCCATCGGTGAAAAAAAATAGAAAGTGTTTTAAATTTTTTCGATGGGGAAAAAAAAACGATAGGAAATTCTGATCGTCTGTGTGGAACTCCAACGGAGAAAAAACCCACGCTTGCTCAGAATCAAGTCTACGCATGCTCAGAAGCATTGAACTTTTCTCAGGTCGTCGGAGTGTTTTACGTCACCCGCGTTTTGGACGGTCAGAATTTTGTCTAATGGTGTGTATGCAAGACTGATGGAAGTCAGCTTCATCGTAATTCCGATGGAAAATTCCATCGGATTTTATTCCATCGGAAATCCGATCGTGTGTACAGGGTATAAAGGAACATTTTTTATTTTAACCACTTGCCGCCAAATCCCGTACCTGGTACGTCATTTGACTTTAAGTGGTTATACCAGGGTGATGCCTGCTGCAGCAGGCATCACCCCCCGGTACAGTTTTTTTAGAGCCGATGGTCTAATTTCTTGTAATAGCAATTGGAGCAGCCAACGAGACGCTCAATTACTAATACAAGCAGCGGGAGAAGACGTTCCCCGGTGCCTTTTGTGGTTCTCCCATCCCACCAGGAGACCCAAGCTACTAGTTGGTACGTCTGTCGGCTAGTCGGAGACCCATACAAAGCCAGAATCAGCTTTGATTGGGTCTCCGCTATGGTAATACGGAAGCGATGACATGACATAAATATGAACGGTGCTATTTTTTGAAAATAAAAAGTATTCAAAAACAAATTTTGGAGTTTTGAATGCTTTCAAGTGCTTTCAAGTCTTGTAGACCCCAGATCCCTCTATAAAGAGTACCTGTCGCATGTCTATTGCTGTCACTGTTTACGTTCCTTGTGACAGCAATAAAAGTGATAAAAAAATGATAAAAAAAAATTATAATTAATCACCTAGCTCGCAAAAGGTGAACGCGTGTGTCGGTCCTTCACACATGAAAACGGCGATCGTCCCACATGTGTAAGGTATTGCCATGAGCGTCAGATCATGGGCAGTATTTCTAGCACCAGACCTTCTCTATAAATTGAAAAGGCTTTTAAAGCATTGCCTATGGATAGTAAAACTTACGTCATTTGTGGCCGTTGCCTGGGCGTGCACAATTTTAAAGCTTGACATGTTTGGTATCTATTAAGGAAATGGTGTAAATAACCCTGCGCTGCCAATATACAGATTAGCGGCTAACATGGCTGATTGAAAAAAGCTAGAAAAGAAGTGGATATATTATGTGTAGCGCTTATACAAAATGAGAAATTTAACCCAATTAATGTATGATGGTGAGTGGATATACCACTAAAAAGTGATGCGCTCACTGTGACAAAAACAATAATTATGATGCAAAATTCATGCAAAATTAAATATGAAAAAAACTAAAGTCCATAGATAAATAAGTATAAAGTCCACTAAGTGCCGATAAGATGACTGAGAAGAAGGAACATCAATAACTTCCAAGTGACTCTTGTAGGCAAAAAATCGTGACACCTTGTATAGGATGTGCAGACCCACCACCGGTAGAAGTGTGAGCTTACCATAGGGAATGGACTCAGGGGAACTTACGTCTACGTGAGCCGAACAGGCATAGGTTGTTATAACCAATGAAGTAAAAGCTGGAAAGTCCTCAATGGATATATCTCGTAGCCTCCAGACATTCGTAGGAACAAAATCACTGAATCCACAGGGAAAATGGTTTTGGGTACGTAATGTGAACTTGCCCCCAGTTTAAATCAATGGTATAAGGAGATAAAAGAAGAAGATGGCCACATCGTGTAATCTCGTTTTTAAGAGGTAAAACAAAATTTATTGCAGCTATTAAACTTACATTTAGCTGGAATTTCAAGCGGTTGTATAAAAATAAGGCGGCAGTGGAGTCCTCCGACGCGTTTCGAGTTAATACACTTCATCTGCGGTGTCCCTCCACTGCAGCCCTCTACAATTGATAAAAATATTGACCTCAATAATGAGAGTCCAGCTCACCGTGTCATGCCGGCATCCTAGCAGATCACTTCCGGTATTCAAAAAATGGTGGAACGGCGTGCGCTCCATGCCTCCACGTGGTAACGCCGCTTGTGTTCCAAGCCTTCCTATCGTGGCGGATGCGTAGTAAAGTACATACACTCCGCAGCCCGGCTTGGAACGTTATGCCTTTCAAGACTCGTTCTGGAAAGAGACTCTACCGGAAGCATGAACACGCCTCGGACGTCACTTCCTGTGCGGGTCAAGCCTCGATTTGGATGAACTATTTGCGTTCCATAACGCTACGTATATTATGGTGCTCTCATTTCAATGGTTAAGACAGAGCATGGAAACAGGAATAAACTCAAATGTATGTTATACCACAAATGTACAGATAAAAGGAAAATTAAAATAGTATTTGGGTACCATCTATTTAAATATAAAACCCTAAATAATATAATAAAAATTAATCTGGTTTAAGCTATATAGACAAAACTGTAAGCTGTTATGCTCAACCGCGCATAGCGCATGATTGACCCGCTGTCGGATTAATGAAACTATAAAGCCCTGTACACACGATCGGATATCCTATGGATTCTAATCCGATGTTTTTTTCCATCGGAAATCCGATGAAACTGTCTTCCATCAGTCTTGCCCACACACCATCAGTCAAAAAACTGACCGTTTCAAACGCTGTGATGTAAAACACTCCGATGAGCCGAGAAAAATTAAGTTCAATGCTTCTGAGCATGCGTTGACTTGATTCTGAGCATGCGTGGGTTTTTTATCTGATGGATTTCCACACAGACGATCGGATTTTGCTATCGTTTTTTTTCCCCATCGGATAAATTTAAAACATGTTCTATTTTTTCACACTGATGGAAAAAAGACCGATGGGGCCCATTCATGATCGGTTCGTCCGATGAAAACAGTCCATCGGACTGTTTTCATCGATAAAACCGATCCTGTGTACACGGCTTAAGTCTTCCAAATTAATGGAAACTAATACATAACTGGATGATTCATGTCTCTAACTATATAACTAATAAGGATAAGAAAAAGTCGGCTTTGATAAACACATGTGACCATGAGATGGACTCTCATATTATGGTACAGATACCAAACCCATTTGTATATATGACAAAACCCACAAAAATCATAAAATGGCGAATGACATGAAAAAATTGTATGTATAAAAATGATGGTATGTAAAAATAAATTTTGAATTCAACAAAAAACTGATGTGATTACCATAAAAAATGTAAGTGTAAAATAAAATAAAATAAGATGATGAAATAATAAAATAAAATGAAAATAAAAAATTTATGAATAAATAGATAAATGAAATGAAAATATGAACAAAAAATGAAATGTGAATGACTGGTGTTAAATTAAATATAAAATAATGTAGAATAATATAATGCATAATTTAGAGCGGGGACACCCTGATATCAAAGAGAACTCAAGACATAAAGCGTGACACGTTTGGTATCTATTAACTTGGCGTGACATCATCTTTTATATTTTATAAAAAAATCAGGATACCTTAAAAAAGTGTATTTTTTCCCAAAAATTGCATTTGAAAAACTGCTGAGTAGATACTGTATGACATAATAAAAATTGCAAAAACCACCAATTTATTTTCTTTGACTTTTGCCTTAAAAAAAATATATAGTGTTTGGGGGTTCTAAGTAATTTTCTAGCAAAAAATACTGATTGTTACAAGTGAACAAAAAGTGCCATAAATGGCCTGGTCTTCAAACGGTTAATCATCATTATCACTTACCACAAAAAGTAGCCAATATTTTTTTTATTTTATTTTATTTTATTTTATTTTTTTTATTAAATGCTCTCCATAATATCATCCTTTTTTGCCTAAACAGCTGAATTTGCCACCCCTTCAGTGTGCAGTTATGTTGGCTCTGCGGGGGAGTGGCTCACTTACAGACAAAGCTGTTGATTGGACAGCTCCACCTGAACATTACTTCCCCCCAAGGCCCTTCAAATGAAATCATGTGGCCTGGTGCCAAATAGAATCCTAAATTTATCTTTTACATAGTAGGGGATTTTTTCACTCTGTTGAAAAGACTTTTCCTGTCTGAAATCTCAGGGAGTTTTCATAGTGATTGTACGTATGTAGCAGAAGACAAATAGGCTTAAAGTAAAACTATAGGCAAAACTTTTTGCTTCATTTTGAATAGAGTAAGGGAGGATTATAAACCCTGTCAGATTTATTTTTTCGCCATCTGTGTCCCATTTGGGGAGATTTCCCTTCACTTCCTGTCCCATAGCCAAACAGGAAGTGAGTGGAAATCTCTGCAAAATAAGGGACTCTATTGGGGCTCCCCAGGTCACCAGAACTAGTGTCCACATTGGAAGATTTCCCCTTCTATTACTTTTCTGGGGACAACCCAAAATTTGGGATTTTCTTTTACTTTCACTATTAATAATAATGGTAAACAGGACAAATAGAGAGGGGAAATCTCTCTAACGGGGGCTCAGACAGCAATAATAACTTAATAGGTGTTTAAATCCATTTCCACCAGTTTTTCTTTTAGTTACACTTTAACCACTTCCCGGCCGTAGGATATCATATGACGTCCTGGACTTTAAGTGACGATATTCGAACGATGTCTGCAGCTACAGGCATCATCCAGATATCTTTTTTTTTCCAGCCAGCGATTCCCTACAGTATAAAAGCAATCATAGCGGCTGTTTATGCGCTTGATTGCTTTTACAGGCAGCGGGAGGGGACGCCCCCTCCGATGTTTCTCCAGGCTCACCCCGTGCGATTGGGGAGCCAGAGAATGGATCCGACGGTGGCGCAGGTTTACCATGGAGCTGGCTGTGGACCAGATGGCCCCTGGCCATCTCCATGACCTTCAGTGACATCATGACATCACTTCCAGGTCTGGCAGATGTAAACACTTGAAGAAAGAAAGAAAGGTCTTCTGGACGCAGCACTCCGGTTAAAAAGCCTTTATTCCAAAAAAGGTTCAGGAAACCAAAAACACTCTGCACAACACAACAAACTGATCTCGTCTGGCTGACGCGTTTCACACTATTTAAAGTGCTTACTCATAGCTGATGTAAACACTGCTTTTTCTGGAAAGCCTGAGATCAATTTTTTTATTTTAGGCTTTTCAGCTTAAAGGAGAGATGTGGGGACTTCTAGACCCCAGATCTCTCTGTAAATAAAATAAAATCAAATAAACAAAATTTTATAAAAATATTTTATTATTTTTTTAAGGACCCCATCCCCTCACATGCAGAAGTGAACGTATATGTAGGTTGTGCCCGCATATGTAAACGGCATTCAAACCACACATGTGAGGTATTGCTGCGATAGTTAGAGTGAGAGCAATAATTCTAGCTCTAGATTTCCTCTGTAACTCTAAACTGGTAAGCTGTAAACTTTTTTAAAACGTCGCCTATGGAGATTTTTAAGTACTGTAATTTGGGACCATTCCACTAGTGTGTGCAATTTTAAAGATTGACATGTTTGGTATCTAATTACTCAGTGTAACATCTTTTATATTGTACTTTTTGGTTATTGTTTTTGTTTTTTTTGCACTAAAATTAATTAAAGCGTATTTTATGCAAGAAAATTGCATTTGGAAAATATATATACAGGAATAATGTGGGACACCTGCCGTGCCTTTCATTTTCTTTAGAGATTCAAATCTGACGTGGTACTCCTTCTTCCACCAGATATGCGACAAAAAAATTGGAGATGCAATCTCAGTTTCTGTTCAAAAGTTTTTTTTACTTCAATCTTCATGCATGTAAAAATACAACTCTGCACAGTTTCGGACAGGAACTCCGTCCATTATCAAGTTGCATGTACTTTTGAACAGAAACTGAGATTGCGTCTCAATTTTTTTTTAAATATAGATATCTATTGTGACAGCAGGAAGGTAAAGTCACCTGGTTGCATCCAGGGGGGTAGATATATTTCGCCCAGATTCAGGCTTTACGCCGACTTATACAACTAGGTGGAGACTTGTATAAGGCTAGTAGGCTCATGGATGACTCATACTTCTAGGGAGAGTGTGGGGCGTCGTACAGACAGGGAGTTGATGAGACCAGCTGAAGCCTGTCAGTTCGTTTAAGGCCTCTATAAAAACTCCCAGATTCATTAGGTGTTTGCTCATGCCTGGAACCAGACCTGTGTGGACTGTCTAGGGAGAGTGAACCCCTGTGCGGTGAGACAAAGCCTGTGTGGCTATTTGCTTGGACATTTAAAACCAGGGACTTAGGGACTAGGACAGCACTAGGCTGATCCCAGTTGTTAGTTAGGAAACCTGTATGTTTAGTCAGAGGTCAAGTTGACCAGGATTTATTTTGTTTATGTTTCTTTTGCTTTGCTGTGTTTTGTCACTGTAAATAGAAAATAAACCGCACCTTTTTGATTTTGAAAACCACAACCACCGTTTGCTGGGCCTGTTTTTGTGTGGGGAGCCCATCTCGGGGGTCACACACACCCGCTGCCGAGCTAACCCCCTCACAGTTGGTGGAGAACCAGTGGCAGTTTTTTTTTAAGCCAGCATGGAGGAGATACTGAAGCAGCTGGCTCTAGCAAATGCCAATCAACAGCAGACAAATGCAGGTTTGCAAAAGAGCCTTGCAGCTCAACAACAGAACTTCGCAGCCCAGCAGCAAGCTCATCAACAGAGCCTTGCAGCCCAGCAGCAAGCTCATCAACAGAGCCTTGCAGCCCAGCAGCAGACAAACGCAACTTTGCAACAGAGTCTGGAGGCTCAGCAACAAGCCCAGCAGCAATCTGAGGCCCGCTTCATAGACCTGTTACAGAAGCAAGAGCAGAGACTACAACAACAGATGGAAGCAGCAATGCAGCAACGTCCGCAGACCAGTGAGGAAAGCCGTCCCACTAATACCGCGTCCTTTGGGGTGAGTCGTTTATTGACAAAAATGACTGGAGAGGATGATCCAGAGGTATTTTTGACCACATTTGAAAGGACCGCTGAAAGAGAAAAGTGGCCTGAGGAGCAGTGGGCTGGACTGGAGGCTCCTCTGTTAACTGGTGAATCGCAGAAAGCTTACTATGACCTAGAGCCTAACCAAGCAAAAGACTATGCGATGCTAAAAGCTGAAATATTGGCAAGGCTGGGTGTCACCCAGGCTGTCCGGGCTCAGCGTGTGCATAACTGGACTTTCCAGCTTGGAAAACCCCCCAGGTCTCAAATGTATGATCTCATTCACCTGAGCAGAAAGTGGCTACAGCCAGAGACTTTGTCCGCACCAAAGATTGTGGAACGTGTTGTAATGGATCGGTTTTTGAGAGCTCTTCCTACTGCCATCCAAAAGTGGGTAAGCCATGGAGACCCAGAGACGGCCGATGGTCTTGTGGATCGTGTGGAGAAATACTTGGCTACAGAGAACCTGACGGCCTCTTCCAGAGACACTCTGACTTTCCACCCTAAGACCAGACCATCCCCAGGGGCGGATAAGAGGATTCCAAGGGGTGAGGGTGGAGAGAGTGAGAGGGTGGGAGCTCTACCCCAAGTTTGGCGAGAACAGCCTGGGAAATCAGCGGCTCAAGAGGCCGCAAGAAGGATCGTTTGCTACCGCTGCCGGCAAGCGGGACATATTGCAGCCAATTGCCCGGTTGTGGAGGAACCCATGCAGTGTGACTTTCTGACGGGCAGACGTCAGTCGCTGTGTGCGACAGTCGCATGCACTGCCATTCGAGGAACTGAGAAACATTTATGCAAAATGTGTGTTAATGGTAGAAATGTTGTGGTATTGCTGGATTCAGGTAGCCTTGTGACCCTGATAAAGGCTGAGTTAGTTAAAACAGAGGTCTCTGGGAATAGCAAGGTAGCTGTTATTTGTGTGCATGGGGACACCCGAGAGTATCCAGTGACTACAGTGTGTTTCGAGACCCCCAAAGGTACCCTCTCTCATCCAGTGGGCTTAGTATCTCAGTTACCGCATGACGCCATTGTGGGAAGGGATTTTCCGAAGTTCTGGGAACTGTGGGATGATCCTGAGCCCCCCACTGGTGCCCCTATGTACCAGGAATGTGATAGCCAGAACTCCCCTGAGAGTGGTGAGGACTCTCCAGAATTTCCCTTATCAGTATTGGCAGGGGAGACTCAAGAAACTGGAGAGGAGCCCACCTCCTCAGACGAAAACCTACCGTCTGTGGAGTTTTCTGATCTTGAGGTTCACAGGGAAAACTTTGCCACAGAACAGTTGAAAGACCCCGCCCTAATAAAGGCACGGGAAAACGTAGTGAAAATAGATGGCGAGTTAGTGAACCCAGATAATACCTGCACTTACCCATACTTCAGCGTAGAGAAGGACCTACTGTATCGGGTGGCAAAAAGGGCAGAAGAAACCGTTGAGCAGCTTGTGGTGCCCAAACCTTACAGGAAGTTGGTGTTGGAGTTGGCCCATGGGCACATTCTTGGAGGTCATCTGGGGACAGAGAAAACCCGAGAGAGGGTATTACAGAGATTCTATTGGCCGGGGGTGATGAAGGACATAGAAAATTATTGTTCCTCCTGCCCTGTGTGTCAGAGGTCGGCCCCGATGCCACATTTCCGTAGCCCGCTGGTCCCTCTACCCATCATTGAGGTCCCGTTTGAGAGGATCGCCATGGATTTGGTAGGTCCTATAATCAAGTCCGCTAGGGGGCACCAGTACATATTAGTTATAATGGACTATGCCACCCGTTATCCAGAAGCGATCCCTCTCCGAAATACCTCGGCCAAAACCATAGCCAAAGAGCTATCTCTTGTGTTTAGCCGGGTGGGTATTTGTAAAGAACTGCTTACGGACCAAGGTACACCCTTTATGTCCCGGGTTATGAAGGAGCTGTGTAAATTGTTCAAAGTGACGCAATTACGTACATCTGTGTATCACCCCCAAACCGATGGGCTGGTTGAAAGGTTCAACAAAACCCTAAAACAAATGTTGAAGAAAGTGGTGGATAGAGATGGAAAGGATTGGGACTGTCTACTTCCTTATCTGATGTTTGCTATTAGGGAGGTGCCCCAATCCTCTACGGGATTCTCCCCCTTTGAGTTACTGTATGGGAGACACCCAAGAGGGCTGTTGGATATTGCCAAGGAAACTTGGGAAAGTGAGAGTTCTCCCCACAGGAGTGTGATTGAGCATGTCGCCCTGATGCAAGACCGAATTGCACAGGTAATGCCCATCGTGAAGGAACATTTGGCCCAAGCGCAGTTAGCACAGCAGAGAGTGTACAACCGTGGAGCCAAGACCCGTACCTTTTCCCCGGGGGATAGGATACTGGTACTTGTCCCTACGGTTGAAAGTAAATTCCTTGCCAAATGGCAAGGCCCCTACGAGATAATGGAAAAAGTGAGCGAAGTGAATTACAAGGTCAGACAACCAGGAAGGCGAAAGCCCGAACAGATCTATCACGTTAATCTGTTGAAAGCCTGGAGGGATAGAGAGTCCCTAGTCGCAGACACTTGGTCACCAGCTCAAACTGGTTGCGTGATTCCGGAGGTTGGAATAGCAGCCACCTTGTCACAACCCCAACAACAGGAGGTTAAGGAGTTTGTGCTTCGCAACAAGGAGGTATTCTCTGAGCTGCCGGGACAAACATCTGGGGTAGAGCATGACATCATTACCCCGCCCGGTGAAAGGGTGAAGTTAAAACCCTATCGGATCCCAGAGGCCCGACGGGAGGCAATACGGGAGGAAGTACAGAAAATGCTGAACTTAGGGGTGATAGAGGAGTCCCAAAGTGATTGGTCTAGTCCCATTGTGTTGGTGCCTAAACCGGATGGGAGCTGGCGATTTTGTAACGATTTTCGACAGTTGAACAAAGTTACAAAATTTGACACCTACCCCATGCCACGTATAGATGAGTTGATCGACCGGCTGGGAACAGCCCGATACATGACGACTCTTGACCTCACAAAAGGGTATTGGCAAATCCCCCTGGCCAAGTCGGCCAAAGAGAAAACCGCATTTGTAACCCCAGACGGGGCGTTCCAATATAAAAGAATGCCGTTCGGGTTACAGAATGCGCCGGCCACATTCCAGCGGAAAATGGACCAGATGCTGAGGCCCCATCGGAAGTATGCTGCGGCTTACCTGGATGACATAATTGTCCATAGCACAGATTGGGCCTCACATCTGCCAAAAGTGCAAGCAGTCCTGGACTCTGTTCGGGAAGCGGGGTTTACGGCTAACCCCAAGAAGTGTACCATTGGGCAGGAGGAGGCCAAATATCTTGGGTACACCATTGGGAGGGGAGTAATAAAACCCCAACTCAACAAAGTCAAGGCCATCCAGAGTTGGCCACGTCCCAACAGCAAGAAGCAGGTACGAGCCTTTCTGGGAATCGCTGGGTATTATCGGCGATTCATTCCCCACTTTGCTTCTAAGGCTGTGCCCCTAACCAACCTGACGAAGGGGAAAGGGTCGGTCATGATTAAATGGACCCCCGAGGCTGAGGCAGCATTCCAATTCTTGAAACAAGCCTTATGTAGCCAGCCAGTGTTGTACTCACCCGACTTCTCTAAAGACTTTGTCGTACAAAGTGATGCGTCAGATGTGGGGTTAGGAGCAGTATTGTCCCAGGTCTGGAACGGGGAAGAGCACCCAGTCATTTACCTCAGCAGGAAGTTGAAGTCCCATGAGGTAAATTACGCCACCGTTGAAAAGGAGTGTTTAGCGGTGAAGTGGGCTCTAGATTCCCTTCGGTACTACCTGCTAGGTAGGCACTTTGACATGGTTACGGATCACGCTCCGTTAAAGTGGATGGCTCAAAACAAAGAAACAAATAGAAGAGTGAATAGGTGGTTCCTGGCCCTCCAGGAATTCAACTTCACAGTAAAGCATCGCCCTGGCGTTCAAATGGGGAATGTGGATGCTTTGTCTCGAGTACATGAATGCCTGATTGCTGGTGTTCCAACCCCGAGGTTAAAACAAGAGGGGGGGGTATGTGACAGCAGGAAGGTAAAGTCACCTGGTTGCATCCAGGGGGGTAGATATATTTCGCCCAGATTCAGGCTTTACGCCGACTTATACAACTAGGTGGAGAGTTGTATAAGGCTAGTAGGCTCATGGATGACTCATACCTCTAGGGAGAGTGTGGGGCGTCGTACAGACAGGGAGTTGATGAGACCAGCTGAAGCCTGTCAGTTCGTTTAAGGCCTCTATAAAAACTCCCAGATTCATTAGGTGTTTGCTCATGCCTGGAACCAGACCTGTGTGGACTGTCTAGGGAGAGTGAACCCCTGTGCGGTGAGACAAAGCCTGTGTGGCTATTTGCTTGGACATTTAAAACCAGGGACTTAGGGACTAGGACAGCACTAGGCTGATCCCAGTTGTTAGTTAGGAAACCTGTATGTTTAGTCAGAGGTCAAGTTGACCAGGATTTATTTTGTTTATGTTTCTTTTGCTTTGCTGTGTTTTGTCACTGTAAATAGAAAATAAACCGCACCTTTTTGATTTTGAAAACCACAACCACCGTTTGCTGGGCCTGTTTTTGTGTGGGGAGCCCATCTCGGGGGTCACACACACCCGCTGCCGAGCTAACCCCCTCACACTATATATATATATATTTATGGTTGGAGCCCAATGGCCGGTAGGATACGGGTAATACACATTGACGCGGACTTACAACATGGATAGACCTGAAGTGTGCCCTGGCCTAACGGACGGTATGCCAAAATAAGGGGGCATGCCCAAGATTAGTGGTAGATATTGTGGAGAGAAATGGTTTCCTGAGGATGCTTTTAATAGGGGATGGGAGGGTGGGCGACGTTGCGCCGGAAACCACGTGGTGCGCACAGGAATACCGACAAGGCTTGTGGAGGAGTGGGCTGGCTATATAGCCGCCGGGCTCCTCCCATAAATTCAGGCCACCATGCTGGCCTTCCAACTTATGGTTGGAGCCCTATGGCCGGTAGGATACGGGTAATACACATTGACGTGGACTTACAACATGGATAGACCTGAAGTGTGCCCTGGCCTAACGGACGGTATGCCAAAATAAGGGGGCAAAAACATTCAGGTAGGGATATCATTTTATTTGAATTGTTTACTGAGCGAGTTTGGAAAAAGCTTGTGCGATCTCCAGCTGAGGGTTAGGAATGTACCGGGCGAAGCAGGCGGACTTCCATCTGCCTAGCTTCTTAATAACGTGATCTGGCACCCCATGGCGGGAGGCGGCCGAGGCTGCCCCGATACGAAAGGAGTGAGCTGTATAGTGAGCTGGGTTGAGACGTAGTCTTCGTAGAAGGATCCTCACGTGCTTGACGAACTGGCAGGTGCTTAAAGGTTTGGTCGGGAAAGGGAGTAGGGGAGTAGAGTCTGTTTGTGCTGGTAGGTATGACAGTAGGCAATCCAAAACGGCCACAGGGCACCAGGCATTGTTTGTTTTATATATGCAGATATCCACGCCGGCGCCCAACTGTTGAGTTTTGGACACTGCAAGGTGGAGTGTGAAGTGAGTCGGATGGCGAACTAAGTGACGTCTGCGCAAGACTTGGCCGGTGGGATTATTGCAGGTGAACTCGCTAGGCCGTAGAAACCCATAATAAGCTAAATAGATGGCCGCTTGTATGACCAAGCTAGGGAGGAGGCCAAATGGAGATGTGGCGAGGATGTTGGACATGTCCCTAAAGATGGCACCGGTTATAGGTAGACGTTTGGGGATGACAATGGGTTGTAGTTTCTGGACTCCGCGCAGGACGGCTCTGACTGCGTGGGACGTGAATAATGAGGGTTTTGCGGGATCTTGTAAGGCCAGAAAGTGCTGAATGCCTGCTAAGTACAGACGGATGGTGTTGTGGGATAAGGCCAAGCTATTGTGGCAGTATGAGATAAAGGCCAGTATGTGCTTGACGTCTATGGCCGTATTATCGGAGCGGGGTGCCAGAAATTTGCTGAAAACGTCCCAGGCTGCACGGTAGGCTTTTAAGGTGTTGTAAGACAGGGACTGATTGATGAGCTGTGACGCTTGCTGTAGGTGGTGTCCTAGTCCAGGGTCAGCTGAGACCAAGGAGGGATAGGGGCTGACGTCTGGTCAGCTCCGGGTCTCTGCTGAAAAAAGGACGTATAATTAAAACGGGACAGAGCGTCTGCGGCAAGATTACACTTGCCTGGGAGGAAGGTGCAGTGAACATTGAACTGATGTTGCAACGAGAGTTGTACCAGCCTACGCAGGAAGGACATCGTGGCGAGCGACTTGGACCTACCTTTGTTGACAATGTCGGCAGTGGCCTGGTTGTCAGTGGTGAAGCCTACGGTTTGTCCTGTCCAATGGTGGCCCCATAACCGGGCGGATGCTACCACTGGGTATAACTCAAACAGGGAGGAAGTCTGAGTAAAGCCTGGGATTGCTAGAATCTCTGGCGGCCATGATCCTGCGAACCAGTGGTGGCCAAAAATTGCGCAAAGCCTTTGGAGGCTGCGGCGTCTGTGACTACCTGCGGGGAGAGGGGAGACATCGCGGGTATGAACATGGATATCCCGTTCCAACTGGTGAGGAACTCCTCCCACATCAACAAGTCCGCTACTGCTGCGGTGTCTAAACTAAGGACCTGATCGGGATCCTGTGACTGGGAAAGGAAAACTAGGAGACGTGAGACGAAGGACCGTCCCTGGGGGATGATCCTTATTGCGAAATTAAGCATTCCCAGCAGGGATTGCAACTGTTTCTTGGTACACCCCCGCGTGCGGGTGAAAGTTTGGAGTACTGATCTAATGCGGGCCAGTTTGTCAAGGGGGAGGCTGGCTTGCATGGTGATGGTATTCAGAATGATACCGAGGAAGGTGACCAAGTGTGCTGGACCATCTACTTTATGCTCCGCGATGGGAACATTGAGATTTCCGAAGACGACTCTCAACTTGTCTAGGTCTTTCGGGGGTGTATCAGGCTGTTCAATCAGCAAAAAGTCGTCCAAGTAGTGGATGACTTCTTGACACTGGGCTTGGTGCAGCAGTATCCAGGTGAGAGACCGTGCAAAAGTGTCGAAGAGCCAGGGGCTACTTTTGGAGCCGAAAGTCAGCTTGGTAGCAAAGTAGTAAGAGTCTCTCCACTTCATGCCGTGCCAGCACCAGAGGGACGGATGGATAGGTAGGAGCTTAAAGGCATCCGAGATATCGGCTTTGGAGAGCCAGGCGCCTGTGCCGATTTTGATTATGGCTTGGATCGCCATGTCCACGGAGGCGTATTTAAGGGAGAACTCTTCGGAGGGGATTAAGGAATTCAGGCTGGGGATGGGGGAAGAATGAGGCGCAGACAGGTCGTACACCAAGCGAACTTTATTTGAGAACTTGCCCTTGACAAGCCCAATAGGGCTGACTCTCCAGGTGTTGAAAGGGGGCTGAGTGAAGGGGCCTATGACAAAGCCTCGCTGCAGCTCGGTGTGCAACAGTTGATCTATGGCCTGCTCGTCTGTGGCGGCTGAATGCAGATTCTTGCATTCGTGAGACGTGTGGGGTAGGGAGATGAGGCCTGTGTGGAAGCCGGATGTGAACCCTTGGACGAGGAAGGTGGTGAGAGAGGGGGTGGGGTGTGAAGTGAGGTAGTGCTCCAGCCACAGAATGTTCACTTGGCCTAGTCAAGACTTTTTCTGTTGCTTGACCTGGCACAGGGTCTTGGGGTGTGCCCTGTGGCATACGAGGCAAACATGAAGCAGGCGGCACTGGCTAAAGTTGCAGGATCCGAAGTTGAAATTATTGCAGATGGCTGCTCCCCCTGCCGTCAGTACTGGGCGTCCAAACTTGTCCACCTGGGCCGTCTGCTGGGAGGCCGGTAAGCCTAAAGCTGCCTTTGAGGTAGAGGGGACTTCGTGGGGGCGAACATTGGTGGTGTTGGAGCACCAAGTGGCAGTATGGGTAGAGGACTGGCAGTTTGTGCATAGAGGTGAGCGTAGGCCAGCGAAGTGGCGGCAGAACAGCTCGGTATCCATAAGACTCCAGTCTGTGGCTGTTTGGAACTGCAACAGCCTAGCAGCTGCTTTGGCTGAGAAGGAGCGGTGATAGTCGTAGAACGAAAATCCTCCGTACTTGTAACCTAGATCCACCAAAGTGCGGAGATATAGGTCCAGCTCTTCCCGTCTGTTGGGGGAGGCCGAGCACAGGACATCCCTGAGAGTCCCGAAGGCCAGCGCAAATTCTGGTACTGACAATTAGCGATTCAGCCTCGGGTCTTTGGCCTTGAGGACCACTGAAACGTCTCCCCACGTGTAGGCCTTGTTATCCGCTACATCGTGGACTGCGATGAGTAGGGAGGCAAGGTTAATGTCCTTGCCATCCAGGATGTCCTTCCTAATGCTGGCTGGGACCAAATGTGCTGGGAGGACAACGGGGCACTTGCCTGTAGGGATAGCTGGAGGGGGTGTCGGGACCTGGACTACGGGTAGGTCGGGAGTGGCGGTCGGTGGGTGGACCTCTAGGAGCGTCACTCTGGCCTGCATGGCTGTGACTGATGTAGACAAGGACGCTACCAGGGTGTGGAGTTGAGCGACAGCTGCGGCAATAGAGTGCAGGGATGCCCGCTGCGTGCTTGGTCCAGGTGAAGCTGGCATGGGGAGGTCGGTTGAGGCTGGTGGCGGAAATAGGAGCCTAAAGAGCTCTGCTTTCCTGGCTGTGGCCGGGAAGGGCACCTGCCGGCGTCTCAGTTCTGCGGTCAACTTGGGGATGGTCCATCCCCTGAGGGAACGTGTGCTGCCACTCTCTGAGGCGGGAGAAGGAGGAGGAGGGGCGGTGAGATATTCACTGCTGGCCTGAGACATGGTTCTAAGTAAATCAGGCCTGGATAGGATATCCTGTCCTCCGAGGTTGGGGTGGTGACCGGAACCTGTAAGGGATGATACGACAATCGGGGTTGTTTCTGTTTCTAAGGGGGATTTCTCCCCCTTTAAATAAAAAAAATAATAATAATAATTTCTTCCCTTTTTTTTTTTTTTTTCCCTTTTACCTGTAGAAATGACGTCCAACCTAGTGCAGGATGGACCTGGTTTTGACTGATCTGGGGGAGAAACAACAGACAACACGTGACGAGGGGGTACTGACTGATTTGATTGTACCTAATTGAGCGAACCGAATGCGGTAACGATGGTGAAAGTGAGTGACAGAAATGTCCCATGACAGAGACACGGGTCGGTACGTTTGCTATGCGGCTAAACTACCGAGCTCTGGAGCATGTACCGAAATGGGGCCGTGCAGGACTGGTGCGTGTTTAGGGCGAAGCTGCCGAGAATGCGCGTGAAACTTGAACAGCTGTGTCCCTGCTAAATGAGTGGCCGAAATGACCCATGACAGAGACGTGAATCGGTACGTTTTGCAGTAGTGGCTGAAAAACCACCGGGCTCTGGAGCATGTGCGGAAATGGGGGCTGAAAACAACAGGGGTCTTGCTCTGAGGTGGGCATGCCCATTGCGTGTGGGCTATGAAGCAGGGTGTAAGACTTAGTATTACCCCTTACCCCCTGTGTTTGTGAACATACTACCCCTCTGTGTTTTTTTGTTTTTTTTTCGGTGTTTATGCGTTGATGACAGTGAGGTGTATGACTATATTATTGTTACTGTTTTACACATGTCACTAAACAATTTCTATGCAAACAAACAAAGCAAAACAAGACGAAATGAGAAGAAGGGGAAAGGAAGAGGGAGGAGGGAGAGAGAGGGAGAGAAAAAAAAAAAAGTGGCTATAGTCAATTTAAATGTAACAAATGAATAACAGTGGCTATATTGCAACTGCTGCTGCACCTCAGAGCATTAGGGAATTGGAGGGATTTGGCAGTATGGCACTGCGCAGCTGACCCTTACTTTAACACAGACTGTGAAAAAGTGGGATTGCTGGTGCACTATGAGTGCGAATGTCAAGGGGAATGGGAGTGCGCTGATGTGAGTCGGTGCACGGATGCAGCCTGGACTCGGTCCTGATGCAGCGTCTGACGAAACAAAGGTAACAACAGTGGGGTGAGGGGGGGCGGTGCGGGTGCAACGGTAGTGAGTACCGGATGCCCGATGCGGTGAGATGCGGCCGTGAGTGGGATTGCGGCGCCGGGTGAACGACCAGCTGTGTGGGGGTCTAAGGGGAGATTTTGCTGGTTTAAGAGCAAAATCTCCGACATGGCATCTATGCACAGGATGAGAAGTGGAGCCTACCTGTGATGGCCGAGCCAGGCGTGCGTACGGCGCCGAATCCCGGGACGAGGGTGCTTCGAATTGTGCCGCGCTGCTGAAGGGTCGCACTGAAATGACGTAACGACGTTGCGCCGGAAACCACGTGGTGCGCACAGGAATACCGACAAGGCTTGTGGAGGAGTGGGCTGGCTATATAGCCGCCGGGCTCCTCCCATAAATTCAGGCCACCATGCTGGCCTTCCAACATATATATATATATATATATATATATATATATATAGATAGATAGATAGATAGCTATATATATCTATATATAGATATATATAGATGTATTATCCCCCACAGCTACTACCCTTTGTTTCACTTGACCCTCCCTTCTAGACTGTAAGCTCTAACGAGCAGGGCCCTCTGATCCCTTTGTATTGAATTGTATTGTGACTGTACTGTCTTCCCTGATGTTGTAAAGCGCTGCGCAAACTGTTGGCGCTATATAAATCCTGTATAATAACAACAATAATAATAATTATATATATATATATATATATATATATATATATATATATATATATATATATAATTTTGTTATACAGTGGAACCTTGGAATATGAGCATAATCCGTTCCAGGAGAATGCTTGTAATCCAAAGCACTTCTTATATCAAAGCGAGTTTCCCCATAGAAGTCAATGGAAACAAAGATAATTTGTTCCGCATTGACTTCTATGGCATGCAATACCACATGTGGCCAGAGGTGGGGGAGGCGCCGGAGAGCCTCAGAAATACTCGGAGATCGTTCAGCTGCACTCGGAAAGGCTCGGAAAGGTTCGGAAACACTCAGGAACGGAGTATTTACAAGTGTTTCTGAGTATTTCCGAACGGCTCGGAAACAGCTCCAAACCGTTCACCGGAATTCTGCTCGTTTTGCGAGACAACACTTGCAAACCGAGTCAGAATTTAAAATAAACAGTTGCTTGTTATTCAAAACGCTCGTTAACCGCGTTACCCGTAAACCAAGGTTCCACTGTATTGTTTTGTTATATTGTATTGGGCACATAACATGGGAATGTGAACAGTGTCAGCTGCTGGCTACATTAAAATTATTATTTTTTACATGGTAGCTTAAAAGATCATTTCTAAAATATATATCATGTTTGGGGGTTCTGAGTAAATTTGTAGCAAAAAAAAAAATATGACTTTTCCATGTAGGAAAGAAATGCCAGAATTGGCTTGGGCTGGAATTGGTTAATCAACAACTTCAGGCAAATTGCTTTCATTTTTCTTGGTTGTGGATTGAGTGGGGAAGGTGTAGAACCCCTGTCAAGTTGTTATTGCTGTCCTCATTTTCCTGACTTTCTCACTGTAAAAAAACTGGGTGCCATTGGGACAAACATAGGGGTTGATTTACTAACCACTTCAGCCCCGGAAGATTTTACCCCCTTCCTGACAATTGCGCGGTCGTGCGATGTTGTACCCAAACGAAATTTGCGTCCTTTTTTCCCCACAAATAGAGTTTTCTTTTGGTGGTATTTAATTTTGCGCTATAAACAAAAAAGAGCGCCAATTTTTTTTTTTTAAAACAATATTTTTTGCTATAATAAATATCCCCAAAATTAAATAAATAAATAAAACATCTTCATCAGTTTAGGCCAATATACATTCTTCTACATATTTTTGCTAAAAAAAAATCGATTGGTTTGCGCAAAAGTTACAGCGTCTGCAAACTATGGGAAAGATTTATGGCATTTTTAGTTTTTACTAGTAATGGCGGTGATCTGCGATTTTTAGCGGTACTGCGACATTGCAACGGACAGATCGAAGACTTTTGGCGCTTTTTTGGGACCATTGGCATTTATACAGCGATCAGTGCTATAAAAATGCACTGATTACTGTGTAAATGTCACTGGCAGGGAAGGGGTTAACACTAGGGGACGATCAAGGGGTTAATTGTGTGTTCACTCAGTGTGTTCTAACTGTGGGGGGATAGCGATCGCACATGGCCGGTGACGATCGTGCCCGACAGCCACGTGCATCTGGTCCGCCGCGATGCAGCGGGCACGCGCGTGTGCCTTCTGGTGTCAGAAAAAGGGTAGGACGTACACGTACAGGATTTTGCCCAGGAGAGCCATTGTGCCTCAGTATATCTGCGTGACATGGTGAGGAACCGGTTAAAGATGAATAGGCTGTTCGAGAGAAGTTGCACAGTGCCACAATTTTCCCCAGAGCTTAGGAAATATGGTGAAATTTTACTTTGCAAAGAATACCCAACCATGTACCAGGAAAAAAAAAAGCATTTATGCTTGAACGTGGTTGGATGATGGCAGAGCTTTATATCATTCACTAAGCTCTGGGAAAAATTCCCTTGCACTGGGCAACTTCCCTTGTAGAGAACAACCCGGTGTACAGAGAGCAGTTCTTTGGAGTAGGTAACATCATAGGCACCAAGGAGAAAATCAAGGACAAGTGCTTGACTTCACCCTCCAGCAGTAGCGATGGGCTCCGGCGTGTTTGGATGGAACCCGCCAGGAAGAAGCCCCTGCAAACAGTCAATCATAGGCAGTGAGGCATTTCCCAGACCGGCTGCCTATGATTGGCAGTGTGCAGTACCGGCTTCCTGGCGGGTTTGATCCGAACACACCCGAGCTCATCGCTATCATGCGGTAGAGGGGAGCAAGCAGCAAGTCAGGAACGTATTGCTTTGCAAAGTGCTTACAATCTAATGCAGAGTGCATTGATAGCCTGTGAAGCAAGTAATGACACTACTTAGGTAAAAGCATTAGACACATTTCCATTTGTTCTGCCCTCCTGCTGAATAATGGAAAGCAAAAATTCAATGGAAAAGCAACATTCAAGTTCTGGTTTACGAGCATTTCTCATGTGTAAGCTTTAAGTTATTCCTGTCTCAAAAAAAACTGAACGTGAGAGCATTCAGGGTGCACTGATAAAAGAAAGTGGGGGGTCAAGTGATAGATGTAGGCTATTGGGCAGGTTGCCATTGGGAGATGGAGGTTAGCTAAACACACACAGATTTTTATGGGGGTTATGTGTCGCTTGTGTAAAGGAGCCCCCACAGAGTATACAGGAGGCCTCATCATAGGGACTGGTAAGATGTAGCCATGACACTACAGAAGTTTATCTAAACCAAAACTTTTTTTTAATTAATTCTTGATAAAGTAATCAAGCTTTAAATGAGAAGGACAGCTAAAGCTCATTTGACTGTACTTCTCCTGTGGATCACAGGCAGGCCCGGATTGGCCATAGGGCAAACCGGGCACTTGCCCGGTGGGCCGGGGCCACCGGGCCGCAAGTCCCTGCTGTGCTGCTCTTTGAGCCCGCACCACTCACTCGTCTCTCCGCGGCCGCCCGGCTGCTAGTTCAGCTCAGCCATCGGCGCCAGGGAGACAGAAACATGAAAGGGGAGGAGCTCTCCGCGACCGCACGTATAGTGAAGCCGTCTGTGCCGGGGGCGTGACCACGAAGGGGGAGGAGCTAGATGAGACACCTCCGCGGCCGCACGTATAGTTCAGCCATCTATGCCGGGGCGTGACCACGAAGGGGGAGGCGCTAGAGAGAGACACCTTGGAGCCGGATCATAGAGAACGTGAGTGCAGCCCGCTCTGTAACCTGGATAGGAGGAACAGTATGGACGGCTGCATATAGAACAATCATTCTCTCCATTTTCCTCCTGCAGTCTTTGAATGCCTGCAAGAGGGAGAGGAGAAGCAGGCATTCAGAGACTGCAGGAGGAAGATGGAGAGAATGATTCTTCTATATGCAGCTGCCCCCACTGCTCCTCCTATCCTGCTTATTTCTGCTGCCCCTCCTGTGCTCTCCGCCCCACCCATACTCTTTCCCCCATGCTCTCCACCTCCCCCCATGCTCTCCACTGCCCCATGCGCTCTCCACATCCCCCCCATGCTCTCCGCTGGCCCCATGTGCTCTCCACCTCCCCCCATGCTCTCCGCTGCCCCCATGTGCTCTCCACATCCCCCCCATGCTCTCCGCTGCCCCCATGTGCTCTCCACATCCCCCCAAAGCTCTCCGCTGCCCCCAAGTGCTCTCCACATCCCCCCATGCTCTCCGCTGCCCCCATGTGCTCTCCACCTCCCCCCATACTCTCCGCTGCCCCCATGTGCTCTCTACATCCCTCCCGTGCTCTCCGCTGCTCCATGTGCTCTCCACCTCCCCCCCAGGCTCTCCTTTGCCCCATGTGCTCTCCACTTCCCCCCATGCTCTCCGCTGCCCCCATGTGCTCTCCACATCCCCCCCATGCTCTCCGCTGCCCCCAAGTGCTCTCCACATCCCCCCATGCTCTCTGCTGCCCCATGTGCTCTCCACATCCCCCCATGTTCTCCGCTGCCCCCCTGTGCTTTTCCCCTCCCCCCATATTCTCTGCTGCCCCCCTGTGCTCTCTGACGTCACAGAGCCAGTCCAGGCTGGGGAAAGGCTGCGACGATATGGTCGGGATAAACCTAGCTGCCTGGAACTGCATCTGGCTCAGCCTGAGCCTGCCGTTACCGTCCCCTCCACAGCCCAGCGGTCCAGTTAGCATGGGATCAGAGCAAAGAGCCGGAGACTGCCAGTAACCAGCTCTCTGCTCACGAAGCACTGAGAACCGAGCGAACAGTGGTGTTTTATCGCTCAGTTCTCAGCAGTGGCAACTGGTGTTTTGTTTTTTTATTTTGGGGGGCAGCAAACAGCCAACTCCCCCCCGGTCGGTTGGCGGCATCAACCCCCTCCCCCCCCGACGGGAGGACTTTTGGCACATTAAAGTCTCGCACTTACCCCATCTAGGAAGTGGGCGGGCAGCGTGTCCCGTCCAGCGGCATCCTTCCTCCCCCTATGGTGTGGATCATGGCGGCTTCCGTCCTGCATCCCCCTCCTCCTTTTCCTAGGCGTCCAATAGGATCTCCTGACCTTTCAGCCAATCGGGATAGGGATATCAGACCCGCTCCTCCTGATTGGCGCAACAGTGATTCAGTGTTAGAAAAGCGAATATTAATTTGCTTTTCTAACACCTGGGTGGGCTCCGAGCGCAATGCTCTGCGCAACAAGTCGACCCTATTTTGAAGGCTATTATAGCCTATGGCTCTAATCAGGCGCTTCAAAAAAACCAAAAGGAGCCGGACGCATGAATAGGGGGTGGCCGCGGGGGCCATGGATAGATTCAAGCTATGCATGAATGTATCCATTAATCATATAGGGGGTGGCGTGGAGAGAGGGGGCGGCGCCCGTGCGCCCCTAATGGATGGTTCTTAGCCTTAAAGCCAGCGGGGGACAGATACTACAACAACCTAGACAAGTAAAATCCCCCCCGCCCCCCCCCCCAAAAAAAACCCTTCAACTTCTTTTTTAAATGCCTAGACAGAATTGCATGGCAATCGTGAAAAAACGTGCGATTAAAAATCGTGCTAAGCTTGTCGCCCAAAAGGGAGCAGGAGCTTCTTTTGGGTGACAACTGTGCATTGAGCAGCTCTTGGAAGTGAAGAGGCTGCCCTAAATGCAACGCTCGTTCCCGCAACGTGCTATCTGAACGGGGCACTAAGAGGGACGTTTAGAAACAGCAGGCGGGGATCTGTCTTTTTGAGGCTGAAGCTCATCTCTATTTACTAATATATGCACTAAGAGTCCATTCACACAGGGGCAACTTTGGATCCGACTTCAAATCGCCCCAGGTCGCCCCTAGTTGCCTCAAGTCGCGCTGGCTGAGGAAATCAATGTAAGTTAATGGAGCCGTAACACTGCACTACAACTGCACACCTTAACAAAAGGTATTCAAATGACAAAAAAAAGCTAAAATAATAATAGGCTGTGTATACAAAAACAAGGCACAAAAAAAAAAGTTTGGAAATCAAACAAAAAATTAAACAATAGCCCGTATCTATTTCTGCAATCTAGAATAGTCAATAAATTAATTATCAATTATCACTCAGTACTCCAAGTGAAATCCCAGCACCTACTGGACTGGAGCTCACTGCATCAAAATGGTTTCAGTGGAAGGAATTATGCACCATTGTTGGTGTCAGTGGGAGGAATTATGGACTATTGTTGGTGTCAGTGGGAGGAATTATGCACCATTGTTGGTGTCAGTGGGAGGAATTATGCACCATTGTTGGTGTCAGTGGGAGGAATTATGCACCATTGTTGGTGTCAGTGGGAGGAATTATGCACGATTGTTGGTGTCAGTGGGAGGAATTATGCACCATTGTTGGTGTCAGTGGGAGGAATTATGCACCATTGTTGGTGTCAGTGGGAGGAATTATGCACCATTGTTGGTATCAGTGGGAGGAGTTATGCACCATTGTTGGTGTCTCAGTTGGAGGAATTATGCACGATTGTTGGTGTCAGTGGGAGGAATTGTGCATCATTGTTGGTGTCAGTGGGAGGAATTATGCACCATTGTTGGTGTCAGTGGGAAGAATTTTGCACCATTGTTGGTGTCAGTGGGAGGAATTATGCACCATTGTTGGTGTCAGTGGGGGGAATTATGCACCATTGTTGGTGTCAGTGGGAGGAATTATGCACGATTGTTGGTGTCAGTGGGAGGAATTATGCACCATTGTTGGTGTCAGTGGGAGGAATTATGCACCATTGTTGGTGTCAGTGGGAAGAATTTTGCACCATTGTTGGTGTCAGTGGGAGGAATTATGCACCATTGTTGGTGTTAGTGGGAGGAATTATGGACCATTGTTGGTGTCAGTGGGAGGAATTATGGACCATTGTTGGTGTCAGTGGGAGGAATTATGCACCATTGTTGGTGTCAGTGGGAAGAATTTTGCACCATTGTTGGTGTCAGTGGGAGGAATTATGCACCATTGTTGGTGTTAGTGGGAGGAATTATGCACCATTGTTGGTGTCAGTGGGTGGAATTATGGACCATTGTTGGTGTCAGTGGGAGGAATTATGCACCATTTTTGGTGTCAGTGGGAAGAATTTTGCACCATTGTTGGTGTCAGTGGGAGGAATTATGCACCATTGTTGGTGTCAGTGGGAGGAATTATGCACCATTGTTGGTGTCAGTGGGAGGAATTATGGACCATTGTTGGTGTCAGTGAGAGGAATTATGGACCATTGTTGGTGTCAGTGGGAGGAATTATGCACCATTGTTGGTGTCAGTGGGAAGAATTTTGCACCATTGTTGGTGTCAGTGGGAGGAATTATGCACCATTGTTGGTGTCAGTGGGAGGAATTATGGACCATTGTTGGTGTCAGTGGGAGGAATTATGCACGATTGTTGGTGTCAGTGGGAGGAATTATGGACCATTGTTGGTGTCCGTGGGAGGAATAGTGCCCCAAAGGCTGGACAAAGGCAAGCAAAGGGCCGCAGTTTGCAGACTCATGGACTAGTATTAGAGACAACACTATGCAGAGGAGCTTTGAAGGCAGTTTCCACATATATTTGCAAATGTGTACAACTAAAAACACTGTTTATAACCACCTCCAGTCCGCCGTATAGTCAAATGACAGCGGCAGGGTAGCTCTCTTGTTCTGGGATGACGTCAGATGAGGTCACCCCACTCTCGCTGCACGTCCCTGGGACATGGCGCATCCCCATTCTCGGTAAAGAGCCGATGACGCGGCTGTGTCCAATCACAGCTGATAACATGTTATCAGCTTTACTCTCCTCACACTGACAGCGTGTGAGGAGAGGAGAGCCGATCAGCGGCATCTTCTCACAGGGGAGTACTGCAATGATAATCAGTGCCCTGATTATTAGTGCAACCCCATCATTGCCCATCAGTGATGCCAATCAGTGGCCATCAATGATGCCTGTCAGTGCTGCCTTTCAGTGTCCCTCAGTGCCTGCTCATCAGTGCCGCCTATCCGTGCGACCTATCAGTGCCCACCAGTGCCACCTTTCAGTGCTCATCAGTGCTGCACATAAGTGCTGCATATCAGTGCTCATCAGTGCTGCATATTAGTATCTTCTCATCAGTGCCACCTCATCACTGCCCTTCAGTACTGTCTCATCAGTGCAGCCTATCAGTGCCCATTAATGCAGCCCCATCAGTGCCCATCAGTGAAGGAGAAAAATGTATTATTTACCATATTTTCTAACAGAAACTAAGAAAACCTTTTTTCAGAGCCCATCAGCTGTATTTCCTCACAGAGGAGATCTGCACAGAAAATCAGTGCCCTGATTATCAGTGCAGCCCCAACTGTGCCCATCAGTGATGCCAGTCAGTGCCCATCAGTGATGCCAATCAGTGCTGCCTTTTAGTGCCCACAGTGCCTGCTCATCAGTGCCACCTATCAGTGCCCACCAGTGCCGCCTATCAGTGATCATCAGTGCTGCATATTAGTGCCTTCTCATCAGTGCTCATCAGTGTAGCCTATCATTGCCCATTAGTGAAGGAGAAAAATTACTTATTTACAACATTTTCTAACAGAAACTGTGGGGGTTATTTAGGAAAGGCAAATCCACTTTGCACTACAAGTGAGAGTGCACTTGGGGGACATGCAAGTAAAAAAAAACCAGCATTTTAGCTTGCATGTGATTGGATGATAAAACCAGCAGAGCTTCCCCTCATTTTAGATCTTCCCATCAGATCTACAGTGACTGCACTTCCAAGTGCACTTTTTAGTGCTATTTCAAGTGCACTTTGCACTTGTAGTTTGCACTTGTAGTACAAAGTGGATTTGCCTTTTGTAAATAACCCCCAAAGAAAACCTTTTTTTTTTTCAGTCTTTTTTTGTTTGTTTTTTAGCAAAAAATCTAAAACCCAGTGAAAAATACCACCAAAAGAAAGCTCTGTCTCAAAAAAATTATAAATATTTAATTTGGGTACAAGCGCTGCAATTGTCATTCAAAGTGTGACAACGCTGAAAGCTGAAAATTGGCCTGGGCAGGAGGGGGGTGAACGTTCCCGGTATTGAAGTTGTTAATGCAAATTGTTAAACAACTGCAGTGGCTAGCAGGTATGTGTGCAGTAACATTTTTATGTTTGTTCTTTTTAAAGCCCCTCCATGTTCACCTTACTGAAAAAGACTAGTTTTAAATTGGGGCAGTTTCCAATTTTATTTAGCTTGCTGGATTTGGCATGGGGGACACACTAGAGGTCTTTAGCTGCCATTGTTCTATGCTGGGTTTCTAGTGTGCCCCCCCCCCCCCAATCTTAAAGCCGCTCTCACCCCCTTCTAACATCTATATTAACTACCCTGTAGATAGGAATATGCTTATACTTACCTATTTTTTAGGGCACTGAGAATAGGTAAGTATCCATTCGGTCTTGTGATTGGTTCCCAGAAGCCGGCTTCAGGAGAGAGGAGGAACAACCGACATTGGATGCCCCATAGTAAGTCTATGGGTGATGCCACCGCCCAGGCATTCCTTCCCTTGTTGGCGCTCTCTCCTCTCCCCTGAATCCGTCTGCTGGGGAGATCACCTGACCGGACCACAGCACCCTGAGAATAGGTAGGTATATGTATCTTCCTTCCACAGGGTAGATAGTAAAGGTGTTAGAAGGGGGTGGGAGCAGTTTTAAGCTTAGTTAGATCTAGCCTGGAATTTTACTGTAAAGTGATATTAAAGGCTCATGATTTTTATTTATTTTTTTAATTCGCCACCAGTGCTTTTGGCCCCTCAGCCTTGCAGAGTATCGCCATAGCAAGCCGCTTGCTCTGTGGACACTTGTGCGTGCTTGCTCCGGACCCGCCTCTGTGTGTCTATAAGGCACACAGAGCGTGGCTCAGCTTGCCCCTGCTCCCTTCTCACTGGCTGTGATTGAGCCTCTTAGCCAATGAGGAGGAAGAGACCCGGGAGAGCTTCTGCTCTTGTGCACATTGCAATGGGGCTCAGGTAAGTATTAGGAGATCTGGGGGGGGGGGGGTCAATTCTGCACACAGAAGTTTTTTTTACCTTCATGCATAGAATGCATGAAGCTAAAAAATCCTTCAGGCTTTTTTTTTTATTATTCAGATTGTATTTATTCGATTATTTTTTTTCGTACAATTTTTAATGAAAATGATTAACCGCTTGCCGACCAGCTGCCGTCATTATACTGGGGCAGGTCGGCACGATCCCGTGAGCCGTCGTAGCTGTATGTCGGCTCCTTTAAGCGGAATAGCAGGCGCCGGCTGCACTGCAGGGTTGCCGATGCTCGTGGCCGGCTGTCGCGATAACCGCAGGCCACACGCAATCGCGGGCACGAGAGGCTGAACAGGGACATGTGTGTGTGTGTAAAACACACACATCCCAGTTCTGTGAGGAGAGGAGAGAGAGATCGTGAGTTCCTACCAGCTGGGAACCACGATCTGTCATCTCCTATAGTCAGTCCCCTCCCCCTACAGTTAGAACACGCACTAGGGAACACAGTTAACCCCTTGATCGCCCCCTAGTGTTAACCCCTTCCCTGCCAATGACATTTATACAGTAATCAGTGCATTTTTATAGCACTGATCGCTGTATATTTTTCAATGGTCCCAAAAATGTGTCAAAAGTGTGTCCGCCATAATGTCGCAGTCCCGATAAAAATTGCAGATCGCCGCCATTACTAGTAAAAAAAAAATAATAATAATAAAAATGCCATAAATCTATCTCCTATTTTGTAGACGTTATAACTTTTGCGCAAACCAATCAATATAGGCTTATTGAAATTTTTATATCCAAAAATACGTATCGGCCTAAACTGAGGAAAAAATTTGTTTTTTAAAAAAAAAAATGGGGATATTTATTATAGCAAAAAGTACAAAATATTGTGTTTTTTTTTTTTTTTTAAATTGTCGCAATTTCTTTGTTTATAACGCAAAAAATAAAAACCGTGATCAGATACCACCAAAAGAAAGCTCTATTTGTGGGAAAAAAAGGATGTGTTTGGGTACAGCGTCGCACGACCGCGCAATTGTCAATTAAAGCGATGCAGTGCCGCATGGCAAAAAATGGCCTGGTCATTGAGCAGCCAAATCTTCCGGGGGCCGAAGTGGTTAAACTGTTTTTTATTTTATTTGTTTTTTTTAACTTTTTTTTGTGTTTTTTTTGCTGGCTAGCAGGGTAAATGTTTGTATTGTTTGTTCTTTTATTTAACATGACCCAAATATAAACCCGCTGAACAAAATGCATTGTTCTAGCAAGTCATATTTTACAATACACAGCCAAATATATGCAGGGGAATTGAATAACATTGCACACCCTTCTATCCGCCCATCGAAATACGTTTCAGTACCGCCGAGCCTTCCAGCCTCGGACTGATAATAAAAACGTGTTACAATATCAACACGTTCTGTTTGACATAAATGAAGACACATTGCCTGTTTGATATGCGGATTTGTTGTGTTGCACTTAATCAGGACAGATGTTATTCATTAATATTTTCCAGGACTTTAAAGAAAGAAAAAAAAAAGTCTGGAAGGGATTTAAAGGAATATTTTCTTGGGGTTTATACATGTTGAGGTAGCCAGATTCGCTGTGTTCTGGAGTCCGTTCAGAAAGTAACATTATCGGTCTCGAATTGGCTGCGCGCTGAGGTTAGAGACGAACGCTAGCCAGCACTAACAAGTCATCTTTTATTTCAGCATTAACTTCACACCCCGGGGATGAATATTTCCCGGTGAAATGGCTATATTTTAAAAAGCTGTTGATTTTCTTTTACTGTATCTTAACTCCATCTGGGACCAACACCAGGCAGGTCCTTAACAGGCGCTATATATATTGGAAATTAATGAGCACAGGCTTTTGCAAATAAAATGTTTTATTTTGGGAGTATCCAAATCGTAGGATCTTTTACTTATTTTTTTTTTTTTTTACTTTTTTCAGGTAAAAGGATTTTTTTTCTTTTTAGTTTAAATAGAAGCAATACTGCATTTTATGCAAAAAAATAAAAAATATTTTGAGAGTTATTATACCTCCCAACTAATGAACTTGAAAACACTTGAGGGAGGCAGTGACCTGCAGCGTACAATGTGCGCCATGGCAAAAAGTGGGTGTGGCCAAATTGTTAACAGTAGGAGGGGCTTAAGGGGAATGGTTCACTTAGACCCCTTTTACACTGGGGTGCTTTTCAGGCGATATAACACTAAAAATAGCGCCTGCAAAGCGCCCTGAAAGAGCCGCTGCTGTCTCTCCAGTGTGAAAGCCCCGAGGGCTTTCACACTGGAGCGGTGCGCTAGCAGGACGGTAAAAAAAAGTCCTGCTAGCCGCATCTTTTGGCACGGTGAAGGAGCGGTGTGTGTACCGCTCCTCCACCGCTCCTGCCCGTTGAAATCAATGCAGTGGTTTTAACCCTTTCTCGGCCGCTATCGGGGGTTAAAAGCACCCCGCTAGCGGCCGAATACCCCCACAAATACAACGGTAAAGCGCAGCTAAAAATAGTGGCGCTTTACCGCCGATGCCGCGGACACCCCAGTGTGAAAGGGGAATTAAAGAGGTTATAAAGGTTTATTTTTTTTCACCTTAATGAATCCTATGCATTAAGGTGAAAAAAAACCTGGCAATGACGGCCCCCCCAGCCCCCCCCTGTTTTACTTACCTGAGCCCGTTCACCTGCTGCGCTCGCCCCCGACGTCCTCTTCTCCACTCAGTCTGGCTGTTGATTGGCTAGACTGGAAGGATTAATAGCAGCGCAGCCATTGGCTCGCGCTGCTGTCAATCACATCCAATGCCGCGGCGCGCCGGGGCGGGGCCGAGTGATACAGTCTGCGGCTTTAGCCGCCGGCTGTATCACGGGAGCGCGCCCGCAAGAACTGACCCCCATGGGAGAGAGTCCCATGAAGGGGGTTAGTTCTTGCAGGGAGGAGCCGAGACAGCCGCCGAGGGACCCCAGAAGACCAGGATCGGGGCCACTGTGTGTAAAACGAGCTGCACAGTGGAGATAAGTATAACATGTTTGTTATTTTTATTTTTTTTAACGGGAACCTTTAGTGTCCCTTTAAGGACCAGAAGATTGTCCCCCTTAATGACCAGGTCATTTTTTGCTATACGGCACTGCGTTACTTTAACCGCTTAAGCCCCGGACCATTTTGATGGCCAAAGACCAGGCCACTTTTTGTGATTCGGCACTGCGTCGTTTTAACTGACAATTGCACGGTCGTGCGATGTGGTTCTCAAGCAAAATTGACGTCCTTTTTTTCTCACAAATAGAGCTTTCTTTTGGTGGTATTTGATCACCTCTGCAGTTTTTATTTTTTGCGCTATAAACAAATAATAAAATAACTATAATAAATATCCCCAAAAAATATATTAAAAAATTTTTTTTTCCTCAGTTTAAGCCGATACATATTCCTCTACATATTTTTGGTAAAAATAACCGAAATAAGCGTTTATTGATTGGTTTGCACAAAAGTCATAGCATCTACAAAATAGGGGATAGTTTTATGGCATTTTTATTCATAATTATTTTTTTACTAGTAATGGCGGCGATCAGCGATTTTTATCGTGACTACAACATTATGGCGGACACTTTTGACACGATTTTGGGACCATCGTCATTTTTACAGCGAGCAGTGCTCTAAATATGCACTGATTACTGTAAAAATGACACTGGCAGTGAAGGGTTTAACCAGTAGGGGGCGCTGAAGGGGTTAAGTGTGTCCTAGGGAGTGCTTCTAACTGTAGGGGGGTTGCGCTGTGTGTGACACGACACTGATCACTGCATCCGATTACAGGAAGCTGTGATCAGTGTCCTTGTCACTAGGAAGACTGGGGAAATGCTTGTTCACATCAGCATTTCCCCGTTCTTCCTCTCCGTGAGACGATCACGGGTATCCCCGCGGACATCGAGTCCGTGGGACCCGCGGTTGGACTCAAGGAGCTTGCGGCGGGAGCACGTCCACAATGCCGCTTCTTAAAGGGGACGTATATATACGCCCTTCTGCCTGTCCGTGCCATTGTGTCGACCTATATCGTCATGCGCTAGTCGGCAAGCGGTTAACTGACAATTGCGTGGTCGTGCGATGTTGCATCCAAATAAAATTGATGTCCTAGAGCTTTCTTTTGGTGGTATTTGATCATCTCTGCAGTTTTTTTTTTTTTGCGCTATAAACATAAAAAGAGCGACAATTTTGAAAAAAAACATTATTTTTTTACTTTATGCTATAATAAATTTCCAAAAAATAAATAAAAAAAAACAAATTTTATCAGTTTAGGCCAGTATGTATTCTGCATATTTTTGGTAAAAATAATTGCAATAAGCGTATTTTGATTTGTTTGCGCAAAAGTTATAGCATCTACAAAATAGGGGGATAGATTTATGGCATTTTTATTATTCTTTTTTTTTTTTTTTACTAGTACTAGTCGGCGATCTGTGATATTTAGTGGGACTGCGACATTGCAGCAGACAGATCGGACACTTTTGACACATTTTTGGGACCATTGACATTTATATAGCGATCAGTGCTATAAAAATGGACTGATTACTGTGTAAATGTCACTGGCAGGGAAGGAGTTAACACTAAGAGGCGATCAATGGGTTAAGTGTGTTCCCTGGGAGGTGTTTCTAACTGTGGGGGGATGGGACTGACTGGAGGAGAAGAGAGATCGCTGTTCCTAATCACTAGGAACAGAAAATCTGTCTCTCCCCCCGTCAGAATGGGGATCTGTCTGTTTACATACACAGATCCCCGATCTGGCTCTCTATGAAGCGATCGCGGGTGGCCGGCGGACATTGCGACCGCCGGCCACGCGCACCTGCTCCGGAGTTGCGCCCTTTATTGCTCTTAAAGTAGCTGACGTACACCTATGGCAATTCGCCTAGGAGAGCAAACAACTTGCAGTATGATGACGGCGGCTGGTCATTAAAGCGGTGTTCCACCAAAAAAAATATATTAAAAGCCAGCAGCTACAAATACTGCAGCTGCTGACTTTTAATATATGGACACTTACCTGTCCAGGGTGCCTGCGATGTCGGCAGCCGAAGCTGATCTGTCAGTCGGCTCTCGGCTTCTGCTGTCGCAATCCTCGGCTTCACTTCCTGGTTCCCTACTGTGCATGCGCGAGTCGCGCTGCACGTCCTCACTGGTCCCTGCTGTCTTCTAGGACCTGTGTGTCTCCCAGAAGACAGTGGGGGAGGACAGAGTAGGCGCCGGAAGTGGCGTAGGTCACCTTGATCATGAGGTGATCTATGCCAGGAAGTGGGAGCAAATACTTGTATTACACAGGTATCTGCTCCCTCCTCCCCCCTGAAAGGTGCCAAACGTGACACCGGAGGGGGGAAGGATTCCAAAAAGTGGAAGTTCCATTTTTGGGTGGAACTCCACTTTAAGCGGTTAAATAGACGCAATACTGCATTGTCTGCTAAAATTAATTTTGAGAGTTATTATACCTCCCAACTAATGAACTTGAGAATGAGGGACACTTGAGGGAGGCAGTGACCTGCAAGGTACTATGCGCGCCATGGCAAAAAGTGGGTGTTGCCAAATTGTTAACAGTAGGAGGGACTTAAGGGGTATGGTTAAACAAAACCCGGGCTTCCTTGTATCCATAAAATATGCTTTGATTGCTGTGCCACAAGCAAGAGTCTCACAGACACGTATAAACTCCAGCACAATCAGTTAAAAAAAAAAAAAAAAGCTTCCAATATATATGGTATATATTGAAAATAGACAGAGAGCTAACACTTTGTCTGAGCCTACCTTACAGAAGGCATTATAGGTGTAAATAGTGAGCTTATTCAATTAACATACCATAAGTGCATATACCTTAGTATACATAGTGATCAATCAAACACAAAAAAACATCAACCTTCAATATATGTAAAAATGAAAAATAAAATATATATATAAATAAGAAAAAACTTTGAAATTGCAAAAACAATTAGTTCCAGACTATAACGTGATTAGGAACAGCAGAAAGGAAGGGATGAACAGCCGCACTCCAAAAAAACCTTAAAGGTTGCTTTTATTGTAAAAAAGATAAAACACATGCACCGCAGTTACTGAGTTACTGAGCTATGAGTAAGCACTAACATTTGTAGTGTGAAACGCGTCAGCTGATCCCTGCCTTGCTGTGACCTGTGGTGCATGTGTTTTATCTTTTTTACAATAAAAGCAACCTTTAAGTTTTTTTTGGAGTGCGGCTGTCCATCCCTTACTTTCTGCTGTTCCTGTTTGCCTTGTGCAGTGCCAGCACCCATGGTTTCCTGATTGTTGAAGGATTAACAGAACTCACTCACCTGGAGCAGTAATTTTCTCTCTTCATTTATAACGTGATTAGACATCAACCATATAGAGTGAAGAGAAAACGAAATGAATCCAGTAAAGAAATCATGCATCCACCGCCACCAATAGAGGAAATGGGCGCTCACCTCAGGTAATGACCATGAGGTCACGTGACTTCCTTCCCCTGAGGAAGTCACGTGACCAGTGACGCAATGCGTCAGGTGGAGCCTGTGACGTCACTTCCTGTGTCTACAGTGTACAGAAGTGTGGTGAGGAGGCGATATGTTTCTCCTGCATATCGTCATATCGGATGGTGTTTTACTGTAATGTAAGCAGATATTTATTGAATGTACTGCATTTTACTGGCTATATTGCGCTACGGTGTTCTTGTGCTCTTTCTGAGTATTTGCGGACCGTGAATAGTGGACGTAAAGCATCACAGCAGATATCGTGGAGTCGTGCAACTTGTTGCCCAGCAGATATCCTCTTGATTACCAAAAGCTTTGTTTGATCTTATGGTCATTATCTGAGGTGAGCGGCCATTTCATCTATGGCAGTGGATGCATTATTTCTTCACTGGATTCATTTAGTTTTCTCTTCACTCGATATGGTTGATGTCTAATCACGTTATGGACTGGAACTAATTGTTTTTGCACTTGGACGTTTTTCCTTATTTATATATGTATTTTTTATGTTTTATTTTTTCATATTTTCATTTATTGAAGATTGATGTTTTTTTGTGTTTGATTGATCACTGTGTATACTTATGGTATGTTAATTGAATAAGCGCACCATTTACACCTATTATCCATTTTGCAGCTAGTGTTGGAGTTCACTAATTAATGGTAGCAGCTGTTCGTTTCATTTTCTATTTTAGTTAATTTCATTATATTTGTTACACATAGCAACGCGCAAGTATACTATTATTCACTTGTTTTTACCTTATGGAAGAACTTCATTAACCCCTTGGAGCCAGCCCCTTCCGGCCTTTTAAGGGGTTTAGAATGCCAGAAGGCAGGACGGGGCTTAAGGTCATGTGACATGTGACAGCCAATCACATGATCAGAAAGCTCCCAATTGGAAGCAGCGTTCAAAAGCTTTCCGCTAGCCGCTGGTAATTGTGCCAGGAGCACGCAGGGTACACGCTCTCGGCACCACTTTATTTGCACTAATGCATGCAAATATGCAGCCGCTTTGCGCCAAGGCCCACCCACTGAGAGGCCACATATTTGTGTGCACTCAGCGCCAAGAGGTTCAAATTATCCCCCAACCAATCCCCCTCTCCAAATCCCCCCAGCACAAATCCTCATTTCCCACAATATCTCCCCCCATCCCCCTCCCAGCATAAGGGGTGTGTGTGTAATGTAAAGGGGTCCAGAGTTGTGGGGGGGCTGTGTAATGTAAAGGGGTCCAGAGCTGTGTAATGTAAAGAGGTTCAGAGGTGTGGGGGGCTGTGTAATGTAAAGGGGTCCAGAGGTATGGAGCTATGTAATGTAAAGGGGTCCAGAGGTGTGGGGGCTGTGCAATGTAAAGAGGTATGAGGGATGTGTAATGTGAAGGGGTATGAGGGATGTGTAATGTGAAGGGGTCAACAGGTATGAGGGCTGTGTAATGTGAAAGGGTCCAGAGTTATGGGGGCTGTGCAATATGAAGGGGCCCACAGGTATGGGGGCTGTGTAATGGGAAGGGGCCCAGAGGTACGGGGGCTGTGTAATGTGACGGGGTCCAGAGGTATGGGGGCTGTGTAATGTGAAGTGGTCCAGAGGTGTGGGGGCTGTATAATGTGATGGGGCCCACAGGTATGGGGGCTGTGTAATGGGAAGGGGCCCAGAGGTACGGGGGCTGTGTAATGTGACGGTGTCCAGAGGTATGGGGGCTGTGTAATGTGAAGGGGTCCAGAGGTATGGGGGCTGTGTAATGTTAAGGGGTCCAAAGGTGCAGGGGCTGTGTAATGTAAAGTGGTCCAGAGGTATGGGGGCTGTGTAATGAAAAGGAGTCCAGAGGTAAGGAGGCTGTGTAATGTAAAGGGGGTCTTCCTACATTTTACCCACAGTTATAGCTGGAGTTCTATAGATTTCTATTAAGTTGCACGTTTTTTTTCTGCATATTCTGAAAGGGCACCAAAATTCCCGCATGACACCATGTTTTACTGCACCAGGTGACACCAACTCTAGTGATGCCACAGGCAGTAGCACATAGTAAGTGTGCCACTGCCAGTTACATGTATTTCTGTCAGGCGCCGGCTGACCAATGACAATCCTCGGGTCGGTCAGTGCCGATTTTACAGAAGAGGAGGAGGGGCCTGGCCACCGAGGGAGCAGAGGGAGAAGGATTCTTCCGGGTTCCAGGCCCAAGTTCGCAGAGACGCTATACGTGATGGTGCGCCGCTTGGGGAAAGAGGGGGGGGGGCACCAGATATAGGATCTGCCCTGGATGCCAAATGCTCTAGGTACGCCCCTATGAGGAAGGCTCTGCCGGACTTGCTGCGTCTTCTAATGAATACTGTGAGAAGCTCACAGTGTGCAGTGAAATCAGAGTAAGCAATTTCAGTACAGAAGAGGAGGCGGTACAACTGTGCAAGACTGAAGGGAAGGCCGGAGTTCTGCTATAAACAATCAACACACACTGATGAGATTATCTAAATCCAGTATATCTAAAAAAATAAGACTAAACCTTCCTTTTTTTAGACCTGAATCTGAACCCCCCCTATCCCCCCCCCCCCCCCCCCATCTCCAACCTCATAAACATAAAGCAGAAATCCTCATCTAAGCCCTAACAATTTAAGACAACGTATTTGCATATCTCAATCTGTCCCGTCATAACAGTTTATGCAAAAATCCTCATTATGAACGCAGCGACACCGCAAATTAAAATACAATATAATTGCGTACCGCTGCACTTCTTCAAACTCGGACGCTTTACACAGTAGGAATGATTAGCGAGATCTCTTATCTGTTCTTTGTGTTTCGTTCGTTTGTTTTACCAAGCATGTTAAATTAGCACTAAATGGAAACAGATGAAATGAAAAAACAAAACAGAAAGAGAATTAAAAAAAAGGGGGGGGGGGGGGATTTTTTTTTTTTTTTGAACGAATGAGGATCTGCGTCAGACGGACACACAATAAGTTGGTGTGTGTTTCAGGGTTCTGCATCTCATCAGGGCGTTCTGCCGTATCCGAGATGACACAGTAGCCCCAGGGGCATTTGCTTCGCAGCATTCGCTAAATATGTAGGTAGACCTTGTATAGTAGATTCATGACATTTGTTGGGTTTTTTAAGGAATTTTAAAAATGCACTTTTTTTTTTTTGCAATTACCATTTTTTTTTTTTTACACAATATGTTTTTGTTGTTTTAGTTTTTAGTTTTTAAAGTAGACAATAACCCTAACTGAATAACATACACTATATTGTCAAAAGTATTGGGACGCCTGCCTTTACACGCACTTTAACTTTAATGGCATCCCAGTCTTATTCTGGAGGGTTTAATATTCAGTTTGCCCACCCTTTGCAGCTATAACAGCTTCAACTCTTCTAGGAAGGCTGGCCACAAGGTTTAGGAGTGTGTCTATGGGAATGTTTGACCATTCTTCCAGAAGCGCATTTGTGACGTTAGGTACGAGAAGGCCTGGCTTGCAGTCTCCGCACTAATTCATCCCAAAGGTGTTCTGTCAGGTTGAGGTCAGGACTCTGTGCAGGCCAGTCAGGTTCCTCCACCCCAAACTCGCTCATCCATGGCTTTATGGACCTTGCTTTGTGCACTGGTGCACAGTCATGTTGGAACAGGAAGAGGCCCTCACAGTGGTGGTTGGTGTTTATTTTAAGGGGGGGGTGGGGTAAACAACAACCACCAACACCATCCCCCCCCCCCCCCGCGCGCTCGTTGTCATAAGGCAGCAAAGGGAATCAGGCTCCTGTGTCTTCCCTTCCTCCTCGCTTCCGCCATGCGTCTCCTCCCCTCCTCCTAGGCATCTAATAGTCGCCTGTCCTTTCAGCCAATCAGGTGATGAGTTTCAGACCCGCTTCCTGATTGGTCGGGGAGGACGATCAGCGTTACAACATTCGCTATTGCAACACACATGAGTGGGCTTCAGATTCAATGCTTTGCATCCGGAGCCCACCCTATTTTGAAGCCTATTACAGTTTCTGGCTCTAATCAGGTGCTTCAAAAAAACACCCCCGCCACTGTAATTCATGCCCCCGGCATCTTGCAAGCGGCCTGATGTATGGATAGGGGGGCGGCGGAATGGATGGATGGATGGGGGGGCGGCGCCCGTGCGCCCTTAATGGAAGGGCCGCCCCTGGGCCATCCTGAAACTGTTCCTACGAAGTTGGGAGCATGAAATTGTCCAAAATGTCTTGGTATGCTGACGCCTTAAAAGTTCCCTTCACTGGAACTAAGGGGCCAACCCCTGAAAAACAACCCCACACCATAATCCCCCCTCCAGCAAATTATATGGACCAGTGTACAAAGCAAGGTTCACAAAGGCATGGATGAGCGAGTTTAGGGTGGAGGAACTTGACTGGACTGCACAGAGGGCAGGTTTCCTGATGGTGACAATTTTTGGCCAAGCCTTCAGTAGGTTTGTTGAAATGGCCAAAAGAACCCACGTGGTATGTCACATCATAACTAGGAGGGGGCTAATGCCGCGTACACACGACCGTTTTCCATGACGAGAAAAATGCAATTTTTTTATTTGGTCATTAAAAACGACGTTTTTCACTTCGTCGTTTTTCTCATTGTGAAAAACGGCCATGTGTACACTTTAATGACGTGAAAAAAACATGCATGCTCAGAAGCAAGTTATGAGACGGGAGCGCTCGTTCTGGTAAAACTAGCGTTCATAATGGAGATAGCACATTCATCACGCTGTAACGGACTGAAGAGCACGAGGCTGAAAAGCGCAAATCGTCTCTCACCAAACTTTACTAACACGAGGATCAGCAAAAGCAGCCCAAAGGGTGGCGCCATCCGAATAGAACTTCCCCTTTATAAGGCCGTTGTACATTTCGTACGTCACCGCGCTTTGCTCGAGCATTTTTTTTCACAATAGTGTATAGGCAAGGCAGGCTTGAGAAGAATCACGTCGAGAAAAATTTTGTTTTTTTCAATGACATTAAAAACGGCCGTGTGTAGGCGGCATTATGTTTGGTCAGAACCTGGACGTTAGCTGCCATTGCTGGGCCAATGAGTTGCAGGTAGGAGATTCCTCACTCCGCAGCTGCACATATACAAAGGGGCACTTGTGACATTACTGTTCTCATATGGTCACAAGCCCATATTAAGTCAATGGCACTTTATTTGTATTATTTGTAATTAACTGTGGGTATAGGTTTGTGTATATGGAGGTTTTCTATTCGTTTTTTTTTTTTTCCTCTATTGGTTGAACTAGATGGGCTTGTGTCTTTTTTCAACCTAACTATATAACTATGTAAAAGCAATTGCTGATTTGATCCCATTAACAATTACAAAATTGAATGAACAATCCAAGTCCTAATGGAGTATGACCAGCAGGATTGGATAACATTTAGCTCCCTAATGCATTGTGTTTAATAAACAATTGGATTTTTTTTTCCCCATGAAAAAAAATAAAATAATTTTATTATTATTTTTTGGTGAATTACAAAAATAAATTTGAAAAACAAAAAGTTTTTTTTACTGCATTTCTTAAGTGCTCAGTGAATGTAGCCCAATATTACTTTATTTGAGAGACTGTTTAAAGGAACAAATATATTGACTATTTTATTTGAACATATGGTGTTTTATGCAGTTGTTAATACAGGGTTTACGCCTTATTAGATGTTTTTTGATTCGTTATTATTAGGCGTATATTTAATTGTGCAACACTTTATTTGTATTATTTGTGATTCACTTTTATATGTGGGAACACATATTGGTGTCAGCAGTATTTAGTAATAATTTTGAGCTTAGTAGCGTCACAACCTGGTGCACAGGAGGGTTTATTTTATCATTTCTATACCCACAGTTGACCCAGAAGAAGGCAAAAAAAAATAAAAAATGCATGATCCAATTTGTTCCAGAGGGGTAAAAAAAGTCATTTCTGATCCCCCAGGAGGCATTCAAATATTTCCGGGATCAACTACCCCTGGTGTTCCCATTTGATCGTAGGAGGAGAATTGAAAAAGGGTGAATGATTATCCCCGAACAAAGGAAATTCTATCTGCAAAGGAGGTTTTTGTTTGGGAAAATGTTTCTTATTGTATTACATCTTGAAATCAAATATAGAATTTGAAACATTGGCATGGCAATTACATTTTTTCAAGGGTATTATACAAAATTTCAGTCCATAATGGAGGCTATCGCATGCTCAGACAGCAGAATTTCAGTATAAACGTTCAAATGACTACTACTGGACTGGTGTATGGCCAGCTTTCGGGTTTGCATCTACTTTAATCCCCTGTAACCAGATTATGTAAACTCTGATCTTCTGGGAGGGCCTGCAGCCAAGCAATTCTGCGTTACCTTCCCTTTTTCTTGCCAAAATAAAAGTGCATAGAACCGAGTGTGGCAGAGGTGGGGATATATGGATTCTCTGCATGTAGAGCACCACAATCGTCAGGATTACTTTTGAAACTGGTACACCCATATTTAGGATGTACCATGAAGAATGCTTGAATAGACCATCCCCAAAACCCAAACCACCCCTACTCTTGAATCGCAGGGTACTTCTTCATGCAGCCTTTTGTGGCCATTTGATTTTAGAGTGGCTGTGTGTGGCTATACTATCCAAGTTTGGGAGCATTCACAGGGTCCCATCAGCCACTGTGGCAGAGGAATTCCTCAGCACGTGCTGGTGACCCCTCTGTCCCTCAAACCGCCCCAAAATTCCAGATGCACATCTTCCAGCCCCAGAGGCTTAACTGGAACCTTAAGGGCCCCGGTGCAAGTAACCATGAAGGGCCTCCCTGCCTCAAAGGTAAGGTGACCAGATTTTTAAAATGAAATCCGGGGACATAGAATTTTCTTTTTACTAGTAATGGCGGCAATCAGCGACTCTCTGCCCGTCACCGCCCCCGCCTCACAGCCTATCAAATATTACTCTCCGGGCCCCGGCTACTACTGGGTGGGGAGCGGAGGAAGATCACTCCGCCAGGGAAGGCAAGGAGATAAGCAGACAGGCGGCTGGCTGGGACTTGAGCCAGGGCAGAAGAGCATTGGAGTGGAGCTAAATGGGCATGCACCCAAAACCGAAGAAATATTCCCTCCTCTCCGACCAGCACATGATCATCAGAAATGGGCACAGATAATGGAAAAATATAGACCCCCCTAAGCTAGTAGGAGTGGCGGAGCGGGGGTGTGTAATTCAGATATTTTTTTTTAATTCTGCACTGACTGTCTTTGAAATTGCCCCAGCCCCTGTTCATATCCAATCCGGGGACAAAACCGGGGACAGACTTGGTCCGGGGACAGTGTCCTCAATCCGGGGACTGTCCCCGGAAACTGGGGATGTCTGGTCACCCTACTAAAGGGGCCCTTTGTATCAGTCATGGGGCCCTTTCTATCAGTCCCAGGGTCCCTTCCATCAGTCCTATGGCCCTTTTCTCTGGTCCTGAGGCCCTTCCCACTGATCCTGGGGCCCTTTACTCCCATAGCGGGGCCATTTTTTTCACACTGCGCATTGACAAAACAAAACACAATGCCCCCCCCCCACAGGGCTGATAAAAAATAATAATAAAAAAAAGAAAGAATTGTAATAAGTATTTAAAAGTAAAATTGTAAAAAAAAAAATACTAACGCAGTCCCCCCCCCCCCCCCCCCAAAAAGAGAAGGCATTGTAAAAAAAAAATAACTAAAAAATATAAGTTGTAAAAAATGATTAAAAAAAAAGTTGTAACAAATAAAATTGTAAAAAAAATAATAAATATAAACAAAAAACGATCTCATCAGTGCCCATCAGTGCCACCTATCAGTGCCCATCAGTACTGCATATTAGTGCCACTGTCACATGACATTAAAAAAAGTATCAGTAACCGGTATCGGCGAGTACCTGAAAAAAGTATCGGTACTCGGTACTCGGTGCAACCCTAATTTCAATGGGTGCCGTCTTAATCAATGTGACTCAAGTCACAACTTTGTTGTGATGTGCGAGCGATAGACTGCAAAGTTAAATGCCAAAAGTTGCAAGGAAATTGAAAGCAAGTCACAGGACTTTGGGGTCACCGCAGTGTGAACTGAGGCTTACGGTCCCACAGCGACCCTCCCATAGTGGCAGAATGTCAGGGCCCAGCCTCAAGTACCACCTTTGTGACCCTGGAAATTGTTCAGCCCTATATCAGCAGGTCCTTACGTCAAAACAGACCAGAGACTGGGGAAGACATGGAAAGGTGATCATGGTTACAATGCTCTTCAGACTTCATTGCAAAAAACAAAATGAGTAAATGCATATATATATCTTTTTGCAAAAGGTGGACTATAAGCATTTAGGTATTTGGATGGCCTGGTGCATTACAGCCATGCCTATATAAAAACACAAACAGGTAGGCAGTGTTCTTTTCATGATCTATAGAAAGTCATTCTCTGCTTATGGTCATTAGTGAGAGTGTAAATGACCACTCACATTGGTGGACAAATAGTGGAGTTAGGGTGACCACATTTTCAAACTACCATTCAGGGACATTCCCCCTTCCCAAAAATCAGCTTGTGCTGTAACGAATCACACCACAGTGATTGGACGCAAGAGGCGGGATTTATGATTTCTCCAATCACAAGCAGTTGGCGGGATTGTGCTCCTCCAGGCATTTCTGGCCAGGGCAAGTACTGTCAGTGAGTAAAGTGGTGATGTGCAGCCTTTTTTGGGGGGCATCTGATTGGCCCGGGAGGGATGGCTGTGTCAGTTTCATTCCGGGACATTGTATTGTCCTGGAATGAAGGCGCCCGGGACAGACCTGCAAAATGCGGGACTGTCCCGGGCAATCCGGGACACGTGGTCACCCTAAGTGGAGTATCTGTGAGGCTCGGTTCACACTGCCGCAACTTCAAAGCCAACATCCCAGCGCGACTTCGGCACGACTTGCATGCAACTTCTTTAACACTCAGAGCGCACGTCGCACCAGTGTGAACTGGGCCTGATATCTGTTTAAAGTATAAAATATCACTTGCTCATACAATTGAATTAACAATTGATTTGAGCTGGAGTCTTTAACTCAAATGTTTCTCAAGTAGGCTAAGTCAGGTTCTTATACACTATATTACCAAAATTATTGGGACGCCTGGCTTTACACGCACATGAACTTTAATGGCATCCCAGTCTTAGTCTGTAGGGTTCAATATTGCGTTGGCCCACCCTTTGCAGCTATAACAGCTTCAACTCTTCTGGGAAGGCCGTCCACAAGGTTTAGGAGTGTGTCTATGGGAATGTTTGACCATTCTTCCAGAAGCACATTTGTGAGGTCAGGCACTGATGTTGGATGAGAAGGCCTGACTCGCAGTCTCCACTCCGATTCATCCCAAAGATGTTCTACCGGGTTGAGGTCAGGACTCTGTGCAGGCCAATCAAGTTCCTCCACCCCAAACTCGCTCATCCATGTCTTTATGAAACTTGCTTTGTGCACTGGTCCAAATCATTTGATGGTGGAGGGATTATGGTGTGGGGTTATTTTTCCAGGGGTTGGGCTTGGCCCCTTAGTTCCAGTGAAGGGAATTCTTAAGGCATTTCTTGCTCCCAATTTTGTGGGCACAATTTGGGGATGGCACATTCCTGTTCCAACATGACTGCGCACCGGTGCACAAAGCAAGCTCCATATAGACATGGAAGAGAAAGTTTTGAGTGTAGGAACTTGACTGCCCTGCACAGACTTTTGGCAATATAGTGTATGTAGGTATGAGCCAACCTGTCTGGGTTTGGTTCAAAATCTGTTTTGGTAATTTGCATGGAACCCCATTGTAGTTTATTGGTGGAATATGTTATTGTTAATTTATGGCCAACTGCAGGGCTTTTTTTCTGGCGGAACGCACCGGAACGCCCTTCCGCCACTAATGCCAGGCATTCCTCCTAATCCTAACTGTATAGCCTACGCCCTGCCTCCCGCGGTGGGATCAAACAAAACCGCTGTATCTGTAAAGTCCCACCCGGCTCCTCCTCCACCCCCTATGCCTTCTGCTGCGCACTGCCCCGAAGGATCGAACAGAGCTTGTGAAAGCGGAAGGCGGAGTGCCTCGGCTCTGCCCCGCCCCTCGGTGCTGTGCGGGAGATCGGGTTGGCGCTGTGTGTCGGATGATGGATCATGGATAGTGGTAGGTTATGGTAACCTGTCAGGCGGTCTTCCTCTTCCTCCTCCTCCTCCTCACTAGCCCCAGGTCTGTGTGGTGTAAAAAAAAAATGCTGCTGAATGGGGTTGTGTTGTGGTGTATTTGGCTGGGTGGTCTGTGGGCTGGGTGGTCTACTTACTGGGTTGGGCAGTCTCTTTCCTGGGCACTCTTTGCTGGGCAGTCTCTTTCCTGGGCACTCTTTGCTGGGCAGTCTCTTTCCTGGGCAGTCTCTTTCCTGGGCAGTCTTTTTGCTGGGCAGTCTTTGTGCTGGGCAGTCTTTTTGCTGAGCAGTCTCTTTCCTGGGCACTCTTTGCTGAGCAGTCTCTTTGCTGGGCAGTCTTTTTGCTGGTGATCTTTTTACTGGATTAATCTGGGCAGTCTCTTTGCTGGGCTGGGCGGTCTCTTTGCTGGGCAGTCTTTTTGCTGGTGATCTTTTTGCTGGATTAATCTGGGCGGTCTCTTTGCTGGGCTGGGCAGTCTCTTTGCTAGACTAAGCTGGGTGGTCTTTTTGCTGACAGTCTCTTTGCTGGACTAAGCTGGGCAGTCTCTTTGTTGGGCTGGGTGGTCTCTTTGCTGGACTAAGCTGGGCGGTCTCTGTTGGGCTGTCTCTTTGCTGGACTAAGCTGGGCGGTCTTTTTGCTGGCGGTCTCTTTGCTGGACTAAGCTGGGCGGTTTTTTTGCTGACGGTCTCTTTGCTGGGCGGTCTCTTTGCTGGACTAAGCTGGGCGGTCTTTTTGCTAGGCTGGCTGTCTCTTTGCTGGACCAAGCGGGCAGTCTTTTTGCTGGCAGTCTCTTTGCTGGGCTAGGCAGTCTCTTTGCTGGACTAAGCTGGGCGGTCTTTTTGCTAGCGGTCTCTTTGCTGGGTGGTCTCTTTGCTGGATGGTCTTTTTGCTAGCGGTCTCTTTGCTGGGCGGTCTCTTTGCTGGACTAAGCTGGGCGGTCTCTTTACTGGACTGGGCGGTCTCTTTTCTGGGTTGGGTGGTCTCTTTGCTGGACTGTGGCTGTCTATAATGCACTGGGAATGTCTCCCTGCTGCACATTTGGGAATTTCTCCCTGCTGCACATTACTTGTATAGCCCCCCAAATTTTATTTGCATCCCTCTTCTCTAAAGGGGCAGTTCTAGGGGGCGGTTTTAGGGGGTGGGTAGCATACCTCCCAACTTTCTGAGATGGGAATGAGGGACACCTATCACCAAAAGTATGCAGGCATAGGACACACCCCTGGCCACGCCCCCTTAAAGGAGAATTGTACAAAAAAACAAGTTTGATTAAACCAACAAGTGCTGTTTTTACCACTACTATTCCTTTATATTGGCTTTTGGAATTTACAAATGCAGCCATTTAGAAATCAGATGAAAGGTTTAGCACTTGGAAACACTTTTTGATAGATAAAAAGTGCATTTTATATATGTAGCGGGTGGTTACATTTAGGGGAAGTATCTGAGTGGTAACTAGGCTCAGATGCACTAATTGTTAGGTTTGATGGACCATTTCTATCCCTGGGAGATGGTACTGGTGTGTAGTCCCCTGGGGCCTATAGGTGGCGCTGTTGCCATAGACCCGGGTTGAACCGCAGTACAATGTTGTGCCTTTTTTTGTCCCCTCTTGGCAGCAGTACGGCGGGGCAGGGAACCTGCTGTGCCGATCGTTAGAGGATATAAAAGGGGGCGGCCATCTTCCAGTGGGGTCAGTTCCGCGCTCAGGCCCCTTAGGCCTGGGTGCGTGTGTGTCGCCTCCGGGGGCCCTAGGCCCGGAGGACTGGTTGGGTTGTCTGCGGGTGCCCTAGGCCGGGTGACGGAGCTGCTGTTCCATCCCAGACACCTTCAATCTGGGGTGAGGTACTTTGGAGAAAGGCCCGGAGCCCAGCAGCCTTCGGCTGGGATCTGCCAGGGACCGAGGCTCCCAGGGATCTGCCTTGCTAGGGGAACCGTATCCAGGATTGAGGAGGTCAGGGAGGTGACCCTTTCTGAAGACCCAGCGCAGAGTCGTGGTGACAGATGGGGTCTCTGGTAACTCTCCGGAGGGATGTTCTTGTCCTAAAAAGGGGCCAAGTTACTAAAGGAAGGAAGTGCGTGTTCTTTATGTCACAGTGGCAGTGACACTATGCACACAAGGTCAGTGGCAGTGGCTTTCATCTTTTCCACCCGGTCAGTGGCAGTGGCTTTCATCTTTTTTTCACCCGGTCAGTGGCAGTGACCAACCTCATGGTCTGTGGCAGAGACCGTGCGCCAAGCCTGTTCGTGCTTAATCAGAACAGGAGAAAACCGAAATTCAAGTTTGTGCCTGGACCTCCTCCCACCTTATCTGACCTGTGTCTTGTCCCAACCTGTCTGCTCTCAAAGAGACTATTGTGCTGAGAAAAATAAATAAGAGTTGGACCTTTCAGTTGGTGTGGACAGTTGCTTACTGGGGAGAACTAAGGCTTGTTTCTGACTACCACAGAAACAAGGTCAGCACTGGAGGTTTTTTAACACTGGCTGCAAGCAGGCCAGAGAAACTAACACCGCTCAACCTCCCCATCCAGGAGGGTACGGGCTTGTGGTGCGGTGTGCCTCATTCTTTCCTGCAGAGGAGCCGAGCAGAAGAAAAGCAGGTAAAGTCTGTGGTTGGTGCGCTACATATACATCTATATAGATCAGACCGGAAAGAGGGACAGAGGGACATTGCTCCAAATCAGGGACAGTCTCTCGAAATCAGGGACAGTTGGGAGGTATGGGGTAGGGGCGTGACCAGGGGAGGGGGGGGGTGAGTTCCACCACCTTTTCTCTGAGAAAGAAAGCCCTGGCCACCTGTAAGGCAAGTAATCAAGCTACTGCCAAGCAAAATGCATAGAAAGCGCCAGGTACTGCCATGGAGAATAGGTACCAATCCCCCTGCCTACACCCTGGATTTTCAGCTCTCCATAACAGAATGTGTGCTGTGAGGTCACCCTTTTGTAGAAAGGGAGCTGGGTTATCCATTCCTTCAAGTTATTGGGTCACCTGACCATGGCCAAAGCTATGCACTGCATTAGTGATGAGCTCAGGCATGTTTTGATCCTAGTTTGAATCTACCTGAGCAAGCTCACCAGTAAGCTGTCACTGTAAAAGAAAAGAAATTCCTTCTGGACAGCCGCACTCTGAATAAAATTGCCTTTATTGTAAATCCATCACAGCACTACAAGTCACTACACACTTGGTCAAGCTGACGCGTTTCACACTATACTAGTGCTATGATTAACCACTTAACGACCGCCCACCGCCGATTTACGTCGGCAGAATGGCACGGACAGGCAGAATCACGTAGATCTACGTGATCGCCTTTGTGCAGTTGGGGGGTCCATCCGGACCCCCCTTCACTGCAGTGAGCGGCCGTTAAGTGTTCGGGAGCGATCAGGCATGAGGGGGCGGCCGCTCGATTCCGCCCCCCCTCGCGATCGCTCCCGGCCAATGAAAATGCTTCCTCCGCCATGTGATGTAAACAAGGCTGGAGGAAGTGATGTCATCTCCCTCGCCGCGGTCTTTTCGTTCCCGGCGCCGAGCAGAGAAGAAGCAGGTTAGTGCACCAACAGTCCACTGACACGTAGGTACACATAGGCACACAAATCACCCCCCAGTCACCCCCAGATCACCCCCCAGGTCACCCCAAAGCCCCCAATCACAGTGTCACTGATTGCAGTGATCATTTATTTTACTGATCACTGCATTTAGTGTCATCTGTGATTGTAAAAAGTTGCAGGGCAGTTAGGATTAGGCCCCTTTAGGTCCAGGGTAGCCCCCTAACCCCCCCTAATAAAGGTTTAACCCCTTGATCACCCCCCAGGTAACCCTTTCACCCCCTAACTTCAGCGTCACTAAGCGATTGTTTTTCCGATCGCTGTATTCGTGTCGCTGGTGTTTTAGATAGGCAGTTATTTTTTTTTAGGTTCGCCGCAGGTTTTTATTAGTGTCAGGTACCCCCATATATTATTTTAACCCCCTGATTGCCCCTAGAGTTAACCCTTTCACCAGTGATCGCCGTATAAGCGTCACTGGTGTCACTGGTTAGCCAGTAAGTTATTTAGTTATTTAGGTTACCCGTCAGGTTTTTATATAATGTCAGGTACCCCCATATTTAACCTAATAAAGGTTTTAACCCCCTGATTGCCCCTAGTTAACCCTTTCACCAGTGATCACCATATAAAGGTTACGGGTGACGCTGGTTGATTAGTTTGCTTTTTATAGCATCAGGGCACCCGCCGTATATAACCCAATAAAGGTTTAACCCCCCTGATCGCCCGGCGGGTGAGATCAATTAGGTTTTAGCGCCAGAGAGGGTCTGCGTCGCCCCAGGCAGTGTTAGGTTAGTGACAGTAACGCTAACACCCACGCGCAAAGCATACACCCCCCTTAGTGGTATAGTATCTGATCAGATCTGATCAGATCTATACTAGCATCCCCAGCGGTTTAGGGTTCCCAAAAACGCAGTGTTAGCGGGATCAGCCCAGATACCTGCTAGCGCCTGCGTTTAGCCCTTCCGCCCAGTCCAGCCCAGCCCAGCCCACCCAAGTGCAGTATCGATCGATCACTGTCACTTACCAAACACAACACACATAACTGCAGCGTTCGCAGTGCTTGGTTTTTGGGGCCCTGTACGCGGCTAGGCTCCCAAAAAGTCCCACACATGTGGTATCCCCGTACTCAGGAAAAGCAGCAGAATGTATTTTGGGGTGCAATTCCACATATAACCATGGCATGTGTGAGCAATATATCATTTAGTGACAACTTTTTGTACATTTTTTTTTTCTTTTTGTCATTATTCAATCATTTGGGACAAAAAAAAAAAAATATTCAATGGGGTCAACATGCCTCTCAGCAAATAGCTTGGGGTGTCTACTTTCCAAAATGGGGTCATTTGGGGGGGTTTTGTGCCATCTTGGCATTTTATGGCCTTCAAAACTGTGATAGGTAGTGAGGAGTGAAATCAAAAATTTATGCCCTTAGAAACCTTGAAGGCTGTGCTTGGTTTTTGGGGTCCCGTACGCGACTAGGCTCCCAAAAAGTCCCACACATGTGGTATCCCCGTACTCAGGAGAAGCAGCAGAATGTATTTTGGGGTGTAATTTCACATATGCCCATGGCATGTGTGAGCAATATATCATTTAGTGACAACTTTGTGCAAAAAAAAAAAAGTATGTCATATTCCCGCAACTTGTGGCAAAATATAAAATATTCCATGGACTGAACATGCCTCTCAGTAAATAGCTTGGGGTGTCTACTTTCCAAAATGGGGTCATTTGGGGGGGTTTTGTGCTATTTTGGCATTTTATGGCCTTCGAAACTGTGATAGGTAGTGAGGAGTGAAATCAAAAATTTGCGCCCTTAGAAATCCTGAAGGCGGTGCTTGGTTTCCGGGGTCCCGTACGTGGCTAGGCTCCTAAAAAGTCCCACACATGTGGTATCCCCGTACTCAGGAGAAGCAGCAGAATGTATTTTGGGGTGCAATTCCACATATAACCATGGCATGTGTGAGCAATATATCATTTAGTGACAACTTTTTGTAATTTTTTTTTTTTTTTGTCATTATTCAATCACTTGGGACAAAAAAATAAATATTCAATGGGCTCAACATGCCTCTCAGCAATTTCCTTGGGGTGTCTACTTTCCAAAATGGGGTCATTTGGGGGGGTTTTGTACTGCCCTGCCATTTTAGCACCTCAAGAAATGAGATAGGCAGTCATAAATTTAAAGCTGTGTAAATTTCAGAAAATGTACCCTAGTTTGTAAACGCTATAACTTTTGCGCAAACCAATAAATATACGCTTATTGACATTTTTTTTACTAAAGACATGTGGCTGAATACATTTTGGCCTAAATGTATGACTAAAATTGAGTTTATTCGATTTTTCTTATAACAAAAAGTAGAAAATATCATTTTTTTTCAAAATTTTCGGTCTTTTTCTGTTTATATCGCAAAAAATAAAAATCGCAGAGGCAATCAAATACCATTAAAAGAAAGCTCTATTTGTGGGAAGAAAAGGACGCAAATTTCATTTGGGTACAACATTGCATGTCCGCACAATTTACAGTTAAAGCAGCGCAGTGCCGAATCCCAAAAACAGGCCTGGTCCTAATGGCCCGAAATGGTCCGGGGCTTAAGTGGTTAAACACTAGTATAGTGTGAAACACATCAGCTTGACCAAGTGTGCTGTGACTTGTAGTGCTGTGGTGGATTTACAATAAAGGAAATTTTATTCGGAGTGCGGCTGTCCAGAAGGAATTTCTTTTCTTTTGCCTTGCATATGCATTGCCTGCACCCGGGGTTTCTGTGAGTACTATCACGTCTGAAGACAACATGGCTTCTCTCCTTGTTCACAAGCTGTCACTGTACTGGGCCAAACTTCTGCAACCAGGACATTCCTTGCCCTGCAGCCACACATCTACAAGGGGCTACGAGGGAAGAGATGCTTGGCCACATTGGATTGGCCCAATACAGTGACAACTTCCTGGCGAAATTGCTCAGGTAGGTTCGGACTAGGATCCAAACACACCTGAGCTTACTATTTATAGAGCCGTCTTGTTTTTCCATGCACACTAATCGGTGGCTTTTTTTTCCCAGTTTTGTTACCCAGAGGAATCGTGAGAAATTACGTTTTTTTTTTTCTTAGATAAGAGGAAAATGGACGAAGCAGAGTAATTGTGAATGGAACTGATACGTCTGCTTGATAACAATAACTGTCATTGCCTTACATGGAAGATGTGCCCCAGGGACAGAGCAGAACAAAGGAGCCTACTGAGGTCCAGAGGAAGCCATGAGCGCTCTCTCATCTCCAAGGCACCAGCCGAGTTTGTCTCGTACACAGATCCCGAGGATAACTCCAGAAAATAATTCCTACTTCCTTTTAACACTTTGTTTCTCAGAGACTTAATCGTTATGGAATCACAGTCATCCTTGTAGTGAAACTGAGTTCTTCCTTGGTAGGAAATCGCTTTCTTCCTAAAGTCATCCATTCCAAGCCTACGTTGTCTGTGATATAGAAAGCCACATATTGGGACCACATGGTCCTCCTGTTCACTAAACTGTGATTAAAGCTGAGCACTGGGGAAAAAATGGTTGTTTGCAATGAGGCTCCACCTGCACAGCAAGGGTCAGGACCCATTCACACTTAAAGAGGAAGTAAACCCTGATGGGTTTTACTTCCTCTTTAGTCCGCTGTACAGCCTGCAAATGAAAAGCGTAATGGGCTAGTATGCATCCAGCGATGTCCCCATAGTAGGCAGCGTCCATCTTCTGCCTCCTCTTCCTTCTGGGTCGCTGACTCCGGCGCTGTGATTCGCCGGAGCCACGTGTCGTCACTCCCGCGCATGTGCACGGGAGCCGCGATTCACGGCACTGGCTGGGGAAGAAACGGCACTTCGTTTTGTTTCTTTCCCGCGCATGCGCAGTGAAGATTAGCGGCGGACTACAAGTGAAATATCTCCTAAACGGCGCATGTTTAGGAGATATTTCCACTACCTATAGGTAAGCCTTATTCTAGGGTTGCCACCTCATCCCTTTAAACCCGAACACATGTAGCGGGTATTTGAATTTAGGGGAAGCATCTGGGTGGTAGTGTAACCCAGATGCACTGATTGTTAGGGAATCTGGGACCATTTTATGGTTCTTGGAGGACTCTGGTGGTGTGAGGTTCCCTGCGGCCTGCAGGTGGTGTTGTTGCCCTGGGCCGGAGTTGAACCCTCACCACAAGACTGCATCTCTTTTTGTCCTTTCCTGGCGCTTGTACGGCAGGGCGGAGAACCTGCTGTGATGCAAAGAGAGAGCAGATAAAAGGGGCGGACGCCCTGAACACGGGGTTCAGAGTCGGAGGACGCGGCCACGCCCAGGCACCTTCAGCCTGGGTGCTGGCGTTCCCGAGTTCCGGGCCCAGGTGCCCTTGACCTGGCCGGAGCGGGTGATGGAGTCCATCCCAGGCACCTTTAGCCTGGGGTGAGGTACTACTGAGGAGGCCTGGGACCCAGTACCTTCGACTGGGTTCCGCGAGGGTGGAGGAGTACGAGGGGCCCTAAGGTGTTGGGCGCCCGAATCTGAGATGAGGAGGCTGGGGAGTGTAACCCTTCTGAACAGCCCGGTGCAGCATTGCCGGTGACGGTGGGGCCTCCGGTAACTGTCTCGGAAGGATGTCTTTTCTCTGACAGGGGCCGCAGCTTAAAGAAGGTAACTCCTGTTTCATGTTCATTAGAGTTGCTGGTAGAGACTCGAAAAGGTAAGAAGTACATTTTACAGCCACTGTGCGCCATAACCGTTGGTGATATCTCAATGGTTTAGTTTGATTAAGGATTGTGCCTTGACCTACTCCCCACCTATACTGAACTGTTCGTTGGTCACAACCTGTCTGTGCTAAGTGACGATTTATTTGCTGCTAAAGAATAAATAAGAGTTGGACCTTTTCAGTGGTGTGGAACTCCGGTTACTGGGAGCAAAGGGGGTCATATCAAGGAAAGACTTGACCCTGGGTTATACACACAACCTGATGGTAAAATACATTCGGGCCTTCACCTCTATCTAGCAGAGGACATGGGCCGTGGTGGATCTCATCCCTCCTCCCAGGTTCCCCTAGAGAAGACAGCAAGCCGAGAAGAAGAAGGGGTGAGAGGGGTGAGCCCCGCTACACACATATGAATTACACAGGTTCTGAGGCTAATTTAATGCAGATAAGGCACCAAGTGAGTTTAATATCCACCTTAATCAGCCACAGAACCTGTGTAATTCATATGTGTTCGGGTTTAAAGGGATGAGGTGGCAACCCTAGGCCCTGGGCTTACCTATAGGTAGAAGTCCAACAAGTGGGTTTACAACCACTTTAAGCGATCCATTGCAGTGCTTTAAAGCACACACATTTAGACCCCATTCACACCTGAGCGTTTTGTAGCTTGAAGCCTGAAGCTACAAAACGTTGGAGGGGAAAAAATCAATTATTCTCTATGGAGATGGTTCACATCTCCACTACAAAACGCCTGAAGCCATAAGCTCCAAAACGCGTGAAGCTCAAACAAGTTCTGTGACTTTTTTTTTGGGCAGATTTGGGCGTTTTTCTGCTTTTTACATTGGTGACCTTTTGAAAAAAAACGTGGTAAAAAAGCTGCAAAAATCACTGCAAAATCGCTGTAAAATTGCGCGACTTTCTGCCTGAAAACGCTATGCTCAGGTGTGAATGGGACCTTAGGGGCGCTATGGCATGCCTTAATGTGCATTGTGTTGAGGCAGCCTATTTTCTATGAATGAGTTGGCAATGCACAACCGATGGATTAAAAACCACCCATGACCCTTTTTATTAGCAACACAATGCACATACTGTACCATGCGGTGCATTATGCATTGCACTCAATTGTACAGTGCATTGGGGTGCCATTCACAATATGTTCTATTACCGTGTTTTGCAGGAACGTTGCATATTGCTACAATGCACAACTATGAATGGGGCCACAAGTGCCCTTTTGTTTAAGGCTGCATTCCCACCTGAGCGTAGCGTCTTTGAGCATTTTTGCAGTGTTTTTTTTGCGCGTTTTTATGAGTGATTTTGGCACGTTTTATACAGCGTTTTTGAGCTTTGCCATTTTTTTTTATTAGCCAATAGAGAAACAGCCAACTTTATTTTTATCTTGCTCAAACAGATTTGGGAACAGGTTGAAGATAGCGACAAAGTAGATAGGGAGATAGGTTGAGGCACGCGGCACCCAGTTACCCTATTCTTTACTCAAGCCTAAGTATGAATTTTGCTCACCCGGATAGATCCCTCTCACAGTTCTAGCAGCCGGAGTGAAGCACGAACAGTTGCTACTTGAATTTAGTCCCCTTCATGGACAAGTCCTAGAGATCCTCTGCCACAGAATCCTTAATGATTGAATTATGACATCTGAACAAAACACCGTAAATTAGTAGAGACCATAGGTGTCAATGAGACACACTACAGGGGCTATATTTCATCTCACGAATCCTTCCCTCTGATAGGTAACCAGTCCTCTCCTTCACCGTGAACTCCGTCACCAATCCATCGGACATGTCCTCCCCCGGTTTCCTTTCTTTCAGAGCGGGCCACCCTCACACGGGCTCCCTGGGACTCCAGTGTGTTGGCTGTAGACCCAGTTGAAGGTACTGGGCCTACCTGGAACGTTGTAGCCTCGGGCTAAAGGTGCCCGAGACTCCTCGGCCAGTTCACGCACCCCCCGGCCAGCAGGGCCAAAGGGCACGACTTCGCCACCAGGGGTCCTCGTTGGAATCCCCCCAGCACACCACCACGGATCATGGCGTCTGCCCTTTATGTACCCTCTCCCGGCATGCACAGCAGTCGAAACCCACCCACCACACGGTAGCCGAGAGAGGACACCCAATCACACCACAATGCCACCCGTGGTTCAACCCAAGACCTGGGCACCAGCGCCACCACAGGACAAGGGGAACTATACACCAGGCAACACCATAGCAGAACAGAGTCCATGCCTAGCAAAATTAGAGAACCTGAGCCAACTATGGCTCATTCTACCCCCAAATTTAGAACATAGCGACCCCCAAATTTTGGGGGGTCCGCTACATATATATATATATATAGCCTTTAGTATCACTTTAAAGGTAAATAAAAGTATCGGTGCTGCCCATCAGATCCAGTTGTCTTTTCCTATTGCAGATTAGAAATTTTCTGGCAGAGCGTGGTTGGTTGGGCAACATACATTTCTCTCCTCCAAACTCTATAAATCAATCCCAGTGACAGAGCGTAGAGCCAGGAGAGATACAGACATCTTGCACTGCTGACCCCAAAGTGTTTTCCCAGCCTAATACACAACGGAACCCTTTCATTAAGGATATATTTATATGGGGTGTTTCATGTGTAAGCATGAGAAATTAGCAGCCTTGTTACTTGTTGATTAATTGTCACATCCTGCAATAAAGATATTATCAATGCTCCAATCAACAACATGAAGTCAGAGCAGACTCCATTCTCCATCTTCCAGCTGCGTACAAGCAATCCTTCTGATCGACTGCCTAAGGGAAGCCACTCGCTAGGAAGTAACTCATTATTGTCCGTGCGTAAGTATTTCATTTTTCTTCTAAGCTTGGAACCCCCCCCCCCCTGTGAAATATAATATCATTGGCATTACTGTATACTCTGCCCCTTTAATGTCGGGGGCTCAAGGCAGCATGCCTGTTAATTACACCAGTGTAAGCTGATGTTTACTGTATGATCTCACGTTTTGTAACTTGGCCGCAGTTGTACTAATTTTGGGAGCAGTAAATGTTTTTAAAGACTCCAAAAGAAAAAAAAAAAGAAAAGAAACAGAAAATGAGAAGAAGATTAAAGCTGAAGTTTCATCTGCTTATATTTTGCCTTCTTTGGTTCCTCTTTTCCTCCCTCATCAACATGCCAATAAAAGTTTTTAATAAAACCTTTCCATTTTAATTACAAAGATTGTTTTAGACACAGTGACACCATCACTAGGTTCCTCTACTTCTCAATGCAACACACAGTGACACCATCACTAGGTTCCTCTACTTCTCAATGCAACACACAGTGACACCATCACTAGGTTCCTGTACTTCTCTATGCAACGCACAGTGACACCATCACTAGGTTCCTCTACTTCTCTATGCAACGCACAGTGACACCATCACTAGGTTCCTGTACTTCTCTATGCAACGCACAGTGACACCATCACTAGGTTCCTGTACTTCTCTATGCAACGCACAGTGACACCATCACTAGGTTCCTGTACTTCTCTATGCAACGCACAGTGACACCATCACTAGGTTCCTGTACTTCTCTATGCAATGCACAGTGACACCATCACTAGGTTCCTCTACTTCTCAATGCAACACACAGTGACACCATCACTAGGTTCCTCTACTTCTCAATGCAACACACAGTGACACCATCACTAGGTTCCTGTACTTCTCTATGCAACGCACAGTGACACCATCACTAGGTTCCTCTACTTCTCTATGCAACGCACAGTGACACCATCACTAGGTTCCTGTACTTCTCTATGCAACGCACAGTGACACCATCACTAGGTTCCTGTACTTCTCTATGCAACGCACAGTGACACCATCACTAGGTTCCTGTACTTCTCTATGCAATGCACAGTGACACCATCACTAGGTTCCTCTACTTCTCAATGCAACGCACAGTGACACCATCACTAGGTTCCTCTACTTCTCAATGCAACACACAGTGACACCATCACTAGGTTCCTGTACTTCTCTATGCAACGCACAGTGACACCATCACTAGGTTCCTCTACTTCTCTATGCAACGCACAGTGACACCATCACTAGGTTCCTGTACTTCTCTATGCAATGCACAGTGACACCATCACTAGGTTCCTCTACTTATCTATGCAACCCACAGTGACACCATCACTAGGTTCCTCTACTTCTCTATGCAACGCACAGTGACACCATCACTAGGTTCCTCTACTTCTCTATGCAATGCACAGTGACACCATCACTAGGTTCCTCTACTTATCTATGCAACCCACAGTGACACCATCACTAGGTTCCTCTACTTCTCAATGCAATGCACAGTGACACCATCACTAGGTTCCTCTACTTCTCAATGCAACACACAGTGACACCATCACTAGGTTCCTGTACTTCTCTATGCAACGCACAGTGACACCATCACTAGGTTCCTGTACTTCTCTATGCAACGCACAGTGACACCATCACTAGGTTCCTGTACTTCTCTATGCAACGCACAGTGACACCATCACTAGGTTCCTGTACTTCTCTATGCAACGCACAGTGACACCATCACTAGGTTCCTGTACTTCTCTATGCAATGCACAGTGACACCATCACTAGGTTCCTCTACTTCTCAATGCAACGCACAGTGACACCATCACTAGGTTCCTCTACTCCTCTATGCAATGCACAGGGACACCATCACTAGGTTCCTCTACTTATCTATGCAATGCACAGTGACACCATCACTAGGTTCCTCTACTTCTCAATGCAACGCACAGTGACACCATCACTAGGTTCCTCTACTTCTCTATGCAATGCACAGTGACACCATCACTAGGTTCCTCTACTTCTCAATGCAACGCACAGTGACACCATCACTAGGTTCCTCTACTTCTCTATGCAATGCACAGTGACACCATCACTAGGTTCCTCTACTTATCTATGCAACCCACAGTGACACCATCACTAGGTTCCTCTACTTCTCTATGCAATGCACAGTGACACCATCACTAGGTTCCTCTACTTCTCTATGCAATGCACAGTGACACCATCACTAGGTTCCTCTACTTCTCAATGCAACGCACAGTGACACCATCACTAGGTTCTTCTACTTCTCTATGCAATGCACAGTGACACCATCACTAGGTTCCTCTACTTATCTATGCAACCCACAGTGACACCATCACTAGGTTCCTCTACTTCTCTATGCAATGCACAGTGACACCATCACTAGGTTCCTCTACTTCTCTATGCAATGCACAGGGACACCATCACTAGGTTCCTCTACTTATCTATGCAACGCACAGTGACACCATCACTAGGTTCCTCTACTTCTCTATGCAACGCACAGTGACACCATCACTAGGTTCCTCTACTTCTCTATGCAATGCACAGTGACACCATCACTAGGTTCCTCTACTTCTCTATGCAACGCACAGTGACACCGTCACTAGGTTCTTCTACTCCTCTATGCAACGCACAGTGACACCATCACTAGGTTCCTCTACTTCTCTATGCAATGCACAGTGACACCATCACTAGGTTCCTCTACTTCTCTATGCAACGCACAGTGACACCATCACTAGGTTCTTCTACTTCTCTATGCAACGCACAGTGACACCATCACTAGGTTCCTGTACTTCTCTATGCAATGCACAGTGACACCATCACTAGGTTCCTATATTTCTCTATGCAACGCACAGTGACACCATCACTAGGTTCCTCTACTTCTCTATGCAACGCACAGTGACACCATCACTAGGTTCCTCTACTTCTCAATGCAACGCACAGTGACACCATCACTAGGTTCCTCTACTTCTCAATGCAACGCACAGTGACACCGTCACTAGGTTCCTCTACTCCTCTATGCAATGCACAGGGACACCATCACTAGGTTCCTCTACTTATCTATGCAATGCACAGTGACACCATCACTAGGTTCCTCTACTTACCTATGCAACGCACAGTGACACCATCACTAGGTTCCTCTACTTCTCAATGCAACGCACAGTGACACCATCACTAGGTTCCTCTACTTCTCTATGCAATGCACAGTGACACCATCACTAGGTTCCTCTACTTCTCAATGCAACACACAGTGACACCATCACTAGGTTCCTCTACTTCTCTATGCAATGCACAGTGACACCATCACTAGGTTCCTCTACTTATCTATGCAACCCACAGTGACACCATCACTAGGTTCCTCTACTTCTCTATGCAATGCACAGTGACACCATCACTAGGTTCCTCTACTTCTCTATGCAATGCACAGTGACACCATCACTAGGTTCCTCTACTTCTCAATGCAACGCACAGTGACACCATCACTAGGTTCCTCTACTTCTCTATGCAATGCACAGTGACACCATCACTAGGTTCCTCTACTTATCTATGCAACCCACAGTGACACCATCACTAGGTTCCTCTACTTCTCTATGCAATGCACAGTGACACCATCACTAGGTTCCTCTACTTCTCTATGCAATGCACAGGGACACCATCACTAGGTTCCTCTACTTATCTATGCAACGCACAGTGACACCATCACTAGGTTCCTCTACTTCTCTATGCAACGCACAGTGACACCATCACTAGGTTCCTCTACTTCTCTATGCAATGCACAGTGACACCATCACTAGGTTCCTCTACTTCTCTATGCGACGCACAGTGACACCATCACTAGGTTCCTCTACTTCTCTATGCAACGCACAGTGACACCATCACTAGGTTCCTCTACTTCTCTATGCAACGCACAGTGACACCATCACTAGGTTCCTCTACTCCTCTATGCAATGCACAGTGACACCATCACTAGGTTCCTCTACTTCTCTATGCAATGCACAGTGACACCATCACTAGGTTCTTCTACTTCTCTATGCAACGCACAGTGACACCATCACTAGGTTCCTCTACTTCTCTATGCAATGCACATTGACACCATCACTAGGTTCCTCTACTCCTCTATGCAATGCACAGTGACACCATCACTAGGTTCCTCTACTTCTCTATGCAATGCACAGTGACACCATCACTAGGTTCCTCTATTTCTCTATGCAATGCACAGTGACACCATCACTAGGTTCCTCTACTTCGCTATGCAACGCACAGTGACACCATCACTAGGTTCCTCTACTCCTCAATGCAATGCACAGTGACACCATCACTAGGTTCCTCTACTTCGCTATGCAACGCACAGTGACACCATTACTAGGTTCCTCTACTCCGCTATGCAATGCACAGGGACACCATCACTAGGTTCCTCTACTTATCTATGCAACGCACAGTGATACCATCACTAGGTTCCTCTACTTCTCTATGCAACGCACAGCGACACCATCATTAGGTTCCTCTACTTCTCTATGCAATGCACAGTGACACCATCACTAGGTTCCTCTACTCCTCTATGCAATGCACAGGGACACCATCACTAGGTTCCTCTACTCCTCTATGCAATGCACAGTGACACCATCACTAGGTTCCTCTACTTCTCTATGCAACGCACAGTGACACCATCACTAGGTTCCTTTGCTTCTCTATGCAATGAAGGCAGATCATCGCTGGTGGGAGGGGCCAGCATGGTGCTGTACAATGATTCCTGGAAACATCACATCACCCTGCCTCGGTAGTCCTATCAAGAGCCCCAAGCTCTTATGCAATCAGTGGGCTGATTCTTGGGAGGAGTTATGCAAATATAAAAATGCCTTGATGGGTGTGTAGCACTACCCTGTAGGAGTTGCTGAAGTTAGGGTTCCCCGCTGCTGCACAGCCAGTCACACGGAACTTCCTTCTTTCTTTTTTTTTTTTTTATTCTTTATTTATACAAAAGAGCTGAGAGTCCATCAAGTTCCACAAAATACATACAAAATCTCTTATAATACCGATATATTTCAGGATAGCTTAATATTCCACAACTAAATACATAATATTCCAACCTCAATAAAGCTCCTTCTTGTCTTCATATTTTAGAGAGTAACTACAACTAATGCATCAGGATTTACCCAAATGGACTCTTCAATTCTTCTTTTATTTATTTTTTATATTTTTAAAAGGGAAGGGAAAAATAAAATAAAAAATGGTGGGGGGAACAAGGACAAGTCCCAGAGGAGGTGGATTACTTACGCGTATTGATGGAAACGAAGGCAGGGGGACCTCACTCCCCCGAGCAACTCTCTAGTACCCTCAACCCCTCTTCTGAATATACAAACAGATCCCACCTGGGTAACGTCAGGAGACATCTACTAATCCTTTGTCGTTTACTCGTCCATATAAATTTAGTAAAAAGGGCATGGATTTGACAAAAAAAGGCTGCAGGAATGGAAATAGGTAATGCCTGAAAAAGGTATAAAAATGTTGGCAAAATACTAATTTTGATGATATTACTTCGGCCAAAACAGGAGTGCAAGCCTTGATGCCATTTATCCAAAAAGGATCGTACTGAGTTAAATAAAGATGGGAAATTTGCCGCAAAAGTATTGGCTAAATTTGGTGGAATATAAGTGCCCAAGTACTTTAACGCTGAAGACGTCCATTTAAAGTTAATGCGGAGTTCCACCCTAAAGTGGAACTTCCGCTCATCTGATTCCTCCCCCCCTCCGGTGCCACAATTGGCACCTTTCAGGGGGAGGGGGGGACAGGATACCTGTCTTTGACAGGTATCCTTTCCCACTTCCGGGAGTCAGGGCCGCGGCCCGTGACATCACCGTGGGGCTCCCTCCTCCTTCCCGGCCGCTGGGCCAATAGGAGAGAGGAGCCGGGCTGAGCGCATTCGTGCAGTAGGGTTCCCGGCGTGAAGCCGAAAGGCTACACTGCCGGGTTCCCATACCCGCAATGGCAGCGGCAGCACCCGACAGCTGATGGAAACATCAGCTGCGGTGCCGACATTGAGGGACTCCAGGACAGTTAGGTGTCCATTTATTAAAAGCCAGCAGCTGCAATATGTGTAGCTGCTGGCTTTTAATTTTTATTTTTTTGGGCCGGAACACCACTTTAAAGTTAAGTTGTATAGTGCAACGCACAGAAAAGGGCAATGCAACTCCCATAGCTTCAGATTTGGTGTAATTTATTTTTAGATTCGATAAAACTCCGTAGCATTCAATCTCCTTCATAAGGTTACGCAAAGAAACATGTGGATTAGGCATAGAAAAAAGCAAATCATCTGCATAAGCTGAGACTTTATAATTATGATCTCCTACTTGTAGCCCCGAAATATCCGGATTTTGCCGAATTTTATTCAGTAATGGCTCTAATGAAAGAGCAAATAGTAAGGGCGAAAAGGGACAGCCTTGACGGGTACCATTTGAGATTGAAAAAGGCTTTGAAAACACTCCATTTGCATTTCCTTCTTTCATCCGGACACAGAAAATCAGTCGTTGGCTTGTTTTATTAGGGGATGATAACTTGAATAGGGTAAGGGATTATGGGATACCCAAGGTGACAAAAAACAGACCTTCAGGGACAACTTCCTCCCTTTCTACAGACTCCTCTTCTTACTTCCTCCTGCACACACTTGGTTCCTCTATGTACAGATCCTGCTGGCTCACTCCCAAAGGAAACTAACAGTAAATCGCTAGTTCAGCAAAGGCCCATTACAGGCAGGAACTCTCAGTCCCTTGACAAAGTACAAAGTTGGAGTGAACGGCATAACACATCTCCCTCTGCTTCCTCTGGCCACTGACCCCAGTTCCATTTGCTTGCAAACAAACAGAAATTTCCAGCGCTGCCTTAGCTTGTCTAGTAAAAAGTCCAAAAAACTGATGTATCAAATAATATGATTTATAATTGTACCGCTTGGTGCATGCAAAGGCTCTGAAGAAGGAACCTCCTGAATCACCTACTAGGGAAAAGCACCCAAAAGAGATGACAGCCTCGACAGTGCCCCTGACCACTATAGGCCCTGAACTTCTCAACGCTTTAGGGGACCTTGTCACGAAGTGTCAGAAGAATAATACGGTACACGTAGAGGCCGGGTACCAGAAGCTCAGAATTTTTACAGGCAAGCAACCTGTGCCACTTGGGGAAGAGGACTTTGATACGTGGATTGAACAAGCAATGCAGGCTGTGGAAGGATGGGAAATACCGGAAGCCCAAATAAAAGCAGCGCATAAGCGAAAGTTTAAAGGGTGCTGCTGCTGAAGCCGTGAAGAACCTCAGATTCAGCAATGCTGCTTGTACTGCCTATGACTATCTGACTATGTTACAGGAGGAATTTGGCCAGTTGGAAAAAGTTATTGATTTAGTCTATCAATTTGAGCATATCCTTCAGCAGCCAGGAGAACGATTGTCTGAATATGTTCGAAGACTGAACAAAATGCTCTGCCAAATTGTTCTAAAGAAAGGGATGGTACCGCAGGCCATAGACGCAGCTAGAATGAAGCAGATTTTGAGGGGAGCATTGCGTTCTGATCCAGTCTGGCTTCATCTGAAGACCTCAGGAGAAGTCATGTCCTTAAACTATCCAGACCTTGTGCGAATAGTAAGGGATGAAGAGGCTTTTCTGAATGATCAACAGGCGACTGAGAAACCTACCCTTCCTCCCTCAGTTGGGGTAAGGTCTGCCATGGCCACAGAACAGGACTCGGAGGTGGCTGTCTTAAAGTCACAGATGACCCAAGTGCTAGAAATGCTGACGGCTCTGATGGCCAAAAGTCCAGGAGTTACAGAAAAAGAGGAGGTCAAGAAGGAGCCGTTTCAGAATGCCTCAACACCAGTCTCCCAGCGGGATAGAGGGGAAGCTGTCTGTTTTAACTTTGGAGGGGTTGGCTATTTCGGGCGAGTGTGTCCCAGCCCGAGGAAGACCCAAGGTACCTACCGCAAGCCGGCGGAAAACTCCAGCGGGCCCCGGTGAAGGAGTGAACCGAGTGCCCATCATCTCCAGCAAGCTCCATTGGAATCAGAGAACAAGAGAAGCCAAGAAGAGAAGGGAACAACTCCCCATCAAAGCAACTTAATACCTCTCACCTGGAGTCCAAGCCTAAAAATTGGCAGGAGATCAATGCATACCAGGTCCAACAGGGATTAAGGTCCAGGAAAAGATGGAAAAAGAAAAAATCACTAAAGACTAAACCCAAGGACCTCAGGAAGGAGACCTCTCCGAGAAAATTTCCCGCTAAATTGGTGGGGCCCTCTCCAGTGGTTCCCATTCACGAAGGCCATTCTCGATACAGAAGCTCAAGTAACCCTTCTATACCGGGACTTCTATCAGAAACATCTGAGTCATCTGAAATTAGAAGACTTGGAAATATGGGGAATTGGGACTCAAAGTTTTCCCTATGATGGCTACCTCCCGATCAGATTGGCTTTCGACCCCTCAGTAGCCGGAGAGGGAGAAGTTTTCGACACCCTGGCAGTAGTCTGCCCTCGCCCACCAGGAGCCAACAAAAGTTCCCTCATAATAGGGACAAACACTGACCTGGTCAGGAGACTACTGGCTCCTCTAGCACAAAAGCGGGGCACCCCGACAGCCAGAATCCACCCTATGTTGCAACAGGCCTATCAGCGTCTAGTATTGGAACAGAAGGCCCCAGAAGAAGGGGTAGGGAAAGTTTGGAGACTGGAGAAGAAGGAGAGAGTGTTGCAGCCCGGTGAAGTAACCTTTTTGAGGGCCACTGTGAAGCTCACGTGGGAACAACCTGGCCCCTTTGTGGTCCTGGAACCAGACCCTCTGGATACCCATCCAGGATTGGAAGTGATCCCCGAAGTAGTCCTTCTAAGAGCTCTGAAGAAGGCAAATGGCAGGGTGTCAGTGAGCATTAGAAACACCACCCACACACCTGTGAAGATCCCAGCCCGGATGCTGTTGGGCCAAGTGAATCCTGCTACCCCAGTTTCCTTGTCAGACCTAGAGAAGGAAGATGGAGGGAAAGCTACTTTGGAGAAGCTCTGCTTCCACCCTACCACCAGCCTGGAAGGAGAGGGCCCGGGCCCAGTTGGCCAGATGGCAGAAGATCTTCTCCAAGGACGAGTTTAATGTGGGATGTGCAAAGAGTGCCACCCACAGGATCTGCCTGCAGGAGGACAGGCCTTTTAGAGAAAGAGTCTGACGGGTCCCCTTGGCTGACTTAGAAGATCTGCGAGAGCAATTGACAGAGCTCAAGAGAACCAGTGTTATCCGGGAATCTAGGAGTCCATACGCCTCTCCCATAGTGGTGGTTAGGAAGAAAATGGGTCATTGGGACTCTGCATTGATTACAGGACCCTCAACAGAAGAACAATACCTGACCAGTACACCACCCCACGGATAGAGGATGCCCTACAGTGTTTGTCTGGAGCAAAGTGGTTCAGCGTAATGGACCTGAAGAGCGGGTACCACCAGATACCAATGCACCCGGAAGATCGAAAGAAAACAGCCTTCATTACCCCAGTGGGGTTCTATGAATTTGATCGCATGCCTCAAGGCCTGTCGGGGGCTCCAGCCACTTTCCAGTGGCTGATGGAGAAGACAGTGGAGGACATGAATCTCATCGAAGCTTTAGTCTATTTAGATGACATCATTGTCTTTGGGAAAACTCTGGAAGAACATGAAGAGAGGCTGGAGAAGGATTGAAGAGAGTCAGTGATGAGGGACTCAAACTCTCTCGGGAAAAGTGTCAGTTCTACCAATCTTCGGTCCATTACCTGGGACACATTGTGTCTGAAGAAGGAGTATCCACAGATCCAGACAAATTGGAGGCTGTCACCTCCTGGCCCCGGCCCACCACAGTGACTGAGCTTAGATCGCTCCCTCCTGTTTCCACGGGGCTGCCGCTGAGGCAAGGACCACCCCACGATCCTGTTCAGGATCCTTTACACAGCCTATCCAGGCACTGGCAGTCTTCCATATTAACCCTGTAAGTTGAACCTGTTACTTGGTTTTCATGTTGACTCATTAAATTGTTTTAGACTATTGGTCGCTTGGCGCCTTTCTCTCCTTCCCCTCTTCCATTTGCTTGCAGAATGCTAGCCCACCTGGATGCCACCAGCTGCACCTGGCTGCTCTTCTTCCCAGTCCTCCTGACTAACTTTCTTCCCCAGTCCTGCCCGAATGGCACACACACAGAGATTCCCCAGGGCAAGGTTGGATGAAGACTTGGCACATCGCTGTCTTCAAGAGAGCATTACTACAGCTGGCAGTCTCTCTGCTTGTCTTTCCCTGCATCGTGCTGATCTACTCACTGTCTCTCCATGTTCTCTCTGCTGCCTCTCCAGCTTGAATCCCTCCAAATGCCTCCTGTGGTGGGATCCTTCCAGACCAGCCTCCCGAGCTCCAGCCCAAGTTAACCCCCCCCCCCAAAGGCCACCAACAGCCTCTCCACAGCACTGCTTTTTCATCTTCCACCCGACTCCCTTGCTGGCATGGCCCATTCTTATTTATGGGTTTTTCAGTTCCCTGCCAGGCCTACTCCTGGGGATTGGCTGAGGGCCCATAAATATTCAAGGCAGCTCTTCCTCACCTCCACCCACTAGTTCCAGAACATTCTTCAACATTCTAGAAACAAGGGGGAGGCACCAGAGAGCTTCCAGAAAGATCCAGCACTGGTCTCTAATAACCCTGACACAGATTCAGTGACACAGGTTTATCCCAGAGCCAGACGAATGCTTTTACCTGCACTACACTTCTAGTAGCACACACTAGAGGGTGCTACAGGTGGCTGACAGGATGGAGGAGTCGGTGTACCTAGGCAGACTGCATTTGCATGCAGACCACCCTAGGTAGTTCATTCATGTTATTCTGTGCCTCCATTACTGAATGAACTGAAATCCAATGAATAAAGAGGATGGATTGGGGACAGTAAGGCCTGAAGAGGAAAGGGCTAGGTCATGCAGAACATCTTCCAACATTAAAATGTGATGGGCTTTTTCTGATTCGCTGCAGCTTCAAATGCATACTGGCATACAAGCTCAGAGTGTGCAGTGAAATCACAGAAAGCTATTTTAGTACAACTCTGCAAGAATAAAGCAGGCCATAGATGTTTTAAATCTTGGCTGGTTCAGTAGGGACCGGCCAAGATTCAAACCATCTATGGTCAGGCTGAATGTGCCCAAGTCAATCCATTGATCGACTTAGGTACAATCAGCTTTTCAGATTTTCAGAATGCAATTATTGCCAGCGCATTTTCTAGCCACTAGCAAACGTATAACCGTGTTTTCCCAGCAGGGACGGCTCCTCGCGATCCTGCCGGGAGAACACAATAGCTCCATGGGAGGGATTCCCCCTTCAACACTTAGGCCTCGTACACACGACCGAATTTCTCGTCGTAAAAAACACGTCGTTTTTTTCGACGAGATTCTTGTTAAGCTTGTCGATTTTCTCGTCAAGCTTTCTATGCGTACACACTGTCATTTCCCAATTTCCTCGTTGTTCTCCGTGCTCACGTCCAGCACGTACGACGGCACTATAAAGGGGAAGATCTTTTTTCTTGGCGCCACCCCTTGGGCTGCTTTTGCTGATCTCGTGTTACCGCGTGTGAAGTAAAAGTTTGGGAAGAGACGATTCGCGCTTTTCAGTCTTCGTACTTTTCAGATCGTTTTCTGCCGTTCAGTTTGTGCTTGTGGGTTCGTATCTTGACTTTCAGGGCGTCTAGGCAGGTCGTATCTGTTTTACAGTGCGTTCTTGCCTGTTCGTTTCTGATTTTCAGTTCGTTATTCATAGGCCTTGCTGTTCTAAAGTGCGTTCTGTTCTGTACGTTCTGATTAGACGACCGTTTCCTAGCCATGTCGCCTGGACGTTCTCGTCGTCGAGTTCGTGCTGTGCGTGTGCTTGGTGTTGGTCTGCTTGTTTTGGACCAAGACCAGTCCATGAATGGTGTGAGGAGGAGTTCATGGACCAAGAATTGGTTGCTCCAGCGGGATCAATTCTGCCATATGCCTCTGCTGCGGGAGATCGTCGAGAATAATCCTGAGGACTACAGGAATTTTCTGAGGATGTCTGACCCCGTTTTTCAGGAACTGTTGGCTTTGGTGTCCCCCTATATTACCAGGAAGGACACCGTTATGCGGGAAGCCATCAGTGCTGAGCAGAGGCTCATCGCCACGTTGCGTTACCTGGCGACAGGGAGAAGTCTTCAGGACTTGAAGTTCACCACAGGCATCTCCCCCCAGGCTCTGGGCCTCATAATCCCAGACACCTGTTCTGCCATCATCCAAGTCCTGCAGGAGGACTATATTAGGGTAAGTTTGCTCCCTTAACATCACATTTTATGTATTACATGTATGCTAATGTATTGTATTTCTTTCATCCTTCCCTAATTACCATGATTGTAATATGCTGAGAATGTCCCCTTTGTCCCCATGCATGTTGGAAGCTTTAGATTGCCCCTTTTTTCTCCTCCCTAAATATTTCCCTTCACTAACTTTTCCAGCAGGGGCGCCTGTTGCTCCAAATGTTTGGGGGTTCAAACCCCAATTTAGGAAATAAACTTCCTCCTTTTTTGCTCTGGTGCCTATTAAACGCCCCCAGTTGTCCCCTCCAATGCAGCCATTTTGTTCCCTCAAATGCAGCCATTTAGTCCCCTCTAATGCAGCCAGTTTCCCCCCAGCCCTGCACTTACCTTCTTGTGGTCAGCGCCATCCTTCTTCTGTCCTTGATGTCTTCTCCTTCCCTTCATGTTGCATCAGCCAATCATGTTACCATTAAACAGACTTGGTGAACATGATTGGCAGAGCAGCCTGTCAGTGTTTACCCAAGGAATGCCCCCCCCCCCCCTGTGTCCCCGATTTTTCTTTTAGGAAGCAAATTACATCCCTCAGGTTGTAATTTGCAAGACTATTTTACTACCTGTTTCTGCTATGCAATTTTAACCCCCTAAATGCCGCAATGATTCATATGTCGGTCGCTTTACAAGAGGCCATCCACCTGAATAGTGTGCGGCATAGACAATACATAGGTTCATGCAACGCATGAACCTATGTATTGTTCTGAGTGATGGGCACAGGAGAGAGGGGGCAGTGCTCCAGCGCCCACTCTGGACGCACCGCCACTGCAATGCTATCCTGTGGCCAAACACATCTCCCCCCCCAAAATAATTTAGTAATGGCCCATCAGAGGGGGTGATGAATATGATAAATGAGCCTTCCATTATCCTTTTTTTACACACCTTAATAAACGTATAATTTGATTGATGTTGGCCTCTAATTTTTTGGGATAAAATTTCCTTGTAATGTATGACTTTGTTTTTCTAATATTATTTCATCTTGTTTCACTCCACAGCTTCCTTCCACGCCACAGGAATGGCAGACTGTGGCATCGGAGTTTGCCACGCGGTGGGACTTCCCCAACTGCGGTGGTGCCATAGACGGGAAGCACGTCCGCATCGTGCCGCCACCCCCGTTCTGGGTCCTACTACTACAACTACAAGGGGTTTCATAGCATTGTGCTGATGGCGGTGGTGTCAGCACGGTATGAATTCCTCTATGTTGATGTAGGGAAGAATGGCCAGATGTCCGATGGGGGATCCTTCATCCAGACGGAGTTTGCCCTCCGTCTCCAGAGTGACGACCTTGCATTGCCACCGGATGCAGGGAATATTGAAGGACTCCCCTTTGTTTTTTTGGCTGATGAAGCCTTCGGACTCGGACGGCATCTTATGTGGCCATTTCCACAGAGGACCCTGACCCCAGAGAAGAGGGTGTTCAATTACCGGCTGGCCAGGGGCCGAAGAGTCGTTGAAAATGCCTTCGGCATAATGGCCAGCCGGTTCCGCCTTTTTATGACTTCCATCCACTTGGCGGACTACAAAATAAACTATGTAGTGTTATGCTGCTGTGTGCTACACAATTTTCTTTGCCGCAAATCTAATTCATATATGGCCTCAGTTTTGCCAGAGGCTGGACTTTCCCCTGCAAATCCCCTTCCGGGCCTGGAATCTGCCCGTCTTGGCTTGCCCCCCCAAAATGCCCGTGTGGTTCGGGACAAATACATGGAGTATTTCACGGGTAGGGGGGCAATTCCTATGCCAGCCTATGTCTAAGTATCCCAATAAAAAGCTTGTTTAAACCTTTAATTATTTGTTCTTTCCTGTCTCCTAGTTTGTCTTTGTGCATTTGTAGTGGCAAGTGTATTTTACTTTAGTAAATAACAACCATTTCACTATGTAACCTTACAAAAGAACCAAATAAGCTTAGAGGGTATTATAAAAAGAAGCTACACGTTGTTTGTGGTCAAATATTTTACTCTCTGCACATTCTCTTCATTTTTTTTTTTTTTTACTTTGGGGTTGGCCTGGCCCCAACCCGGCAATTTTTTGCTTATGAAAATACAAAAATAACAGTTGCATTTCAAAAATTACAACATTGGATACCTCTGAGCAATCGGAGACATTCACTTACACAAACTATGTCTCTATGTGCCCGTCCTAATATGGGGTCCTGCCACCCCTTGGCCAGCCAAAAATTGAATATGCACACATTTGTGTTTTTTTTCATCTAGGAAGTTTACAATCCTGATCCCTATTGTCAACATGTGCTATCTGCCATCAGGGGTGATCAATGGACGTGTTTTGGGGGTGCATCCCCTTCCTCAGTTCACCGACTTTTGATACGAGGAAGGGGTTGCACCCACAAAAGACGTACATGGATATCCCCTGATGGCAGATAGCACATGTTGACACACTGTGTGCATATTAAATTCTTGGCTGGTTTGATAGTCAAAAAAATGCAAAAAATTACAAAAACAAACATGTAAAAACAAATGTTTTTGGATGGCTTATTGAATTCTCCCCAAAACATCGAGAATGTCTTTAAATGTTTGTTCCATCACATGGATTCTTTGTTTAATTAGGTCCAGTTCCGTGCTACATTCCATCACTTGCTGGATGAGGCAGAGGGCACTGTCAGCAGAGAACCGTGTACTATCCTTCACAACATTTACATCCCCTAAAACCCCCCAAAAAAATGTATTATAACTCTGCAGGCCTACCTCGCTTACCTGAAGCTGTGGTGACAGATACTGACCTGTTGTGGTGACCAGATCCACAACGTCATCCACCTCTCCTTCCTGCACTTCTCCTTCCTCCACCTCAACTTCCTGCACATCTTTCGGTTGTGGGTCTTTGGGAGTTTGGGGTTGCTTGGAAGTTGTGGGGTGCATGTGCTCCCTGGAGTGTCCTCCTCCCAGTCTTCTCTCCCCTATGAGAATAAAACCAAAGGTCTATTTATCACACTGTAAATCTCATTGTTAAAATAAAAACAGGCTAAATTGCTTGGAAGTGGGGTACAAGTGTGTGTTTGTGCGGAATTTAAAGAAGAATGCATTATTTATGACCCCAAATATGTTTAGTATTCACATTTGGATGTAATTTTTTTGACATGGAGGCACCACAAAAATTCTATGATGCACCTGTGTGGGACACCCAAAAAAGGCGGGTCTGGTGGCCCACACTATAGTGCTCCAAAGTACAGATGTGGAAGCAGCTGCTGAGTGTCCTCTCCTTTACACTGATAAAAGTTTGCATTTCATTCTCTTTACAAACACATCATCTAGACTAAAAAATTATCCACAATAGTTGATCAAAAATGGCAGATGTCTAATTACTTTTGTGGCTCTAAAATAAGCCAAAACCGCGGATAGTGGCCGAACGAAGTGTCGGTAACGTAACGAACGATTACTGTGCCCAACCAAGTTCAAAATATTACATTTTGGAAGGGAGTCCAATATGAGAAAAAAAAAAACATGTCAGTTTATAAAAAGATTAATAGCAGAAAAGTCGACATTTTACTTACTTTTAGCGAGCATCCTCTTTATGCTCCTCAACTGGTCTGGCTCCCTCAGTTTGAGGTCTGACCACCTCTTTCTGAGCTGCTCATTTGAGCGTTTCACCCCGAACTTCGCCCTGAGACTCTTCACAACTTTAGTGAGGATTTTGGCCTTCCTTCTATTTGGTTTGCTATACGGCCCATGCTTGGCATCATAATCAGCCTTGACCAAGATGTCCGCCATCTCCGCCATCTCCGCCATCTCCGCCAAAGACATATTCGATGCCTTGAATCTCCTCCTTGATCGTGACGTGTCCTCGGTCTCCGGGCTTGTCTCCTTGTTAGTTGCGGAATTATCAGACACCTGCTGCAACTCCGCCATATCTGTCTGCGCGCCGAAAGAGAAGGGGCGGGGAAAAGATGTTAGTTAGAACGTCATGGGCGGGCGACGTGTGCGGAGCGACGTGTTCGTAGTTTGACGCATGCGTGGTGTATATAGCAAACACACATGTGACTATAGTACGTTCGTTGTGCAGAGAGAGGAGTTCAAGTGACGGACGTGCGAACGAAGGTATGTGATTTTGTGACTTGTAAAAATTGTTGGCCTATACTGTCTTGAGATTGTTGGAGGATATATATGGTGACTAGGATGTGAAGGAGGTTAGACTGTTTGCCTCACATTATTTAAATATAATTTATTTTACTTGCAGATACAATATGAATGTCTTTATTAGCGACAAAGAGTTCCTGGCGGAATTTATTGACCGGGTAAGGGAGCTGCCGGCTCTGTGGGAGACCAAAAACCCCATCCATAAAAAAAAGGGGTGAGAAAAGCAGCGCTGGAGAAGCTGCTCCCATTTGTGCATACCAAGGTGCCCACAGCCACAGCAAAACAAGTGGACACTAAAATTGGGAGCTTGAGAGGTACCTACAGGACTGAACGCTCTAAGGTGCTGGCTTCTCAGAGGTCAGGAGCAGCAGCAGATGATGTTTATGTCCCGATTTTGTGGTACTACAACAGGATGTCCTTCCTGGATGACCACATTGACACAAGGCCATCACTCTCCACTCTTCCCCCCAGACTTCCCTGCAGCCAACCTGAGCCTTCTCTGGAGCAAGAGGAGGCAGCCATCCTGGATGATCCTGATTTGGCCATCTGGAGCCAGGTATAGTATTAACTGAAAATGTATTGGGATAAAATTAATGTTTGACAAATATGTCAGGATGAGAAACATACATTATTTTGGATTCCACAAGTGAAATCAAGATCTGTAGACATTATTCTGCACTTAATTGGGTGCTAAATAGTCAATCTGATCTAGTGGTAAATTTAAAGCAAGGATTTATGCATTTACATTCTAATTGCTTCAATCAGGATTACAAAGTTTGATGCAAAGATTAAACCAACATATTAAACTATGTTCCTTTTTCATACACAGGATGAAATCAGCCAGGAGGAGGGTCTGGAAACTGTCAGGCAGGAGGAGGAAGGGCCCAGTGGCAGCCAGGAGGTGGCAGGGCCCAGTGGCAGCCAGGAGGTGGCAGGGCCCAGTGGCAGACAGGAGGTGGCAGGGCCCAGTGGCAGACAGGAGGTGGCAGGGCAAAGGAGAAGCACCAGATCCCAGGTGCCTCCCATCCGGCTTCACAAAAGAGGCAGGAGGGACAGGACCACCAGTGAGGCAGCAATGGCCCTTATTAAAGAGGCCCATGCCACCCTCAAGGAGCCCACATCCCCTGAAGAGGCCATTGCCGGCCTAGTGGAGGCTAAGTTCAAGGTGATGAGCATGGAGCAACGCCTCCTATGCGAGCCCCTGCTCATCACCTTGCTCAACAAGGGGGTGATGGAGAAAATTACACCCAATACCGCCATATGTGAGGTGGCCCAACTGACCCAACCTCAACCTCCACCTCCACCTTCTTCTTCTGCCCCACCCCCTTCTGCTACACCTCCACCTTCTTCTTCTGCCCCACCCCCTTCTGCTACACCTCCACCTTCTGCCCCACCCCCTTCTGCTACACCTCCACCTTCTGCCCCACCCCCTTCTGCTACACCTCCACCTTCTGCCCCACCCCCTTCTGCTACACCTCCACCTTCTTCTTCTGCCCCACCCCCTTCTGCTACACCTCCACCTTCTGCCCCACCCCCTTCTGCTACACCTCCACCTTCTTCTTCTGCCCCACCCCCTTCTGCTACACCTCCACCTCCTCCTCCTGACAGGAGTACCCCTCCAGTGGGCCAGCCTCCAGCCAAACGAAGAAGGAAGGCTGCAGGGAAGGCTTCAGGAAAGGCTGCAGGGAAGGCTTCAGGAAAGGCTGCAGGGAAGGTTGCCAGGAAGAAGAGGAAGTGATGGCCTTGCTTCATTGTGGTCGGACAGAAGGCAGCCTGTTGTAGTACCACACACTTTGGACATATATATCACCTGCTGCTGTTCCTGACCTCTGGGAGGCCAGCATCAGATTGTGTTCAGAAATGTTGGCCTTCTCAAGCTCCCAATTTTAGTGTCCACACAGGGTTGCTGTGTGCTCTGGGGTCCCTGGGATGCACAAATGGCAGCAGCTTCTCCAGCGCTGCCTTCTCTTTATTTAATTTATAAACATGAATAAATGTGATTTTTGTTTAAGTTCATACTTGACTATGTGTATTTTTAAATAAACAAAATCAAGCTTTGGAGTAAGCAGATACATTTGACTGACAATAAAAGGCACAGATATCACCCCCCCAAAAGAATAACTAAATCTGATTAGCACAAAAACATGGTGGGAAATTTAAATAATATAAATTCCAAAATTAAATGGGAGATCACTATCAAAACATTGTGAAATTATAATTAACTTCATTTAGAAAAATCTAACCATTTAAATTATTCCTAAAAACTTGCACGATATAATACACATAAATCTTATAAAGAACAGCATGAAAAAGGTTAAAAATAAGGCATAACTCTGTGTGAATATCAGCAGCAAAAGAAGGTCACTCGTTTTGATTAATGTAACATTCTAACGAAGATTTCAATGCAGAAAATTTAAACGATGAAATATTTTTGAGCGTGACGAATATGCTCTCTCCATTACGAAGGCTTGTTTTACCAGAAGATGCGCTCCCGTCTCATAGTTGCTTGTGAGCATGCGCGCTTTTGGAAGAGTCGTAAAAGCATACACACGAACCATTTTCTCGTCACAAAACAGGCCGACGAGAAACACGACGAGGAAATCTGGAATCCTGACGAGAAAATAGAGAGCAGGTTCTCTATTTTCTCGTCGAGATTCTCGGCAATTTTCTCGTCGTAAAACCATACACACGAACGTTTTTCTAGACAAAAAAACTCTCGCGGCACTTTTCTTGACTGTTTTGGACGAGAAAAACGGTCGTGTGTACGAGGCCTGACTGTGTTGATGGGGGAATCAAGCGATTTTCTTTCCTGCCACCCGTGGTGGCAGGAAAGTAAATCGCTCCATCTATGGCCTGCCTTAAGATAAGGGTGGAGTTCAACTTTATGGCTATAAAAGTAATAAGGGTATTGGTTGATAAGGAAGGTGAAGCAGACATACTGTAAATTAGAAGAAAAGGGAGGAGAAAGTAGGAAAGGGAAGGGAGGGGAACAAAAGATAGGTAAAAAAAAAGGTAGTAGAAGCAGTGTGGGTGATGGAATATAGATTAGGAGACTTAAAGTGGCACAGGGTAGATAAGTGAAAGAGTTGAAAGATGAGTTGGGGGGTGTAATGATAAGATAGCAAAGAAGCGGTAGAGGAAAGAAGAATAGGAACAAAGCAAGGGAAAGAGAAGATAAGATAGGAAGATAGAGAGGAGTAGACAAAAAAAGGGGAATATATGCTAGGACATGAGGTAGATGGTAGTAGATGGAAGGGAGGGGAATAGAAGGTAAGATGGAAAGGAGATGGGAGTAAAACGTGAGATGGCAGTGTAAGATAAGATAGTAAGGAGATGGTGGTTGAAGGAAGGGAAGGAGATATATGCCAAGGTGGGTAGGAGATGGTAGTTGACAGAAGGGAAGGGTATATATGACAAAGTGGGAAGGAGATGGTAGTAGAGGGAATGGAAGGGAATGTAAGATACGATAGGAAGGTGATGGTATTAGAGGGAATAGGGGGATGCATGATACGACAGGAGATAGATGGTAGTAGATGGAAGGGAGGAGAGATGGTAGTTGACAGAAGGGAAGGGGAATATAAGATAATATGGAAAGGTAATGGTAGTAAAGGGAAGGGAGCGGAATGTAAGATAAGATAGGAAGGAGATGGTAGTAGAATGTGAGATGGTAATGTAAGATAAGATAGTGAGGAGATGGTAGTTGACGGAAGGGAAGGGGATATATGACAATATAGGAAGGAGATGGTGGTAGAGGGAATGGGGAGGAATGTAAGATAAGATAGGAAGGTGATGGTAGTAGAGGGAAGGGTGGGGAATGCATGATAGTACAGGAGATAGATGGTAGTAGATGGAAGGGAGGGGAATGTAAGATAAGATGGAAAGGTAATGGTAGTAAAGGGAAGGGAGAGGAATGTAAGATAAGATAGGAAGGAGATGGTAGTAGAATTTGAGATGGCAATGTAAGGTAAGATAGTGAGGAGATGGTAGTTGACAGAAGGGAAGGGGGAATCTGACAAGATGGGAAGTCGAAAAAAGCAGAGGGAATGGAGAGGAATGTAAGATACAATAGGAAGGTGATGGTAGTAGAGGGAATAGGGGGATGCATGATAGGACAGGAGATGGTAGTAGATGGAAGATAGGGGAATTGAAGATAGGATGGAAAGGAGATGGGAGTAGATGGAAGGGAGGGGAATATAAGATAATATGGAAAGGTAATGGTAGTAAAGGGAAGGGAGCGGAATGTAAGATAAGATAGGAAGGAGATGGTAGTAGAATGTGAGATGGTAATGTAAGATAAGATAGTGAGGAGATGGTAGTTGACGGAAGGGAAGGGGATATATGACAATATAGGAAGGAGATGGTGGTAGAGGGAATGGGGAGGAATGTAAGATAAGATAGGAAGGTGGTGGTAGTAGAGGGAAGGGTGGGGAATGTAAGATAAGATTGAAAGGTAATGGTAGTAAAGGGAAGGGAGAGGAATGTAAGATAAGATAGGAAGGAGATGGTAGTAAAATTTGAGATGGCAATGTAAGGTAAGATAGTGAGGAGATGGTAGTTGACAGAAGGGAAGGGGGAATCTGACAAGATGGGAAGTAGATAGAAGCAGAGGGAATGGAGAGGAATGTAAGATAAGATAGGAAGGTGATAGTTGTAGAGGGAAGGGTGGGGAATGAAAGATTAGATAGGAAGGAGATGGTAGTAGAACGTGAAATGGCAATATAAGATAAGTTAGCGAGGAGATGGTAGCTGACATAAGGGAAGGCGATACATGACAAGATAGGAAGCAGGTGATGGTAGAGGGAATGGGGAGCAACGTAAGATAAGATAGGAATTAGATGGCAGTAGAGGGAAGGGAGAGAAATGTAGGATAAGATAGGAAGGTGATGGTAGTAAAGGGAAACGTAGGGAATGGAAGATAGGATAGGAAGGAGATGGTAGTAGAAGGAAAGGAATGGAAGATAGAATAAGAAGAAGAAGATAATAGTAGAGGAAAGAGAGGGTGAGGTCAAACATGCCATACACAGCTTAACCTGGCACCACCCAACTCGACAAACTTTGAACAAAAAATCAAATGACTTCATCCAATCAGTTGCAGTTGCCACGTTTGTTGGTTGACTGAATACAATAGCCAGTAGGGAGTGGATAGACAAATCTATTAAAGTTTAATCAATGCATGGCTAGCCTTATGTAAAAAAGGAAGGAGGTGATTGTGGAGGGGAATGAAAGATAAAACAGGAAGAAGATGGTAGTAAAGGAAAGGGAGGGGAATGTAAGATGGGAAAGGAAGGAGATGGCATTGGAGGGAAAGGAGTGGTGTGAGGGAACAATTGTAGAGGGAAAGCTAGAATAGATAAGTAGAAGAAAAGGAGGTGAATGGAAAATAATGTTGAGACAGCAAGGAAGTAGAATGAAAATAATAAGCAGTAGAAGGAAGGTAATGGACGGTAACAAAGGAAAGGTATTGGAAAGGGGGGGATGAGAAGGTAATAGAGAGGATAGCAGAGAATGTAGGGAAAATAAAGTAGCAAAAGTAACAACAGGTAATGGTGAGTAAGGGAGCACAGTATAAGGAAGGAATAGTAATGAAAGTGATAGACAGAAAGGGAAGGTAGTAGAGGGAAGGGTGAAATTAAATTGGTGGTTTGGAAGGGTGCAATCAGCTTCAAATCTCTCATAAATTTTACAGAAGCTCCTTTAAACCATCCTGAACCTGTTCCTGTACTAAAAAGGACCCTTATTAGCCTCATTTTTTTACCTTCTTTTTTTTTTTTGCAGAGCATAAGAGTAGACACTGACAGGGACTAATATGAAATTAACAATTTAAACTGACAGTACACAAATATCAACAATAATATAAATAAAAGCAAAGGACAATACAAACATACCGTATTTTTCGCTCCATAAGACGCACCTGACCATAAGACGCACCTAGGTTTTAGAGGAGGAAAACAAGAAAAAAAATATTCTGAACCAAACGGTGTACTAAAATATTTTATATTATACTATTACTATAGGTGGGTGGTGGACACACAGCAATACCAGCCCCCCTATCAAATGAGCTCCAGCTACACTATATCTGGTGGTGGACACAGCAACCTCCCCCCCCCCCTCCCAGATCAGCTCAGGGTGGCAGCGCAGACACAAACACCCCTTAAGCCAATTCTATCACAACAGCTCAGGTGACTGGGCTGTGGATACCATGCCAGCTTACACCTCCCACCCCCTTATCAACAGCTCACGTAATGGCAGCGGAGGACACTGCCATTACAATCCACAACCCCCTCTTGTGCTGGCTGGCTGGCTCTTAGCCTCAGATGTACCCAGGAAGCAGCTAGAAATGAGGACTGGGGACATCATTTACAGCAGCAGATGCTGAGGGAAGGAGCAGGAAGTCAGACTGGACCAGACCACGGCGCCAGGGGGGGGGTTCCGGCTGCAAAAAAAAAACAGCAAGGGCTCTCACTGCTTTTGGGATGGTGTCACCTCTGGCGGATGACACCCGACCTGGGTGCGGAACACACCCCCATAGCAATGCTACTGACAACCTCTATGTTTTGACACCCGGGGCAAAATGCCTCCCCCCGCTCCCCCTTGGTATGCCCCTGCCAGGATGCGCCTCACATCCTGTCCTCTCTCCTTCACAGAGAAGCCGAGTGCTGGGATTCTGACGCGGCGGTGGCGACGGGGGGGGCAGTGCCTGGTCAGTATTCGCTCCATAAGACGCAGGGACATTTCCCCCTATTTTTTGGGGGGGAAAAAATGCGTCTTATGGTGCGAAAAATACGGTACTTGTAGCGGGCATTTAAATTTGGGGGGGGAGCATCTGGGTTATTCAACCCGGATGCACTAATTGTTAGGGAGTCTGAGAACCTCTTTTGTGGTTCTTGGAGGACTCTGGTGGTGCAAGGTTCCCTGCGGCCTGCAGGTGGCGTTGTCGCCCCGGGCCAGAGTTGAACCCGCACCGCAAGACTGCTCCCTTTTTGTCCTTTCCTGGTGCTGGTACAGCTGGGCGGGGAACCCGCTGTGACGCAAAGGGAGAGCGGATAAAAGGGGCGGACGCCCTTACCACGAGGTGGTCCGGAGTTGTTCGGAGTGTGGTCCGAGGGTTCAGAGTTCGGAGTTGGAGGACGCAGCCGCACCCAGGCACCTTCAGCCTGGGTGCTGGCGTTCCGGGCCCAGGTGCCCTTGACCTGGCCGGTGCGAGAGATGGAGTCCATCCCAGGCACCTTAAGCCTGGGGTGAGGTACTATGGCCAAGGCCTGGGGCCCAGTATCTTAGACTGGGTTCCGCGAGGGTGGAGGAGTCCGAGGGGCCCTAAGGTGTTGGGACCCGTATCTGAGGTGAGGAGGCCGGGGAGTGTAACCCTTCCGAATAGCCCGGTACAGCATTAATCCGGTGACCGCGGGGCCTCTGGTAACGCTCTTGGAGGGATGTCTTCCCCCTGACAGGGGCTGCAGCGTAGCGAAGGTAACTCCAGTTCCTTTCATTAGAGTCGCTGGAAGAGACTCTGAAGCCAAAAAGTACATTCTACAGCCACTGTGCTTAGCAACCGTTGGTGAAACCTCAACGGTTTAGTTTCTTTGAGGATTGTGCCTTGACCTACTCCCCACCAATACTGAACTGTTCTATGGGTCTCAAACTATCTGCTCGCAAAGGACTATTTGTTTGCCGTTATGGAATAAATAAGTGTTGGACCTTTTCAGTGTGTGGTACTCCAATTACTGGGAGAAAAGAAGGTTATCAGCAGAACAGACTTGGCTCTGAGCGTATACACAGCCCAAAGGTAATCTGGTGCTGGCCTTCACCTCTACATGCTGTAATCTAGAGGACATGGGCCGTGGCGCACCTCGCTCTCCCCTTCAAGGTACCCCTAGACCGGAGCCAGAGTAACCGAGAAGAAGAAGAGAGAGGGTGAGGCCGCTACATACTGTTAAGTAAAAAGAAAAAGAGTGGATTTTTTTTTCACCAAAAGCCCTCAGTCAGTTAGATTGAGACGTTCTGCTCATCCCTACTGGCTGTCATTTTCTTTTAGCATTTTTTCCTCTTTTCTTTTTGTAATCCTATTTCTCATACGATAATTTGTTTGCATAGTTGTATTAACTCTGTTTTCCAGACAGAAGACCTGGAAAGGCCTCACACAAGATTCAGAAGTTTGTGGTAATGTCTGGGTCATCTTACTCTGGCTTGGCTGTTTGCTTTAGTGAATTTTGTGTCAGAAGGACACATGTGGAGTGTTTGTACAGGGAGCGGGCAAGGGAAGGAGTCACAGGTGCACATATGGCAATGCTATATTGTAATTTCAGTGTGTTTGCATCATTTTTCTCACTCTGAATGACTTCCAAAGAACCAGTGATAAACTTGATTGTCTTGACATGTAAAAGACAAAGAAAATGTTTAAAAGCTGCACTCCTGGGTCAAAAAAATCTTTACCCTTACAGTGGGCCCCCCTCCACACTGCAAGGGCGAACCGATCCTTTTGCGTAGAGAATGATGAATAAAGTTATATACTTACTATATTCCTTGCTACCCTGGCAACCGGCGCTCTCCTCCATTGTCCAAAGCGCCAAGTTGTGGGTGGGCCTTGGCGTCCTCTTAAATAATGCATGACTGCTGCTCCTGCATTCTACAGGATGGCATCAGAGAGCTGCAACCAGTCAGGCAGCAATGGGAAAATGCATTGGGTGGGTGGGTCACACAAAGAGCAGTAAAAGTGCAGAAGCAAGGGATAAAGTAAGTACACTATATTACCAAAAGTATTGGTATGTCTGCCTTTACAGGAACATGAACTTTAATGGCATTCCAGATTTTGTCCGTAGGGTTCAATATTGAGTTGGCCCACCCTTTGCAGCTATAACAGCTTAAATTCTTCTGGGAAGGCTGTCCGCAAGGTTTAGGAGTGTGTCTATAGGAATGTTTGACCATTCTTCCAGAAGCGCATTTGTGAGGTCAGGCACTGATGTGGGATGAGAAGACCTGGCTCGCAGTCTCCGCTCTAATTCAACCCAAAGGTGTTCTATCGAGTTGAGATCAGGACTATGTGCAGGCCAGTCAAGTTCCTTTACCCCAAACTTGCTCATCCATGTCTTTATGGACCTTGCTTTGTGCAGTGGTGCGCAGTCATGTTGGAACAGGAAGGGGCCATCCCCAAACTGTTCCCACAAAGTTGGGAGCATGAAATTTGAACAATTAATTTGATTATGTCTCCATGGCATGGCTATCATGGACAACAAAATGATACACTGTGCCGCATCCCTGAGTAATACAGAAGAGAAATAGAAACCACAAAATATGGGACTTTTTAGGCACCATATCAAAAACACAAAAACATCTATAAAGCTAAATATTGTCTTTTTTTAGAAAATAGATTAAAAACAGATTAAACTCATTAATAGTATTAACCCAAACTAATGTGTGAGCATACCCACCCCCTGTATGCCACCAGGAGCCTCCAAAGTATTAACACTGGCACTTGTGCAATAAAAAAAACATAGTCACCAAGAACCGATAATAAAAGCGGGGGGCTATGTCTGTAGAGGGGTGTGTAGCCTCACACTAGGCGGACGATGGTGTACTCAACATGTTTGGCATTGACAATTAACGGGAGTGTAAAGGGTTAATTACAATATTAAACCAAGCAACATATGTGGACCACAAAGAGCGAGGAACAGAGCCAGTGGTAAGTATAACCTCCCATATATATATATATATAGACCCGCTGATCATCTCCAGTTGTGGGATAGCAGTCAGTAGATGAGGAGCAGAGCTGCCTATATACAGAGGAAATTGAGGCCCATGGGTAAGGCTATGCCAGGGTATTTGCCCTAATCACATTGGGAACAAGCCATGATACCGCATTTGAGATTAAGGCTGCATAAAATCAGGGACACATACAGCAGATGCACTTCCTTTGGACAAACCAATTGTTATACCTTGCACTACGGGGAGATGTAGTTACAGCTTTCAACACACTTTGGATATCCATATAAAATAAAGTTTTACCATGTATCTCCTTATCTGCCTATAAATGGGGGTTATACTTGCCACTGGCTCTGTTCCTCGCTTTTTGTGGTCCACATATGTTGCTTGGTTTAATATTGTAATTAACCCTTTATGCTCCCGAAGAAGCGTTAATTGTCAAAGCGAAACATGTTGAGCACACCATCGTCGGCCTAGTGTGAGGCTACACACCCCTCTACAGGCATAGCCCCCCGCTTTATTATCGGTTCTTGGTGTATGTGTGTTTTATTGCACAAGTGCCAGTGTTAATACTTTGGAGGCTCCCTACCTGTGTTACAGGGGGTGGGTATGCTCACACATTAGTTTGGGTTAATACTATTAATGTTTTTAATCAGTTTTAAATTATTTTTTTAATAAAAAGACAATATTTACCTTTATATATGTTTTTGTGTTTTTGATACAGTGCCTAAAAAGTCCTATATTTTGTGGTTCCTATTTCTCTTCGGGAGCATGAAATTGTTCAAAATGTCTTGGTATGCTGATGCCTTAAAGGGGAGTTCCAGCCTTATTTTAGGTTTATTAAAAGTCAGCAGCTGCTGGCTTTTAATAAACATACACTTACCTGTTCCACTGTCCAGCGACGCAACGCCCGGAGCTCCGCTCCTCTCCCCCCTTCTCCGCCGGCGCCTTCATTCATAGTGTGGGCACCCGGCCATGACAGCTTTCGGCTTCACGGCCGGGCACACACTGCGCATGTGCGAACGGCGCAGCGCTCTCTGAGTGGACAGGCGATTGCCTGGGACCTGTCACGTCCCAGGTGATCGCCTACAGGGAGGGGTCGCCAGAAGGCGATATGACGTATCGCCTAGGCGACCCCAGGGCGGATGAAGGAAGTGGGTCAGGAAGTCCCACTCCTACTGAAGCCCCCACTCCCCCCCCAAAAAAAATTACATACCATATGTGGCATGTAAGGGGGCGAGGAGTGGATTTAGCGTAAGTTCCAAATTTGGGTGGAACTCCGCTTTAAGAGTTTCCTTCACTGGAACGAAGGGGCCAAGTCCAACCCCTGAAAAACAACCCCACACCATAATCCCCCCTCCACCAAATGATTTGGACCAGCGCACAAAGCAAGGTCCATAAAGACATGGATGAGTGAGTTTGGGGTGGAGGAATAGAATAGAATAGAATAGAATCGAATAGAACACCTAGCACAGTCTATTTGCCTTTAGCAAATCAACCCCTTAATCTACAATTAGGAAGCTGATCCAGAGAAATGACATGCAGTTAATGATTGATTGTTTCTGGATTTTGTTCTTGGTACAAAAGTGTATGTATAAAGTGCATAAAAATATTATTTAAAGCGGAGGTCCACCCTGAAAAAATCTTTACACTAAAAATCCTAAAAAAAAATAAAAAAATTAATAGGAAAAAAAAAACATTTATACTCACCCTAAATGCCTGTTGCTATGCGGAAGTCCCCTAATCTGACTCTAATGTTCCTCTTCTCGTCTGCGGTGGGTCTCCTTCCGCTTCCTCTTCTTGTGAATGGGCCGCGCTGCCTTCTGGGAACTGTGTGTATCCCAGGAGGCAAGCCGCCCATTCACAAAGAGCCGTGAGAGTTGCGCATGCGCAGTAGGAAACGGGCAGTGAAGCCTTACGGCTTTACTGCCTGTTTCCCCTACTCAGGATGGAGGAGCCGGGACCTGCCAGCAGCGATCGATTGCCGTGGCAGGACTGACATCGCGGGCGAGTACTAGGATAGGTAAGTGTCCTTATTAAAAGTCAGCAGCTACACCGTTAGTAGCTGCTGACTTTTTTTTTTTTTTCCTGCACCTCCGCTTTAAGGTTCAAACCATTTGAATTAAAATGAAGAAAAAGATAACATTTTCCCCCCAACCATTTTTCTTCCAAGCATATATTCACAGAACCTCAAACTTTTCCAAAAAAAGTTATCTTTATAAGTAGGAGTGGAAGCTTAAAAACTTTCTATCTTCGTAAAAGGAAAAAGAAAAAAAGAAAAATCACAGTATCAATGTCTGGAAAAGTTGTGAGCATTCTACATTTTCATCTTTTCTTGGTATGTTTGAAGAAATTTTTTATCTCTCAGTCTTTCTTTCCTTTTTTTTTTTTTTCTGCTGGCAACTGCTGAAACCACATAATCATTTTCTCCAAAGAATTTTAACTGTTTCATGTACTGTATACACACATTAAGTAAATAGGATCCCTTTATTTATTTTTAGTGCAAATACTTAGCCCTGTGCTTTTTATCAAATTCCCTCCAATGACAAGCTCTGAGTACTAACATTTATGTTTCCGCTGGCCAATTTGTTGCCTTCACACAAGAATTTAACTGATCAAACATTCTGGATTGCTAACTTTTAAAGGAAAAAAAAAAATGAAGCGTATGTTAATTACTCAGTGGTGTAGTTTGTGGAACCTTACAAAGCACGTACTGTGGAGGCATGACAACGTTGAAGAAGTTAGTCGTTTGCCAGCGACAAAGAGGGAAAAAAAACTTTTTTTGCAAAGACAAGTTTTTGAAATATCTCTGATGCGTCGATGACATTTCCCAAAAGGAAGTGGCTAAATGCCCAAATGAGAGTGATCTGAGATTAAGAAACAACACAGACATCTTGAAGGCAACTGAGTTTCAAGACCAAGACGAAGGCAAACGTAGAGCCCCCGGGGCAGTTTTCCAAAGATGTCTACTCTCTTTGCCAGCCATCTGTGTTCGTTTAATGTCTCAGCTTGTGTGTTAAGGTGGAAGGAGGGCACTAAGCACATGTTCTCATGTTGCAAGGCAGAGTGTGGGCTCCATTGTACAGTAAAAAAAAAAAAAAAAAAAACCCCTTCTGCCTGGACCTTCTCAAACAAGGCATAATAATCGGCCGGTCCCAGTAGACGAGCAATTTCACCAACACCAGCTGCAGGAGAGATGTTCAGTGTATTTTTTATTCACAATGAAAGATGTTAAGCAGAAAATTTCAGGAGCACACTTGTTCTGTAAAACAAAATAAATGCATGAACGAAATAAAAAATAAATAAATAAAATAAACATAGAAAACAAAATCAAAAAATTTGAAGTAAACTGATGAAATGCTGACTGGGTCCTTTAGAAATATCTCTAGCATTTATGCATTAACAGTTGTTCTTTTAGAATGTTAAAAGTAAGCATGATTTTGACCAAAAAAAATTGCAGGCGTGTTGGTTATTTTAAATAATAAAATAAAATATTTTTTCAGTGACGTTTCTTTTTACAGGGTGTATACATAAGACACTCAAATGTTTTTTATGAAAAATATTTTGTAATCGGGGGAGGACTGGGTTGGGGGACAAGAGGGCATTTGTCCCCAGGCCAGTGCTAATATGGTATATTGGGCTGGTGGCACCAAGTGGAGATATGTCACCTTTTAAGACCTGTGATTACAATGTTGGGCAGAGGTAGGTCTTCCAGCTTTGACCTCCTTTTGCAGTTCTGTGATGTCATCTGAACAAATTCCTATAGCCAGTGCCACAAAGGAAGCTGATTCTAGAACAGCGGTCACCAACCAGTGGTCTGTAGACCACTGAAGGTCCACGAGAAAATTTTGGTGGTCCCTAGGGGTTCTGCTGAAAATGAACATTTTGGCAGATGTATACCACCCAATGTTGCTTCCAGTGTTGCTCTCAATGCCCGCTGACAGTTAATACTGTCAGCGGGCATTGATACCTAATGTCTCCTCTGTAGTTCTGGCTCCTGTGAACTCAGAGGGAGGCGCCGGGAGTAGTGCAGAGAGCGGGAGGTGAAGAAGGAGGGGTCTTCCAATGGCAGCGCTGATCATAGACTGTGGGAGGGAGAACGGAGCTCGAGCACATGGCTGGATAAGAAGCTGAGGTCCAATGATGGGTCTGTGTAAGGCAGCAGTGTGATGCAGAGTGTGGGGGGCAGAGAGATGGGGCATTGTGTGTATAAGGCAGCAGTGTGATCTAGGGGTAAGGGGACAAAGAGCTGGAGCATTTTGTGTATAAGGCATGTCAAATTCATATTAGTGGTCTGCAGGATTCAAAATTGTGAGTTTAGTGGTCGGTGAGGTTGGCGACCACTGTTCTAGAAGACGTGAAAAGGTGTGTCAAAAATAAGCCGTGTCCACCATGCCTTACAATCAATGCAGTACACTTTGCATGATATACTTTTTTTTAACCCACAGAAGTCCCTACCATGAAAGGGATAGCCAGTTGTATTTTCCTCCAGGCCCAAGCTTCCCAGTCCTCCCCTTGTGTTTGTAAGCTTGGGTTGATGCTTAATCTAATACTCCCAGTAAAATCTATAATTTTTTTAATTTTTAATAATGCAGTTGCTTAGGTTAGAAATTAACCTTAATCAAAAATCCCAATAGGAAGTAAAAAAAAATCCAAAGGGTTTACTTGAACTCAGTGGCGGCTGGTGCTCAAATTTATGGCCAATCAAGAGTCCTAGAAACCGGCCAATGAGGTCAGTGGCCGGGAGGAGAAACAGGAAGACATTAGCAAATAATAATTTGCCAATGTCACACAACTGGGTGAGCTCAGAGCACTGCGCCCCGAGCCCACCCTTTTTTGAAGCCAATTAGAACCTCGTATAGAAGTACACTCCGAAGAGTGTGTTTTACCTCAAGTGGGACTTTAATTTTGGGTGACTTGTTAAACCAAATAAGAGAGTATGAAGACCAAAAGGTTCTTTCTAAAATAGTTTTTATTGAAAAAAAGAATTTGTCTCTAAATATAAAAAGCTGCTATTTCCAAAATAGGAGTTTTTCCACATCGAGAGTGATTAAACACGAAGCAAAGGTGAAAGAGCGCAAATACAATACATTACATGAATGACAAATAATACAAAGATTGCAAAAACAGGACCCCAATCTGTCTCAGAGTGGGACACGGACCCAACGTTTCGAGGCTATTGGTTTCAGTAGAACCTCTTCTTCAGGGGTAGGATGCTGTATTGCAAAGGTACTGGTATCATAAATGCATGTGCATGCGTGAGTTGTAGCAACAGGAAAGGAAAAACTTTTTCGTTAAAAAGAAAATGCATGTGTACCAGCCCGGCTCAAAAAGGAGACACGCGGGGCTATATCTTCGCCTAGTGAACAAGTCCGCGGGAAGGGGGGAACGGCAATTAACACCCGGCCACAAGGATGGTAGATCCGATCGATACTGACTCACAGAGGGCGTAATAAAGGGGAAAATCCTGCATTATTGGTCCTTCACCAGTCATTATCCGAGTGCAGCTCTAGAGAGACCTCTCTCTCTGATTTAAGAATCGTTACCAGCGGGGTGCAGGCCTTTCCCCTTTATTACGCCCTCTGTGAGTCAGTATCGATCGGATCTACCATCCTTGTGGCCGGGTGTTAATTGCCGTTCCCCCCCTCCCGCGGACTTGTTCACGAGGCGAAGATATAGCCTTGCGTGTCTCCTTTTTGAGCGGGGCTGGTACACATGCATTTTCTTTTTAACGATTTTTTTTTTCCTTTCCTGTTGCTACAACTCACGCATTCACATGCATTTATGATACCAGTACCTTTGCAATACAGCATCCTACCCCTGAAGAAGAGGTTCTACTCAAACCAATAGCCCCGAAACGTTGGGTCCGTGTCTCACTCTGAGACAGATTGGGGTCCTGTTTTTGCAATCTTTGTATTATTTGTCATTCATGTAATGTATTGTATTTGCGCTCTTTCACCTTTGCTTCGTGTTTAATCACTCTCGATGTGGAAAAACTCCTATTTTGGAAATAGCAGCTTTTTATATTTAGAGACAAATTCTTTTTTTCAATAAAAACTATTTTAGAAAGAACCTTTTGGTCTTCATACTCTCTTATTAGGTTTAACAAGTCACCCAAAATTAAAGTCCCACTTGAGGTAAAACACACTCTTCGGAGTGTACTTCTATACTAGCTATATCAGGGATGTGGGTGCACTGACCTTTATCCATACACTAGGACACCAACCCCCCTTTTTCCCCAATTAGAACCTCAGGCTCTAATCATGTGCTTCCAAACAAAAAAAACATTGAAATACATGCGTCCGGCACCCTACATTTAGATTAGGGGCTGGGCACATGGATTGGGGGGGCGGCGCCCGTGCACCCTGCATGAGCTGCCGCCACTGCCTGAACTCCAGGGAAACAGCTAATTACATAGATCAGCCTTTCTCAACCTTTTAACACAGAGGAACCCTTAAATTAACTTTCCGGTCTCTGGGAACCCCTGCTAAAGATGACTATTTCTACAACTCATGATACATTAGTGTGTTGGTCAGTGGGAAGAATGCTTCTTAGTTCTTACACTTGTGGCGATTGGGAAGAATTACCCCCTTACATATAGCTAAAAAAATCAATGGTGTCAGTGGGAACTTATCTGAGGCCTCGTACACACGACCGATTTTCTCGTCCAAAACAGTCAAGAAAAGTGCCGCGAGAGTTTTTTTGTCTAGAAAAACGTTCGTGTGTATGGTTTTACGACGAGAAACTTGACGAGAATCTCGACGAGAAAATAGAGAACCTGCTCTCTATTTTCTCGTCAGGATTCCAGATTTCCTCGTCGTGTTTCTCGTCGGCCTGTTTTGTGACGAGAAAATGGTTCATGTGTATGCTTTTACGACTCTTCCAAAAGCGCGCATGCTCACAAGCAACTATGAGACGGGAGCGCATCTTCTGGTAAAACAAGCCTTCATAATGGAGAGAGCACATTCGTCACGCTCATAAATATTTCATAGTTTAAATGGTCTGCATTGAAATCTTCGTTAGAATGTTACATTAATCAAAACGAGTGACCTTCTTTTGCTGCTGATATTCACACAGAGTTATGCCTTATTTTTAACATTTTTCATGCTGCTCTTTATAAGATTTATGTGTATTATATCGTGCAAGTTTTTAGGAATAATTTAAATGGTTAGATTTTTCAAAATGATGTTAATTATAATTTCTCAATGTTTTGATAGCGATCTCCCATTTAATTTTGGAATCTATATTATTAAAATTTCACAACATGTTTTTGTGCTAATCAGATTTAGTTATTCTTTTGGGGGGGTGATATCTGTGCCTTTTATTGTCAGTCAAATGTATCTGCTTACTCCAAAGCTTGTTTTTTTTTATTTAAAAATACACATAGTCAAGTATGAACTTAAACAAAAAACACATTTATTCATGTTTATAAATTAAATAAAGAGAAGGCAGCGCTGGAGAAGCTGCTGCCATTTGTGCATCCCAGGGACCCCAGAGCACACAGCAACCCTGTGTGGACACTAAAATTGGGAGCTTGAGAAGGCCCACATTTCAGAACACAATCTGATGCTGGCCTCCCAGAGGTCAGGAACAGCAGCAGGTGAGATATATGTCCCAAGTGTGTGGTACTACAACAGGCTGCCTTCTGTCCGACCACAATGAAGCAAGGCCATCACTTCCTCTTCTTCCTGGCAACCTTCCCTGCAGCCTTTCCTGAAGCCTTTCCTGCAGCCTTCCTTCTTCGTTTGGCTGGAGGCTGGCCCACTGGAGGGGTACTCCTGTCAGGAGGAGGAGGTGGAGGTGTAGCAGAAGGGGGTGGGGCAGAAGAAGAAGGTGGAGGTGTAGCAGAAGGGGGTGGGGCAGAAGAAGAAGGTGGAGGTGTAGCAGAAGGGGGTGGGGCAGAAGGTGGAGGTGTAGCAGAAGAGGGTGGGGCAGAAGGTGGAGGTGTAGCAGAAGGGGGTGGGGCAGAAGGTGGAGGTGTAGCAGAAGGGGGTGGGGCAGAAGGTGGAGGTGTAGCAGAAGGGGGTGGGGCAGAAGGTGGAGGTGTAGCAGAAGGGGGTGGGGCAGAAGGTGGAGGTGTAGCAGAAGGGGGTGGGGCAGAAGGTGGAGGTGTAGCAGAAGGGGGTGGGGCAGAAGAGGAAGGTGGAGGTGGAGGTTGAGGTTGGGTCAGTTGGGCCACCTCACATATGGCGGTATTGGGGGTAATTTGCTCCATCACCCCCTTGTTGAGCAAGGTGATGAGCAGGGGCTCGCATAGGAGGCGTTGCTCCATGCTCATCACCTTGAACTTAGCCTCCACTAGGCCGGCAATGGCCTCTTCAGGGGATGTGGGCTCCTTGATGGTGGCATGGGCCTCTTTAATAAGGGCCATTGCTGCCTCACTGGTGGTCCTGTCCCTCCTGCCTCTTTTGTGAAGCCGGATGGGAGGCACCTGGGATCTGGTGCTTCTCCTTTGCCCTGCCACCTCCTGTCTGCCACTGGGCCCTGCCACCTCCTGGCTGCCACTGGGCCCTGCCACCTCCTGGCTGCCACTGGGCCCTGCCACCTCCTGGCTGCCACTGGGCCCTGCCACCTCCTGGCTGCCACTGGGCCCTGCCACCTCCTGGCTGCCACTGGGCCCTTCCTCCTCCTGCCTGACAGTTTCCAGACCCTCCTCCTGGCTGATTTCATCCTGTGTATGAAAAAGGAACATAGTTTAATATGTTGGTTTAATCTTTGCATCAAACTTTGTAATCCTGATGGAAGCAATTAGAATGTAAATGCATAAATCCTTGCTTTAAATTTACCACTACATCAGCTTGACTATTTACCACACAATTAAGTGCAGAATAATGTCTACAGATCATGATTTCACTTGTGGAATACAAAATAATGTATGTTTCTCATCCTGACATATTTGGGAAACATTAATTTTATCCCACTACATTTTCAGTTAATACTATACCTGGCTCCAGATGGACAAATCAGGATCATCCAGGATGGCTGCCTCCTCTTGCTCCAGAGAAGGCTCAGGTTGGCTGCAGGGAAGTCTGGGGGGAAGAGTGGAGAGTGATGGCCTTGGCTCAATGTGGTCATCCAGGAAGGACATCCTGCTGTAGTACCACAAAATCGGGACATAAACATCATCTGCTGCTGCTCCTGACTAGGGATGAGCTCGGTGTTCGAGTCGAACATACGTTCGACTCGAACATCGGCTGTTCGATCGTTCGACGAAGATCGAACGATTTGGGCCGTTCGCGCCTAATTCGAGTGACGCGAACGGCCCACAATGCACTACGCCATCGCAGTGTCATCCAGGCGCTGTGATTGGCCAAGCATGCACTGTGACCCCGCATGCTTGGCCAATCACAGCGCCGGCAGCGAGGAGAGCAATGATTGGCCACAGGCAGGATGCCTGTGGCCAATTATTGCTGAGGGTGTTTAGTACACGCCCCACACTATAAAAGGCCGCCAGCACGGCGGCCTAGTGTAGTGTGTTCCGGAGCAGGGAAAGAGAAGCATAGGCAGGGACAGTGACATTTATTTTTTCTTGCTTAACCTGGATTCCTTTAGTTTAGGGAAAGAGAAGGATAGGTAGGGAGAGTGTCAGTGTGTTTTACTTTGCGAATCCTTGTTTCTAGGGACAGGGAAGGACAGTGAGGGAAATTCTCCTTGTGCTATAGTGTGCTAAAGCATTGATCATCAATCAGCTTTAAAAAAACATTTTTTCTAGGGACAGAAAACTATAGGTAGGAAGAGTGTCAGTTTCTTTCACTGTGATAATCCTTGTTTCTAGGGACAGGGAAGGACAGTGAGGGAAATTCTCCTTGTGCTATAGTGTGCTAAAGCATTGATCATCAATCAGCTTTAAAAAAACATTTTTTCTAGGGACAGAAAACTATAGGTAGGAAGAGTGTCAGTTTCTTTCACTGTGATAATCCTTGTTTCTAGGGACAGGGAAGGACAGTGAGGGAAATTCTACTTGTGCTATAGTGTGCTAAAGCATTGATCATCAATCAGCTTTAAAAAAACATTTTTTCTAGGGACAGAAAACTATAGGTAGGAAGAGTGTCAGTTTCTTTCACTGTGATAATCCTTGTTTCTAGGGACAGGGAAGGACAGTGAGGGAAATTCTACTTGTGCTATAGTGTGCTAAAGCATTGATCATCAATCAGCTTTAAAAAAAATTTTTTCTAGGGACAGAAAACTATAGGTAGGAAGAGTGTCAGTTTCTTTCACTGTGATAATCCTTGTTTCTAGGGACAGGGAAGGACAGTGAGGGAAATTCTCCTTGTGCTATAGTGTGCTAAAGCATTGATCATCAATCAGCTTTAAAAAAACATTTTTTCTAGGGACAGAAAACTATAGGTAGGAAGAGTGTCAGTTTCTTTCACTGTGATAATCCTTGTTTCTAGGGACAGGGAAGGACAGTGAGGGAAATTCTCCTTGTGCTATAGTGTGCTAAAGCATTGATCATCAATCAGCTTTAAAAAAACATTTTTTCTAGGGACAGAAAACTATAGGTAGGAAGAGTGTCAGTTTCTTTCACTGTGATAATCCTTGTTTCTAGGGACAGGGAAGGACAGTGAGGGAAATTCTACTTGTGCTATAGTGTGCTAAAGCATTGATCATCAATCAGCTTTAAAAAAACATTTTTTCTAGGGACAGAAAACTATAGGTAGGAAGAGTGTCAGTTTCTTTCACTGTGATAATCCTTGTTTCTAGGGACAGGGAAGGACAGTGAGGGAAATTCTCCTTGTGCTATAGTGTGCTAAAGCATTGATCATCAATCAGCTTTAAAAAAACATTTTTTCTAGGGACAGAAAACTATAGGTAGGAAGAGTGTCAGTTTCTTTCACTGTGATAATCCTTATTTCTAGGGACAGGGAAGGACAGTGAGGGAAATTCTACTTGTGCTATAGTGTGCTAAAGCATTCCTCATCAACCATCTTTGAAATCCTTGTTTTTTGGACAGTCAGGGAAATTGTCGTTGTGCTATTCTGTGCAAAAGCAATCATCCTCAACCATATTTAGAAATCCTTAAGTAAAGGGACAGAGAAGGACACCTGAAGGTAGCCCTTATTGCTTTTTTCCCATCTCCCTGCAGGCCATCTATTAGAATGTCTGGAAGGCAAACAAGGAGAGGCAGACAGTCAGGAGGCAATAAAAGAGGGCAAGCAGGCTCTGTGTCTGGGGGCAACAGTGCTGGTCGTGGACGCGGTGCATTGTCATCAGCACATGGCCATGGGACACGCTTGTCCTTCTTTTCGGCAGCTGGACATGTTGAGCCACATCATGCCGAAGACTTGGTAGAGTGGATGACCAAGCCCTCCTCCTCCTCCTCATCCTCTCTCACCCAGGCTCAGGGTACTGAGCTGAGCTGCCAAAGCGTCCTCTTCCCTGGTATCAATGTCAGACTCATCATCAGTCACTCCTTCCCTAGACCCACCATGTCCTCCTCCTGAGGAGTCCCCCGAACTGTTTGAGCACAGTGTTGGGTACATGCTCCAGGAGGATGCCCAGCGTTTCGAAGGGTCTGATGATGAAACCCAGCTACAGGAAGGCAGTAGCGTGAGAGCAGACAGAGGGGATGCTCAAGAAGGACACCAATCTGGCAGTCATGTTCCAGCAGCTGCAGCATACTGCCAGATTGGCTCCAGTGATGAGGAGGGAGGGGATGATGAGGTCACTGACTCCACGTGGGTGCCTAATAGGAGAGAGGAGGAGGAGGAGGATGAGGAGGAGGCACATCTCCAACGAGGCAGGATGCCCTTTGGTGGCCAGCGTAAGGGCAGTACACCGACGGAATCACACCGCAGAGCTCCGCCTGTGCAGGGCGCTGCCTCTGCCCGTCATTCAAAAAGTTCTTTGGTGTGGGCCTTTTTTGAGGCTAGTGCATCAGATCGCACAGCTGCTGTTTGCAACATATGTCTCAAGCGTATATCGCGTGGCCAAAACATCAGCCGCTTGGGTACCACATGCCTGACCAGACATATGTTGACCTGCCATGCAGCTCGTTGGCAAGCCTACCTCAAAGACCCACACCAAAGAACAAAGCGGACCTCTCCTTGCACCGCATCAGCTGGGATCTCCATCCCCACTATAACTTCAGTCCTCTCTGAAACATGCACTGAGAGGAATGAAGGTGTAGAATTAGGTGTGTCACAGCCAAGTACTTGCGGCCACTCTGCTAGCAGTACACCGACGTCCGATTCTAGCAGGCAAATTTCCCTGCCCCAGCTGCTGGACCGTCGAAAGAAGTTCACTCCCAGCCATCCACATGCCCAGCGGTTGAATGCTAGCTTGGCTAAATTGCTAGCGCTTCAACTGCTGCCTTTTCAGTTGGTAGACTCGGCCCCCTTCCGTGAGTTTGTGCAATGTGCGGTTCCTCAGTGGCAGGTTCCCAAACGCCACTTTTTCTCACGGAAGGCTATTCCGGCTCTCTACCGGCATGTGGAAGGCAATGTCTTGGCCTCGCTGGACAGGGCGGTCAGCGGTAAGGTGCATATTACCGCTGACTCATGGTCCAGCAGGCATGGACAGGGACGTTACCTTTCTTTCACGGCCCATTGGGTCACTCTTTTGGCAGCTGGGAAGGATGCAGGACAAGGTGCAGTAGTGTTGGAGGTTGTTCCACCGCCACGCCTCCAAAATGCTACTACTGGTTGTGACACACCTCTCTCCTCCACCCCCTCCTCTTCTTCTTCCTCCATGGCCTCTTCCTGTGGTTTGTCCTCTGAACCAGCGGTGCTCCGTAGCCGTTCAAGGGGCTACGCAAGTACGCAGGCAAAAAGATGCCATGCCGTGCTTGCGCTGGTGTGTTTGGGGGACAGAAGCCACACTGGGGCAGAGGTCCTGTCTGCTCTGCAGGGCCAGGCCGAGAGGTGGTTGACGCCACGCCAGCTTAAGCCAGGAATGGTGGTTTGCGACAATGGCACCAACCTCCTCTCCGCCCTCCGACAGGGACAACTGACCCATGTGCCCTGTGTGGCTCACGTCCTTAACCTGGTGGTGCAGCGGTTCTTGGGCAGGTACCCGGGCTTACAGGATGTCCTGAGGCAGGCCAGGAAAGTCTGTGTGCATTTCCGCAGATCTTATAATGCCAGTGCTCGCCTGGCTGAGCTGCAAAAGGAGTTGAACCTGCCCAAGAACCGCCTTATATGTGACATGCCCACCAGGTGGAACTCAACGTTGGCCATGCTGCAGCGGCTGCACACGCAGCAGAGGGCCATCAATGAGTACCTGTGCGACTACGGCACCAGGACAGGGTCAGGGGAGCTTGGGTTTTTTTTCTCCACGCCAGTGGGGCATGATCAGGGATGCATGCACTGTCCTGGCACCATTTGAGGAGGCCACAAGGATGGTGAGCAGTGACAGTGCATGCATCAGTGACACTGTACCTCTTGTCCACCTGTTGGAGCACACGCTGCGTGGAATAATGGACAGGGCACTTGAGGCAGAACAGAGGCAGGAAGAGGAGGACTTCCTTGCCTCTCAAGGCCCCCTTTACCCAGACAGTGTTCCTTCTGTCCCACCCATCGCACAGGAAGAGGAGGAGGAGGAGGAGGAGGATTGTGTCAGCATGGAGGTGGAGGCTGGCACTCAGCATCATCAGCAGCAGTCTTTTAGGGATGATTTACAGTCCCAAGAAACCAGTGGACTTGTACGTGGCTGGGAGGAGGTGGCTGCGGATCATGCCGTCCTTAGTGACCCAGAGGACTCCGGAGCGAATGCCTCAGCAAAGCTACGCTGCATGGCCTCCCTGATCCTGCAAAGTCTGCGGAAGGATCCTCGTATTCTTCGGATCAAGGAGAGGGACCATTACTGGCTGGCCACTCTCCTTGATCCACGGTACAAGGGTAAGGTTGCGGACCTTATGTTACCGTCGCAGAGGGAGCAGAGGATGAGACAACTCCGGGAGGCCTTGCAGAAAGGTCTGTGCAACGCGTTCCCAGAGACTGGGAGGTTACAAACTCCTGGTCCTGGACAACGAGTTGCTGAGGCTTCGGCCAGTCAAAGAAGGAGCGGTGGGGAAGGTGGCCGTCTGACCGATGCGTTCAGACAATTCTTTAGTCCGCAGCCCCAAAGTATGATCGGTTCCAGCAACCATCGCCAGCGTCTGATAAACATGGTGCAGGAATATCTAGGGGCAAGGTCAGACTTGGACACCTTCCCCACCGAAAATCCTCTGGCTTACTGGGTCTTGAGGATGGATCACTGGCCAGAGCTTGCACAGTATGCAATTGAGCTACTGGCCTGTCCTGCATCCAGCGTTCTTTCGGAACGCACATTCAGTGCTGCTGGAGGATTTGTCACGGATCACAGGGTGCGCCTGTCCACCGACTCGGTTGATCGACTGACTTTCATCAAGATGAACCAGTCTTGGATCACCACCAGCTACCACACACCTGATGCTGATATAACAGACTAATTGATTTTAACATGTGTGAGGGGGTTAGCTCGGCAGCGGGTGTGTGTGACCCCCGGGATGGGCTCCCCACACAAAACAGGCCCAGCAAACGGAGGTTGTGGTTTTCAAAATCAAAAAGGTGCGGTTTATTTTCTATTTACAGTGACAAAACACAGCAAAGCAAAAGAAACATAACCAAAATAAATCCTGGTCAAGTTGACCTCTGACTAAACATACAGGTTTCCTAACTAACAACTGGGATCAGCCTAGTGCTGTCCTAGTCCCTAAGTCCCTGGTTTTAAATGTCCAAGCAAATAGCCACACAGGCTTTTTCTCACCGCACAGGGGTTCACTCTCCCTAGACAGTCCACACAGGTCTGGTTCCAGGCATGAGCTGACACCTAATGAATCTGGGAGTTCTTATAGAGGCCTAAATGAGCTGACAAGCTTCAGCTGGCCTCATCAACTCCCTGTCTGTACGACGCCCCACACTCTCCCTAGAGGTATGAGTCATCCATGAGCCCACTAGCCTTATACAACTCTCCACCTAGTTGTACAAGTCGGCGTAAAGCCTGAATCTGGGCGAAATATATCTACCCCCCTGGATGCAACCAGGTGACTTTACCTTCCTGCTGTCACATACCCCCCCCTCTTGTTTTAACCTCGGGGTTGGAACACCAGCAATCAGGCATTCATGTACTCGAGACAAAGCATCCACATTCCCCATTTGAACGCCAGGGCAATGCTTTACTGTGAAGTTGAATTCCTGGAGGGCCAGGAACCACCTATTCACTCTTCTATTTGTTTCCTTGTTTTGAGCCATCCACTTTAACGGAGCGTGATCCGTAACCATGTCAAAGTGCCTACCTAGCAGGTAGTACCGAAGGGAATCTAGAGCCCACTTCACCGCTAAACACTCCTTTTCAACGGTGGCGTAATTTACCTCACGGGACTTCAACTTCCTGCTGAGGTAAATGACTGGGTGCTCTTCCCCGTTCCAGACCTGGGACAATACTGCTCCTAACCCCACATCTGACGCATCACTTTGTACGACAAAGTCTTTAGAGAAGTCGGGTGAGTACAACACTGGCTGGCTACATAAGGCTTGTTTCAAGAATTGGAATGCTGCCTCAGCCTCGGGGGTCCATTTAATCATGACCGACCCTTTCCCCTTCGTCAGGTTGGTTAGGGGCACAGCCTTAGAAGCAAAGTGGGGAATGAATCGCCGATAATACCCAGCGATTCCCAGAAAGGCTCGTACCTGCTTCTTGCTGTTGGGACGTGGCCAACTCTGGATGGCCTCGACTTTTTTGAGTTGGGGTTTTATTACTCCCCTCCCAATGGTGTACCCAAGATATTTGGCCTCCTCCTGCCCAATGGTACACTTCTTGGGGTTAGCCGTAAACCCCGCTTCCCGAACAGAGTCCAGGACTGCTTGCACTTTTGGCAGATGTGAGGCCCAATCTGTGCTATGGACAATTACGTCATCCAGGTAAGCCGCAGCATACTTCCGATCGGGCCTCAGCATCTGGTCCATTTTCCGCTGGAATGTGGCCGGCGCATTCTGTAACCCGAACGGCATTCTTTTATATTGGAACGCCCCGTCTGGGGTTACAAATGCGGTTTTCTCTTTGGCCGACTTGGCCAGGGGGATTTGCCAATACCCTTTTGTGAGGTCAAGAGTCGTCATGTATCGGGCTGTTCCCAGCCGGTCGATCAACTCATCTATACGTGGCATGGGGTAGGTGTCAAATTTTGTAACTTTGTTCAACTGACGAAAATCGTTACAAAATCGCCAGCTCCCATCGGGTTTAGGCACCAACACGATGGGACTAGACCAATCACTTTGGGACTCCTCTATCACCCCTAAGTTCAGCATTTTCTGTACTTCCTCCCGTATTGCCTCCCGTCGAGCCTCTGGGATCCGATAGGGTTTTAACTTCACCCTTTCACCGGGCGGGGTAATGATGTCATGCTCTACCCCAGATGTTTGTCCCGGCAGCTCAGAGAATACCTCCTTATTGCGAAGCACAAACTCCTTAACCTCCTGTTGTTGGGGTTGTGACAAGGTGGATGCTATTCCAACCTCAGGAATCACGCAACCAGTTTGAGCTGGTGACCAAGTGTCTGCGACTAGGGACTCTCTATCCCTCCAGGCTTTCAACAGATTAACGTGATAGATCTGTTCGGGCTTTCGCCTTCCTGGTTGTCTGACCTTGTAATTCACTTCGCTCACTTTTTCCATTATCTCGTAGGGGCCTTGCCATTTGGCAAGGAATTTACTTTCAACCGTAGGGACAAGTACCAATATCCTATCCCCCGGGGAAAAGGTACGGGTCTTGGCTCCACGGTTGTACACTCTCTGCTGTGCCAACTGCGCTTGGGCCAAATGTTCCTTCACGATGGGCATTACCTGTGCAATTCGATCTTGCATCAGGGCGACATGCTCAATCACACTCCTGTGGGGAGAACTCTCACTTTCCCAAGTTTCCTTGGCAATATCCAACAGCCCTCTTGGGTGTCTCCCATACAGTAACTCAAAGGGGGAGAATCCCGTAGAGGATTGGGGCACCTCCCTAATAGAAAACATCAAATAAGGAAGTAAACAGTCCCAATCCTTTCCATCTCTATCCACCACTTTCTTCAACATTTGTTTTAGGGTTTTGTTGAATCTTTCAACCAGCCCATCGGTTTGGGGGTGATACACAGACGTACGCAATTGCGTCACTTTGAACAATTTACACAGCTCTTTCATAACCCGGGACATAAAGGGTGTACCTTGGTCCGTAAGCAGTTCTTTACAAATACCCACCCGGCTAAAAACAAGAGATAGCTCTTTGGCTATGGTTTTGGCCGAGGTATTTCGGAGAGGGATCGCTTCTGGATAACGGGTGGCATAGTCCATTATAACTAATATGTACTGGTGCCCCCTAGCGGACTTGATTATAGGACCTACCAAATCCATGGCGATCCTCTCAAACGGGACCTCAATGATGGGTAGAGGGACCAGCGGGCTACGGAAATGTGGCATCGGGGCCAACCTCTGACACACAGGGCAGGAGGAACAATAATTTTCTACGTCCTTCATCACCCCCGGCCAATAGAATCTCTGTAATACCCTCTCTCGGGTTTTCTCTGTCCCCAGATGACCTCCAAGAATGTGCCCATGGGCCAACTCCAACACTAACTTCCTGTAAGGTTTGGGCACCACAAGCTGCTCAACGGTTTCTTCTGCCCTTTTTGCCACCCGATACAGTAGGTCCTTCTCTACGCTGAAGTATGGGTAAGTGCAGGTATTATCTGGGTTCACTAACTCGCCATCTATTTTCACTACGTTTTCCCGTGCCTTTATTAGGGCGGGGTCTTTCAACTGTTCTGTGGCAAAGTTTTCCCTGTGAACCTCAAGATCAGAAAACTCCACAGACGGTAGGTTTTCGTCTGAGGAGGTGGGCTCCTCTCCAGTTTCTTGAGTCTCCCCTGCCAATACTGATAAGGGAAATTCCGGAGAGTCCTCACCACTCTCAGGGGAGTTCTGGCTATCACATTCCTGGTACATAGGGGCACCAGTGAGGGGCTCAGGATCATCCCACAGTTCCCAGAACTTCGGAAAATCCCTTCCCACAATGGCGTCATGCGGTAACTGAGATACTAAGCCCACTGGATGAGAGAGGGTACCTTTGGGGGTCTCGAAACACACTGTAGTCACTGGATACTCTCGGGTGTCCCCATGCACACAAATAACAGCTACCTTGTTATTCCCAGAGACCTCTGTTTTAACTAACTCAGCCTTTATCAGGGTCACAAGGCTACCTGAATCCAGCAATACCACAATATTTCTACCATTAACACACATTTTGCATAAATGTTTCTCAGTTCCTCGAATGGCAGTGCATGCGACTGTCGCACACAGCGACTGACGTCTGCCCGTCAGAAAGTCACACTGCATGGGTTCCTCCACAACCGGGCAATTGGCTGCAATATGTCCCGCTTGCCGGCAGCGGTAGCAAACGATCCTTCTTGCCGCCTCTTGAGCCGCTGATTTCCCAGGCTGTTCTCGCCAAACTTGGGGTAGAGCTCCCACCCTCTCACTCTCTCCACCCTCACCCCTTGGAATCCTCTTATCCGCCCCTGGGGATGGTCTGGTCTTAGGGTGGAAAGTCCGAGTGTCTCTGGAAGAGGCCGTCAGGTTCTCTGTAGCCAAGTATTTCTCCACACGATCCACAAGACCATCGGCCGTCTCTGGGTCTCCATGGCTTACCCACTTTTAGATGGCAGTAGGAAGAGCTCTCAAAAACCGATCCATTACAACACGTTCCACAATCTTTGGTGCGGACAAAGTCTCTGGCTGTAGCCACTTTCTGCTCAGGTGAATGAGATCATACATTTGAGACCTGGGGGGTTTTCCAAGCTGGAAAGTCCAGTTATGCACACGCTGAGCCCGGACAGCCTGGGTGACACCCAGCCTTGCCAATATTTCAGCTTTTAGCATCACATAGTCTTTTGCTTGGTTAGGCTCTAGGTCATAGTAAGCTTTCTGCGATTCACCAGTTAACAGAGGAGCCACCAGTCCAGCCCACTGCTCCTCAGGCCACTTTTCTCTTTCAGCGGTCCTTTCAAATGTGGTCAAAAATACCTCTGGATCATCCTCTCCAGTCATTTTTGTCAATAAACGACTCACCCCAAAGGACGCGGTATTAGTGGGACGGCTTTCCTCACTGGTCTGCGGACGTTGCTGCATTACTGCTTCCATCTGTTGTTGTAGTCTCTGCTCTTGCTTCTGCAACAGGTCTATGAAGCGGGCCTCAGATTGCTGCTGGGCTCGTTGCTGAGCCTCCAGACTCTGTTGCAAAGTTGCGTTTGTCTGCTGCTGGGCTGCAAGGCTCTGCTGTTGAGCTGCAAGGCTCTTTTGCAAACCTGCATTTGTCTGCTGTTGATTGGCATTTGCTAGAGCCAGCTGCTTCAGTATCTCCTCCATGCTGGCTTAAAAAAAACTGCCCGCATTCTCCACCAACTGTGAGGGGGTTAGCTCGGCAGCGGGTGTGTGTGACCCCCGGGATGGGCTCCCCACACAAAACAGGCCCAGCAAACGGAGGTTGTGGTTTTCAAAATCAAAAAGGTGCGGTTTATTTTCTATTTACAGTGACAAAACACAGCAAAGCAAAAGAAACATAACCAAAATAAATCCTGGTCAAGTTGACCTCTGACTAAACATACAGGTTTCCTAACTAACAACTGGGATCAGCCTAGTGCTGTCCTAGTCCCTAAGTCCCTGGTTTTAAATGTCCAAGCAAATAGCCACACAGGCTTTTTCTCACCGCACAGGGGTTCACTCTCCCTAGACAGTCCACACAGGTCTGGTTCCAGGCATGAGCTGACACCTAATGAATCTGGGAGTTCTTATAGAGGCCTAAATGAGCTGACAAGCTTCAGCTGGCCTCATCAACTCCCTGTCTGTACGACGCCCCACACTCTCCCTAGAGGTATGAGTCATCCATGAGCCCACTAGCCTTATACAACTCTCCACCTAGTTGTACAAGTCGGCGTAAAGCCTGAATCTGGGCGAAATATATCTACCCCCCTGGATGCAACCAGGTGACTTTACCTTCCTGCTGTCACACATGTCACATCCCTTCAAGACTGATGCTGATGCTGAGTGCCTGTGCTGTTATGTTGACTGGCTATCCTCCTCCTCCGAGTCCTCAATGATACGATTGATGATGATAGCTTGGAAGATCATTTTTGTTTATGGGTGCCGCCACCAGTGGCTAAGGCCCAATTTTTCAGCCCCTGTTTTACAGGGGCGTGTAATTACAATTTTTTTAGCAATAATTTGCCATAGGGCTCATTGCTGTGCTCCAAGTACAGTATCTGTGAGGGGTTGGAGTGTTGTGGCACCAGTGCCTAAGGCCCAATTTTTCAGCCCCTGTTCAACAGGGGCATGTAATTACAATTCTTGATCTAATAATTCACAGCAGGGCCCATTGCTGCACCCACCAAGAGTAACTCTGAGGGCTTACAGTGTTGTGGCAACGCCACCACCACCACCACCACGAAAGGCCCAATTTTTCAGCCCCTGTTCAAAAGGGGCATGTAATTACAATTCTTGATCTAATAATTCACAGCAGGGCCCATTCCTGCACCCACCAAGAGTAACTCTGAGGGCTTACAGTGTTGTGGCAACACCACCACCACGAAAGGCCCAATTTTTCAGCCCCTGTTCAACAGGGGCATGCAATTACAATTCTTGATCTAATAATTCACAGCAGGGCCCATTCCTGCACCCACCAAGAGTAACTCTGAGGGCTTACAGTGTTGTGGCAACACCACCACCACCACCACCACCACGAAAGGCCCAATTTTTCAGCCCCTGTTCAACAGGGGCATGCAATTACAATTCTTGATCTAATAATTCACAGCAGGGCCCATTCCTGCACCCACCAAGAGTAACTCTGAGGGCTTACAGTGTTGTGGCAACACCACCACCACCACCACCACCACGAAAGGCCCAATTTTTCAGCCCCTGTTCAACAGGGGCATGCAATTACAATTCTTGATCTAATAATTCACAGCAGGGCCCATTCCTGCACCCACCAAGAGTAACTCTGAGGGCTTACAGTCTTGTGGCAACACCACCACCACCACCACCACCACCACGAAAGGCCCAATTTTTCAGCCCCTGTTCAACAGGGGCATGCAATTACAATTCTTGATCTAATAATTCACAGCAGGGCCCATTGCTGCACCCACCAAGAGTAACTGTCAGGGCTTACAGTGTTGTGGCACCAGCACCACCATCAAAGGCCCAATTTTTACTACCACTGTTCAACAATTATATGTAATTAAAATTCCTGATATAATAGTTGACAGCAGGGCGTTCCAGCACCAACCAAGAGTAACTATGAGTGCTTACAGTGTTGTGCCAACACCAACAACTAAGGGGCCTATTTCTGCAGAGTATATACGGCAGGTCCCTACTTTCAAACATCCAACTTACAAACGACTCCTACTTGCAAACGCAAGAAGACAACAGGAAGTGAGAGGAAATCTACCCCTTGGAAGGAAAATTCTCTCCTGTAAGAATTAATATGGGAGAAAGGTGTCTCCTCTGTACTGATGCTTTATCAGCAATCCTTGTTTCAAGAAAAACACCACATTTCAAAAACAGTTGTCATTGGGACGGAAAGTGAGGTGAAATGTTCTGAACAGGGGCACAGACAGCAAAACAAATGTTACAGGGGTGATAACCCTTACCTATGTTTTCCAAAAAGTTTAAAAATAGATTTTTGGGCTGGAGCTACACTTAAACAATGTACCTGTTCAAAATTACAAACAGATTCTACATAAGAACAAACCTACAGTCCCTGTCTTGTATGCACCGCCTGTATACGGCTGTTCAGAGTATATAGGGCCTTTTTTATTTTATGTGCGGGGTTCCCCTTAATATCCATACAAGACCCAAAGGGGCTGGTAATGGGCTGGGGTAGGGGGGGGGGGGTCATGGGGTAGCTATGCCATTTTTCTTAAAGATTTTCATCTATATTACCGGGACCAGACATTACATTAAAGCCGCAAGCAGTTTTAAAAAAGTTTTTTTTCCTTTAGAAGTGTCATTTTGTGCAGGGACAGTTCTAAACACAGGAAACACGTGGCACTTCACAGGCATACTTTAGACACCCCCCAGGTACGATATTTAAAGGATTATTTGACTTTTTTTTTTTCACTTTATGCATCATTAAAATGACTGCTCCCGAAAAACGACCGTTTTTAAAACTTCTTTTTGCATTGATACATGTCCCCTGGTGCAGAACCCGGGTTCCCAAACCCTTTTTAGGACAATAACATGCATAATAGTTGTTATAATTAGCACTTTAGAATTCGAACGTTCGCATCCATTGTATTTAATAGGGTTCTAATGTTTGTACGAACTTTCGGTCCGTTCGCGGGGTTCTGGTGCGAACCGAACCCGGGGGTGTTCGGCTCATCACTACTCCTGACCTCTGAGAAGCCAGCACCTTAGAGCGTTCAGTCCTGTAGGTACCTCTCAAGCTCCCAATTTTAGTGTCCACTTGTTTTGCTGTGGCTGTGGGCACCTTGGTATGCACAAATGGGAGCAGCTTCTCCAGCGCTGCTTTTCTCACCCCTTTTTTTTTATGGATGGGGTTTTTGGTCTCCCACAGAGCCGGCAGCTCCCTTACCCGGTCAATAAATTCCGCCAGGAACTCTTTGTCGCTAATAAAGACATTCATATTGTATCTGCAAGTAAAATTAATTATATTTAAATAATGTGAGGCAAACAGTCTAACCTCCTTCACATCCTAGTCACCATATATATCCTCCACCAATCTCAAGACAGTATAGGCCAACAATTTTTACAAGTCTCACAAAATCACATACCTTCGTTCGCACGTCCGTCACTTGAACTCCTCTCTCCGCACACCGAACGTACTATAGTCACATGTGTGTTTGCTATATACACACCACGCATGCGTCAAAATTCGAACACGTCGCTCCGCACACGTCGCCCGCCCATGACGTTCTAACTAACATCTTTTCCCTGCCCCTTCTCTTTCGGCGTGCAGACAGATATGGCGGAGTTACAGCAGGTGTCTGATAATTCCGCAACTAGCGAGGAGACAAGCCCGGAGACCGAGGAAACGTCACGATCAAGGAGGAGATTCAAGGCATCGAATATGTCTTTGGCGGAGATGGCGGAGATGGTGGACATCTTGGTCAAGGCTGATTATGATGCCAAGCATGGGCCGTATAGCAAACCAAATAGAAGGAAGGCCAAAATCCTCACTAAAGTTGTGAAGAGTCTGAGGGCGAAGTTCGGGGTGAAACGCTCAAATGAGCAGCTCAGAAAGAGGTGGTCAGACCTCAAACTGAGGGAGCCAGACCAGTTGAGGATCATAAAGGATGCTCGCTAAAAGTAAGTAAAATGACGACGTTTCTGCTATTAATCTTTTTAGAAACTGACATTTTTTTTTTTTTTATCATATTGGACTCCCTTCCAAAATGTAATATTTTGAACTAGGTTGGGCACAGTAATCGTTCGTTACGTTACCGACACTTCGTTCGGCCACTATCCGCGGTTTTGGCTTATTTAAAAGCCACAAAAGTAATTAGACATCTGCCATTTTTGATCAAGTATTGTGGATAATTTTTAAGTCTAGATGATGTGTTTGTAAGGAGAATGAAATGCAAACTTTTATCAGTGTAAAGGAGAGGACACTCAGCAGCTGCTTCCACATCTGTACTTTGGACACACTGTAGTGTGTGCCACCAGACCCGCCTTTTTTTGGTGTCCCACACAGGTGCATCAGAGTTTATTTGTGGTGCCTCCATGTCCAAAAAATTACATCCAAATGTGAATACTAAACATATTTGGGGTCATAAATAATGCATTCTTCTTTAAATTCCGCACAAACACACACTTGTACCCCACTTCCAAACAATTTAGCCTGTTTTTAGTTTAACAATGAGATTTTTACAGTGTGATAAATAGACCTTTGGTTTTATTCTCATAGGGGAGAGAAGACTGGGAGGAGGACACTCCAGGGAGCACATGCACCCCACAACTTCCAAGCAACCCCAAACTCCCAATGATCCACAACCGAAAGATGTGCAGGAAGTTGAGGTGGAGGAAGGAGAAGTGCAGGAAGGAGAGGTGGATGACGTTGTGGATCTGGTCACCACAACAGGTCAGTATCTGACACCACAGCTTAAGGTAAGCGAGGTAGGCCTGCAGAGTTTTATTAATTTTTTTGGGGGGTTTTTAGGGGATGGAAATGTTGTGAAGGATAGCACACGGTTCTCTGCTGACAGTGCCCTCCGCCTCATCCAGCAAGTGATGGAATGTAGCACGGAACTGGACCTAATTAAACAAAGAATCCATGTGATGGAACAAACATTTAAAGACATTCTCGATGTTTTGGGGAGAATTCAATAAGCCATCCAAACACATTTGTTTTTACATGTTTGTTTTTATATTTTTTTATAATTTTTTGAGTAACAAACCAGCCAAAAATTGAATATGCACACAGTGTGTGAACATGTGCTATCTGCCATCAGGGGATATCCATGTACGTCTTTTGTGGGTGCAACCCCTTCCTCGTATCAAAAGTCGGTGAACTGAGGAAGGGGATGCACCCCCAAAACACGTCCATTGATCACCCCTGATGGCAGATAGCACATGTTGACAATAGGGATCAGGATTGTAAACTTCCTATTTGCAAAAAAGTAAAAATGTGTGCATATTGAATTTTTGGCTGGGCAAGGGGTGGCAGGACCCCATATTAGGACGGGCACATAGAGACATAGTTTGTGTAACTGAATGTCTCAGATTGCTCAGAGGTATCCAATGTTGTAATTTTAGAAATGCAAGTGATATTTTTGTATTTTCATAAGCCAAAATTTGCCGGGTTGTGGCCAGGCCAACCCCAAAGTAAAACAAAAAAAAAATGTAAAAAGAGAATGTGCAGAGAGTAAAATATTTGACCACAAACAACGTGTAGCTTCTTTTTATAATACTCTCTAAGCTTATTTGGTTCTTTTGTAAGGTAACATAGTGAAATTGGTTGTTATTTACTAAAGTAAAATACACTTGCCACTACAAATGCACAAAGACAAACTAGGAGACAGGAAAGAACAAATAATTAAAGGTTTAAACAAGATTTTTATTGGGATACTTAGACATAGGCTGGCATAGGAATTGCCCCCCTACCCGTGAAATACTCCATGTATTTGTCCCGAACCACACGGGCATTTTGGGGGGGCAAGCCAAGACGGGCAGATTCCAGGCCCGGAAGGGGATTTGCAGGGGAAAGTCCAGCCTCTGGCAAAACTGAGGCCATATAGGAATTAGATTTTTGGCTCAGAAAGTTGTGTAGCACACAGCAGCATAACACTACATAGTTTATTTTGTAGTCCGCCAAGTGGATGGAAGTCATAAAAAGGCGGAACCGGCTGGCCATTATGCCGAAGGCATTTTCAACGACTCTTCGGGCCCTGGCCAGCCGGTAATTGAACACACTCTTCTCTGGGGTCAGGGTCCTCTGTGGAAATGGCCTCATAAGATGCCGTCCGAGTCCGAAGGCTTCATCAGCCAAGAAAACAAAGGGGAGTCCTTCAATATTCCCTGCATCCGGTGGCAATGCAAGGTCGTCACTCTGGAGACGGAGGGCAAACTCCGTCTGGATGAAGGATCCCCCATCGGACATCCGGCCATTCTTCCCTACATCAACATAGAGGAATTCATACCGTGCTGACACCACCGCCATCAGCACAATGCTATGAAACCCCTTGTAATTGTAGTAGTAGGACCCAGAACGGGGTGGCGGCACGATGCGGACGTGCTTCCCGTCTATGGCACCACCGCAGTTGGGGAAGTCCCACCGCGTGGCAAACTCCGATGCCACAGTCTGCCATTCCTGTGGCGTGGAAGGAAGCTGTGGAGTGAAACAAGATGAAATAATATTAGAAAAACAAAGGCATACATTACAAGGAAATTCTATCCCAAAAAATTAGAGACCAACATCAATCTAATTATACGTTTATTAAGGTGTGTAAAAAAAGTATAATGGAAGGCTCATTTATCATATTCATCACCCCCTCTGATGGGCCATTACTAAATTATTTTGGGGGGGGGAGATGTGTTTGGCCACAGGATAGCATTGCAGTGGCGGTGCGTCCAGAGTGGGCGCTGGAGCACTGTCCCCTCTCTCCTGTGCCCATCACTCAGAACAATACATAGGTTCATGCGTTGCATGAACCTATGTATTGTCTATGCCGCACACTATTCAGGTGGATGGCCTCTTGTAAAGCGACCGACATATGAATAATTGCGGCATTTAGGGGGTTAAAATTGCAGAGCAGAAACAGGTATTAAAATAGTCTTGCAAATTACAACCTGAGGGATGTAATTGGCTTCCTCAAAGAAAAATCGGGGACGCAAGGAGGGGGGCATTCCTTGTGTAAACACTGACAGGCTGCTCTGCCAATCATGTTCACCAAGTCTGTTTAATGGTAACATGATTGGCTGATGCAACATGAAGGGAAGGAGAAGACATCAAGGACAGAAGGATGGCGCTGACCACAAGAAGGTAAGTGCAGGGCTGGGGGGAAACTGGCTGCATTAGAGGGGACTAAATGGCTGCATTTGAGGGAACAAAATGGCTGCATTGGAGGGGACAACTGGGGGCGTTTATTAGGCAACAGAGCAAAAAAGGAGGAAGTTTATTTCCGAAATTGGGGTTGGAACCCCCCAACATTTGGAGCAACAGGCGCCCCTGCTGGAAAAGTTAGTGAGGGGAAATATTTAGGGAGGATAAAAAAGGGGCAATCTAAAGCTTCCAACATGCATGGGGACAAAGGGGACATTCTTAGCATATTACAATCATGGTAATTAGGGAAGGATGAAAGAAATACAATACATTAGCATACATGTAATACATAAAATGTGATGTTAAGGGAGAAAACTTACCCTAATATAGTCCTCCCGCAGGACTTGTATAATGGCAGAACAGGTGTCTGGGATTATGAGGCCCAGAGCCTGGGGGGAGATGCCTGTCGTGAACTTCAAGTCCTGAAGACTTCTCCCTGTCGCCAGGTAACGCAACGTGGCGATGAGCCTCTGCTCAGCACTGATGGCTTCCCGCATAACGGTGTCCTTCCTGGTAATATAGGGGGACACCAAAGCCAACAGTTCCTGAAAAACGGGGTCAGACATCCTCAGAAAATTCCTGTAGTCCTCAGGATTATTCTCGACGATCTCCCGCAGCAGAGGCATGTGGCAGAATTGGTCCCGCTGGAGCAACCAATTCTTGGTCCATGAACTCCTCCTCACACCATTCATGGACTGGTCTTGGTCCAAAACAAGCAGACCAACACCAAGCGCACGCACAGCACGAACTCGACGACGAGAACGTCCAGGCGACATGGCTAGGAAACGGTGGTCTAATCAGAACGTACAGAACAGAACGCACTTTAGAACAGCAAGGCCTATGAATAACGAACTGAAAATCAGAAACGAACAGGCAAGAACGCACTGTAAAACAGATACGACCTGCCTAGACGCCCTGAAAGTCAAGATACGAACCCACAAGCACAAACTGAACGGCAGAAAACGATCTGAAAAGTACGAAGACTGAAAAGCGCGAATCGTCTCTTCCCAAACTTTTACTTCACACGCGGTAACACGAGATCAGCAAAAGCAGCCCAAGGGGTGGCGCCAAGAAAAAAGATCTTCCCCTTTATAGTGCCGTCGTACGTGCTGGACGTGAGCGCAGAGAACCACGAGGAAATTGGAAAATGACAGTGTGTACGCATAGAAAGCTTGACGAGAAAATCGACAAGCTTAACAAGAATCTCGTCGAAAAAAACGACGTGTTTTTTACGACGAGAAAATCGGTCGTGTGTACGAGGCCTCAGAAGCAGAAATTGCTCATTGCTTACGGAACCCCTAGCATCCTCTGGAGGAATCGTAGGGTTACATGGAACCCTTGTTGGGAAACTCTGACACACAGGAACTGTATAATCAGGGGAGCTATTCATCTTGCATTTTTGTACATCCAGCCCTCTGCCACAGAACACAGCCAGCCTAGTGACTTGACTTACAGGTCGTGTTCTTTCGCCAGCCTGTAACTGGACAGTGAAAGAAGAAGCAGTAGGCTGATGAGGTCATCTTTCTGTCACTCTGCTCTCTCCTCCTATCAGCATTCTCCTTGCTAGCACATGAGCACTGCCGGACAACTGCTTGAGTTGTTTCTACCTCTCACACCCTGGGTCCTGCTGTTTAGGTCCTACAAGTGGCTGATACCAAGTCAGATTCAGGTACTTACACTAGTGGGATTTAAAAAAATATATATTTTGATGAATATAGAGTTGCAAAACTTTCTGTCTTTTATAACTGCCTGGTTTTAAAGCATGCATAGAGAATTTGTATATATTTTCCCTTTATGTTTAGAACAGTGGGAGAATCTCTATGCTCCTTTTCACATGTTTACAGACTAAGCTTTACAGCTGTACTGAAAATCCTGTAATTTACAGTGCTCAATAGCTCCAGCCTAGATTTATGCCTAAATGCAGTGGCGGCTGGTGCGTCAAACAACCCCCCCCCCCCCAGGTCCGCTCGCACTCAGCCTCTCCTGGAGACGACGGTAGAGTCGGAGATGCCCTGGGAGCAGATCATAATGTATGAGGACATGCAAATCAATGACCGCCGGTGACGGTCCCCCGCACTCACCCCTCCATGGTGATGGTCCCCTGCACTCACCCCTCCACGGTGACGGTCCCCTGCACTCACCCCTCCACGGTGATGGTCCCCGGCACTCACCCCGCCACAGTGACGGTCCCCGACACTCACCCCGCCACGGTGACGGTCCCCGCTACTCAGCCCCTCCACGGTGACAGACCCCGGCATTCAGCACATCCATGGGGATGGTCCCCGGCACTTGGCCCCTTCACGGCTTCCTCGGCTTCTCCTCCCAGCCAACCCGATCCACCTGTCCTGACTGGCTGGGAGGAGAATCCGGAAGACAATAGCAAATATTACACATACAATACTCCAGTGTTTCTCAACTCGAGTCCTCAAGGCGCCCCAACAGGTCATATTTTCAGGCTTTGCATTATTTTGCACAGGTGATTTGATCAGTTTCACTGCCTTAGTAACTACCACAGCCGTTTCATCTGAAGGGAAATCCTGAAACATGACCTGTTGGCAGGGATGAGCCGAACACCCCCCTGTTCGGTTCGCACCAGAACCTGCGAACAGACAAAATGTTCGTGTAAACTTTAGAACCCTATTAAATACAATGGACTCGAACGTTCGAAATCTAAAGTGTTAATTATAAAGGCTGATATGCAAGTTATTGTCCTAAAAAGTGTTTGGGGACCCGGGTCCTGCCCCAGGGGACATGTATCAATGCAAAAAAAAGTTTTAAAAACGGCCGTTTTTTCGGTAGCAGTGATTTTAATAATGCTTAAAATGAAAAAATAAAAGTGAAATATTCCTTTAAATTTCGTACCTAGGGGGTGTGTATGATATGCATGTAAAGTGGCGCAAGTTTCCCGTGCTTAGAACTGTCCCTGCAAAAAATGTCATTTTTGAAAGAAAAAAAGTCATTTAAAACTGACTTGCGGCTATTAATGAATTGTCGGCTCCCGGCAATACATTCAAAAGTCATTGATAAAAAAAAAAAAAAAAAGCGTGGGGGTTCCCCAGAATTCAATTACCAGGCCCTTCCCTCCTGAACCGTACCAGGCCACATGCCCTCAACATGGGGAGGATGTCCCCATGTTGATGGGGACAAGGGCCTCATCCCCACAACCCTTGCCCGGTGGTTGTGGGGGTCTGCGGGCGGGGGGCTTATCGGAATCTGGAAGACCCCTTTAACAAAGGGGACCCCCAGATCCCGCCCCCCCTATGTGAATTGGTAAGGGGTACATTGTACCCCTACCATTTCACGAAGAAAGCGTAAAAAAATGTTTAAAAAAAACACACAAACACCTTGAAAAAGTCCTTTATTTAAAAAAAAACAAAAAAAACATTCCAGCGGTGAAATCCAGTGTCCCGCGGCGATCCCGATGTCCAGCGCTGTCATTTATTGGTTGTGCCTGAGCGGACCTGATGGGGAACTCCCTCTCAGTATTTTAAATGTATAGACCCGCCCCTTCTAAAGTTCCCCATCAGGTCCGCTCAGCGGACCAGATGCGGAACATGAGAAGGGGCGGGTCTATACATGTATTGCCAAAGTGAGAGCAGTTCCCCATCAGGTCCGCCCCCTCGGTATGTCGGACCCGCCTACGTCATTGGCTTGAGCGGGGAACTTCCTTCACTATGTAAATTTAAATTACACAGTGAAGGAAGTTCCCCGCTCAAGCCAATGACGTAGGCGGGTCCGACATACCAAGGGAGCGGACCTGATGGGGAACTTTAGAAGGGGCGGGTCTATACATTTAAAATATTGAGAGGGAGTTCCCCATCAGGTCCGCTCAGGCACAACCAATGAAGGACAGCGCTGGACATCGGGATCGCCGCGGGACACTGGATTTCAGCGCTGGAATGTTTTTTTTTTTTTTTATTATTTTAAATAAAGGACTTTTTCAAGGTGTTTGTGTGTTTTTTTAAACATTTTTTTACGCTTTCTTCGTGAAATGGTAGGGGTACAATGTACCCCTTACCAATTCACATAGGGGGGGGCCGGGATCTGGGGGTCCCCTTTGTTAAAGGGGTCTTCCAGATTCCGATAAGCCCCCCGCCCGCAGACCCCCACAACCACCGGGCAAGGGTTGTGGGGATGAGGCCCTTGTCCCCATCAACATGGGGACATCCTCCCCATGTTGAGGGCATGTGGCTTGGTACGGTTCAGGAGGGAGGGGGGCCGCTCTCTCGTCCCCCCCCTTTTCCCCTGCGGCCGGCCAGGTTGCATGCTCGGATAAGGGGTCTGGTATGGATTTTTAGGGGGACTCCACGCCATTTTTTTAAAATTTGGGGTGGAGTTCCCCTTAAAATCCATGCCAGATCTGAAGGGCCTGGAATGGATATTTGGGGGAACCCCACGTCAATTTTTTTTTTAATTTGCGGCGGGGTTCCCCTTAATATCCATTCCAGACCTGAAGGGCCTGGTAATTGAATTCTGGGGAACCCCCACGCTTTTTTTTTTTTTTTTATCAATGACTTTTGTATGTATTGCCGGGAGCCGACAATTCATTAATAGCCGCGAGTCAGTTTTAAAAATAGGATTTTTATAACAGCTTACCTGTAAAATCCTTTTCTTGGAGTACATCACGGGACACAGAGCGACATAGTCATTACTAATGGGTTATATAGATACCTTCAGGTGCTGGCACTGGCAACTTCCAAAACCGGAAGTACCCTCCCCTATATAAGCCCCTCCCATCCGGGAGCACCTCAGTTTTGTAGCAAAGCAATAAGTGTCCCTAAAGAGGGGTGGGAGCTCTGTGTCCCGTGATGTACTCCAAGAAAAGGATTTTACAGGTAAGCTGTTATAAAAATCCTATTTTCTTTCTCATACATCACGGGACACAGAGCGACATAGTCATTACTAATGGGATGTCCTAAAGCAATGCCCAACGAGGGGGGGGATACACCATACATAAGCTGAGCGCTATCAGACATGAGGATCTTTTGCGGCCTGCAACACACTGCGCCCAAAGGCGACATCCTCCTGACTTCTAACGTCCACCTGGTAGAACCTAGTAAACGTGTGTACTGAAGACCATGTTGCGGCCTTACAAATTTGAGCCAGAGAGGCCTGGTGATGCACTGCCCATGAAGTTCCAACTGCTCTCGTGGAGTGCGCTCTAACTTTGAACGAAGGCGGTCTCCTTCTCAAGCCATAGGCTTGCATTATGACCTGTCGAATTCACTTGGCTAAAGTAGATTTTGATGCTGCCTGACCCTTTCTGGGGCCTTCCGGCAGAATAAACAAAGTATCCATTCTGCGAATCTGAGCAGTGGCTTTTAGATAAGCTTTAACTGCTCTTACTACATCCAAAGAATGCAATAACTTTTCCTCTACCGAAGTAGGTTTGGGGAAAAAAGAAGGAAGAACCACATCTTGGTTCAAATGAAACCTCGATACCACCTTAGGAAGAAAGGCTGGATGAGGACGTAACACTACTCTGTCCTTATGGATAACCAGATATGGCTCCTTACAGGACATAGCTGCTAATTCCGACACTCTTTTAGCCGAACAAATGGCTACTAGAAAAATCAATTTCCTGGTGAGAAGAACCAAAGAAATATGCTGTAATGGTTCAAATGGTTGTTTCTGTAGAACCGACAGAACCAAGTTTAGATCCCATGGACATATGGGAATATTAACCGGAGGACTAATACGCATCACTCCTTGTATAAAGGCTTTGACTAGTGAATGCGAAGCCAAGGGCCTTTGAAAAAATATTGACAAGGCCGAAATCTGACCCTTGATAGTACTCAAGGCAAGCTTCCTATCTACAGCCCATTGTAGGAAGTCCAGAATCCTACCTATTACGTATTTACGTGGATGCCATTTCTTGGCCTCACACCAGGCGATGTGCGCCTTCCAGATTCTATAGTAGATCTGCCTGGATACCGGCTTCCTGGCATTGATCATGGTAGATACCACAGAATTAGAGAGCCCTCTCTTTTTTAGAATGTGGGCTTCAATAGCCAGGCCGTCAAACCTAGGGCTGGTAAGGAAGGGTGGTATATCGGTCCTTGCGAAAGCAGGTCCGGACGATGTGGGAGGGTCCAAGGACTCCCCACAGACATCTTTACAATCTCCGCGTACCATGCTCTTCGGGGCCACGCTGGAGCCACCAGAATCACTGGTTTCTTTTCTACCCTGATTCTGCGGAGTAATCGAGGTAATCATTGTGGCGGTGTGAATGCATATATCAGCTTGAACTGATCCCAAGGGAACACTAGGGCATCCGAGCCGCAAGCTAGGGGATCCCTTGTCCGAGAGACAAACCTGTCCACCTTTGCGTTGAATCTGGATGCTAGAAGATCTACATCCGATGTTCCCCACCGCTGACATATTGTCCAGAAAACCTCGGGGTTTAGGGACCATTCCTCTGGGCATAATTGCTGGCGACTTAGAAAGTCCGCCTTCCAATTCTCCACTCCTGGAATGAATACCGCAGATATGGCTGGGACATATCTTTCTGCCCATTTCAGGATGTAATTTACTTCCCTCTGGGCTGCACGACTCCTGGTGCCCCCCTGATGATTGATATATGCCACTGCTGTGGCATTGTCTGATTGAATTCTGACAGGGGACCCTTGGAGTTTGGATGTCCATGCTACTAGGGCATACCGGCTGCTCGCATCTCTAAGAGATTGATGGGCAGGGCCTTTTCTGCATCCGACCATCTGCCCTGGAGAGACCATTGCTCCAGTACTGCTCCCCAGCCTATAAGGCTGGCATCTGTAGTGACCACCTTCCAAGAAATTGGACTGAAGGATTTCCCTTTTTCCAGATTCTGGGGAACCAACCACCAACGGAGGCTCTTGCGAACGGAAGGGGACAAGGACATTGTAAGTCTAGGGCCTGAACTTTTTTGTTCCAGGCTGACAGTATGGCCCCTTGCAAATTCCTTGAATGGAATTGACCGTAGGGTACTGCTTCAAATGATGCCACCATTTTTCCCAGCAGCCTCATGCACAGGCGTATGGACGGCTGTCTTTTTGTACCCACTAAGTGGATCAAATCTTTCAAAGACAACACCTTTCCTCGAGGCAAGAATATTTTTCTCTGGCCTGAATCCAACCTTAGCCCCAAGTATTCCAGACTTTTGACTGGTTTTTAGGGCTGACTTGTCTCGGTTGATAATCCAACCGTGAGATTCCAGATACTTGATTGTCTTGTGAACGACCACGTCTAGTTTTTTTCACTGAGTGGTCTATCAGCAACAAGTCCTCTAGATATGCCATTATCATTACACCTTGTGCTCTTAGATTGGCCAATAAAGGGCCAGAATTTTTGTAAACACTCGTGGTGCTGTGGCCAGACCGAAAGGTAAGGCTCTGAACTGAAAATGGCGCCCTTCTACTGCAAAGCGTAGAAATTTTTGGTGGACTGGAAAGATGGGAATGTGCAAATAAGCATCTTTGATGTCGATCGCGGCTAACCAATCCTCCCCTTGTAGGGCAGTGGCCATCGATCGGATCAACTCCATCGGAAAGTCCTGATATACAGGAATTTGTATAGCCCTTTTAGAATTAATATGGGCCTCCCGACCGCGTTTGCTTCGGGACTGTAAAGAGGTTTGAGTAAAACCCGAACCCTCATTCTTCCAGGGGAACCTCCATAATTACTCCTTGGAGCAATAGTTGTTCTAGTGCCAACAGGAGGGACTCTCTCTTCCGGGGATCCCTTGGCACGTTTGACCTCAAAAATGGGAAGGAGGAGAGTCTTTTAACTCCAAACTGTATCCCAAACATACTGCGGAGAGCACCTATCTGTTTTGATCGTGTCCCGCCAGGTCTCTTGCGAACAACTGGAGTCCTCCCCCCACCCGACTGAGTGGGGGCAACCCTTTAATGAATTTAACTTTGGGGGAGGTTTTGTACCTCCCCTGACCCAGGGTTTCTCATTACCCTGCTATTGTCCCTGTTTTTTACCCCCGGGAATTGACCGAGGAGGCCGTCGGAACTGTTACACAGCCGATGCCCCAGGGACTGGAGAAGCAGGCCTCTTAAAGAGGGACCTCTAACTCTGTTTTTAACCGGCAAGAGCGTATTTTTACCGCTGGAAATTTTCTGGATATATTTGTCCAGGTTTTCCCTGAATAAGCGTTCACCATGAAATGGGACGCTAACCAGCCATTCTTTACAGGGAGCTTCAGCAGACCAGTTTTTGAGCCATAGAAGCCTACGTATATGTACTATAGACAGCGTAAGGCGGGAGGCCTGATGGACTGAACCCTTTATGGCGTCAACCGCAAAACCTAAGGCTCTAGGTAGATCAGCTAGGGCAAGGCCTGCTGATCTGTCAAGTCCCTCAAGACCTGTTTCAACTGATCCTTCACTGCTTAGCAGACCTTACTGCTGGTTGTGTCACCAAGCTTGCTGTAGAAAGAAGCAGACTTTCATAAGGACTCCAATCTTATCTATTGGGTTCTTGAACATTTGGACATTATCCACTGGACATGTCAGTGATTTATACATACAAGAGATGGCTGCGTCCACTGTAGGGACCTTCCATTTTTTGATGAACTTATCCTCCATGGGATAGACCACCGGAAATCTCTTGGGGGAATAAATATTTTCTCAGGACGTTCCCAATCCTGGTAAATGAGCCCTTTCAGTAAAGGGTGAAGTGGAAAAGAACAGACAGTCTGGGGGCTTCTAGCGACCCCAACGAGGATACAGTAGTGGTTGATGGTTCCGCAAGGTGCATTTTTAAATGCTGATCGGACCATGTTAGTCAAAGACTGAACCCATAATCTTTCAGCTTGAGATGCTGAGAAAAGGTTCCCCCACTGTTGATTCCTCTATAACAGAATCAACCTCATCCTGATCCCCTTCAGGCAGGTCGATCCCTGTATGGGACTGTTGCTCTGCTAATAGCAACTCAGAAGGAGGAGACGGAGATCGGGCGTGCTTTCCCTGACAGGGAGGCAGCGATCAATGTTGACAATCTCTCTCTAATCCTCCCAGAGCTGAGGAAAAAACCTCCTCTGTTACATACACAGGAGCAGGTAAACTGAGGACAGCCACAGTACCAAGTACCCCTGCGGGGTCTCTACGGTCACTTACCTCTGAACTTCAGGGGAGACTGGTGCAGCAGAAGCATGCCCAAGATCCTCAGAGCCCGATGAGACCCCCTTCGCTTCCTGGAAGATTCAGTTCCGGAGCTTCTGGACGGCATATTCCTAAGCCTAAAGCTGAGGTATTCCAGCCGTAATACACCACTTTTACTGAGAATAGTCTAGCACAATTGCTGCTATATAACAGTTGGTGTCTACTAAAGTGCCTTTCTAGGGGATGCCTGCATCAACCGCCTCTGTGTGCCTTTATACTGTTGCTAGCTCTGTCTGTGCACTTCAATAGCCAGCTATAATGTGCTTTAAAACACGCTGGACGCCCGCACATGCGCAGTAGCGCCGCGGCGCACACCTGAGCGTCATCCACCCGCTCCGCCCCTTTTTCCAGATCGCCTCTATATATAGAGGCGCGTGCCCGCGCACGCGCGCGGGCACGTGCGCCTTCGGCGCCTTTTTTGAAAACAATAAGGAGCTAGATGGGAGCCAGGGTCCCTTTGCCGCAGGGGATGGATGAGCGCAGCAACAGGGCAGAGGAGACAGCTTCCCAGGAGAGAACATACCAACTGCCTGGATTTGATTCTGGAAGAAAAAAAATCCACATTACAAGAAAAAGAACCATAGCGGCCTCTAGTGTCTAACACAGGTACCACGGTCTTACATTTTTTTTTTTTTTTTTCTTGCCTACTATTAAAATTTTTACATTTTCTCAGTAGTACAGGCATACACAGAATATTAGCGGGAATACCTTAGGTAACAGGCAGAAAGACAAAATAGGCTTGGGGGTCCCTCAATAGAACCAAGTTCCTGAGGGCCCCCACTTACCTTTTCCTCGCCGCAGGACTCTGTTTGGTCCACAGAAGCCCAAACTTCACCTATCACGGCAGGCATTGTAATCAAACCTTCAGGGACCGGGTTCCCAAGGATTCCACTCCCCTGGACCTGTATAGCACCCTGCACAGAAAACATCTTGGTCGTGGGTATGACCAGAGCTCTGGATCCCAGGGTCCAGCCCTCCTAAGAGAGGCATTACAGGCAAAACCTTGCTCTTCTCTTGCAAGGCCCGGGTACCGACCGTTTAGCTATGAAGCTTTTTTGGTCGGATCCGGAATAGCTTACTGAGGCCCAAAAGAACCTGTACGCAAGCTCAGTGAAAAAACACATGTTACTTCTTGGCCAACACCTTAGACACTGGCAAAAAACTGAGGTGCTCCCGGATGGGAGGAGCTTATATAGGGGAGGGTACTTCCGGTTTTGGAAGTTGCCAGTGCCAGCACCTGAAGGTATCTATATAACCCATTAGTAATGAATATGTCGCTCTGTGTCCCGTGATTAGGGATGAGCCGAACACCCCCGGGTTCGGTTCGCACCAGAACCTTCGAACGGACCGAAAGTTCGCGCAAATTTTCGAACCCTATTCGTTATAATGGACGCGAACGTTCGAAATCAAAATTGCTAATTACAACGGCCAATATGCATGTTAATGTCATAAAACAGGTTTGGGGACCCGGGTCCTGCCCCAGGGGACATATATCAATGCAAAAAGAAATTTTAAAAACTAAAGTTTTTTCGGGAGCAGTCATTTTAATGATGCATAAAGTGAAAAAAAAAAAAGTGAAATTTTCCTTTAAATATGGTACCTGGGGGGTGTCTAAAGTATGCCTGTGAAGTGGCATGTGTTTCCCGTGTTTAGAACTGTCCTTGCACAAAATGACATTTGTAAAGGAAAAAAAGAAGCCATTTAAAACCACTTGCGGCTTTAATGTCATGTCTTGTCCTGGCCGCCATATGGCTGAAAATCCTTGAGAAAAATGGCATGGCTACCCCATCACCCCCCCCCCACCCCAGCCCCTTTGGGTCTTGTATGGATACTAAGGGGGACCCCGCACCCAAAATAAAACCCTATACCTACAACCCTATATACTCTGAACAGCAGTATATAGGTGGTGCAAACAAGACATGGACTGTAGGTTTGTTCTTAAGTAGAATCTGAACAGGTACATTATGAAGTGTAGCTACATCCCAAAAAAATCTATTTTTAAGCTTTTTGGAGAACATAGGGAGGGGTTATCACCCCTGTAACATTTGCTGTCTTTGCACATCTGTTCAGAACATGTCACCTCACTTTCCGTCCCAATGACAAATGTTTTTGGAAAAGTGGGGTTTTAATTGAAACAAGGATTGGTGATAAAGCATCAGTAGAGAGGAGATACCTTTTTCCCAAATTAAATCTAACAGGATAGAATTTTCCTTCCTAGGGGTAGATTTCCTCTCACTTCCTGTTTTCTCTTGCCGTTTGCAAGTAGGAGTCGTTTGTAAGTTGGATGTTTGAAAGTAGGGGCCTGCCGTATATACTCTGCAGAAATTTGCCCTATTAGATGTTGGTGTAGCCACAAGACTGGTGGGCACAGGAATGGGCCCTGCTGTGAGTTAATAGATCAAGATTTGTACTTGCATGCACCTGTTGAACCGGGCAGAAAAATTGGGCCTTTGGTGGTGGTGGTGGTGGTGGTGGACGGTGTTGCCACAAAACTGTAAGCCCTCACAGTTACTCTTGGTGGGTGCAGGAATGGGCCCTGCTGTGAGTTATTAGATCAAGATTTGTAATTGCATGCACCTGTTGAACAGGGCAGAAAAATTGGGCCTTTGGTGGTGGTGGTGGTGGTGGACGGTGTTGCCACAAGACTGTAGGCCCTCATAGTTACTCTTGGTGGGCGCAGGAATGGGCCCTGCTGTGAACTATTAGATCAAGATTTGTAATTACACGCCCCTGTTAAACAGGGGCTGAAAAATTGTGCCTTAGGCATTGGTGCTGGTGCCACAACACTGCAACCCCTCACAGATACTGTACTTGGAGCACAGCAGTCACACCTGTTGCGAAGCATCTTTTTAAAAAATTGTAATTACACGCCCCTGTTATACAGGGGCTGAAAAATTGTGCCTTAGGCACTGGTGCTGGTGCCACAACACTGCAACCCCTCACAGATACTGTACTCTGAGCACAGCAATGAGACCTGTTGCAAAGCATTGCCTAAAAATTGTAATTACACGCCCCAACAGGGGCTGAAAAATTGTGCCTTAGGCACTGGTGCTGGTGCCACAACACTGCAACCCCTCACAGATACTGTACTCTGAGCACAGCAGTCACACCTGTTGCGAAGCATCTTTTTAAAAAATTGTAATTACACGCCCCTGTTATACAGGGGCTGAAAAATTGTGCCTTAGGCACTGGTGTGGTGGCATGGATCATTGAGGAGGAGGAAGAGGATAGTCAGTGAACATAACAGGACAGTCACTCAGCATCAGCATAGGCAGTCTTGAAGGGATGTGACATTATAAATTATTTTGTTATATCCGCTTCAGGTGTCTGGTAGCTGGTGGTGATCCAAGACTGATTCATTTTTATGAAGGTCAGTCGATCAACCGAGTCGGTGGACAGGCGCACCCTATGATCGGTGACAAATCCTCCAGCAGCACTGAATGTGCGTTCGGAAAGAACGCTGGATGCAGGACAGGCCAGTAGCTCAATTGCATACTGTGCAAGCTCTGGCCAGTGATCCATCCTCAGGACCCAGTAAGCCAGAGGATTTTCGGTGGGAAAGGTGTCCAAGTCTGACCTTGCCCCTAGGTATTCCTGCACCATGTATATCAGACGCTGGCGATGGTTGCTGGAACCGATCATACCTTGGGGCTGCGGACTAAAAAATTGTCTGAACGCATCGGTCAGACGTCCACCTTCCCCACCGCTCCTTCTGCTACTGACCGAAGCCTCAGCAACTCGTCGTCCAGGACCAGGAGTTTGTAACCTCCCAGTTTCTGGGAACGCGTTGCACAGACCTTTCTGCAAGGCCTCCCTGAGATGTCTCATCCTCTGCTCCCTCTGCGACGGCAAGATAAGGTCCGCAACCTTACCCTTGTACCGTGGATCAAGGAGAGTGGCCAGCCAGTAATGGTCACTCTCCTTGATCCGAAGAACACGAGGATCCTTCCGCAGGCTTTGCAGGATCAGGGAGGCCATGCAGCGTAGGTTAGCTGAGGCATTCGGTCCGGAGTCTTCTGGGTCACTGAGGATGACATGATCGCCAGCCACCTCCTCCCAGCCACGTACAAGTCCACTGGTTTGTTGGGACTGTACATCATCCCTAAAAGACTGCTGCTGCTGATGCTGAGTGCCAGGCTCCACCTCCATGCTCACACAATCCTCCTCCTCCTCCTCCTCCTCCTCCTCTTCCTGTGTGATGGGTGGGACAGAAGGAACATTGTCTGGATAAAGGGGGCCTTGAGAGACAAGGAAGTCCTCCTCTTCCTGCCTCTGTTCTGCCTCAAGTGCCCTGTCCATTATCCCACGCAGCGTATGCTCCAACAGGTGGACAAGAGGTACAGTGTCACTGATGCATGCACTGTCACTGCTCACCATCCTCGTGGCCTCCTCAAATGGTGAGAGGACAGTGCATGCATCCCTGATCATGCTCCACTGGCGTGGGGAAAAAAAGCCAAGCTCCCCTGACCCTGTCCTGGTGCCGTAGTCGCAAAGGTACTCATTGATGGCCCTCTGCTGCGTGTGCAGTCGCTGCAGCATGGCCAACGTTGAGTTCCACCTGGTGGGCATGTCACATATTAGGCGGTTCTTGGGCAGGTTCAGATCCTTTTGCAGCTCAGTCAGCCGAGCACTGGCATTATAAGATCGGCGGAAATGCACACAGACTTTCCTGGCCTGCCTCAGGACATCCTGTAAGCCTGGGAACCTGCCCAAGAACCGCTGCACCACCAGGTTGAGGACGTGAGCCATACAGGGCACATGGGTGAGCTGCCCCTGTCGCAGGGCGGAGAGGAGGTTGGTGCCATTATCAGAAACGACCATTCCTGGCTTAAGCTGGCGTGGCGTCAACCACCTCTCGGCCTGCCCCTGCAGAGCTGCCAGAACCTCTGGCCCAGTGTGGCTCCTGTCCCCCAAACACACCAGCGCAAGCACGGCATGGCATCTTTTTGCCTGCGTACTCGCGTAGCCCCTTGTACGCCTACGGAGCACCGCTGGTTCCGAGGACAGAGCACTCGAAGAGGACATGGAGGAAGAAGAAGAGGAGGGGGTGGAGGAGAGAGGTGTGTCACAACCAGTAGTAGCATTTTGGAGGCGTGGTGGCGGAACAACCTCCAACACTACTGCACCTTGTCCTGCATCCCTCCCAGCTGCCAATAGAGTGACCCAATGGGCCGTGAAAGAAAGATAACGTCCCTGTCCATGCCTGCTGGACCATGAGTCAGCGGTAATATGCACCTTACCGCTGACCGCCCTGTCCAGCGAGGCATGGACATTGCCTTCCACATGCCAGTAGAGAGACGGAATCGCCTTCCGTGAGAAAAAGTGGCGTTTGGGAACCTGCCACTGAGGAACCGCACATTGAACAAACTCACGGAAGGGGGCCGAGTCTATCAACTGAAAAGGCAGCAGTTGAAGTGCTAGCAATTTAGCCAAGCTAGCATTCAACCGCTGGGCATGTGGATGGCTGGGAGTATACTTCTTTCGACGGTCCAGCAGCTGGGGCAGGGAAATTTGCCTGCTACAATCGGACGTCGGTGTACTGCAAGTACTTGGTTGTGACACACCTAATTCTACACCTTCAGTCCTCTCAGAGCAGCTTTCAGAGAGGACTGAAGATATAGTGGGGATGGAGATCCCAGCTGATGAGGAGCAAGGAGAGGTCCGCTTTGTTCTTTGGTGTGGGTCTTTTATGTGTGCTTGCCAACGAGCTGCATGGCAGGTCGACATATGTCTGCTCATGCTTGTAGTGCCCAAGCGGCTGATGTTTTGGCCACGCGAGATACGCTTGAGACAAATATTGCAAATAGCAGTGGTGCGATCTGATGCACTCGTCTCAAAAAAGGCCCACACCAAAGAACTTTTGTGATAATGTGCAGAGGCAGCGCCCTGCACAGGCGGAGCTCTGCGGTGTGGTACAGTTGCTGTGCTGGCCTCTAGCTGGCCTCCAGGGGGCATCCTGCCTCGTTGGACATGTGACGCTGCATCCTCCTCCTCCTCCTCCTCTCTCCCTTCAGGCACCCACGTGGAGTCAGTGACCTCATCATCCCCTCCCTCTTCACCACTAGAGCAAACCTGGCAGTAAGCTGCAGCTGGTGGAACACTACTGCCAGATTGCTGTCCTTCAGCATCCCCTCTCTCTGCGCGCACACTACTGACTTCCTCAAGCTGGGTATCATCATCCGAGCCTTCGAATCGTTGGGCATCCTCCTGGAGCATGTACCCAACACTGTGCTCAAACAGTTCGGGGGACTCCTCAGGAGGACATGGTGGGTCTAGGGAAGGGGTGGCTGATGATGCCATTGAGTACGCGTTGGCAGCTGCTCTGCCAGTACCCTGAGCCTGGGTGAGAGAGGATGAGGAGGATGAGGAGGGCTTGGTCATCCATTCTACCAAGCCTTCGGCATGATGCGGCTCCACATGTCCAGCTGCCGAAAACAAAGACAAGCGTGTCCCATGGCCACGTGCTGATGACGATGCACGACCACGTCCACGGCCAGCACTGTTGTCTCTAGAAACAGAGCCTGCCTGCCCTGTGTTCTTGCCTCGGCACGCTCTGCTTCTCCTTGGCGGTCTTCCAGCCATTGTAGTCGGTAGTGTATATAGTATAAAAAATAGAACTCCTATGTGTGCTCACAACACACTGTAGGTCCTATGGGTGCTGACACTAACACACTATAGGTACTATGTGTGCTGCTGACAAGAAAATATAGGAGCTCTGTTTGCTGCCACTAACACACTAGAAGTCCTATGGGTGCTGCTGAGAAGAAAATATAGGAGCTCTGTTTGCTGCCACTAACACACTAGAAGTCCTATGGGTGCTGCTGAGAAGAAAATATAGGAGCTCTGTTTGCTGCCACTAACACACTAGAAGTCCTATGGGTGCTGCTGAGAAGAAAATATAGGAGCTCTGTGTGATGCCACTAACACACTAGAAGTCCTATGGGTGCTGCTGAGAAGAAAATATAGGAGCTCTGTTTGCTGCCACTAACACACTAGAAGTCCTATGGGTGCTGCTGAGAAGAAAATATAGGAGCTCTGTTTGCTGCCACTAACACACTAGAAGTCCTATGGGTGCTGCTGAGAAGAAAATATAGGAGCTCTGTTTGCTGCCACTAACACACTAGAAGTCCTATGGGTGCTGCTGAGAAGAAAATATAGGAGCTCTGTGTGATGCCACTAACACACTAGAAGTCCTATGGGTGCTTCTGAGATGAAAATATAGGAGCTCTGTGTGATGCCACTAACACACTAGAAGTCCTATGGGTGCTGCTGAGAAGAAAATATAGGAGCTCTGTTTGCTGCCACTAACACACTAGAAGTCCTATGGGTGCTGCTGAGAAGAAAATATAGGAGCTCTGTGTGATGCCACTAACACACTAGAAGTCCTATGGGTGCTTCTGAGATGAAAATATAGGAGCTCTGTGTGATGCCACTAACACACTAGAAGTCCTATGGGTGCTGCTGAGAAGAAAATATAGGAGCTCTGTGTGATGCCACTAACACACTAGAAGTCCTATGGGTGCTTCTGAGATGAAAATATAGGAACTCTGTGTGATGCCACTAACACACTAGAAGTCCTATGGGTGCTGCTGAGAAGAAAATATAGGAGCTCTGTTTGCTGCCACTAACACACTAGAAGTCCTATGGGTGCTGCTGAGAAGAAAATATAGGAGCTCTGTGTGATGCCACTAACACACTAGAAGTCCTATGGGTGCTGCTGAGAAGAAAATATAGGAGCTCTGTTTGCTGCCACTAACACACTAGAAGTCCTATGGGTGCTGCTGAGAAGAAAATATAGGAGCTCTGTTTGCTGCCACTAACACACTAGAAGTCCTATGGGTGCTGCTGAGAAGAAAATATAGGAGCTCTGTTTGCTGCCACTAACACACTAGAAGTCCTATGGGTGCTGCTGAGAAGAAAATATAGGAGCTCTGTTTGCTGCCACTAACACACTAGAAGTCCTATGGGTGCTGCTGAGAAGAAAATATAGGAGCTCTGTTTGCTGCCACTAACACACTAGAAGTCCTATGGGTGCTGCTGAGAAGAAAATATAGGAGCTCTGTGTGATGCCACTAATACACTAGAAGTCCTATGGGTGCTTCTGAGATGAAAATATAGGAGCTCTGTGTGATGCCACTAACACACTAGAAGTCCTATGGGTGCTTCTGAGATGAAAATATAGGAACTCTGTGTGATGCCACTAACACATTAGAAGTCCTATGGGTGCTGCTGAGAAGAAAATATAGGAGCTCTGTTTGCTGCCACTAACACACTAGAAGTCCTATGGGTGCTGCTGAGAAGAAAATATAGGAGCTCTGTGTGATGCCACTAACACACTAGAAGTCCTATGGGTGCTGCTGAGAAGAAAATATAGGAGCTCTGTGTGATGCCACTAACACACTAGAAGTCCTATGGGTGCTGCTGAGAAGAAAATATAGGAGCTCTGTTTGCTGCCACTAACACACTAGAAGTCCTATGGGTGCTGCTGAGAAGAAAATATAGGAGCTCTGTTTGCTGCCACTAACACACTAGAAGTCCTATGGGTGCTGCTGAGAAGAAAATATAGGAGCTCTGTGTGATGCCACTAACACACTAGAAGTCCTATGGGTGCTGCTGAGAAGAAAATATAGGAGCTCTGTTTGCTGCCACTAACACACTAGAAGTCCTATGGGTGCTGCTGAGAAGAAAATATAGGAGCTCTGTGTGATGCCACTAACACACTAGAAGTCCTATGGGTGCTGCTGAGAAGAAAATATAGGAGCTCTGTGTGATGCCACTAACACACTAGAAGTCCTATGGGTGCTTCTGAGATGAAAATATAGGAGCTCTGTGTGATGCCACTAACACACTAGAAGTCCTATGGGTGCTGCTGAGAAGAAAATATAGGAGCTCTGTTTGCTGCCACTAACACACTAGAAGTCCTATGGGTGCTTCTGAGAAGAAAATATAGGAGCTCTGTGTGATGCCACTAACACACTAGAAGTCCTATGGGTGCTTCTGAGATGAAAATATAGGAACTCTGTGTGATGCCACTAACACACTAGAAGTCCTATGGGTGCTGCTGAGAAGAAAATATAGGAGCTCTGTTTGCTGCCACTAACACACTAGAAGTCCTATGGGTGCTGCTGAGAAGAAAATATAGGAGCTCTGTGTGATGCCACTAACACACTAGAAGTCCTATGGGTGCTGCTGAGAAGAAAATATAGGAGCTCTGTTTGCTGCCACTAACACACTAGAAGTCCTATGGGTGCTGCTGAGAAGAAAATATAGGAGCTCTGTTTGCTGCCACTAACACACTAGAAGTCCTATGGGTGCTGCTGAGAAGAAAATATAGGAGCTCTGTGTGATGCCACTAACACACTAGAAGTCCTATGGGTGCTTCTGAGATGAAAATATAGGAACTCTGTGTGATGCCACTAACACATTAGAAGTCCTATGGGTGCTGCTAAGAAGAAAATATAGGAGCTCTGTTTGCTGCCACTAACACACTAGAAGTCCTATGGGTGCTGCTGAGAAGAAAATATAGGAGCTCTGTGTGATGCCACTAACACACTAGAAGTCCTATGGGTGCTGCTGAGAAGAAAATATAGGAGCTCTGTTTGCTGCCACTAACACACTAGAAGTCCTATGGGTGCTGCTGAGAAGAAAATATAGGAGCTCTGTGTGATGCCACTAACACATTAGAAGTCCTATGGGTGCTGCTGAGAAGAAAATATAGGAGCTCTGTTTGCTGCCACTAACACACTAGAAGTCCTATGGGTGCTGCTGAGAAGAAAATATAGGAGCTCTGTTTGCTGCCACTAACACACTAGAAGTCCTATGGGTGCTGCTGAGAAGAAAATATAGGAGCTCTGTTTGCTGCCACTAACACACTAGAAGTCCTATGGGTGCTGCTGAGAAGAAAATATAGGAGCTCTGTTTGCTGCCACTAACACACTAGAAGTCCTATGGGTGCTGCTGAGAAGAAAATATAGGAGCTCTGTGTGATGCCACTAACACACTAGAAGTCCTATGGGTGCTTCTGAGATGAAAATATAGGAACTCTGTGTGATGCCACTAACACATTAGAAGTCCTATGGGTGCTGCTGAGAAGAAAATATAGGAGCTCTGTTTGCTGCCACTAACACACTAGAAGTCCTATGGGTGCTGCTGAGAAGAAAATATAGGAGCTCTGTGTGATGCCACTAACACATTAGAAGTCCTATGGGTGCTGCTGAGAAGAAAATATAGGAGCTCTGTTTGCTGCCACTAACACACTAGAAGTCCTATGGGTGCTGCTGAGAAGAAAATATAGGAGCTCTGTTTGCTGCCACTAACACACTAGAAGTCCTATGGGTGCTGCTGAGAAGAAAATATAGGAGCTCTGTTTGCTGCCACTAACACACTAGAAGTCCTATGGGTGCTGCTGAGAAGAAAATATAGGAGCTCTGTTTGCTGCCACTAACACACTAGAAGTCCTATGGGTGCTGCTGAGAAGAAAATATAGGAGCTCTGTGTGATGCCACTAACACACTAGAAGTCCTATGGGTGCTTCTGAGATGAAAATATAGGAACTCTGTGTGATGCCACTAACACATTAGAAGTCCTATGGGTGCTGCTAAGAGTAAAATATAGGAGCTCTGTTTGCTGCCACTAACACACTAGAAGTCCTATGGGTGCTGCTGAGAAGAAAATATAGGAGCTCTGTTTGCTGCCACTAACACACTAGAAGTCCTATGGGTGCTGCTGAGAAGAAAATATAGGAGCTCTGTTTGCTGCCACTAACACACTAGAAGTCCTATGGGTGCTGCTGAGAAGAAAATATAGGAGCTCTGTTTGCTGCCACTAACACACTAGAAGTCCTATGGGTGCTGCTGAGAAGAAAATATAGGAGCTCTGTTTGCTGCCACTAACACACTAGAAGTCCTATGGGTGCTGCTGAGAAGAAAATATAGGAGCTCTGTTTGCTGCCACTAACACACTAGAAGTCCTATGGGTGCTGCTGAGAAGAAAATATAGGAGCTCTGTTTGCTGCCACTAACACACTAGAAGTCCTATGGGTGCTGCTGAGAAGAAAATATAGGAGCTCTGTTTGCTGCCACTAACACACTAGAAGTCCTATGGGTGCTGCTGAGAAGAAAATATAGGAGCTCTGTTTTCTGCCACTAACACACTAGAAGTCCTATGGGTGCTGCTGAGAAGAAAATATAGGAGCTCTGTTTGCTGCCACTAACACACTAGAAGTCCTATGGGTGCTGCTGAGAAGAAAATATAGGAGCTCTGTGTGATGCCACTAACACACTAGAAGTCCTATGGGTGCTGCTGAGAAGAAAATATAGGAGCTCTGTTTGCTGCCACTAACACACTAGAAGTCCTATGGGTGCTGCTGAGAAGAAAATATAGGAGCTCTGTGTGATGCCACTAACACACTAGAAGTCCTATGGGTGCTGCTGAGAAGAAAATATAGGAGCTCTGTGTGATGCCACTAACACATTAGAAGTCCTATGGGTGCTGCTGAGAAGAAAATATAGGAGCTCTGTTTGCTGCCACTAACACACTAGAAGTCCTATGGGTGCTGCTGAGAAGAAAATATAGGAGCTCTGTTTGCTGCCACTAACACACTAGAAGTCCTATGGGTGCTGCTGAGAAGAAAATATAGGAGCTCTGTGTGATGCCACTAACACACTAGAAGTCCTATGGGTGCTTCTGAGATGAAAATATAGGAACTCTGTGTGATGCCACTAACACATTAGAAGTCCTATGGGTGCTGCTAAGAGTAAAATATAGGAGCTCTGTTTGCTGCCACTAACACACTAGAAGTCCTATGGGTGCTGCTGAGAAGAAAATATAGGAGCTCTGTTTGCTGCCACTAACACACTAGAAGTCCTATGGGTGCTGCTGAGAAGAAAATATAGGAGCTCTGTTTGCTGCCACTAACACACTAGAAGTCCTATGGGTGCTGCTGAGAAGAAAATATAGGAGCTCTGTGTGATGCCACTAACACACTAGAAGTCCTATGGGTGCTGCTGAGAAGAAAATATAGGAGCTCTGTTTGCTGCCACTAACACACTAGAAGTCCTATGGGTGCTGCTGAGAAGAAAATATAGGAGCTCTGTTTGCTGCCACTAACACACTAGAAGTCCTATGGGTGCTGCTGAGAAGAAAATATAGGAGCTCTGTTTGCTGCCACTAACACACTAGAAGTCCTATGGGTGCTGCTGAGAAGAAAATATAGGAGCTCTGTTTGCTGCCACTAACACACTAGAAGTCCTATGGGTGCTGCTGAGAAGAAAATATAGGAGCTCTGTTTGCTGCCACTAACACACTAGAAGTCCTATGGGTGCTGCTGAGATGAAAATATAGGAACTCTGTGTGATGCCACTAACACACTAGAAGTCCTATGGGTGCTGCTGAGAAGAAAATATAGGAGCTCTGTTTGCTGCCACTAACACACTAGAAGTCCTATGGGTGCTGCTGAGAAGAAAATATAGGAGCTCTGTGTGATGCCACTAACACACTAGAAGTCCTATGGGTGCTGCTGAGAAGAAAATATAGGAGCTCTGTTTGCTGCCACTAACACACTAGAAGTCCTATGGGTGCTGCTGAGAAGAAAATATAGGAGCTCTGTTTGCTGCCACTAACACACTAGAAGTCCTATGGGTGCTGCTGAGAAGAAAATATAGGAGCTCTGTTTGCTGCCACTAACACACTAGAAGTCCTATGGGTGCTGCTGAGAAGAAAATATAGGAGCTCTGTTTGCTGCCACTAACACACTAGAAGTCCTATGGGTGCTGCTGAGAAGAAAATATAGGAGCTCTGTTTGCTGCCACTAACACACTAGAAGTCCTATGGGTGCTGCTGAGAAGAAAATATAGGAGCTCTGTGTGATGCCACTAACACACTAGAAGTCCTATGGGTGCTGCTGAGAAGAAAATATAGGAGCTCTGTTTGCTGCCACTAACACACTAGAAGTCCTACGGGTGCTGCTGAGAAGAAAATATAGGAGCTCTGTTTGCTGCCACTAACACACTAGAAGTCCTATGGGTGCTGCTGAGAAGAAAATATAGGAGCTCTGTTTGCTGCCACTAACACACTAGAAGTCCTATGGGTGCTGCTGAGAAGAAAATATAGGAGCTCTGTTTGCTGCCACTAACACACTAGAAGTCCTATGGGTGCTGCTGAGATGAAAATATAGGAACTCTGTGTGATGCCACTAACACACTAGAAGTCCTATGGGTGCTGCTGAGAAGAAAATATAGGAGCTCTGTTTGCTGCCACTAACACACTAGAAGTCCTATGGGTGCTGCTGAGAAGAAAATATAGGAGCTCTGTGTGATGCCACTAACACACTAGAAGTCCTATGGGTGCTGCTGAGAAGAAAATATAGGAGCTCTGTTTGCTGCCACTAACACACTAGAAGTCCTATGGGTGCTGCTGAGAAGAAAATATAGGAGCTCTGTTTGCTGCCACTAACACACTAGAAGTCCTATGGGTGCTGCTGAGAAGAAAATATAGGAGCTCTGTTTGCTGCCACTAACACACTAGAAGTCCTATGGGTGCTGCTGAGAAGAAAATATAGGAGCTCTGTTTGCTGCCACTAACACACTAGAAGTCCTATGGGTGCTGTTGGGGTGCAATGCTGTGCTAACAGCACTGCGGTTGGTACTACTGCAATACTGTACTAACAGTAAGCACGCACCAGACTAATCCACAGCAGCAGCTAATAACACACTAACTGTGCAATCAGCAGCAATGAACGATCAATGACTTAGGTAGCAATGGTTTAGCAAAGAAATAGCCAATGGTTTAGCAAAGAAGAGCAAATCTTTCAGTATCAAGCAAAGACAGAATCAGCAGACTAATCTCTCCTAAAGCCGGAACTCATGTGACCGGGGCCGATGGCGTGGCAGCCTTTTAAATGGTGGGGCGTGTACTAAAGCCCCTGAGCTGTAATTGGCTACAGGCGTCCTGCCTGTAGCCAATTATTGCTCTCCGAGTTTCGGGCGCTGTGATTGGCCAAGCATGCGGGGTCACAGTGCATGCTTGGCCAATCATCAGCCAGCAATGCACTGCGCCGGCCGCGCCGGCCGCAATGCATTGCGGGGCCGCTCGCATCACACGAATGTGATGCGAACGGCCCAAATAGTTCTGGGCTCGACGAGCGAGCGAACGCCCGGTGCTCGATTCGAACATGGGTTCGAATCGAGCACCGGGCCCATCCCTACCCGTGATGTATGAGAAAGAAAGACTTTTTTCTTTAAAAAATGACACTTTGTGCAGGGACAGTTCTAAGCACGGGAAACATGCGCCACTTCACATGCATATCATACACACCCCCCAGGTACGAAATTTAAAGGAATATTTCACTTTTATTTTTTCATTTTAAGCATTATTAAAATCACTGCTCCCGAAAAAACGGCCGTTTTTAAAACTTCTTTTTGCATTGATACATGTCCCCTGGGGCAGGACCCGGGTCCCCAAACACTTTTTAGGACAATAACTTGCATATAAGCCTTTATAATTAGCACTTTAGATTTCTCCCATAGATTTTTCGAATTTGCCGCGAACACCCCAATTTGTTCGCTGTTCGGCGAACGGGCGAACAGGCAATGTTCGAGTCGAACATGAGTTCGACTCGAACTCGAAGCTCATCCCTACCTGTTGGTGCGCCTTGAGGACTGGAGTTGAGAAACACTGAATTACACTATTGCCACAAGTGGGTTGGGTTCGGGTGCATTGCTCTGTACCACGAGCCAAACCTTTTTTAGGCCAATTAGAGCCTCAGGCCTGCCAAAAAAACCTCATAAAAACGCATGAGTCTGGTGCCCTGCAGGGAGGGGCGGCACCCCTTTGCCCCTAATGGATCGGCCGCACATCCCTCCTTTGGGGTTGATTTACTAAAGGCCAAAAGACTGTGCACTTTGCAAGTGCAGTTGCTCCAGAGCTTAGTAAATGAGCAGAAGTTCTGCTGACTTCCATTATCCAATCATATTAAAGCAAAAATGCATTTTTTTTTTTCCTTGTATGTGATTGGGTACTTTTTGCAAAGTGAACCTTTACCTCATTTACTAAGCTCTGGAGCAACTGCGGTTTGCAAAGTGCACAGTCTATTTGCCTTTAGTAAATCAACCCCATTATCTCCTTCCATGTATCGCCATATGAAGATTTAGTTATAGAGAGATAGTTTGATGGCAAGCAGATACTGCTGTGCTTTCTATTTGGAAACAATATAGTGCTCTTTGACTCCAGTGACATAGGTGAACTCTGTATTAAATGTTTATATGTAAATCAGTTTATAAATCTAAAAGCTAAAAAAAACACAATTGCCCCAAAAACATTGTAATTTACCTTTTAAGAATGGTATTTACAATGTTATAAGAATAGAATAACATAACCGCTGGGTGTCTTCTCATACATAACTGAACTATTCTCAGCAGCTTGTAGTTTAAAAAAGTGTGTCCTAAAATATCAATTTACATACCGTATATACTCGAGTATAAGCCGAGTTTTTCAGCACATTTTTTTGTGCTGAAAATGCCCCCCTCGGCTCAAGCCTCGTACACACGACCGGTAGTGATGAGCCGAACACCCCCGGGTTCGGTTCGCACCAGAACCCGCGAACGGACCGAAAGTTCGAACGAACATTAGAACCCTATTAAATACAATGGATGCGAACGTTCGAATTCTAAAGTGCTAATTATAACAACTATTATGCATGTTATTGTCCTAAAAAGGGTTTGGGAACCCGGGTTCTGCACCAGGGGACATGTATCAATGCAAAAAGAAGTTTTAAAAACGGTCGTTTTTCGGGAGCAGTCATTTTAATGATGCATAAAGTGAAAAAAAAAAAGTCAAATATTCCTTTAAATATCGTACCTGGGGGGTGTCTAAAGTATGCCTGTGAAGTGCCACGTGTTTCCCGTGTTTAGAACTGTCCCTGCACAAAATGACACTTCTAAAGGAAAAAAAAGCCATTTAAAACTGCTTGCGGCTTTAATGTAATGTCTGGTCCCGGTAATATGGATGAAATTCTTTAAGAAAAATGGCATAGCTACCCCATGACCCCCCCCCTACCCCAGCCCATTACCAGCCCCTTTGGGTCTTGTATGGATATTAAGGGGAACCCCGCACATAAAATAAAAAAGGCCCTATATACTCTGAACAGCCCTATACAGGCGGTGCATACAAGACAGGGACTGTAGGTTTGTTCTTATGTAGAGTCTGTTTGTAATTTTGAACAGGTACATTGTTGAAGTGTAGCTCCAGACCAAAAATCTATTTTTAAACTTTTTGGAAAACATAGGTAAGGGTTATCACCCCTGTAACATTTGTTTTGCTGTCTGTGCCCCTGTTCAGAACATTTCACCTCACTTTCCGTCCCAATGACAACTCTTTTTGAAATGTGGTCTTTTTCTTGAAACAAGGATTGCTGATAAAGCATCAGTACAGAGGAGACACCTTTCTCCCATATTTATTCTTACAGGAGAGAATTTTCCTTCCTAGTGGTAGATTTCCTCTCACTTCCTGTTGTCTTCTTGCGTTTGCAAGTAGGAGTCGTTTGTAAGTTGGATGTTTGAAAGTAGGGACCTGCCGTATATACTCTGCAGAAATAGGCCCCTTAGTTGTTGGTGTTGGCACAACACTGTAAGCACTCACAGTTACTCTTGGTTGGTGCTGGAACGCCCTGCTGTCAACTATTATATCAGGAATTTTAATTACATATAATTGTTGAACAGTGGTAGTAAAAATTGGGCCTTTGATGGTGGTGCTGGTGCCACAACACTGTAAGCCCTGACAGTTACTCTTGGTGGGTGCAGCAATGGGCCCTGCTGTGAATTATTAGATCAAGAATTGTAATTACATGCCCCTGTTGAACAGGGGCTGAAAAATTGGGCCTTAGGCACTGGTGGCACAACACTGCAACCCCTCACAGATACTGTACTTGGAGCACAGCAATGAGCCCTGTTGCAAAGTATTGCTTCAAAAATTGTAATGACACGCCCCTGTTAAACAGGGGCTGAAAAATTGGGCCTTAGGCACTGGTGGCACAACACTGCAACTCCTCACAGATACTGTACTTGGAGCACAGCAATGAGCCCTGTTGCAAAGTATTGCTTCAAAAATTGTAATGACACGCCCCTGTTAAACAGGGGCTGAAAAATTGGGCCTTAGGCACTGGTGGCACAACACTGCAACTCCTCACAGATACTGTACTTGGAGCACAGCAATGAGCCCTGTTGCAAAGTATTGCTTCAAAAATTGTAATTACACGCCCCTGTTAAACAGGGGCTGAAAAATTGGGCGTTAGGCACTGGTGGCGGCACCCATAAACAAAAATGATCTTACAAGCTATCATCATCAATCGTATCATTGAGGACTCGGAGGAGGAGGATAGCCAGTCAACATAACAGCACAGGCACTCAGCATCAGCATCAGTCTTGAAGGGATGTGACATGTTAAAATCAATTAGTCTGTTATATCAGCATCAGGTGTGTGGTAGCTGGTGGTGATCCAAGACTGGTTCATCTTGATGAAAGTCAGTCGATCAACCGAGTCGGTGGACAGGCGCACCCTGTGATCCGTGACAAATCCTCCAGCAGCACTGAATGTGCGTTCCGAAAGAACGCTGGATGCAGGACAGGCCAGTAGCTCAATTGCATACTGTGCAAGCTCTGGCCAGTGATCCATCCTCAAGACCCAGTAAGCCAGAGGATTTTCGGTGGGGAAGGTGTCCAAGTCTGACCTTGCCCCTAGATATTCCTGCACCATGTTTATCAGACGCTGGCGATGGTTGCTGGAACCGATCATACTTTGGGGCTGCGGACTAAAGAATTGTCTGAACGCATCGGTCAGACGGCCACCTTCCCCACCGCTCCTTCTTTGACTGGCCGAAGCCTCAGCAACTCGTTGTCCAGGACCAGGAGTTTGTAACCTCCCAGTCTCTGGGAACGCGTTGCACAGACCTTTCTGCAAGGCCTCCCGGAGTTGTCTCATCCTCTGCTCCCTCTGCGACGGTAACATAAGGTCCGCAACCTTACCCTTGTACCATGGATCAAGGAGAGTGGCCAGCCAGTAATGGTCCCTCTCCTTGATCCGAAGAATACGAGGATCCTTCCGCAGACTTTGCAGGATCAGGGAGGCCATGCAGCGTAGGTTTGCTGAGGCATTCGCTCCGGAGTCCTCTGGGTCACTAAGGACGACATGATCCGCAGCCACCTCCTCCCAGCCACGTACAAGTCCACTGGTTTCTTGGGACTGTAAATCATCCCTAAAAGACTGCTGCTGATGATGCTGAGTGCCAGCCTCCACCTCCATGCTGACACAATCCTCCTCCTCCTCCTCCTCCTCCTCCTCCTCTTCCTGTGCGATGGGTGGGACAGAAGGAACACTGTCTGGGTAAAGGGGGCCTTGAGAGGCAAGGAAGTCCTCCTCTTCCTGCCTCTGTTCTGCCTCAAGTGCCCTGTCCATTATTCCACGCAGCGTGTGCTCCAACAGGTGGACAAGAGGTACAGTGTCACTGATGCATGCACTGTCACTGCTCACCATCCTCGTGGCCTCCTCAAATGGTGCCAGGACAGTGCATGCATCCCTGATCATGCCCCACTGGCGTGGAGAAAAAAAACCAAGCTCCCCTGACCCTGTCCTGGTGCCGTAGTCGCACAGGTACTCATTGATGGCCCTCTGCTGCGTGTGCAGCCGCTGCAGCATGGCCAACGTTGAGTTCCACCTGGTGGGCATGTCACATATAAGGCGGTTCTTGGGCAGGTTCAACTCCTTTTGCAGCTCAGCCAGGCGAGCACTGGCATTATAAGATCTGCGGAAATGCACACAGACTTTCCTGGCCTGCCTCAGGACATCCTGTAAGCCCGGGTACCTGCCCAAGAAGCGCTGCACCACCAGGTTAAGGACGTGAGCCACACAGGGCACATGGGTCAGTTGTCCCTGTCGGAGGGCGGAGAGGAGGTTGGTGCCATTGTCGCAAACCACCATTCCTGGCTTAAGCTGGCGTGGCGTCAACCACCTCTCGGCCTGGCCCTGCAGAGCAGACAGGACCTCTGCCCCAGTGTGGCTTCTGTCCCCCAAACACACCAGCGCAAGCACGGCATGGCATCTTTTTGCCTGCGTACTTGCGTAGCCCCGTGAACGGCTACGGAGCACCGCTGGTTCATAGGACAAACCACAGGAAGAGGCCATGGAGGAAGAAGAAGAGGAGGGGGTGGAGGAGAGAGGTGTGTCACAACCAGTAGTAGCATTTTGGAGGCGTGGCGGTGGGACAACCTCCAACACTACTGCACCTTGTCCTGAATCCTTCCCAGCTGCCAAAAGAGTGACCCAATGGGCCGTGAAAGAAAGGTAACGTCCCTGTCCATGCCTGCTGGACCATGAGTCAGCGGTAATATGCACCTTACCGCTGACCGCCCTGTCCAGCGAGGCCAAGACATTGCCTTCCACATGCCGGTAGAGAGCCGGAATAGCCTTCCGTGAGAAAAAGTGGCGTTTGGGAACCTGCCACTGAGGAACCGCACATTGCACAAACTCACGGAAGGGGGCCGAGTCTACCAACTGAAAAGGCAGCAGTTGAAGCGCTAGCAATTTAGCCAAGCTAGCATTCAACCGCTGGGCATGTGGATGGCTGGGAGTGAACTTCTTTCGACGGTCCAGCAGCTGGGGCAGGGAAATTTGCCTGCTAGAATCGGACGTCGGTGTACTGCTAGCAGAGTGGGCGCAAGTACTTGGCTGTGACACACCTAATTCTACACCTTCATTCCTCTCAGTGCATGTTTCAGAGAGGACTGAAGTTATAGTGGGGTTGGAGATCCCAGCTGATGCGGTGCAAGGAGAGGTCCGCTTTGTTCTTTGGTGTGGGTCTTTGAGGTAGGCTTGCCAACGAGCTGCATGGCAGGTCAACATATGTCTGGTCAGGCATGTGGTACCCAAGCGGCTGATGTTTTGGCCACGCGATATACGCTTGAGACATATGTTGCAAACAGCAGCTGTGCGATCTGATGCACTAGCCTCAAAAAAGGCCCACACCAAAGAACTTTTTGAATGACGGGCAGAGGCAGCGCCCTGCACAGGCGGAGCTCTGCGGTGTGATTCCGTCGGTGTACTGCCCTTACGCTGGCCACCAAAGGGCATCCTGCCTCGTTGGAGATGTGCCTCCTCCTCATCCTCCTCCTCCTCCTCTCTCCTATTAGGCACCCACGTGGAGTCAGTGACCTCATCATCCCCTCCCTCCTCATCACTGGAGCCAATCTGGCAGTATGCTGCAGCTGCTGGAACATGACTGCCAGATTGGTGTCCTTCTTGAGCATCCCCTCTGTCTGCTCTCACGCTACTGCCTTCCTCTAGCTGGGTTTCATCATCAGACCCTTCGAAACGCTGGGCATCCTCCTGGAGCATGTACCCAACACTGTGCTGAAACAGTTCGGGGGACTCCTCAGGAGGAGGACATGGTGGGTCTAGGGAAGGAGTGACTGATGATTTGTCTGACATTGATACCAGGGAAGACGACGCTTTGGCAGCTGCTTTTCCAGTACCCTGAGCCTGGGTGAGAGAGGATGAGGAGGAGGAGGAGGGCTTGGTCATCCACTCTACCAAGTCTTCGGCATGATGTGGCTCAACATGTCCAGCTGCCGAAAAGAAGGACAAGCGTGTCCCATGGCCATGTGCTGATGAAAATGCACCGCGTCCACGACCAGCACTGTTGCCCCCAGACACAGAGCCTGCTTGCCCTCTTTTATTGCCTCCTGACTGTCTGCCTCTCCTTGTTTGCCTTCCAGACATTCTAATAGATGGCCTGCAGGGAGATGGGAAAAAAGCAATAAGGGCTACCTTCAGGTGTCCTTCTCTGTCCCTTGAAACAAGGACTTTCACAGTGAAATAAACTGACACTCTCCCTACCTACAGTTTTCTGTCCCTAGAATAAATGTTTTTTTTAAGCAAAATATAGCACAAGGAGAATTCACTCACTGTCCTTCCAGGTCCCTGGAAACAAGGACTTGCAGAGTGAAAGAAAAAAAACACTCTCCCTACCTACAGTTTTCTGTCCCTAGAAAAAATGTTTTTTTTAATCACAATATAGCACAAGGACAATTCACTCACTGTCCTTACAGGTCCCTGGAAACAAGGACTTGCAGAGTGAAATAAACTGACACTCTCCCTACCTACAGTTTTCTGTCCCTAGAATAAATGTTTTTTTTAAGCACAATATAGCACAAGGACAATTCACTCACTGTCCTTACAGGTCCCTGGAAACAAGGACTTGCAGAGTGAAAGAAAAAAAACACTCTCCCTACCTACAGTTTTCTGTCCCTAGAAAAAATGTTTTTTTTAATCACAATATAGCACAAGGACAATTCACTCACTGTCCTTCCAGGTCCCTGGAAACAAGGACTTGCAGAGTGAAATAAACTGACACTCTCCCTACCTACAGTTTTCTGTCCCTAGAATAAATGTTTTTTTTAAGCACAATATAGCACAAGGACAATTCACTCACTGTCCTTACAGGTCCCTGGAAACAAGGACTTGCAGAGTGAAAGAAACTGACACTGTCCCTACCTACAGTTTTCTGTCCCTAGAAAAAATGTTTTTTTTAATCACAATATAGCACAAGGACAATTCACTCACTGTCCTTCCAGGTCCCTGGAAACAAGGACTTGCAGAGTGAAATAAACTGACACTCTCCCTACCTACAGTTTTCTGTCCCTAGAATAAATGTTTTTTTTAAGCACAATATAGCACAAGGAGAATTCACTCACTGTCCTTCCAGGTCCCTGGAAACAAGGACTTGCAGAGTGAAAGAAAAAAAACACTCTCCCTACCTACAGTTTTCTGTCCCTAGAAAAAATGTTTTTTTTAATCACAATATAGCACAAGGACAATTCACTCACTGTCCTTCCAGGTCCCTGGAAACAAGGACTTGCAGAGTGAAAGAAACTGACACTGTCCCTACCTACAGTTTTCTGTCCCTAGAATAAATGTTTTTTTTAAGCACACTATAGCACAAGGACAATTCACTCACTGTCCTTACAGGTCCCTGGAAACAAGGACTTGCAGAGTGAAAGAAAAAAAACACTCTCCCTACCTACAGTTTTCTGTCCCTAGAAAAAATGTTTTTTTTAATCACAATATAGCACAAGGACAATTCACTCACTGTCCTTACAGGTCCCTGGAAACAAGGACTTGCAGAGTGAAAGAAAAAAAACACTCTCCCTACCTACAGTTTTCTGTCCCTAGAAAAAATGTTTTTTTTAATCACAATATAGCACAAGGACAATTCACTCACTGTCCTTACAGGTCCCTGGAAACAAGGACTTGCAGAGTGAAATAAACTGACACTCTCCCTACCTACAGTTTTCTGTCCCTAGAATAAATGTTTTTTTTAAGCACAATATAGCACAAGGACAATTCACTCACTGTCCTTACAGGTCCCTGGAAACAAGGACTTGCAGAGTGAAAGAAAAAAAACACTCTCCCTACCTACAGTTTTCTGTCCCTAGAAAAAATGTTTTTTTTAATCACAATATAGCACAAGGACAATTCACTCACTGTCCTTACAGGTCCCTGGAAACAAGGACTTGCAGAGTGAAATAAACTGACACTCTCCCTACCTACAGTTTTCTGTCCCTAGAATAAATGTTTTTTTTAAGCACAATATAGCACAAGGACAATTCACTCACTGTCCTTACAGGTCCCTGGAAACAAGGACTTGCAGAGTGAAAGAAAAAAAACACTCTCCCTACCTACAGTTTTCTGTCCCTAGAAAAAATGTTTTTTTTAATCACAATATAGCACAAGGACAATTCACTCACTGTCCTTACAGGTCCCTGGAAACAAGGACTTGCAGAGTGAAATAAACTGACACTCTCCCTACCTACAGTTTTCTGTCCCTAGAATAAATGTTTTTTTTAAGCACAATATAGCACAAGGACAATTCACTCACTGTCCTTACAGGTCCCTGGAAACAAGGACTTGCAGAGTGAAAGAAAAAAAACACTCTCCCTACCTACAGTTTTCTGTCCCTAGAAAAAATGTTTTTTTTAATCACAATATAGCACAAGGACAATTCACTCACTGTCCTTCCAGGTCCCTGGAAACAAGGACTTGCAGAGTGAAATAAACTGACACTCTCCCTACCTACAGTTTTCTGTCCCTAGAATAAATGTTTTTTTTAAGCACAATATAGCACAAGGACAATTCACTCACTGTCCTTACAGGTCCCTGGAAACAAGGACTTGCAGAGTGAAAGAAACTGACACTGTCCCTACCTACAGTTTTCTGTCCCTAGAAAAAATGTTTTTTTTAATCACAATATAGCACAAGGACAATTCACTCACTGTCCTTACAGGTCCCTGGAAACAAGGACTTGCAGAGTGAAATAAACTGACACTCTCCCTACCTACAGTTTTCTGTCCCTAGAATAAATGTTTTTTTTAAGCACAATATAGCACAAGGAGAATTCACTCACTGTCCTTCCAGGTCCCTGGAAACAAGGACTTGCAGAGTGAAAGAAAAAAAACACTCTCCCTACCTACAGTTTTCTGTCCCTAGAAAAAATGTTTTTTTTAATCACAATATAGCACAAGGACAATTCACTCACTGTCCTTCCAGGTCCCTGGAAACAAGGACTTGCAGAGTGAAAGAAACTGACACTGTCCCTACCTACAGTTTTCTGTCCCTAGAATAAATGTTTTTTTTAAGCACACTATAGCACAAGGACAATTCACTCACTGTCCTTACAGGTCCCTGGAAACAAGGACTTGCAGAGTGAAAGAAAAAAAACACTCTCCCTACCTACAGTTTTCTGTCCCTAGAAAAAATGTTTTTTTTAATCACAATATAGCACAAGGACAATTCACTCACTGTCCTTACAGGTCCCTGGAAACAAGGACTTGCAGAGTGAAAGAAAAAAAACACTCTCCCTACCTACAGTTTTCTGTCCCTAGAAAAAATGTTTTTTTTAATCACAATATAGCACAAGGACAATTCACTCACTGTCCTTCCAGGTCCCTGGAAACAAGGACTTGCAGAGTGAAATAAACTGACACTCTCCCTACCTACAGTTTTCTGTCCCTAGAATAAATGTTTTTTTTAAGCACAATATAGCACAAGGACAATTCACTCACTGTCCTTAGAGGTCCCTGGAAACAAGGACTTGCAGAGTGAAAGAAAATAAACACTCTCCCTACCTACAGTTTTCTGTCCCTAGAAAAAATGTTTTTTTTTAAGCACAATATAGCACAAGGACAATTCACTCACTGTCCTTCCAGGTCCCTGGAAACAAGGACTTGCAGAGTGAAAGAAAAAAAACACTCTCCCTACCTACAGTTTTCTGTCCCTAGAAAAAATGTTTTTTTTAATCACAATATAGCACAAGGACAATTCACTCACTGTCCTTACAGGTCCCTGGAAACAAGGACTTGCAGAGTGAAAGAAACTGACACTCTCCCTACCTACAGTTTTCTGTCCCTAGAATAAATGTTTTTTTAAGCACAATATAGCACAAGGACAATTCACTCACTGTCCTTCCAGGTCCCTGGAAACAAGGACTTGCAGAGTGAAAGAAACTGACACTGTCCCTACCTACAGTTTTCTGTCCCTAGAATAAATGTTTTTTTTAAGCACACTATAGCACAAGCACAAAACACACTGACACTCTCCCTACCTATCCTTCTCTTTCCCTAAACTAAAGGAATCCAGGTTAAGCAAGAAAGAAATAACAGTCACTGTCCCTGCCTATGCTGCTCTATCCCTGCTCCGGAACACACTACACTAGGCCGCCGTGCTGGCGGCCTTTTATAGTGTGGGGCGTGTACTAAACACCCTCAGCAATAATTGGCCACAGGCATCCTGCCTGTGGCCAATCATTGCTCTCCTCGCTGCCGGCGCTGTGATTGGCCAAGCATGCGGGGTCACAGTGCATGCTTGGCCAATCACAGCGCCTGGATGACACTGCGATGGCGTAGTGCATTGTGGGCCGTTCGCGTCACTCGAATTTGGCGCGAACGGCCCAAATCGTTCGATCTTCGTCGAACGATCGAACAGCCGATGTTCGAGTCGAACGTATGTTCGACTCGAACACGAAGCTCATCCCTAACGACCGGTTTTCTCAGCAAGAAACGACAAGAAAACTGTTGGGAGAGCTTTCTTGCCGAGAAAACCGTGAGTGTGTATGGTTTCTCGTCGAGAAAACTGTTGTGAATCTCGATGAGAAAAAAATAAAACCTGCTTTCTTTTTTCTCATCGGGAGTCTCAGTTTTCTCGTCGTGATTCTCGTCAGACTGTTTTTGGACGAGAAAACCGTTCGTGTGTATGCTTTTCCGAGTCTTCAAAAACCGCGCATGGTCAGGATCAAGTATGAGACGGGAGCGCACCTTCTTGTAAAACTAGCGTTCGTAATGGAGATAGCACATTCGTCACGCTGTAACGGACTGAAAGCACGGAGACTGAAAAGCGCGAAGACTGAAAGCGCGAATCGTCTCTCACTAAACTTTTACTAACACGCAGTAACATGAGATCAGCAAAAGCAGCCCAAGGGGTGGCGCCATGAGAATGGAACTTCCCCTTTATACTGCCGTTGTACGTGTTGTACGTGTTGTACGTCACCGCGCTTTAGACCGACGAGATTTTGGATTGACAGTGTGTATACAAGGAAAGCTTGACAAGAATCTCATCAAGCTTGACAAGAAACCCGTCGAGAAAAACAACGTTTTTTTTACGACGAGATTCTCGGGCGTGTGTACTAAGCTTCATACTCGAGTCTGTGTCCATCTTCAAATTTGTGCGCCTGATCCTGGACAGCCGTAGGTCCCCTGGACCCCAAGCATGGCACACATGTAGCCCCACTCTTCCTCTATAAGTGTGCAAAGTTTGTTGTCCGGGAGACCTACGGCTGGGGAGCACCGAATTTTCAAAGCCGGGCACCCCTTCCAAAGACTACCATGTTAAACGGTAATTTCTATGGTGATTTTGTGGACCCGGTACCAGCCAGTCCTAGGTCCCCTGGACCCCAAACTTGGCACATATGTAGCCCCACTTTTCATCTACAAGTGTGCAAAGTTTGTTATCCAGGGGACCTACGCCCGGGGGACACCAATTTTTTAAAGCCCTTCCATAGACTCCTATGTTAAACGTCAGTCTACTCTAGTCACACAGCGCCGGAGATCAGGTAGGGAGATTGGGCACAGTGAGGCATGGACACAGTGAGGCATGGGCACAGTGTGGCATGGGCACAGTGAGGCACAGTGAGGCATGGACACAGTGAGGCATGGGCACAGTGAGGCATGGACACAGTGAGGCATGGGCACAGTGAGGCATGGGCACAGTGAGGCACAGTGAGGCATGGACACAGTGAGGCATGGGCACAGTGAGGCATGGGCACAGTGAGGCACAGTGAGGCATGGACACAGTGAGGCACAGTGAGGCATCCACATGGACACAGTGAGGCATGGACACAGTGAGGCACAGTGAGGCATGCAGATGGACACCCTAGGCTTATACTCGAGTCAATACATTTTCCCAGTTTTTTGTGGTAAAATTAGGTGCCTCGGCTTATATTCGGGTCAGCTTATACTCGAGTATATACAGTAATCCAGCTCTTCCCTAAAGGCAGCTGTACCATTAATCAGGACATCCTAAGAAGGAGTGAGTAAGGGACATACTGTACATTCTGCAGTCCTGTTGTTGTGTAAAGCAAGGCATTCCTTTACAAGTGGTTAATCGTTGCCCATCCCTGCAGGCACTGTGTGCAAAAGTTTTAGGCAGGTGTAAAGAAAAGCTGTAAAATAAGAATGCTTTAAAAATATATATATTAAATTGTTTATTTTTATAAACTTGCATAATGCGAAGTGAGCGACTAGAAGAAAAATCTAAATCAAATCAATATCTTGGTGTGACAACCCTTTGGCATTAAACCAGCATAAATTCTTACACTTGCACAAAGTCAGGGATTTTGTAGGATAATGGCCCGTACACACAATCCGAAAATCGTATGAAAAATACCGCTTACGAATCGATCATACAATAATTGGATCGTTAGTACAGAGCTTTCGATAGCCGATCACGACAGTTCATCCGATATTATCCGATCAGACAAGCACTAAAATAATACTTGTACGACACCAGATCGTACGATTTTCATTTAATCAGTACAGTTGTCGTCCGAAAATTTAATACAAATACGCTACAACACATGACATCACTTCCGATTTTTTATTCTGTCATATGAGAATTTTCGTAACTTTACTAAGCTCTTCATGTTCGATACATGACTAGCATGCAAAAAAAAAACGAACGACCTGTCGTCCGATTTTCGGATCGTGTGTACTGGGCATTATGCCGCGTATATACACGATCGGACATTCCGACAACAAAACCGTTGATAATTTTTCCGACGGATGTTGGCTCAAACTTGTCTTGCCTACACACCGTCACACAAATGTTGCTTAGAAATTCCGAACGTCAAGAACGCGGGGATGTACAACACTACGACGAGCCAAGAAAAATTAAGTACAATGATTCCGAGCATGCGTCGAATTGATTCCGAGCATGCGTAGGATTTTTGTGCGTCGGAATTGGATACACACAATCGGAATTTCCAACCACAAATTTTATTGTCGGAAAAATTGAGAACCAGCTCTCAATCATTTGTTGTCGGAAATTCCGAAGGCAAATGTCCGATGGAGCCGACACACGGTCGCAATATCCGACCAAAAGCTCACATCGAACAGTGGCGGTGCATCCATAGAGGGCGCCGGAGCGCCGCCCCCTCTCGCTCCCGCACCGCCACTGAAAGACAATACACAGATTCATGCATTGCATGAATCTATGTATTGTCACCGCTGCCGCGCTGCCCACTATTCATATGGCCGGCCTCCTGGTGAGCGCTGGCCACATGAATTAGAGCGGCGGCCGGCGGTGGGTGTAATTCGGCTGTATTCGGCTTCCAAAAACTCCTCCCAGGTACGCACGGGGGTGCGTTCCTTGGAGAAGACTGTGTGGAGGTTTCAGCCAATCAGGTTCACCGGATCTGGTTACCGGTAACCTGATTGGCAGAAGCGACATCGAGGGCGGGAGAACACATTGAGGACGGCGCGGACCGAGGAAGGTAAGTGCAGGGCTGGGGGGGGGGGGGACAAACTGGCTGCATTTGGGGGACAAACTGGCTGCATTCGGGGGGAACTGGCTGTATATGGGGGACACGCTGGCTGAATATGGGGGGAACTGGCTGTATATGGGGGACAAACTGGCTGAATATGGGGGGAACTGGCTGTATATGGGGGACACGCTGGCTGCATTTGGGGGGAACTGGCTGTATATGGGGGACAAACTGGCTGCATTTGGGGGGAACTGGCTGTATATGGGGGACAAACTGGCTGCATTTGGGGGGAACTGGCTGTATATGGGGGACAAACTGGCTGCATTTGGGGGGAACTGGCTGTATATGGGGGACAAACTGGCTGAATATGGGGGAACTGGCTGTATATGGGGACAAACTGGCTGTATATGGGGGCACACTGGCTGTATATGGGGGGCACACTGGCTGTATATATGGGGGCACACTGGCTGTATATATGGGGGCACACTGGCTGTATATGGGGACAAACTGGCTGTATATGGAAACAAACTGGCTGTATATGGAAACAAACTGGCTGTATTTGAAGGGGCAAACTGGTGGCGTTTGGGCACAGTGGCTGCGTTTATTGGGCACAGTGGCGGCAATAGATTTTTTTTTTTTTCAGTTTGTTTGCGCCCCCCCAAAAAATTTGAGCACCAGCCGCCACTGACATCGAACATTTGTTTTCGGAAATTCCGATCGTGTGTACGCGGCATTAGAGTCAGGAGTATGATTAACCTCCCTGGCGGTATTCCCGAGTCTGGCTCGGGGTGAAATTTCAGCACCAAAAGCGGTAACCCCCGAGCCAGACTCGGGATCGCATCGCAGTAATCCAGGCAGAGTTACTTACCTTGTCCCCTGGATTCTGCGATGCCTCCCCGCTGTGTGATCGAGCTGTCTCCTCGCTCAATTCACACAGTGCCCGAGTGCCGGCGAGCTCCGTTCCCTGCGATGTTACGACGCACGGGGACAGAGATCGGCGCCAAATTCAAAAAAGTTAAAACACAATACACATACAGTATACTGTAATCTTACAGATTACAGTACTGTATAAAATAATTACACACCCCCATTGTCCCTAGTGGTCTGTCCAGTGTCCTGCATGCACTTTTATATTATAAAAACTGTTCTTTCTGCCTGGAATTTGGAGATTGTCCATAGCAACCAAAAAGTGTCCCTTTACGTCAAAAGTGGTTTTAGACCAGCTAGAAAACAGCGATAATAAATTAGAATCACTTGCAGAATTGAGCGATAGCGATTTGTGGGGAAATTCGTCATCAAACACTGAAAAAAACTTTTATTATTATTATATTATTATTTGTTATAATTATTTTAAAGTTATTTATTATATTATAATTTATGATTTTGTTTTTTTAACTTTATCATACCCGGGATGTCTACTAGACTCTGGTTTGGTCAGATTTAAGTGAGTTAATCCTAAGAATTACAGGCCCACGATATAAAACGCCAAATTTCCATGCAGAATAATGGTACTGCTTTCAGCACCTAAAATCTGACAGAATCATACCGCCAGGGAGGTTAACTGATAATAACAAGCAGGGGCTAATGATCATCAGTTTCATATGTAGGTTGAAACACAGTCAAAACTGAAACAGCTGTGTAGGAGGCTTAAAACTGGGTGAGGAACAGCCAAACTCTGCTACTAAGGTGAGGTTGTGGAAGACAGTTCCATGTCACAGGTCATACACCATGGCAAGACTGAGCACAGCAACAAGTTATACTGCATCAGCAAGGTCTCTCCCAGGCAATGGATTCAAAGCAAACTGGGGTTTCAAGATGTGCTGTTCAAGCTCTTATGAAGAAGCACAAAGAAACGGGCAATGTTGAGAACTGTAGACGCAGTGGTCGGCCAAGGAAATTTAATGCAGCAGATGAAAGGCACGCCATGCATACTTCCCTTTGACATTGGAAGATGTCCGGCAGTACCATCAGCACAGAACTGGAGGAAACCAGTGGGACCCAGGTACACCCATCTACTATGCGGAGAAGTCTGGCCAGAAGTGGTCTTCATGGAAGAATTGTGGCCACAAATACCATACCTCCGACGTGGAAAAAAGGCTAAGCGACTCAACTATGCACAAAAACATAAGAACTGGGGTGAAGGAAAATGGCAGCAGGTACTCTGGACTGATGAGTCAAAATGTGAAATATTTGGCTGTAGCAGGAGGCAGTTTGTTGGGGTAGGGCTGGAGAGCGGTACAATAATGAGTGTCTGCAGGCAACAGTGAAGCATGGTGGAGATTCCTTGTACGTTTGGGGCTGCATTTCTGCAAATGGAGTTGGATATTTGGTCTGGGTCAATAGTGACCTGAAGGCTGAGAAATACAGGCAGATACTTATCTATCATGCCATGCCATCAGAAAGGCATGTGATTGGCTCCAAATTGGCCCAGGAGGACAATGATCCCAAACATACAGCTTATTTCATTAAAGCGGAGCTCCACCCTAAAGTGGAACTTCCGCTCTTCGGAACCCTCCCCCCCTCTGGTGTCACAATTGACACCTTTCAGGGGGGAGGGGGGTGAAGATACCTGTCTAAGACAGGTATTTTCACCCACTTCCGGGAGTCCTCTCTGCGGGAAATTTCCGAGAAGCACGTCACTTCCCGCAGAATACCCGTTGTGTTCTGGGAGACACTCGTCTCCCAGAACACAGGGGGACCAGTCAGAACAGCGCAGCGCGACTCGCGCATGCGCCGTAGGGAACCGGGCAGTGAAGCCGCAAGGCTTCACTTCCTGGTTCCCTCACCGAGGATGGCGGTGGGGGCAGCAGAGTGACGAGCGATTGCTCGTCCTCTGCTGCGGACGTCGCTGGACTCCAGGACAGGTAAGTGTCCTAATATTAAAAGTCAGCAGTTGCTGTAGCTGTAGCTGCTGGCTTTTAATATTTTATTTTCGGCGGAGCTCCGCTTTAAGAACTATCTTCAGCATTAAGGAAGCACAAGGAGTCCTGGAATTGATGGTTTGGCCCCCTTAGAGCCCTGATCTCAACATCATTGAGTCTGTCTGGAATTACATGAAGAGACAGAAGGATATGAGGTAGCCGACATTCACAGAAGATCTGTGGTTAGTTCTCCAACCTACCTGCCGAGTTCCTTCAAAAACTGTGTGCAAGTCTACCTAGAAGAATTGGTGCTGTTTTGAAGGCAAAGGGTGGTCACACTATCCCTGCTGTTCATTTTTCTTTTCATTTTGGTAATTTATAGAAGTAAACTATTGACACTTTTATTTTTGAAAGCATTCATAATTTACAGCATTTCTTCACACTTTCCTAAGACGTTTGCACAGTTATACAGTATATATATATATATATACTGGGATGCTTGCTTTAGAAGTCACAATACTGCTATATACTGCTGATGGGAAAAGATATTTAGCAGTTTATATTTACTAAAAATAATTGAATTTCCATGTTCTGTGTACTGTGGGAGACCAGATATAGTGAGTGCAGGGTCCGGGGTTTAGTAGCACTTTATGCTTGTTTTTCCTTTGTTTAACCGCCTCAGTGTAATGTATGATGTGGACATATGGAAAAAAATGTATTTATAATTAGGTCAATCCAATTACAAAAGGAAAATACCTAAAGAACACAGTGTTCCTGTGTACAAACTAATTGCACAAGGCACCGTGTCTGTCTGATAGTAAACACCCAAAAACGCCTTGACATATTACAGTGCTCGTTGGGACTTGCACCTGTTGTGGAGGTTCATGGGATGCTGAAAATCAAGGATGATAATCACCTTAAGGTTTTATAGGACAGTAACATCCAAACAACTAAACACACAGGTCAACCTGTCTACCTTCCTATAGACTTACAGTGCCTTGAAAAAGTATTCATACCCCTTGACATTTTCCACATTTTGTCATGTTAGAACCAAAAACGGAAATGTATTTTATTGGGATTTTATGTGATAGACCAACACAAATTGCCACATAATTGTGAAGTGGAAGGAAAATGATAAATGGTTTTCAATTTTTTTTACAAATAAATATGTGAAAAGTGTGGGGGGTACATTTGTATTCAGCCCCCCGGAGTCAATACTTTGCAGAACCGCCTTTCACTACAATTACAGCTGTAAGTCTTTTTGGGGATGTCTCTACCAGCTTTGCACATCTAGAGAGGGACATTTTTCCCCATTGTTCTTTGCAAAATAGCTCAAGCTCTGTCAGATTGGAGGGAGAGTGTCTGTGAACAGCAATTTTTAGGTCTTGCCACAGATTCTCTATTGGATTTAGGTCTGGACTTTGGGCCATTCTAACACATGAATATGTTTTGATCTAAAGCATTCCATTGTAGCTCTGGCTGTATGTTTAGGGTCGTTGTCCTGCTGGAAGGTGAACTTCCGTCCCAGTTTCAAGTCTTTTACAGACTCTAGCCCTGTACACACGGTCGGAATTTCTGATGAAAAAAGTCAGACGGAATTTTGTGCCCCATCTGACTTTTTCCTTTGGAAATTCTGCCGGAGTTAGAAAGAGAACATGTTTCCGGCGAAAAACATTTCTATCAGAAATTCCGTCCATCTGAATGGAACTCCGACGGAGAAAAAAAACACACATGCTCAGAATCAAGTCGACGCATGCTCGGAAGCATTGAACTTAATTTTTCTCGGCTTGTCGTAGTGTTGTATGTCACCGCGTTCTTGATGGTCAGAATTTGGTGTGACAGTGTGTATGCAAGACAGCTTGAACAGAATTCCGTCGGAAAAGTCAGTCGGAGTTTATCCCAACGGGAAATCCGATCATGTGTACAAGGCATTCCAGGTTTTCTTCTAAGATGTAAAAAAATGGCAGAAAAACAACAAACAATCCTGCGCACGAGATGACCATCGACCATTCAATAGTTTACAACAAAAGCACTGGCCTTGCTGCCCTTCGTGGATAGGGGTGAAAAAAAGGAAAAAACAAGGGCGCACCAGCCTGGTGTGATAACATTTAGGAAAATGTATTTAAAATGAAAGCAATGAAAAGGTACTCACAAAACTAGTACAAAAGTTCGCATTGTACAAACAGTGCCTTGAAAGCTGCAGCATGTGAACCCAAACCACACTTCGACCGATCAAGGAGACCGTGATGGGGCGCACTATCGGCTGACGCGTATCGAAGTATAAAACTTCTTTATCAAAGCCACGCAGTGCTGAGACCTCTACCTATCCTTTATATGGGGACATGTGCATGTTAGCCACTAATTAGGTGGAGGGGGAGGAGCCCCCAGGAACTCGGTGGTTCCTCCCTTACAGGGCAAAGAGCCAACGCCCCATAGGTGGAGAGAACCAAAGACAACAAAAAAAAAAACCCACCGACATCATTGGAAGACAATGATAGTAGACAATTGCCGATATATGGTCCAGCTGAATCTTCCAACAAGTAAGATACCAAGTGGGCAAAGCAGACAAAAGCGCTTATGGACAGATGTATAACATCAGCAGGGACTGCAACAGTGGACTAGCATAGACTGCTGGAAAAATCACCGCCAGGGTCAGTCAGGGACTCCAATGCAAGATCCAGCTATATAGCAAGAGCAGACCAGCACCACAGTTATAAATAATTAAAAACAACTAATTAGTTAGGTGAATACAATAAAATAACATAACATAAACACTCCACCCACCTGCATATGGGAAGAAGTAGATACCCAAAACTAGCGCCGTCCATCATTGATGATCATAGGGAACTGGAAGGGATAATAGGACAATGATATATTGGATCCAAAGATCGCATGTAGAGCACAGGAAGCCTCATCAGCGCTGAACGTTCCCTAAATCGTGTAGCCGCATCGCCAGCTGGGCACTGGCCATAGCCCAATAGCGGCGCAGGGACATGTGTGGAGCGCAAACACCCCCCCCCCTTTGCGCTCCACACACCCGGAAATGATGGCGGAGCGTCACCAGCAGGGCGTCCGACGCCCACTGATGACGCTCAAGAAAAAAGTAAACACATAATAATAATACAGATGACGCGGCCGCCATCTTGGTGTAGACCCTGCTACTAGAGGCCAAAGCGGGACTCATCAAAAACAAAACAAATGGCCTGTTTCTATACATAACATCAGCCAAGTCTAAAAGCCAATCAAAGGGAAGAAAAGGAAATTACACTACAAAAAAGTGTGAAAATAAAGATAAAAATAGAAATAAATATAAATAAAAATCTAAATAATAACAACAACAATACAAATAAAAAAAAAATTAAAATAAATATAAAAAAATAATAATAATATAAAAGTAAAAATAATAATAATAAAAATACAGAGGTTTGTGTCTCTCCACCAGAAATGACATAGGGCACACACATGCACATATCTTCACACAAAGACACCGGAGAGCAAAAGGGTGAAGCCGCAAACTAAATAGTAATGCGGGAACACCATAAATGCTCCCAGTGACACACGAAGAGTGAGTAAAATACAATAAAAATTATAATAATAATAGTTAAAATTACAATTGATATTAGAATACACCAGCAAAGGCTGTATATATCATGACAGCCATACTAATAGTACTAGCTGTAAATGGTCTACATATAGGTACGGTGGTAGAGGCAGAGGTACCATATATATATAATATTGCTAGCACTAGTAGATTGCACAACCAGGGGAGTAGAAATATGTGGAAGCCTAGAGGGACACACATATATATATGTTTTATACACATATAAAACGCATAGTTGCTAGATGTATCAGGGCGTTTGAAATCATATACAAAAACTATATGGAGATCGTATAGCAACTCTGAACCAAATGTATGTATACATAGAAATGCATATATATATATCTCTCTCTTGCTCAAAGTAGATACTCTACTGGAGTGTAACAATAAAACAATTGTCTCCCTTTTAAAACATACAAGAAGCAAAAACGTAGTAATAAACCTAGATATTGGCTGTTAGGAGTGCCAATAGCACTACTGCACATAGGACAACCCACACTACGACCCCCATAGATGTGCAAACACTAATAACACAAACAAATATAATAATCATCAATATGATGTATATGGACCAGCAGTAGGAGTGGTAATACTAGTGATAGTAGCACCAACCTCTACGGTCATATCAGAACCCCCATCATCATACATGAATGATAAATGGAGACAGACCCAGGGGTGCTACTAGGGAGAATGTTCATTAACTGTGGGACCGATTTTGTAGTGTATGGTATTATTTGCCCATGCGGACGTCTCTATGTAGGTCGCACATCCCGCCCTATGAGAGTGCGCATAGGCGAACATAAGTGTGATATCTCTAACACTAGGGTCAAATACCCGCTCCCTAGACACTTTGATGAAGTTCACCAGGGTGACCCATCCGGCATGAAAGTCTTTGGAATTGAATCCATCTGAGGCAATCTAGATAGAGGTAGGAGACACCAGAGGCTATGCAAACGTGAGGCCTACTGGATCTTTACCCTGGGTAGCCTCACCCCCGGTGGGCTAAACGAAGACCCTGAGATTCACAAAATCAGCTAAACAACTTACCAATGATCACTTTGTTATGATCCATCCTTGTCCATTCCAATAATACCATTTCCTTGTCGGTTCCCCTGTCTAGACGGGGCTTCATGTGGTTCTTCTGTGTGCCTAAGCTAGGGGATCATTTGGGTTGGTGTATGTTTGGGTGGTCTTCCCTGGTCATTTCACCCCATTCCCCCCTTCCCCTACATTCCTATCTACTTCTGTAGCGGGCGCTATTTTCCATCTGGTCCCTCTCCCTAGTAGCACCCCTGGGTCTGTCTCCATTTATCATTCATGTATGATGATGGGGGTTCTGATATGACCGTAGAGGTTGGTGCTACTATCACTAGTATTACCACTCCTACTGCTGGTCCATATACATCATATTGATGATTATTATATTTGTTTGTGTTCTTAGTGTTTGCACATCTATGGGGGTCGTAGTGTGGGTTGTCCTATGTGCAGTAGTGCTATTGGCACTCCTAACAGCCAATATCTAGGTTTATTACTACGTTTTTGCTTCTTGTATGTTTTAAAAGGGAGACAATTGTTTTATTGTTACACTCCAGTAGAGTATCTACTTTAAGCAAGAGAGAGATATATATATATGCATTTCTATGTATACATACATTTGGTTCAGAGTTGCTATACGATCTCCATATAGTTTTTGTATATGATTTCAAACGCCCTGATACATCTAGCAACTATGCGTTTTATATGTGTATAAAATATATATATATGTGTGTCCCTCTAAGCTTCCACATATTTCTACTCCCCTGGTTGTGCAATCTACTAGTGCTAGCAATATTTTATATATATGGTACCTCTGCCTCTACCACCGTACCTATATGTAGACCATTTACAGCTAGTACTATTAGTATTGCTGTCATGATATATACAGCCATTGCTGGTGTATTCTAATATCAATTGTAATTTTAACTATTATTATTATAATTTTTATTGTATTCTACTCACTCTTCGTGTGTCCCTGGGAGCATTTATGGTGTTCCCGCATTACTATTTAGTTTGCGGCTTCACCCTTTTGCTCTCCGGTGTCTTTGTGTGAATATATGTGCATGTGTGTGCCCTATGTCATTTCTGGTGGAGAGACACAAACCTCTGTATTTATATTATTATTATTTTTACTTTTATTTTTTTTTATTTATTTTTTTTATATTTTTTTTTTCATTTTTATTTTTATTTGTATTGTTGTTGTTATTATTTTGATTTTTATTTATATTTATTTCTATTTTTATCTTTATTTTCACACTTTTTTGTAGTGTAATTTGCTTTTCTTCCCTTTGATTGGCTTTTAGACTTGGCTGATGCTATGTATAGAAACAGGCCATTTGTTTTGTTTTTGATGAGTCCCGCTTTGGCCTTTAGTAGCAGGGTCTGCACCAAGATGGCGGCCGCGTCATCTGTATTATTATTATGTGTTTACTTTCTTCTTGAGCGTCATCAGTGGGCGTCGGACGCCCTGCTGGTGACGCTCCGCCATCATTTCCGGGTGTGTGGAGCGCAAAGGGGGGTATTTGCGCTCCACACATGTCCCTGCGCCGCTATTGGGCTATGGCCAGTGCCCAGCTGGCGATGCGGCTACACGATTTAGGGAACGTTGAGCGCTGATGAGGCTTCCTGTGCTCTACGTGCGATCTTTGGATCCAATATATCATTGTCCTATTATCCCTTCCAGTTCCCTATGATCATCAATGATGGACGGCGCTAGTTTTGGGTATCTACTTCTTCCCATATGCAGGTGGGTGGAGTGTTTATGTTATGTTATGTAGCGATACCTCCAACTAAGAAGGCCGCAGATTTAGTTGGGCCCTGAAGACAGCTCCGCCAACCCCCGGCAATATGCTCAACCCCCCACTGGCACAGCTAGTAAGGGGAGATAGGACCGCGTGACCGCAACTCTAGGTGACACAGTCCTATGGCAAACACACACAGTGATATACTTTAAAACTTCTATTAAAGTAAGTGAAACTGACACCAATGTACTTGACCTAGATATTTTACTGAGGCTAATGGGCAAGTAATAAACAACAGTATTATAAGTTGCAGATCCCTGCAATAAACAGTAATAAAGATAAACAGAGTAATCAGAATAATAAAGTATTGCTATGCAACTCTAGCGCTGCCCTTTTACAGCTACTTCCCCTCATGGGTAGACTAACACCCAGCAATGTCTACCTATGCAGTCAGGCCTGACTGATCTAAATGGAAGTTCAGTGAAACAATATTCGCTAGCAATCTTTTCGGTGGTGCACTTGAAGAACAACTTTGTAATCCCAACGAATAGTAAAGATAAAGTGTCTGTCTTTAAACAGCTCTCACCACCCGGACAAGTCCAAGTCCGTTTCCTCCGCCGATTCGTCTGGGAACAGGAATCCACCGACATCCAAGTCTTCAATCCTTCTGGTGTACTGCAGCAAGGATGAGAAGATGTCTCTAAGGTTCTGCTAGGCTGGCAGAGGGCTCTTTGGAAAGGAGCACAAGGCCCAGGCTTCAGGCCTTGTGCACACAGCAGTTCAGCACAGAGATCCTCTTGCTAGGAGAGGGGGTGTCCAAAGAGACCGAACAAACTCCACCTCCCCTTTATAAAGTCTGCCCCAGCAGTCTCTGTTCCGGAGCAATGTACCCTGGGTGCTGCAAGATGTACTGGGAGATGTAGTCTCTCTCTCTCTCCTCTGCTTTCACTTCCAGTAATGTCTCTTTACTTCCTCCTGACTCACCTCTCACCTGGAACTTCTTGTCTCTCTGCATTAAAGGGGAACACCCCGCTACACACTCCCCCCACTTGAACTCTTTGGTCCCCAAAGACATCTAACATTTTTAGATCTGCAAAACATTTTAGATTCAATGCGGTTGCATAGGATTGACAGAGGAGCCTCCCACCAATCATCATAGGATGGGGAGCTGTCCTGTCTACAGGTCGCTTCATTGGGGGCGACCTGTCTAACTGTGCCAGAGAGTGAGCTGGGGTTGCCCTCCACTAAATGGACAGTGGAAGGATCCGGATTCTCAGCATTCCTTCTAGCAGTGACTACAGAGTCTTCCGAACTGTTCCCCATTTGTGGGTAGGTCAGCTTCTTAGGAGGCCGGATGACTCTTCGAGCCCTTTGCTCTCTTGGGATTTCTGGCTCTGGCGCCTCAGGCTCCCCTCCCTCTGAACAACCATCCTGGGCATCTTCCCAGTATTCTGCTGAAGGACTAGAAGGGATGAACTCTGTGGCTTCTGGGTTCAGTGTCCCATCTTGAGTGTCTTCAGTGGCTGGAAGATCAATATTAGAAGTTTCTGGAGTTGGGGAAGGCCACAGCCAATCAAGTTCTCCTTCTTCATTTTCACTAAGTTGAGAGGCCTCTCCATCTTCAGCTCGGGAGGTCTGCAACCGAGTGTTTGGCCTAGGAGTATCCAGAATAGAGGCCGATTCAGGGGAGTCTCCCGCAGGAGGTATTCTAACTGCCTCAGCAAGTGGGAGCAGGTGATTCCGATGCCACGTCTTCAGTGGGCCTACCTTTCCTTCTGGTTTCAACTTATAGACAGGTAGGCCCGGCAACTTCCTACAGATGACATAAGGTTCATATCTCCATCTGTCTGCAAGTTTGTGCTTCCCAGGGATCCCCAGGTTGCGTAACAACACTCGATCCCCAGGCTGTAGGTCTTGCACCCGGACCTTCAAGTCAAAGTTCCTCTTATTTCTAGCCCCCCTTTGGTCGGAAGCTGCTTAAGCTTGCTCATAAGCTACTTTCAGGCTTTGTCTGAGCCTGTCCACGTACCCTTTGTGGGATGTGACTGAGGAATGGTCCAGAGAGGTGCCAAAGGCCAGGTCCACAGGTAGTCTCGCCTCTCTCCCAAACATGAGTCGATATGGGGAGTAGCCTGTAGCATCACTGATGGTGCAGTTGTAAGCATGTACTGTGGCTGCTATGTGTTTGCTCCAATGTTGCTTTTTCTCACTTTCCAGAGTCCCCAACATGTTGAGCAAGGTTCGGTTGAACCTTTCCGGCTGAGCATCTCCCTGTGGATGGTAAGGTGTAGTTCGAGTCTTTTTGATTCCCAAAGAATCCAGGAGCTTCCGGATCAGTTTGCTCTCGAAGTCCCTCCCTTGATCTGAATGGAGTCGCTGTGGCAGCCCATAATGGACAAAGTACTTCTCCATAAGTACCTTGGCTACGGTGGAGGCCTTCTGGTCTTTGGTCGGGAAAGCCTGGGCATACCGGGTGAAATGGTCGGTTATCACCAGAACATTTCCTAGTCCACTCAGGTCAGGTTCGAGGCAGAGAAAATCAATGCATACCAGATCCATTGGGCCTTGACTTTGTAGATGGCCCATTGGGGCAGCTTGATGGGGCAAAGTCTTCCTCTGGATGCATCGGGCACATGAGTGGCAGTACTCCTCTACCTCTGCCCTCATGCAGGGCCAATAGAACCGACTTCTGACAAGTTGAAAGGTCCTTTCAGCCCCTAGGTGGCCATGATTGTCATGCAGGGCAATCAGAACAGTCTCCCGATGTTTCTCTGGGAGGAACAGCTGCCACTTATCTTCTGAGTCATCAGAGGGGCCCCTTCGGTAGACCACTCCCTGATGTAACTGCAACCTATCCCACTCCTTCCTCAGCAGGCGAGCTTCTTTTGAAGGTTGACGCATGAGTCTGTTTGGATCCTGATTCTCCAAGGCCTCCAGGACCAATCTCCCCATGGGGTCTTTCAATTGGTCACACCTCAATTCCTTCTTGGACAGTCTTGGTAGGTTGTCCTCTTCCAATTGAGCTACTCCACAGTAGTGTTTGGGGACTCCCACCGTGGTAACTCCTATTTCCTCTGCTCTGGAGCCTCCTCGGGCTTGGAATTTAGCTCCTTGACAAAGGGCCCGCACCCCGTCCTGTGCCACTTGGGTCCAATCTTCTATTTCAATGGTGGGGGAATGAGATCTCCTGGACAGAGCGTCTGCGTCTCGATTCCCAGCCCCTGGCCTATACTTTAGGCTGCAGCTGAATCCAGACAGTGCGGCCAGCCACCTGTGTCCAGTGGCGTCCAGCTTGGCCGTGGTGAAAAGGTAGGTAAGGGGGTTGTTGTCGGTCTTCACAGTGAACTCCGCCCCATATAGGTAATCTTTGAGTTTGTCTACTACCGCCCACTTAAGGGCCAGGAACTCCAGCTTGTGGGTGGGTGGGGTAGTTCTTCTCCGAGGGGTTCAGGCTCCTACTCACGTAGGCAACAGGCCGCAGTTGCCCTTCGTGTTCTTGGTAAAGTACTCCTCCCAGACCGTCATGACTAGCATCCACGTGCAGTTCATAGGGTTTGGTTGGGTCTGCGTAGGCCAAGACCGGGGCAGTGGTTAGGCTCTCCTTTAATGCCTGGAAGGCCTCTTCACACTTCTGGTTCCACTGATCTCTGACTGACTCTCCCGGCTTCCTGGGCCCTGAGTCGTCCTCTTCCCCCTCGGTCTTGAGTAGTTCATTCAATGGTCTAGCAATTCGGGCGAATCCTTCCACAAACCTCCTGTAATAGGAGCAGAACCCCAAGAAGGATCTGAGTTTTGTTACTGTGGTGGGTCGTGGCCAGGAGGTAACTGCCTCCAATTTCTCAGGGTCTGTGGCCACCCCCTCTTCAGACACTATGTGCCCCAGATAGTTCACAGAAGACTGGTAGAGCCGACACTTCTCAGGCGAAAGCTTGAGTCCTTCCTCACTTAGTCTTCTCAACACTTTTTCCAGCCTCTCTTCGTGTTCTTCCAAGGTTCTCCCAAAGACAATGACATCGTCCAGGTATACAAGGACTTCAATAAGGTTCATGTCTCCTACAGTCTTCTCCATGAGACGTTGGAAAGTAGCTGGGGCTCCAGACAGACCTTGGGGCATCCGATTGAATTCAAAGAACCCCACTGGGGTTATGAAAGCTGTCTTCTCCTTGTCTTCTGGATGCATAGGGATCTGATAGTACCCGCTCTTGAGGTCCATAACGCTGAACCATTTGGCTCCAGACAAGCTCTGTAGGGCATCCTCTATCCTCGGAGTGGTGTATTGGTCGGGGATGGTTTTCCTGTTGAGAGTCCTGTAGTCTATACAGAGCCTCAATGACCCATTCTTCTTTCTGACCACCACTATGGGAGAGGCATAGGGGCTCCTGGACTCCCGTATCACACCAGTCCTCTTGAGTTCTGCAAGTTGTTCCCTTAGATCCTCCAGATCTGCTAGGGGGACCCGCCTGACTCTCTCTCAGAAGGGCTTGTCTTCCTGGAGGCGGATCCGATGGGTGGCACTCCTTGCACACCCCACATCGAACTCATCTCTGGAGAATATCTTCTCCCATCTAGTCAACTGGGTCTTGGTTAGTGATGAGCCGAACACCCCCGGGTTCGGTTCGCACCAGAACCCGCGAACGGACCGAAAGTTCGTACGAACATTAGAACCCTATTAAATACAATGGATGCGAACGTTCGAATTCTAAAGTGCTAATTATAACAACTATTATGCATGTTATTGTCCTAAAAAGGGTTTGGGAACCCGGGTTCTGCACCAGGGGACATGTATCAATGCAAAAAGAAGTTTTAAAAACGGTCGTTTTTCGGGAGCAGTCATTTTAATGATGCATAAAGTGAAAAAAAAAAAGTCAAATATTCCTTTAAATATCGTACCTGGGGGGTGTCTAAAGTATGCCTGTGAAGTGCCACGTGTTTCCCGTGTTTAGAACTGTCCCTGCACAAAATGACACTTCTAAAGGAAAAAAAAGCCATTTAAAACTACTTGCGGCTTTAATGTAATGTCTGGTCCCGGTAATATGGATGAAAATCTTTAAGAAAAATGGCATAGCTACCCCATGACCCCCCCCCCCCCCCTACCCCAGCCCATTACCAGCCCCTTTGGGTCTTGTATGGATATTAAGGGGAACCCCTCACATAAAATAAAAAAGGCCCTATATACTCTGAACAGCCGTATACAGGCGGTGCATACAAGACAGGGACTGTAGGTTTGTTCTTATGTAGAATCTGTTTGTAATTTTGAACAGGTACATTGTTTAAGTGTAGCTCCAGCCCAAAAATCTATTTTTAAACTTTCTGGAAAACATAGGTAAGGGTTATCACCCCTGTAACATTTGTTTTGCTGTCTGTGCCCCTGTTCAGAACATTTCACCTCACTTTCCGTCCCAATGACAACTGTTTTTGAAATGTGGTGTTTTTCTTGAAACAAGGATTGCTGATAAAGCATCAGTACAGAGGAGACACCTTTCTCCCATATTAATTCTTACAGGAGAGAATTTTCCTTCCAAGGGGTAGATTTCCTCTCACTTCCTGTTGTCTTCTTGCGTTTGCAAGTAGGAGTCGTTTGTAAGTTGGATGTTTGAAAGTAGGGACCTGCCGTATATACTCTGCAGAAATAGGCCCCTTAGTTGTTGGTGTTGGCACAACACTGTAAGCACTCACAGTTACTCTTGGTTGGTGCTGGAACGCCCTGCTGTCAACTATTATATCAGGAATTTTAATTACATATAATTGTTGAACAGTGGTAGTAAAAATTGGGCCTTTGATGGTGGTGCTGGTGCCACAACACTGTAAGCCCTGACAGTTACTCTTGGTGGGTGCAGCAATGGGCCCTGCTGTGAATTATTAGATCAAGAATTGTAATTGCATGCCCCTGTTGAACAGGGGCTGAAAAATTGGGCCTTTCATGGTGGTGGTGGTGGTGGTGGTGGTGGTGGTGTTGCCACAACACTGTAAGCCCTCACAGTTACTCTTGGTGGGTGCAGGAATGGGCCCTGCTGTGAATTATTAGATCAAGAATTGTAATTACATGCCCCTTTTGAACAGGGGCTGAAAAATTGGGCCTTTCGTGGTGGTGGTGGTGGTGGCGTTGCCACAACACTGTAAGCCCTCAGAGTTACTCTTGGTGGGTGCAGCAATGGGCCCTGCTGTGAATTATTAGATCAAGAATTGTAATTACATGCCCCTGTTGAACAGGGGCTGAAAAATTGGGCCTTAGGCACTGGTGGCACAACACTACAACCCCTCACAGATACTGTACTTGGAGCACAGCAATGAGCCCTGTTGCAAAGTATTGCTTCAAAAATTGTAATGACACGCCCCTGTTAAACAGGGGCTGAAAAATTGGGCCTTAGGCACTGGTGCCACAACACTCCAACCCCTCACAGATACTGTACTTGGAGCACAGCAATGAGCCCTATGGCAAATTATTGCTAAAAAAATTGTAATTACACGCCCCTGTAAAACAGGGGCTGAAAAATTGGGCCTTAGCCACTGGTGGCGGCACCCATAAACAAAAATGATCTTCCAAGCTATCATCATCAATCGTATCATTGAGGACTCGGAGGAGGAGGATAGCCAGTCAACATAACAGCACAGGCACTCAGCATCAGCATCAGTCTTGAAGGGATGTGACATGTTAAAATCAATTAGTCTGTTATATCAGCATCAGGTGTGTGGTAGCTGGTGGTGATCCAAGACTGGTTCATCTTGATGAAAGTCAGTCGATCAACCGAGTCGGTGGACAGGCGCACCCTGTGATCCGTGACAAATCCTCCAGCAGCACTGAATGTGCGTTCCGAAAGAACGCTGGATGCAGGACAGGCCAGTAGCTCAATTGCATACTGTGCAAGCTCTGGCCAGTGATCCATCCTCAAGACCCAGTAAGCCAGAGGATTTTCGGTGGGGAAGGTGTCCAAGTCTGACCTTGCCCCTAGATATTCCTGCACCATGTTTATCAGACGCTGGCGATGGTTGCTGGAACCGATCATACTTTGGGGCTGCGGACTAAAGAATTGTCTGAACGCATCGGTCAGACGGCCACCTTCCCCACCGCTCCTTCTTTGACTGGCCGAAGCCTCAGCAACTCGTTGTCCAGGACCAGGAGTTTGTAACCTCCCAGTCTCTGGGAACGCGTTGCACAGACCTTTCTGCAAGGCCTCCCGGAGTTGTCTCATCCTCTGCTCCCTCTGCGACGGTAACATAAGGTCCGCAACCTTACCCTTGTACCATGGATCAAGGAGAGTGGCCAGCCAGTAATGGTCCCTCTCCTTGATCCGAAGAATACGAGGATCCTTCCGCAGACTTTGCAGGATCAGGGAGGCCATGCAGCGTAGGTTTGCTGAGGCATTCGCTCCGGAGTCCTCTGGGTCACTAAGGACGACATGATCCGCAGCCACCTCCTCCCAGCCACGTACAAGTCCACTGGTTTCTTGGGACTGTAAATCATCCCTAAAAGACTGCTGCTGATGATGCTGAGTGCCAGCCTCCACCTCCATGTTGACACAATCCTCCTCCTCCTCCTCCTCCTCCTCTTCCTGTGCGATGGGTGGGACAGAAGGAACACTGTCTGGGTAAAGGGGGCCTTGAGAGGCAAGGAAGTCCTCCTCTTCCTGCCTCTGTTCTGCCTCAAGTGCCCTGTCCATTATTCCACGCAGCGTGTGCTCCAACAGGTGGACAAGAGGTACAGTGTCACTGATGCATGCACTGTCACTGCTCACCATCCTCGTGGCCTCCTCAAATGGTGCCAGGACAGTGCATGCATCTCTGATCATGCCCCACTGGCGTGGAGAAAAAAAACCAAGCTCCCCTGACCCTGTCCTGGTGCCGTAGTCGCACAGGTACTCATTGATGGCCCTCTGCTGCGTGTGCAGCCGCTGCAGCATGGCCAACATTGAGTTCCACCTGGTGGGCATGTCACATATAAGGCGGTTCTTGGGCAGGTTCAACTCCTTTTGCAGCTCAGCCAGGCGAGCACTGGCATTATAAGATCTGCGGAAATGCACACAGACTTTCCTGGCCTGCCTCAGGACATCCTGTAAGCCCGGGTACCTGCCCAAGAACCGCTGCACCACCAGGTTAAGGACGTGAGCCACACAGGGCACATGGGTCAGTTGTCCCTGTCGGAGGGCGGAGAGGAGGTTGGTGCCATTGTCGCAAACCACCATTCCTGGCTTAAGCTGGCGTGGCGTCAACCACCTCTCGGCCTGGCCCTGCAGAGCAGACAGGACCTCTGCCCCAGTGTGGCTTCTGTCCCCCAAACACACCAGCGCAAGCACGGCATGGCATCTTTTTGCCTGCGTACTTGCGTAGCCCCTTGAACGGCTACGGAGCACCGCTGGTTCAGAGGACAAACCACAGGAAGAGGCCATGGAGGAAGAAGAAGAGGAGGGGGTGGAGGAGAGAGGTGTGTCACAACCAGTAGTAGCATTTTGGAGGCGTGGCGGTGGAACAACCTCCAACACTACTGCACCTTGTCCTGCATCCTTCCCAGCTGCCAAAAGAGTGACCCAATGGGCCGTGAAAGAAAGGTAACGTCCCTGTCCATGCCTGCTGGACCATGAGTCAGCGGTAATATGCACCTTACCGCTGACCGCCCTGTCCAGCGAGGCCAAGACATTGCCTTCCACATGCCGGTAGAGAGCCGGAATAGCCTTCCGTGAGAAAAAGTGGCGTTTGGGAACCTGCCACTGAGGAACCGCACATTGCACAAACTCACGGAAGGGGGCCGAGTCTACCAACTGAAAAGGCAGCAGTTGAAGCGCTAGCAATTTAGCCAAGCTAGCATTCAACCGCTGGGCATGTGGATGGCTGGGAGTGAACTTCTTTCGACGGTCCAGCAGCTGGGGCAGGGAAATTTGCCTGCTAGAATCGGACGTCGGTGTACTGCTAGCAGAGTGGCCGCAAGTACTTGGCTGTGACACACCTAATTCTACACCTTCATTCCTCTCAGTGCATGTTTCAGAGAGGACTGAAGTTATAGTGGGGTTGGAGATCCCAGCTGATGCGGTGCAAGGAGAGGTCCGCTTTGTTCTTTGGTGTGGGTCTTTGAGGTAGGCTTGCCAACGAGCTGCATGGCAGGTCAACATATGTCTGGTCAGGCATGTGGTACCCAAGCGGCTGATGTTTTGGCCACGCGATATACGCTTGAGACATATGTTGCAAACAGCAGCTGTGCGATCTGATGCACTAGCCTCAAAAAAGGCCCACACCAAAGAACTTTTTGAATGACGGGCAGAGGCAGCGCCCTGCACAGGCGGAGCTCTGCGGTGTGATTCCGTCGGTGTACTGCCCTTACGCTGGCCACCAAAGGGCATCCTGCCTCGTTGGAGATGTGCCTCCTCCTCATCCTCCTCCTCCTCCTCTCTCCTATTAGGCACCCACGTGGAGTCAGTGACCTCATCATCCCCTCCCTCCTCATCACTGGAGCCAATCTGGCAGTATGCTGCAGCTGCTGGAACATGACTGCCAGATTGGTGTCCTTCTTGAGCATCCCCTCTGTCTGCTCTCACGCTACTGCCTTCCTGTAGCTGTGTTTCATCATCAGACCCTTCGAAACGCTGGGCATCCTCCTGGAGCATGTACCCAACACTGTGCTCAAACAGTTCGGGGGACTCCTCAGGAGGAGGACATGGTGGGTCTAGGGAAGGAGTGACTGATGATGAGTCTGACATTGATACCAGGGAAGAGGACGCTTTGGCAGCTGCTTTGCCAGTACCCTGAGCCTGGGTGAGAGAGGATGAGGAGGAGGAGGAGGGCTTGGTCATCCACTCTACCAAGTCTTCGGCATGATGTGGCTCAACATGTCCAGCTGCCCAAAAGAAGGACAAGCGTGTCCCATGGCCATGTGCTGATGACAATGCACCGCGTCCACGACCAGCACTGTTGCCCCCAGACACAGAGCCTGCTTGCCCTCTTTTATTGCCTCCTGACTGTCTGCCTCTCCTTGTTTGCCTTCCAGACATTCTAATAGATGGCCTGCAGGGAGATGGGGAAAAAGCAATAAGGGCTACCTTCAGGTGTCCTTCTCTGTCCCTTTACTTAAGGATTTCTAAATATGGTTGAGGATGATTGCTTTTGCACAGAATAGCACAACGACAATTTCCCTGACTGTCCAAAAAACAAGGATTTCAAAGATGGTTGATGAGGAATGCTTTAGCACACTATAGCACAAGGAGAATTTCCCTCACTGTCCTTCCCTGTCCCTAGAAACAAGGATTATCACAGTGAAAGAAACTGACACTCTTCCTACCTATAGTTTTCTGTCCCTAGAAAAAATGTTTTTTTAAAGCTGATTGATGATCAATGCTTTAGCACACTATAGCACAAGTAGAATTTCCCTCACTGTCCTTCCCTGTCCCTAGAAACAAGGATTATCACAGTGAAAGAAACTGACACTCTTCCTACCTATAGTTTTCTGTCCCTAGAAAAAATGTTTTTTTAAAGCTGATTGATGATCAATGCTTTAGCACACTATAGCACAAGGAGAATTTCCCTCACTGTCCTTCCCTGTCCCTAGAAACAAGGATTATCACAGTGAAAGAAACTGACACTCTTCCTACCTATAGTTTTCTGTCCCTAGAAAAAATGTTTTTTTAAAGCTGATTGATGATCAATGCTTTAATACACTATAGCACAAGTAGAATTTCCCTCACTGTCCTTCCCTGTCCCTAGAAACAAGGATTATCACAGTGAAAGAAACTGACACTCTTCCTACCTATAGTTTTCTGTCCCTAGAAAAATGTTTTTTTAAAGCTGATTGATGATCAATGCTTTAGCACACTATAGCACAAGGAGAATTTCCCTCACTGTCCTTCCCTGTCCCTAGAAACAAGGATTATCACAGTGAAAGAAACTGACACTCTTCCTACCTATAGTTTTCTGTCCCTAGAAAAAATGTTTTTTTAAAGCTGATTGATGATCAATGCTTTAGCACACTATAGCACAAGTAGAATTTCCCTCACTGTCCTTCCCTGTCCCTAGAAACAAGGATTATCACAGTGAAAGAAACTGACACTCTTCCTACTGTGACAGCAGGAAGGTAAAGTCACCTGGTTGCATCCAGGGGGGTAGATATATTTCTCCCAGATTCAGGCTTTATGCCGACTTATACAACTAGGGAGTTGATGAAGCCCAGCTGAGGCTAGTGGGCTCATGGATGACTCATACCTCTAGGGAGAGGGCTGGGCGTCGTGCAGGCAGGGAGTTGATGAGACCAGCTGAAGCCTGTCAGTTCGTTTAAGGCCTCTATAAAAACTCCCAGATTCATTAGGTGTTTGCTCATGCCTGGAACCAGACCTGTGTGGACTGTCTAGGGAGAGTGAACCCCTGTGCGGTGAGAAAAAGCCTGTGTGGCTATTTGTTTGGACATTGACTAAACCAGGGACTTAGGGACTAGGACAGCACCAGGCTGATCCCAGTTGTTAGTTAGGAAACCTGCATGTTTAGTCAGAGGTCAAGCTGACCAGGATTTATTTTGTTTATGTTTCTTTTTGGCTTTGCTGTGTTTTTGTCACTGTACATAGAGAAATAAACCGCACCTTTTGATTTTGAAAACCACAACCTCCGTCTGCTGGCCCTGTTTTGTGTGGGGAGCCCAACCAGGGGGTCACACACACCCGCTACCGAGTTAACCCCCTCACAGTTGGTGGAGAACCAGTGGCAGTTTTTTTTAAGCCAGCATGGAGGAGATACTGAAACAGCTGGCTCTAGCAAATGCCAATCAACAGCAGACAAATGCAGGTTTGCAAAGGAGCCTTGCAGCCCAGCAGCAAGCTCATCAACAGAGCCTTGCAGCCCAGCAGCAAGCTCACCAACAGAGTCTGGAAGCTCAGCAACAAGCCCAGCAGCAATCTGAGGCCCGCTTCATAGACCTGTTACAGAAGCAAGAGCAGAGACTACAACAAATGGAAGCAGTAATGCAGCAACGTCCGCAGACCAGTGAGGAAAGCCGTCCCACTAATACCGCGTCCTTTGGGGTGAGTCGTTTATTGACAAAAATGACTGGAGAGGATGATCCAGAGGTATTTTTGACCACATTTGAAAGGACTGCTGAAAGAGAAAAGTGGCCTGAGGAGCAGTGGGCTGGACTGGTGGCTCCTCTGTTAACTGGTGAATCGCAGAAGGCTTACTATGACCTAGAGCCTGACCAAGCAAAAGACTATGTGATGCTAAAAGCTGAAATATTGGCAAGGCTGGGTGTCACCCTGGCTGTCCGGGCTCAGCGTGTGCATAACTGGACTTTCCAGCTTGGAAAACCCCCCAGGTCTCAAATGTATGATCTCATTCACCTGAGCAGGAAGTGGCTACAGCCAGAGACTTTGTCCGCACCAGAGATTGTGGAACGTGTTGTAATGGATCGGTTTTTGAGAGCTCTTCCTACTGCCATCCAAAAGTGGGTAAGCCATGGAGACCCAGAGACGGCCGGTGGTCTTGTGGATCGTGTAGAGAAATACTTGGCTACAGAGAACCTGACGGCCTCTTCCAGAGACTCTCGGACTTTCCACCCTAAGACCAGATCATCCCCAGGGGCGGATAAGAGGATTCCAAGGGGTGAGGGTGGAGAGAGTGAGAGGGTGGGAGCTCTACCCAAAGTTTGGCGAGAACAGCCTGGGAAGTCAGGGGCTCAAGAGGCAGCCAAATGGATTGTTTGCTACCGCTGCCGGCAAGCGGGACATATTGCAGCAAATTGCCTGGTTGTGGAGGAACCCATGCAATGTGACTTTCTGACGGACCGACGTCAGTCGCTGTGTGCGACAGTCGCATGCACTGCCATTCGGGGAACTGAGAAACATTTATGCAAAATGTGTATTAATGGTAGAAATGTTGTGGTATTACTGGATTCAGGTAGCCTTGTGACCCTGATAAAGGCTGAATTAGTTAAAACAGAGGTCTCTGGGAATAGCAAGGTAGCTGTTATTTGTGTGCATGGGGACACCCGAGAGTATCCAGTGACTACAGTGTGTTTCGAGACCCCCAAAGGTACCCTCTCTCATCCAGTGGGGTTAGTATCTCAATTACCGCATGATGCCATTGTGGGAAGGGATTTTCCGAAGTTCTGGGAACTGTGGGATGATCCTGAGCCCCCCACTGGTGCCCCTATGTACCAGGAATGTGATAGCCAGAACTCCTCTGAGAGTGGTGAGGACTCTCCAGAATTTCCCTTGTCAGTATTGGCAGGGGAGACTCAAGAAACTGGAGAGGAGCCCACCTCCTCAGACGAAAACCTACCGTCTGTGGAGTTTTCTGATCTGGAGGTTCACAGGGAAAATTTTGCCACAGAACAGTTAAAAGACCCCGCCCTAATAAAGGCACGGGAAAACGTAGTGGAAATAGATGGCGAGTTAGTGAACCCAGATAATACCTGCACTTACCCATACTTCAGCGTAGAGAAGGACCTACTGTATCGGGTGGCAAAAAGGGCAGAAGAAACCGTTGAGCAGCTTGTGGTGCCCAAACCTTACAGGAAGTTGGTGTTGGAGTTGGCCCATGGGCACATTCTTGGAGGTCATCTGGGGACAGAGAAAACCCGAGAGAGGGTATTACAGAGATTCTATTGGCCTGGGGTGATGAAGGACATAGAAAATTATTGTTCCTCCTGCCCTGTGTGTCAGAGGTCGGCCCCGATGCCACATTTCCGTAGCCCGCTGGTCCCTCTACCCATCATTGAGGTCCCGTTTGAGAGAATCGCAATGGATTTGGTAGGTCCTATAATCAAGTCCGCTAGGGGGCACCAGTACATATTGGTTATAATGGACTATGCCACCCGTTATCCAGAAGCGATCCCTCTCAGAAATACCTCGGCCAAAACCATAGCCAAAGAGCTATCTCTTGTTTTTAGCCGGGTGGGTATTTGTAAAGAACTGCTTACGGACCAAGGTACACCCTTTATGTCCCGGGTTATGAAAGAGCTGTGTAAATTGTTCAAAGTGACGCAATTGCGTACATCTGTGTATCACCCCCAAACCGATGGGCTGGTTGAAAGATTCAACAAAACCCTAAAACAAATGTTGAAGAAAGTGGTGGATAGAGATGGAAGGGATTGGGACTGTCTACTTCCTTATTTGATGTTTGCTATTAGGGAGGTGCCCCAATCCTCTACGGGATTCTCCCCCTTTGAGTTACTGTATGGGAGACACCCAAGAGGGCTGTTGGATATTGCCAAGGAAACTTGGGAAAGTGAGAGTTCTCCCCACAGGAGTGTGATTGAGCATGTCGCCCTGATGCAAGATCGAATTGCACAGGTAATGCCCATCGTGAAGGAACATTTGGCCCAAGCGCAGTTGGCACAGCAGAGAGTGTACAACCGTGGAGCCAAGACCCGTACCTTTTCCCCGGGGGATAGGATATTGGTACTTGTCCCTACGGTTGAAAGTAAATTCCTTGCCAAATGGCAAGGCCCCTACGAGATAATGGAAAAAGTGAGCGAAGTGAATTACAAGGTCAGACAACCAGGAAGGCGAAAGCCCGAACAGATATATCACGTTAATCTGTTGAAAGCCTGGAGGGATAGAGAGTCCCTAGTCGCAGAAACTTGGTCACCAGCTCAAACTGGTTGCGTGATTCCGGAGGTTGGAATAGCAGCCACCTTGTCACAACCCCAACAACAGGAGGTTAAGGAGTTTGTGCTTCGCAACAAGGAAGTGTTCTCTGAGCTGCCGGGACAAACATCTGGGGTAGAGCATGATATTATTACCCCGCCCGGTGAAAGGGTGAAGTTAAAACCCTATCGGATCCCAGAGGCCCGACGGGAGGCAATACGGGAGGAAGTACAGAAAATGCTGAACTTAGGGGTGATAGAGGAGTCCCAAAGTGATTGGTCTAGTCCCATTGTGTTGGTGCCTAAACCGGATGGGAGCTGGCGATTTTGTAACGATTTTCGTCAGTTGAACAAAGTTACAAAATTTGACACCTACCCCATGCCACGTATAGATGAGTTGATCGACCGGCTGGGAACAGCCCGATACATGACGACTCTTGACCTCACAAAAGGGTATTGGCAAATTCCCCTGGCCAAGTCGGCCAAAGAGAAAACCGCATTTGTAACCCCAGACGAAGCGTTCCAATATAAGAGAATGTCGTTCGGGTTACAGAATGCGCCGGCCACATTCCAGCGGAAAATGGACCAGATACTGAGGCCCCATCGGAAGTATGCTGCGGCTTACCTGGATGACGTAATTGTCCATAGCACAGATTGGGCCTCACATCTGCCAAAAGTGCAAGCAGTCCTAGACTCTATCCGGGAAGCGGGGTTTACGGCTAACCCCAAGAAGTGTACCATTGGGCAGGAGGAGGCCAAATATCTTGGGTACACCATTGGCAGGGGAGTGATAAAACCCCAACTCAACAAAGTCGAGGCCATCCAGAGTTGGCCACGTCCCAACAGCAAGAAGCAGGTACGGGCCTTTCTGGGAATCGCGGGTTATTATCGGCGCTTCATTCCCCACTTTGCTTCTAAGGCTGTGCCCCTAACCAACCTGACGAAAGGGAAAGGGTCGGTCATGATTAAATGGACCCCCGAGGCTGAGGCAGCATTCCAATTCTTGAAACAAGCCTTATGTAGCCAGCCAGTGTTGTACTCACCCGACTTCTCTAAAGACTTTGTCGTACAAAGTGATGCGTCAGATGTGGGGTTAGGAGCAGTATTGTCCCAGGTCTGGAACGGGGAAGAGCACCCAGTCATTTACCTCAGCAGGAAGTTGAAGTCCCATGAGGTAAATTACGCCACGGTTGAAAAGGAGTGTTTAGCGGTGAAGTGGGCTCTAGATTCCCTTCGGTACTATCTGCTAGGTAGGCACTTTGACATGGTTACGGATCACGCTCCGTTAAAGTGGATGGCTCAAAACAAGGAGACAAATAGAAGAGTGAATAGGTGGTTCCTGGCCCTACAGGAATTCAACTTCACAGTAAAGCATCGCCCTGGCGTTCAAATGGGGAATGTGGATGCTTTGTCTCGAGTACATGAATGCCTGATTGCTGGTGTTCCAACCCCAAGGTTAAAACAAGAGGGGGGGGGGGTATGTGACAGCAGGAAGGTAAAGTCACCTGGTTGCATCCAGGGGGGTAGATATATTTCTCCCAGATTCAGGCTTTATGCCGACTTATACAACTAGGGAGTTGATGAAGCCCAGCTGAGGCTAGTGGGCTCATGGATGACTCATACCTCTAGGGAGAGGGCTGGGCGTCGTGCAGGCAGGGAGTTGATGAGACCAGCTGAAGCCTGTCAGTTCGTTTAAGGCCTCTATAAAAACTCCCAGATTCATTAGGTGTTTGCTCATGCCTGGAACCAGACCTGTGTGGACTGTCTAGGGAGAGTGAACCCCTGTGCGGTGAGAAAAAGCCTGTGTGGCTATTTGTTTGGACATTGACTAAACCAGGGACTTAGGGACTAGGACAGCACCAGGCTGATCCCAGTTGTTAGTTAGGAAACCTGCATGTTTAGTCAGAGGTCAAGCTGACCAGGATTTATTTTGTTTATGTTTCTTTTTGGCTTTGCTGTGTTTTTGTCACTGTACATAGAGAAATAAACCACACCTTTTGATTTTGAAAACCACAACCTCCGTCTGCTGGCCCTGTTTTGTGTGGGGAGCCCAACCAGGGGGTCACACACACCCGCTACCGAGTCAACCCCCTCACACTACCTATAGTTTTCTGTCCCTAGAAAAAATGTTTTTTTAAAGCTGATTGATGATCAATGCTTTAGCACACTATAGCACAAGGAGAATTTCCCTCACTGTCCTTCCCTGTCCCTAGAAACATGGATTATCACAGTGAAAGAAACTGACACTCTTCCTACCTATAGTTTTCTGTCCCTAGAAAAAATGTTTTTTTAAAGCTGATTGATGATCAATGCTTTAGCACACTATAGCACAAGTAGAATTTCCCTCACTGTCCTTCCCTGTCCCTAGAAACAAGGATTATCACAGTGAAAGAAACTGACACTCTTCCTACCTATAGTTTTCTGTCCCTAGAAAAAATGTTTTTTTAAAGCTGATTGATGATCAATGCTTTAGCACACTATAGCACAAGGAGAATTTCCCTCACTGTCCTTCCCTGTCCCTAGAAACAAGGATTATCACAGTGAAAGAAACTGACACTCTTCCTACCTATAGTTTTCTGTCCCTAGAAAAAATGTTTTTTTAAAGCTGATTGATGATCAATGCTTTAGCACACTATAGCACAAGTAGAATTTCCCTCACTGTCCTTCCCTGTCCCTAGAAACAAGGATTATCACAGTGAAAGAAACTGACACTCTTCCTACCTATAGTTTTCTGTCCCTAGAAAAAATGTTTTTTTAAAGCTGATTGATGATCAATGCTTTAGCACACTATAGCACAAGGAGAATTTCCCTCACTGTCCTTCCCTGTCCCTAGAAACAAGGATTATCACAGTGAAAGAAACTGACACTCTTCCTACCTATAGTTTTCTGTCCCTAGAAAAAATGTTTTTTTAAAGCTGATTGATGATCAATGCTTTAGCACACTATAGCACAAGTAGAATTTCCCTCACTGTCCTTCCCTGTCCCTAGAAACAAGGATTATCACAGTGAAAGAAACTGACACTCTTCCTACCTATAGTTTTCTGTCCCTAGAAAAAATGTTTTTTTAAAGCTGATTGATGATCAATGCTTTAGCACACTATAGCACAAGTAGAATTTCCCTCACTGTCCTTCCCTGTCCCTAGAAACAAGGATTATCACAGTGAAAGAAACTGACACTCTTCCTACCTATAGTTTTCTGTCCCTAGAAAAAATGTTTTTTTAAAGCCGATTGATGATCAATGCTTTAGCACACTATAGCACAAGGAGAATTTCCCTCACTGTCCTTCCCTGTCCCTAGAAACAAGGATTCGCACAGTAAAACACACTGACACTCTCCCTACCTATCCTTCTCTTTCCCTAAACTAAAGGAATCCAGGTTAAGCAAGAAAAAATAAATGTCACTGTCCCTGCCTATGCTTCTCTTTCCCTGCTCCGGAACACACTACACTAGGCCGCCGTGCTGGCGGCCTTTTATAGTGTGGGGCGTGTACTAAACACCCTCAGCAATAATTGGCCACAGGCATCCTGCCTGTGGCCAATCATTGCTCTCCTCGCTGCCGGCGCTGTGATTGGCCAAGCATGCGGGGTCACAGTGCATGCTTGGCCAATCACAGCGCCTGGATGACACTGCGATGGCGTAGTGCATTGTGGGCCGTTCGCGTCACTCGAATTAGGCGCGAACGGCCCAAATCGTTCGATCTTCGTCGAACGATCGAACAGCCGATGTTCGAGTCGAACGTATGTTCGACTCGAACACCGAGCTCATCCCTAGTCTTGGCTCTCTCTTTCCAAACCCTGGATAGATTCATGTTCTCCATGGACAGCTTCTCCCAAAGATCTCCTCTTTCACCCGTCCCCTTTACTTCTGACAGGGTAACCGGGGCAGCAGGGCTCACCTGGCCCAGCAGCATTCTGGCAGGGATTTCCATGGGGCCTCTGGTAGTGTTTCTAACACTCACTGGAACTCTACAATGGGCCTTCTTCAGAACCTTCAGCGGAATCACTTCTGGTATCACTTCCAGACCTGGGAACTCTCCTTTTGGGTCGGATTCCAGCACGACAAAGGGTCCAGGCTGCTCCCAAGTAAGCTTCACAGTGGCTCTGAGACAGGTTACTTCGCCAGGCTGCAACACTACCCCTCCTCTTCCAAGTCTCCACACCTTCCCTATCCCCTCCACCGGGGTCTTCTGCTCTAGGACCAGCCTTTGGTAAGCCGTCCTCAGCATGGGATGGATCTTGGTGGCTGCTTGCCCCTTCTCTTCCACTAAAGGGGTCAGGAGTCTTCACACAGTGATATACTTTAAAACTTCTATTAAAGTAAGTGAAACTGACACCAATGTACTTGACCTAGATATTTTACTGAGGCTAATGGGCAAGTAATAAACAACAGTATTATAAGTTGCAGATCCCTGCAATAAACAGTAATAAAGATAAACAGAGTAATCAGAATAATAAAGTATTGCTATGCAACTCTAGAGCTGCCCTTTTACAGCTACTTCCCCTCATGGGTAGACTAACACCCAGTAATGTCTACCTATGCAGTCAGGCCTGACTGATCTAAATGGAAGTTCAGTGAAACAATATTCGCTAGCAATCTTTTCGGTGGTGCACTTGAAGAACAACGAATAGTAAAGATAAAGTGTCTGTCTTTAAACAGCTCTCACCACCCGGACAAGTCCAAGTCCGTTTCCTCGGCCGATTCGTCTGGGAACAGGAATCCACCGACATCCAAGTCTTCAATCCTTCTGGTGTACTGCAGCAAGGATGAGAAGATGTCTCTAAGGTTCTGCTAGGCTGGCAGAGGGCTCTTTGGAAAGGAGCACAAGGCTCAGGCTTCAGGCCTTGTGCGCACAGCAGTTCAGTACAGAGATCCTCTTGCTAGGAGGGGGGGGGTGTCCAAAGAGACCGAACAAACTCCACCTCCCCTTTATAAAGTCTGCCCCAGCAGTCTCTGTTCCGGAGCAATGTACCCTGGGTGCTGCAAGATGTACTGGGAGATGTAGTCCCTCTCTCTCCTCTGCTTTCACTTCCAGTAATGTCTCTTTACTTCCTCTCGACTCACCTCTCACCTGGAACTTCTTGTCTCTCTGCATTAAAGGGGAACACCCCGCTACAGTTATTTTATTGTATTCACCTAACTAATTAGTTGTTTTTAATTATTTATAACTGTGGTGCTGGTCTGCTCTTGCTATATAGCTGGATCTTGCATTGGAGTCCCTGACTGACCCTGGCGGTGATTTTTCCAGCAGTCTATGCTAGTCCACTGTTGCAGTCCCTGCTGATGTTATACATCTGTCCATAAGCGCTTTTGTCTGCTTTTCCCACTTGGTATCTTACTTGTTGGAAGATTCAGCTGGACCATATATCGGCAATTGTCTACTATCATTGTCTTCCAATGATGTCGGTGGTTTTTTTTTTTGTTGTCTTTGTGTCTCTCCACCTATGGGGCGTTGGCTCTTTGCCCTATAAGGGAGGAGCCACCGAGTTCCCGGGGGCTCCTCCCCCTCCACCTAATTAGTGGCTAACATGCACATGTCCCCATATAAAGGGTAGGTAGAGGTTTTAGAACTGCGTGGCTTTGATAAAGAAGTTTTATACTTCGAAACGCGTCAGCCGATAGTGCGCCCCATCACGGTCTCCTTGATCGGTCGAAGTGTGGTTTGGGTTCACATGCTGCAGCTTCCAAGGCACTGTTTGTACAATGCAAACTTTTGTACTAGTTTTTTGAGTACCTTTCATTGCTTTTATTTTAAATACATTTTCCTAAACGTTATCACACCAGGCTGGTGCGCCCTTGTTTTTTCCTTTTTTTCATTTTCTTCTAAGATGTCCCTGTATTTGGCTCCATCCATCTTCCCATCAACTGACCAGCTTCCCTGTCCCTGCAGAAGAAAAGCATCCACATAACATGACGCTGCCACCACCATGTTTCACGGTGGGGATGGTGTGTTCAGGGGGGTTATGTGCAGTGTTAGTTTTCCCCCACATATAGTGTTTTGCTTTTAGGCCAAAAAGTTAATTCTTGGTCTCATCTAACCAGAGCATTTTCTTCCACATGTTTGCTGTGTCCCCCACATGGCTTCTCACAAACTGCAAACGGGACCTTTTATGGCTTTCTTTCAACAATGTGTTTCTTCTTGTCACTCTTCCATAAAGGGTAGATTTGTGGAGAAGCACGACTAATAGTTGTCCTGTGGACAGATTCTCCCACCTGAGCTGTGGATCGCTGCAGCTCCTCCAGAGTTACCATGGGCCTCTTGGCTGCTTCTTTGATTAACCTCCCTGGAGGTAATCCTGAGTGTGGCTCGGGGTTAAATTTCAGTACCATCAGCGGTAACCCCGAGCCACACTCGGGATTGCATTGCAGAATCCTGGTCCAGGTTATTTACCTTTTTACCAGGATCCTGCGATGTCCCTTCCCCTGTTTCTGTGGCAGGGTGTCCTCCGCCCGATGCTCTGTGTGGCAGGCTCCGTTCCCTGCGAGCGTTGCGATGCATGAGGGCGGAGCCCAGCTGCAAATTCAAAAAGTACAACATTCATAACACAGATTACATTACTGTATGAAATAATTTCACCTCCCTTTTGTCCCTAGTGCTTTGTCCAGTGCCCTGCATGCACTTTTATATTATATATACAGTGGAACCTTGGATTACGAGCATAATCCATTCCAGGAGAATTCTCGTAATCCAAAGCACTCGCATATCAAAGCGAGTTTCCCTATAGAAGTCAATGGAAACGAAAATAATTTGTTCTGCATTGACTTTAATAGCATGCAATACCGCATGTGGCCAGAGGTGGAGGGTGCCAGAGAGCCTCGGAAACACTCGGAAAGGCCCGGGGACAGCTCGGCTGACCTCAGAAACCCTCGGAAAGGCTCGGAAACACCCGATTGGCTCAGATCGGCTCCGCTCGGCTCCGGTGCCCCCGCACCTCAGGCCAAATGCGGTACTGCACACCCAATTAGCTTGAATTCTGCTCGTTTTGTGAGACAACACTCGCAAACTGAGTCAGAATAAAAAAAAAAAAAAGGTTGCTCGTCTTTAAAAATGCTTGTTAACCGCGTTACTCATAAACGGAGGTTCCACTGTACTGTTCTTTCTGCCTGGAAACTTGAGATTGTCCATGGCAACCAAAAAGTGTTCCTTTACGTCAAAAGTGGTTTTAGACCAGCTAGAAAACAGCGATAATAAATTAGAATCACTTGCAGAATTGAGGAATAGTGAATTGCGGGGGAAATTAATTTTATTATTATTATATTATTATTTTTTTATAGTTATTTATTATATTATAATATTATAATTTATGATTTTGTGTTTCAAACTTTATCATACCCGGGATGTCTACTGGACTCTTGTTTGGACAGATTTAAGTGAGTTATTCCTAAGAATTACAGGCCTACAATATAAAACGCCAAATTTCTATGCAAAACAATGTACCGCATCGAGACGCAAAAATCTGACAATCATACCGCCAGGCTGGTTAATGCTCTCCTTGCCCGGCCTGTCAGTTTAGGTGGACGGCCATGTCTTGGTAGGTTTGCAGTTTTGTCATACTCTTTCCATTTTCGGATGGTGGATTGAGCAGAGCTCCGTGAGATGTTCAAAGCTTGGGATAATTTTTTTTATAACCTAACTCTGCTTTATACTTCTCCACAACTTTATCCCTGACCTGTCTGGTGTGTTCCTTGGCCTTCATGATCCTGTTTGTTCACTTAGGTTCTCTAACAAACCTCTGGGGGCTTCACAGAGCAGCTGTATTTATACTGAGATTAAATTACACACAGGTGGACTCTATTTACTAATTAGGTGACTTCTGAAGGCAATTGGTTCCACTAGATTTTAGTTAGGGGTATCAGAGTAAAGGGGGCTGAATACAAATACACACCACACTTTTCTGAATTTTTTTTTGTAAAACCTTTTGAAAGCCATTTATCATTTTCCTTCCACTTCACAATTATGTGCCACTTTGTGTTGGTCTATCACATAAAATCCCAATAAAATACATTTAGATTTTTGGATGTAACATGACAAAATTTGGAAAATTTCAAGGGGTGTGAATACTTTTTCAAGGTAATGTATATATGTTATGTGATGGTATAACATGAGGGGGAAAACACTTCTCAGACCCTGCAACTCTGCAGACAAAAGGGGTAAAGAACGTTCACTTTACAAGGTCATTTTTCCCTTGGTGATTGGAAAGAAAATACATGAAAATTCACTTTGTAAAAAATTCCCATTCGTACGCTAGGAAAATGTGAAAAATAGAATTTCTACTTGTATTTGACCAGATGATTGAAGTCAGTAAAGCTCCACCTCATTAACTAACACAGGCGTGTGCAGGGGGTGTGCGGGATGTGTCTGGGCACACCCTAATCATCCCCTGCAATGCAGATTCCCTCTGCTGATATTTCACCAAAGCCCCCCCCCCAACGCATAACTTCCCTTTGCAAACAAACATTCTCAATAAACAAAAATTACATCTCTTCCAGTACAAATCCCCCCATCCCCCCTTCCAGCTCAAATCCTCTCCCTCCCCAAACCCCCCCCCCCCCTCCTAGCACAAACCCTCTACCCCTCAAATTTCACCTGAACCCAAACAAAATGTATGTCCTTTTTTACCCACAAATAGAGCTTTCTTTTGGTGGTATTTGATCACCTCTGCGGTTTTTATTTTTTGCGCTATAAACAAAAAAAAGAGCGACAATTTTGAAAAAAAAACAATATTTTTTACTATAATAAATATCCCCCCCCCCCCCAAAAAAATGTAAAAAAATAAATTTCTTCATCAGTTTAGGCCGATATGTATTCTTTAGGGCTGTGGAAATTAACCATTAATTCCTCGATTAATCGATTAATTGTTTTGATCGATCAATATTCTTTTGATCGGTACTCACCTCTCTGCCGGCTTCCGGATCTTCAGGGAGTTCCGGTGACATCACAGACACCGGCGGGGCTTGCCGTGTCCATCTGAAGGGCTCCTTTGCTGTTCTTTCATATCTGCATGCCGGCGGGACCTTACTATCTGCCACACGCAAGGGCTGTTACACTTCCCTCTATCACTTCCCTCTATCAACCTGAGATTCTACAGCCATCCACTGGGAGTTGTGATAGTTCCCTTCACAGGACATCTACATGCCAACGGACTGATGTTAGCCCCTCCTCATCTGGATTCAGCAGTGGTATCGTTGTACACATTTTTATACCAGTACCATACTTAGCTAGATTTTTTTATGACTGCTTTTGCTACCGTTTGGTATTACTCGCACCATTTTTACAGTTTATGTAGCTACATCGATTTTATCTGCAGTGCAATATTTATTTTGTTACCTACTTGAAGACTATAAAAGTTTTAATGCTATTCCCATCGAGCGCTGCCTTTGTGTGTTTTTTGTATCCTGCTATCCATTTTTCCAGTGGTTGGTAGCTGCACTGGGAATCAGCCTGCAAGGAGATCAGCTAAAAGTAGTTGGATCTGTATGTGCATTATAATTAATCGAAAAAATCGATGAATCGAACACGAAAATTTTAATCAGTAACAGCCCTAGTATTCTTCTACATATTTTTGGTATTTGTTTTTGCAATAAGTGTAAATTAATTGGTTTGCGCAAAAGTTATAGCGTCCACATAATAGGGGATAGATTTATGGCATTTTTATTATTATTATTTTTTTTTACTAGTAATGGCCATGACTGTGACATTGTGGCGGACACATCAGACACTTTTGACACTTTTTTGGGACCAGTGACATTTATACAGCGATCAGTGCTATAAAAATGCACTGATTACTGTGTGAATGTCACTGGCAGGGAAGGGGTTAACCACTAGGGGGCGATCAAGGGGTTAAATGTGTTCCCTGGGAGGTGTTTCTAACTGTGGGGGGAAGGAACTGACTGGGAGTACAGACAGATCGCTGTTCCTAATCACTAGGAACAGACAATCACTCTGTACTCCCCTGTCAGAACGGGGATCTGTTTGTTTACATTGACAGATCCCCGTTCTGGCTCTCTGTGGAGCGATCGCAGGTGGCTCCGGCACCGCGGGCACTGTATCTATTGCACAAAGCGACGTACACCTACGGCGATTCGCGAAATAGAGCCAACCTGCCGCAGTTTAATGACGGCGGCTGGTCGGCAAGTGGGTAAATCCCCACAGCGCTCAGGGCCTCCGTCCCTCTTGCCCACCCCTTGTCCCGCCTCTGGATGGATGTCAGTCTTGGGGAGTGGGTGTTCCTAAGTAGACTGCCCTAGGTCACACCCACATGTGATTCTGAGCCTCCAAGATTGAAAGAGCAAAACTCCCAAAAGACTGGGAAGGATAGAGCTAGATGATGCGGAACGTTCTCCAGCCAGGAAAAGAGGGGGGATATTTACTAAAACCGAAGCCTGTAAAATGTGATGCAGCTCTGCATAGAAACCAATCAGCTTCCAGGTTTTATTGTCAAAGCTTAATTGAACAAGCTGAAGTTAGAACCTGATTGGCCACCACACACAGCTGCACCAGATTCAGAGTGCTTCAGGTTTAGTAAATCTCCCCGCTCGAGGTGGTCTCTCTCTAACTTGCAGTTTCTAAAGTACACCATGAGAAGCTCAGATCATATACACATAAATTATGGCATTTTGGGTGGACAACGGTTTTAAGCCTAAAATAGGAAGAAATTAGACATATGCGGTTCGATTCGTTCAGAATTGAAATTCAGACAAATGTTTCGTTATTTGGAAATTCGGATGTACCCAAATCTCCGAATTACAATAGTAACGAATTTAAACAACTACAAAATTTCGGACGAAATTTGAATTTGAGTATTTTTTGAAACGAATTAGAATAATTTTCTAATTGAATTCAAATAGTTTTCGAATCAAATTGGAATTTCTGAAAATAATAAAATAGAATAGAAAATAAAGGAATAGAATAGAAAAGAATATAATAGAATATACTAGAAAATAAAATAATAGAATATAATAGAGTAAAATAGAACAGAATACAAAATAAAAGAAGAGAAGAAAATGGACAGAATAGAAAATAAAAGAATAGAGTTAAACAGAACAAAATATAATAGAAAATAAAATAAAATAGGAAATAAAATAGAATAGAAAGAATATAATCATCTTTCAAAATTCAAACTTTGAATAGAATAGAAAAGAATAGAAAATAAAAGAATAGAATAGAATAAACAATAGAAAAGAATAGAATAAAATAGAAAGAATATAACATAACCGTTTTCCGAAATTCAAATTTCTAAAAGAATGAATTCGAATTTAAAAAAGAATGGATTTGAATTTCAAAAAGAATGATCTCGAATTTTGAATAGAATAAATTCAAACAGAATGGAAAATATTAGAATATAATAGAAAAGAAAAGAACATAATAGAAAATAATAAAATTGAATAGAAAAAACAATAGAATGGAATAGAAAGAATGTAACCAACCATCTTCCAAAATGTGAATTTTGAATAGAATAAACAAAAGAATAGAATTAAATAAAAAGAATATAAGCATCCTCCAAAATTTGAATAATAAATTTGATTTAGAATTAAATTAGATTCAAATGCAATTCGAATGGAATTGAAAAAAATTTGAATAGATTCGAATTTGAATAAACGAAACAAATCCCGAATACGAATTAAAAAAATATATTTAACAAATTTAACTAAACAAATTTATGTAAATAACACATGAAAACAAAACAAATGTTTTCGTTCTGCACATGTCTAGAGAAAATGCAACTTACACCAATTGGAAGGCTGCCAGTTCTCTAAGAAAAAAAGGTAATATTTTCTTTTTACTGATGCATAAAATTAATTATGTTGCAGTGGGAAACAATTTTATTTCATCTGGGGAAAAGTGTATACATTCCATTGTTTACTTCATTGTTCTTGGTTTCTGTGAGTAGGCACTGGTGACTGGCGGTACCCCAAGGGGAATAAGAATATTTTCTCACAAAGGCCCCATTGTGAGCCGTGTCCTCGCTTGCACTGCATCTGTCGTGTCTGAATCCACCAGCAGAAATCTCAGTGCACCAGCCTGAGGACCCCAGAGGCCGCCTTCCGAAAATCCTTCTTCTCCACCCCCAGAGAATTCATTAATATCATTTCAATTTCCACCTGGAGCCTTGGTGGGAAAAATGTTGAAGTCCCTTTGTGTGCTGCCATTTAGGTGAATGGACTCAGCGGGGAGGTTCAGTGATTTTTTTGTAAACAGTTCAGAATTTTTACCCTTAAAGTGTTACTAAACCCAGGACTCTGCATTCACTATATCTGATCTCCCACAGAACACAGAACATGGAAAGGCAATTATTTTAGTAAATGTAAACTGCTAAATACCTTTCCTCATCAGCAGTACATGGCAGTTTTGTGACTTCTATTAATATCTGGTTAAAGCTTGCAGGAGGAGTTTTCATTCTCCTCTGATTGTCCTATGGGGTGCATGACCCCTGACTATCTGTCTGGACAGTGCTGATTGGCCCTGTGCTGATCACATGCACCCCCCCCTCACAAAAAATTACTCTATAGCAATACATATCAAACTGAGCATGTGCAGTGTGTCTCCTAGGGCTCTGTACTATCAGCAGATGGATTGGGGACAGTAAAAGAAGGGGAGGATCAGGGAAGACAGGATCAAACAGTCTTTTTACACAATGCAGAGGATTACATAGTTACATAGTAGGTGAGGTTTTAAAAAGACACAATTCCATCAAGTCTAGCCTGTGTGTGATTATATGTCAGTATTACATTGTATATGCCTGTATGTTGTGGTCGTTCAGGTGCTTATCTAATCGTTTTTTGAAACTATCGATGGTCCACTGTCTGTGGAAGAGAATTCCACATCCTTACTGCTCTTACAGTAAAGAACCCTCTACGTACTTAAAGGTTAAACCGCTTCTCTTCTAATTTTAGCCGCGCGTCTTGTTATGTTCCCTTTCGCAGAATAGTTTTATCCCTATTGTGGGGTCACCAGTACGGTATTTGTAAATTGAAATCATATCCCCTCTTAAGCGTCTCTTCTCCACAGAGAATAAGTTCAGTGCTTGCAACCTTTCCTTATAACTAATATCATCCAGACCCTTCATTAGCTTTGTTGCCCTTCTTTGTACTCGCTCCATTTCCAGCACATCCTTCCTGGGGACTGGTGCCCATAACTGTACGACATACTCCAGGTGCGGCCGGACCAGAGTCTTGTAGAGCCGGAGAATTATCGCTTTATCTCTGGAGTTAATCCCCTTTTTCATGCATGCCAATATTCTGTTTGCTTTGTTAGCAGCAGCTTGGCATTGCATGTGATTATAACAATAATAATTTACTGCATATACAGACTCATTTTATTGTTGTGGCTTAAAGCGGAGTTCCACCCACAAATGGAACTTCCGCTGATCTGGTTCCCCCCCCCCCTCCAGTGTCACATTTGGCACCTTTCAGGGGGGAGGGGGGAGCAGATACCCAATACAGGTATTTGCTCCCACTTCCGGCGAAAGAATGCCGCAGAATCTATAGTGAACTACGCCATGTCCGGCCCCTCCTCCATCCCTCCAGCTGTCTTCTGGGAGACACACAGGTCCCAGAAGACAGCAGGGACCATTCAGAACGCACAGCACAACTCGCACATGCGCAGTGGGAAACCGGCTGTGAACCCGCAAACCTTCACTTCCTGATTCCCTTACTAAAGAGGCCGGCACCTCCACCCGGGAGCCGGAGAACACATCAGCTTCAGGTGAGGACATCGCGGGCGCCCAGGACAGGTAAGTGTCCTTATTTTAAAAGTCAGAAGCTGCAGTATTCGACACCAAGACCCCCCCCCCCCCCACGGGAGACGGACGGCCTCCTTACCTTAGGAGGCAGATGTCCTGCCTGGGATGACTCCGATCTTCCCTTCTCCTCCCTCCCCTGTCTGAGCCGGGGAGTGCGGGATGCTGGATGGCTGAGCTGCTGCAGGTGAGCCATCCCTGGAGTCTGGCTTCCTCTGCTTCTCCGGCCATGCGTCTCCTCCCTCCTTGGCCAATAAGATCGCTTCTCCTTTCGGCCAATCGGGAAACGGGTCCCTTCCTGATTAGTTGGGAGGCGAATCAGTGTGACAATAGCGAATATTCATTCACTATTGTCCCACAACTGGGTGGCCTCAGGACGCAGTGCTCTGCCCCCCTGCCTCTGGCTCTAATCATGTGCTTAAAAAAAAAAATTCCCCATTGGAATCCATGGTCCAGTGCCTGTATGTAGATCAGGGGACCGGACACATGGATGGGGGGCAGTGCCCATGCTCCCCTAATGGATGGGCCGCCACTAAGTATATAGCAGTCTTGTGACTTCTGTCAGTGTCTGGTTAAAGCTTGAAGAGGGAGCTTTAATTCTCCTCTGATTGTCCTATGAGGCTGTGGAACCACTGACCATCTGTCAGATCAGTGCTGATTGGCCCTGTGCTGATCACATGCACCCTCCCCAGAAAAAAACCCCACCAAAATGAGCATGTGCAGAGTGCCCCCTAGGCTCTGTTCTATCAGAAGGTGGGTTGGGAACTGTGGAAGAAAGGGAGGAACAGAGAAGACAGGATCAAACAGCCTTTTTACACAATGCAGAGTATTAACCCCTTAGGTTCCACAGTGAGTATAACAAGCATACTTTACTGCACATACAGACTGATTTTACTGTTGTGGGTTTAGTAACACTTTAAATTATTGTCGTAAGAGTGGACTGACCTCATTTTTAATTAAATTAAAAAAGAAAATTATAAAGATTTCAGTGGAATTTCAGGCAACACCTCTTAACCTAGTTATGTGCGCATCAAAAATTATGAAATATATTTTAAAGTAATATATTATTTGTAGTATAACTTCCTGAACTCCTTCCTTATATTTTTCCCTTCACAGCTGATAGCAGACTAAACCTTTTTCTTTAGATTTTTTCCCTTAGATTTACCAAAACCATATAATATGAGGTCAAACTTTAAGGGCACTTTCACACTGGCAGCGCCCGGGCGTAGGCTATTTTTAGCGCCGCTTTACCGTCGTTTTTGCAGCACTTTTCGGCCACTAGCGGATCGCTTTTAACGCCCGCTAACGGCAGAAAAAGGGTTAAAAGCGCCACTTTGCCGGCGCTGCCCATTGATTTCAATGGGCAGGGGCGCTGTAGGAGCGGTTTATACGCCGCTCCTATAGCGCCTCAAAGGTTCTGCTTGCAGGACTTTTTTGAGCGTCCTACCAGCGCACCGCTCCAATGTGAAAGCACTCGGGCTTTCACATTGGAGTTAAAGGAGAGGCGCTTTACAGGCGCTTTGCAGGTGCTATTTTTAACGCTATAGCACCTGTAAAGCGCCTCAGTGTGAAAGAGGTCTAACAGTTTCAATTTGTATGCAATCAGGCAGAGGGGGAGGATCTATCTATACTGTGAACTAGCCAGGCACTACTGCATTGCACAATGTTTCTCTTCTCACATGTTTTCAGGTACTGGGAGATGAAACCCCTAACCTGTCACAATGGATAGAGCCGGGATGGGATTGGGGAGGGGGGATGGATAGAGCTGGAATGGGATCGGGGGAATGGATGGGGCCAGAATGGGATTGGGGGGATGGATGGAGCTGTAATGGGATCTGGGGGATGGATGGAGCTGGAATGGGATCGGGGGGATGGATGGAGCTGGAATGGGATCGGGGAGATGGATGGAGCCAGGATGGGATTGGGGGAATGGATATAGCCGGGATGGGATCAGGAGAATGGATGGAGCCAGGATAAGACGGGGTGATGGATGGAGCTGGGATGGCATCGGGTTGGTGGATGGAGACGGGATGGGGTGGTGGTCGTAGCTGGGATGGGACAGGGTGGTGGATGGAGCCGGGATGGGATCGGGGTGGTGGATGGAGAAGGGATGGGGTCGTGGTCGGAGCTGGGATGGGACAGGGTGGTGGATGGAGTCGGGATGGGATTACGGTGGTAGATGGAATCGGGTGTTGGATGGGGCTGGGATGGGATGGTGGGTGGATTGAGCCGGAATGGGTTTGGGGGGTGAATAGAGTCGGGATGGGGTGGATGGAGCTGGGGTGGGATCTTTGATTTAAGGGGGGGTAGAGGATATGTGCTAGAGGGTACTTTGGGAGGGGAGAGGAATTGTGCTGGGGGGGTCAAACTTCAAATCTGCCCCTCCTACTTCTAGCACAAATCCTTTCTAACCCAAAACAAAGCTACCCCTAGCACATTTCCTCTAACCACCACCCCCCTCCCTAAAATCACTCCTGGCAGCATAGATGTTACTTGCAATGCCCCCCCCCCCCAATCAACTTGTCCTCCTCTTCTGCAATACTCCTGTTATTACATACCTCGGCCCCGAGCAGGTGCTGTAGCGCGGTGTCCCACTTCCGCCTCCTCGGCTCTTCCTTCCGACCTGTGTACTTGAAACGTTGGGAAAAATTGGGGTATATATTATACCTTGTTTTGTTTTTTAAAATCATTAAAGTGTATTTAACCTGCCTAGCGGTATTCCCGAGTGTGGCTCGGGGTAAGATTTCAGTACCTAAAGCGGTAACCCCGAGCCAGACTCGGGATCGCATCGCAGGATACAGGGGAAGTTACTTACCTTGTCCCTGGATCCTGCGATGTGTCCCCGCTGTGTGAGCGAGCCGCCATCTCGCTCGATCCACACTGTTGAGATGCCGCCGAGCTCCGTTCCCTGCGACGTTGCGGCGCACGGGGCGGAGTTCGGCACCAAATTCAAAAAGTGAAACACACAATACACATACAGTATACTGTAATCTTACAGATTACAGTACTGTATCAAATAATAACACATCCCCTTTGTCCCTAGTGGTCTGCCCAGTACCCTGCATGCACTTTTATATAATAAAAAAAATGTTTTCTGCCTGGAAACTGGAGATTGTCCATAGCAACCAAAAAGTGTCCCTTTACATCAAAAGTGGTTTTAGACCAGCTATAAAACAGTTATAATAAATTAGAATCACTCGCAGAATTGAGCGATAGCGATTTGTGGGGAAATTCGTCATCAAACACTGAAAAACACTTTTATAATTATTATATTATTATTTGTTATAATTATTTTATATTTATTTATTATATTATAATTTATGATTTTGTTTTTTGAACTTTATCATACCCGGTATGTCTACTAGACTCTTGTTTGGACAGATTTAAGTGAGTTATTCCTAAGAATTACAGGACTACAATATAGAACGCCAAATTTCCATGCAGAATAATGGCACCGCTTTCAGCACCTAAAATCTGACAGAATCATACCGCCAGGGAGGTTAATTTTTAAATTGCGTTTGCAAAACCGCTGCGCAAATACTGTGGGACATTAAAAAAAAATAAAAAAATGATCGCCATTTTATTCCCTAGGGCAGTGATGGCGAACCTTGGCACTCAACTACACTGCAGAGTGCATGAGCATCATGGGAAATGTAGTTCCAAAACATCTGGGGTGCCAAGGTTCGCCTTCACTGCCCTAGGGTCTCTGCTAAAAAAAATTTTATAGACCCCACAATTGCCCTTTTGGGTAGACAAAACCCCTAAACATACTTTCTGTTTCTGGGAGCTAACATCATTGAAGGAGCCTGGAAGAAACCCACGGTCTCAATTCTAGCAACAAAGCGGAAAATCTCCTGGATCATGTCCCAGAAAGAAATTGTAGCTAAGCTCCTAGATAGAGCTCAGTGGTTTGAAGCAATCTGGGAACCCTGGGCACTTTATATTAAGGTTCCCCTATACCCGGGTCATACACCCCTCTAAATTGATTCTCCTGGAAGTCTTGTCCTCTCACTTTCCCCTTTTGACCCCTTTCCTTCTTGTTTCTTCTTCCTCTGTCTTATTTCTCTTTTATTTTTTTCATATTATTTCTACTGGTATAAAAGCCTTATGTTTTTGTTGCTTAACACTTAGGGAAATATAGTGACTAGTAGGTGACACGTTATGGTCTGATAGTATTTCCCTTGGACAAATAACCACTAGGTCCTATTGAAATGAGATACGGGTTATAGATATCTCCTTCCTCTTTTCATCGTGTTTATATAACCCAGGTCCCGGTGATCCGGTCTCTGGGTTCTGGATGAGGGAGGCAGGAGGGGACACGGACCTGATGGGGTCTCATTCCTGGTGGGGTCTCCTAGTCCACAGCGTCAGCCCATCGGGGTGGCGTGGATGACCCATGTTGGGCTGATTGGGTCTCGCCCGTCTCCACTAATTCCCTCAATTCTCTTTCACTAACCAATTGTACTTTACATTTCCTAAGGAGAGTCTAGAACCTTTGCCAGGATCTTTTTGCAAACCTAACTGCATCTACTTCTAGATAGTTGAATGAGTTGTTTGTTAGGGATTTGCTTTAATTTACTGAGTATGTATTTGTTCATTCATTATGTTAGGCCTTGCAGGCCGATTGTACAATTGTCATTACTAATATTTGTTTTCAGAATATCAATAAACATATTTAAAAAAAAAAATTATAATGTTTGGGGGTTATAAGTAATTTTCTAGCAAAAAATACTGATTTAAAAAAGGGCCAGAAAAAGCCTGGTCTTAAAGTGGTTAAAATATCTTAAACATTTATATCTTATACAGGATCTGTTTATTATTAGATATCTGCAATCTGAATTAGTTTTTTAACAAATTTCGACAAATTAGTTAATTCAAAAACATCCAAATTTACAAAAACACGTTTAACCCACCTAGCGGTATTCCCGAGTCTGGCTCGGGGTGGAATTTCAGTACCTAAAGCAGTAACCCCAAGCCAGACTCGGGATCGCATCGCAGGATACAGGGGAAGTTACTTACCTTGTCCCTGGATCCTGCGATGTCTCCCCGCTGTGTGTGCGAGCCGTCTCCTCGCTCGATCCACACTGCCGAGTGCCACGAGCTCCATTCCCTGCGACGTTGCGGCGCACGGGGGCGGAGTTCGGTGCCAAATTCAAAAAGTGAAACACACAATACACATACAGTAATCTTACAGATTACAGTATTGTATCAAATAATAACACATCCCCTTTGTCCCTAGTGGTTTGTCCAGTGTCCTGCATGCAGTTTTATATTATAAAAACTGTTCTTTCTGCCTGGAAACTGGAGATTGTCCAAAGCAACCAAAAAGTGTCAGTTTACATCAAAAGTGGTTTTAGACCAGCTAGAAAACAGCGATAATAAATTAGAATCACTTGCAGAATTGAGCGATAGCGATTTGTGGGGAAATTCGTCAACAAACACTGAAAAACACTTTTGTTATTATATTATTATTTGTTATATTTATTTTATAGTTATTTATTATAATTTATGATTTTGTTTTTTGAACTTTATCATACCCGGGATGTCTACTAGATTCTTGTTTGGACAGATTTAAGTGAGTTATTCCTAAGAATTACAGGACTACAATATAAAACGCCAAATTTCCATGCAAAATAATGGTACCCGCTTTCAGCACCTAAAATCTGACATAATCATACCGCCAGGGAGGTTAACAAATTTTTCTGAATATTCGAAAATTTGTAAATTCGAAAATTTCCTAAATTCGTAAATTTGAAATTCCTAAATTCGAAATTCGAAATTCGAAAATCCAAAAATCCGAAAACCCAAAAATGAAAAAATCTGAAATAACTAACTATTACATTATAGGTATTGGAATTTCCTTTCAAATTTGACTGTTAGTGAACGTAATGAATACATATTTGCCGTATGTTAACGAATGGAACGTAACAAATTATTAATAATAAAAAACAATAATAATTATAATAAAAATGTTTTATTATTATTATTTATTCATTCTGTTCCATTGGTTTAGATGCGGCATTCGTTATTTTGATAATTTGTAACTTCGGATAAATTTGTTACGTTCACTAACAGCCAAATTTGAAAGGAAATTCCAATACCTATAATTTAATAGTTTGTTATTATTAGTTAGTTAGTTATTATTTAGAATGTTCGGATTTTCGTTCTTTCGAATTTTCAGATTTTCTTTCTTATTTTCAGATTTTCTGATTTTTTTGGATTTTCTAATTTACGAACTTACGAACTTACAAATTTTCAAATTTACGAATATACAAATTTACAAATTGTGATCATAACGAATGACCCAAAAAACGAAAACAAAAAAAAACAACTAAAACTAAAACAAACTGGGGGCGTGGCCTGACATAGCATGGAGTAGGACGTGCATGATTTGAGCTCCGTCCAATACTCCTGTACAGCCCATCCTGCGCTTCAGTATCATCCTGCACCAGCCCAGCGGGACCCCCTGGGGACCCTGAACATCCGTGGCCGCAAATCCACCGTCCTCCGCTCGTACGGCGGCCTCCGCAGGGCCGTGATCCCGATCGCGGGTGCCGCATTTAGGAAAGCCCGCGGCTTCGGCCTAGCTCTGGAAGTTGGCGGCCATCTTGCTCCACCCGACCTGCCGCCTGTGCTGCTTCCTGGCCCTCCTGCTTTCAGGTAACAGCCTGCAGGGGCCCACTGAGACCCCCTGAGGACCCCACACACCCACAGAGGCGGATCTATCAGCCTCTGACTGCGCGGCCGCCGCATTCAGGAAAGGCCCCGGCTTCGGCCTAGTGCTGGTCGGCGGCCATCTTGCTTCACCCGGCCTGCTGACTAGTGACTCTTCCCGGCCCACCAGCCCTACAGCTCCCTACCATCCGGTATAGCCTGAGCTGCCTGCTTTGGAGGGGGGAGGGATCACAGCGGATACCTGCCATGACTCCGCCAAAAACGCCAAAGGCCACCCTGGCGAAATTGGACCAGTACCGCCGCCAGGAGGAGGAAAGAGATGGCGGCGCCGCAGGTGGTGAGCAGGACGCTACGGGAGGCGACACAGCCAAAACTAAAACAAACAAATTTTTTCGGCAGTGCACATGTCTATTTATTATTACTAAACCAAAAAATGTTTTGTAAGCTTTGCTACTCCTCTTTTTGAGACTTAGGCTGGCCATACATGTTTAATTCTCTTGTACAATTTAAAATACATATAATATAAGGTCAAAACTAAACAACACTTTCAATTGTATCCAATTAGGCATAGTTGAAGGTAAATCTAAAGAAAATTGTAAGAAAACTGTATAATGTGGAATTTTTACAACTTTCTTGGCACTTTCCTCCCTATATCTTCAGCAAAAAGGCCTGACAGAGGTTCTAACCTTTCCTCACTCTGAGAAACAAAAAAGCATTGGATAGAGTTCCAAAAATTTTCTGTATTTGCAGAACAATGGAGTGAAGAATCTTTTCGAGTTTGGAAATGGAAGTGTTTAAACAATAAGAAAATGAAAGGAAAAATGCAGCCCATCTGAAAAGTATTACAGCTCTGCTCCAGCTTTCTGTAACTGAACAATAAAATCGTCAGCATTGTTGGCACTTTGACTTGTAATTCACAAGACAAAAGTTGGATGCGTAGGGAAAGCCCTTTGGGGGTACGTATGAAGTCACTGACACCACAAATAGGTTGACAATTGAAAGCTTTCGCCAGAGTTTATGGAAACAACTCATGCAAAAAAATAAAAAAAAGGCGAAAAAATGGCATTACAGTATTAACTTGTGTTTCTCAAATGTTACAAAATGTTATTTTGTATCTAACACTGTGAGCTGTACAAAGAGAGCTAAATGAGGACTCTGCTAATAAACAAAGAGCAGACAAGGGCAATATTCACCTATTTTCTTGGTATTTCCTTCCATGTATTGCTAACTTTAAACCTCTTCACACCCCCCCCCCCCCCGGAAAGTTCACCCCCTGCATGACCAGGCCATTTTTTTCCGATACGGCACTGCGTTACTTTAACTGACAATTGCGCGGTTGTGCGATGCTGTACCTAAATAAAATTTATGTCCTTTTTTTCCCACAAATAGAACTATCTTTTGGTAGTATTCAATCATCTCTGCGTTTTTTTTTTGTTTGTTTGTTTTTTGTTTTTTGCGCTATAAACAAAAAAAGACCAACAATTTTGAAAAAAAATAAACAAATTTACTTTCTGCTATAAAACATTTCCAATAAAAAAAAAAAAAAAAAAAATGTAATTTCTTAAACAATTTAGGCCAATCTGTATTCTGCTACATATTTTTGGTAAATAAAGCGTATATTGAGTGGTTTGCGCAAAAGTTGTAGCGTAAAATATTTTATAAAATATTTTTATGGAATTTTTATTGTTGTTTTCTTTTACTAGTAATGGCAACGATCAGTGACTTATAACGGGATTGTGACAATGCGGCGGACAAATCAGACACTAAGTGACACTTTTTGGGGACCAGTGACACTAATACAGTGATCAGTGCTAAAAAATATGTACTGTCACTGTACTAATGACACTGGCAGAGAAGGGGTTAACATCAGGAGCAATAGATTCGTTAAAAGTGTCCTTAGGGAGTGCTTTCTATCTGTGTGGGGGAGGTGCTTGTACTGTAAGAGGAAAGAGTTCCGTGTAACTGCTTAGCACAAACACAAGATCTCGAGAACGACAATCTTCCTTGCTTACATAGGCAGACCGCTGTTTTGTCTGTCTTAAGCCCCATACACACGGTCGGACTTTTGGCCAACAAACTTCATTTTGAGCAAGTTGGACCAACAATCCGACCGCGTGTACGCTCCATCGGACAAACTTTTTTTTTGTTTGTTTTCATCGGACAAATGTTCGGTCTGCAAACGGACAAACTTTTGCCCAACAAAAGTCCAATGGAGCAAAGTCCGACCGTGTGTACAGAAAACCATCGGACTTTTGTCCGATGGACAAAACAAATAATGTTACAATCAACCAACAATAGCAGAAGTTGACCAAAGGGTGGCGGTAAAGAGCAGAAAAGAGCAGACAAACCACATGATGTTGGAAAAAGTTTTGGGAAAGTTTGCAGAAAAGTCCTGTGGTGTGTATGCTATGGGTGTTCCCGACCAACTCCGCTCGGACAAAAAAACACGGAAAAGTCAGATGGAAGTCCGACCGTGTGTACGAGGCTTAAGGAACAATTGGCAGGTTCTGACGGACATAGGATCTGCCAGGCACACTGATTGGCTCCCGCTGTTTCCAATCACAGTGGAGGCGGGTTGCCGCCGGCATATGCGCGCGCCCCGCCCCGTAAGAATAAATCAGGTACAGGTATGTGATTTTGCGTCCAACAATTAGGGGCCCAAAATAAACCTGTTGCAAAACAATGAGATGAAAACAAATGATCAGAGGATACTTTTAGGGACCAGTCAGACTTGCAGCATGTGCACTAAAACAGTAGCATGCAATGCATCCGCACCGTGGGTGCGCTAGGGTACAACACAGCACATGTGATTTTGGCAATATTATGGTGCATTGCTACCCTTTTGAAAATGAATGGGTTTCCTGGAATGCAATGCATGTTCAGGGGCATGACAACCAGTTTTTGATAAAGCATCTCAATTCTATGCTAAAGTGCAAATGGGCCCTACAAGAAAAGTTTATATAAATTGGTAGATGCAGAGATATAGAAAAATCTTGACTTTATTTGCAAATTGTGACTTTTCCTGAGAAAGCTGAGCTAAGATCCAACTTGGGATGGGCAGGTTGACCAAAAGAACAGTTTGGGAGTCTCCCTGTTGGCTCTTAAGCCTCGTACACACGATCAGTTTTTCGGACGACAGAACGTCCGTTTCTTGTGGCATGCGGGTCTCATGTGGAAAGTTTATTTAATTGATAAACTTCTTTTTTTTTTTATTCCCACTTTTCATTATTGATGTTATCAATTATATTATTTTAAGTATTTTTATTCCTGTAAAATAATACATGTACAAAAAATAATAATTAAATATTATCAATTATAAAAATACTAATAATATTAATAATATTAATAACAACAACAACAGCAATAGTAGTTATAATTATTGTAATCTGTTCCAGCACCCCTTTTCTGTTTGTTTTTGTATATGACTTTGATGAGTTTTATTGTACTTTTCACTTCTAAACTCAATAAAAAATGATTGCTAAATAAAAAATAAATTCTATGTATTATTATTCTATTCTTATTGTGTTATTATTCATATGATTCATATTATTATTATTATTGTCAATTATATTATTGCTTGCAATTTGTATTTTTGTAAAGTAATACATCTTTACACAAATAATAATAATTATTACAGAATTATTATTTGTGGAAATGTATTATTTTACATGAATAAAAATACTTAAACAAATATAATTGATAATATCAATTACGAAATGTGGGAACTAAGAAGTTTATTACTTAAATATATGTTTAAGTGCATTTTTATTATTATTATCACAGTTTGTTTTTATGCTTAGAATTTTTAATATGACAGCAACTATTTTTTAGTATTATGATTATTGTTGTTATTATAATTAATATTATTATTAATATTATAATTATTATTATTTATATTATTATTATTATTATTATTATTATTATTAATATTCATTCTAATAAAAGTCACAGAGCTGAAAAAAATATATTTATGAATACCAAGATTTTGTACATTCAAAATTAAAATGAATCTGCCCACTCTGATTCCTCCTGTATTAAATTGTATTGTGAGTGTACTGTCAGCGCTCATGTTGTAAAGTGCTGCGCAAACTGTTGGCTCTATATAAATCATGTATAATAATAATAATAATATTATTTAACTTAAACACGTAAAAACAAAATATATTTTGCGCCGGTATTCGCTGTATCCGTTATAAGTAAACGTTATTATTTCGCTCCTGTTCAGGTGAAAAATTTGAAATTTCAGACTTTTTTCAAGCTCAACACTTATGAACAAGATACTTGTTTTCACGCATTCCTTTTCTGACCATTTGTTTCCTTTTCTATTCATTTGTTTTTCATGTTCTACAAATCGGTGGCTCTATTTGTTTTGATCATATGTGGTGTCCAAAGAGACGCCGCTACCCCAGTGGGCAGCACTAACAAGGTCCTCCTAATGAGAGATAAGCATAGCAATTAGGTTGTCAACATTCGAATCATAAAGGTCTCCCAGGAAAATTAAAACTAGGGGATTCCTATAATGGTAACTATTGACCTTTCAGCCCCCATACACATTTCTTATTGATGTTTGAAGGAGACTCACTTAGTCTGTCAGGCTAATGGCACAGATAATGAAGCTGTCTAACTATTTTGTTGTTTCAGTCCTAATTTTAGAAAGTTAAAAATAGATTATTAGACTGATTGGGATTAGGCTAAAATTAGCGTACACGCTCCCAGCAACAAATAAACCATTCTTACCCCAACACAGTCTACAGTTGTGGCCCAATCAACAAAAACAAAAAGTCCTAACCGAGTAACATTTTTGATAAATTGCTCAACTAACCAGGCTGTCACTTTGATGGAGTCTTGGCCAATGACTTTATTGTTTTGGCTATTTGTGGTGCGTAATTAGTTAAGGTTTGTCATTAATTGTAAACAAATCCTTGAGATCGATATTGAAAATAGAGCTTTCTTCCTACTGACCCCAAACACATGGGAATGTTTTGCTTTTAATTTTCTTTAATTTGTGTTGTTGATGTTTTTTTTTTTTTTTATCTTTAGTCTGTTTTTAGAAACTTGCTTGCTCTGAAAAATCCAAGTTCATGATCAATATTACAAAAAGTAGTGAAATTCAAGGCCTATTTCCACTATCTCGGCGCTATGGGCCCAAAAGGATTTAAAGTTAGCAAATAAGTCAGAAATGACTAATACCACTATATGTCATTAAAAAATAAATGCATAAAATTCAGCTGCCGCTTTCAAAGCATCAAAAAAATGCAAAATCATATATAAAATTAGTAAAAACTATAACAACATAAATATGTCAGTTCCTAAAGCAGCGCTGCTTCAGGAACTGACATATTTATGTTGTTATCATGATCAATATTAGTATAAAGCAGATCCTGATGGAATAATGACTGACCGAGAAAAAAAAAAAAAAACATTTAAAAATACTTAACAAAGAACGTAAAAAGGTAAAAAGTGCCAAGTAAAATGAAAGTTGTATTGTCATAGTGGGGGAGATTTACTAAAACTAGAGAGGGCAAAATCTGGTGCAGATGGGCATGGTAGCCAATCAGCTTTGAAATTCAGCTTGTTCAATTAAGCTTTGATCCGAAAAAAAATGGAAGCTGATTGGTTTCTATGCAGAGCTGCACCAGATTGTGCACTCTCTAGTTTTAGTAAACCAACTCGGGTGTTTTAACCTCCCTGGCGGTAATCCCGAGTCTGGCTCGGGGTGAGTTTTTCATGCTAAGAGCGGTAACCCCCGAGCCAGACTCGGGATTGCATTGCAGGATACAGGGAAGTTACTTACCTTGTTCCCTGGATCCTGCGATGTCTCCCCGCTGTGTGTGCGAGCCGTCACCTCGCTCGATCCACACTGCCAAGTGTCGAGCTCCGTTCCCTGCGAGTGTTGCTGTGCACGGGGACGGAGTTCGGCGCCAAATTCAAAAAGTGAACCACGCAGTATACATACAGTATACTGTAATCTTACAGATAATATTACATCTTACAGATTACAGTATTGTATCAAATAATTACACATCCCCTTTGTCCCTAGTGGTCTGCCCAGTGTCCTGCATGCACTTTTATATTATAAAAACTCTTCTTTCTGCCTGGAAACTTGAGATTGTCCATAGCAACCAAAAAGTGTCCCTTTACGTCAAAAGTGGTTTTAGACCAGCTAGAAAACAGCGATAATAAATTAGAATCACTTGCAGAATTGAGGAATAGTGATTTGTGGGGAAATTCGTCATCAAACACTAAATCTAATGACAGCGACAATTCTGCAACTGAGCAAATTTCAGTGTTTTTGATTTGATTACATTATTGAATAATTTTTATTATAATTAGATTACTATTTTTTATAATTATTTATAGTTATTTATTATATTATAATTTATGATTTTGTGTTTCAAACTTTATCATACCCGGGATGTCTACTAGACAATGGTTTGGTCAGGTTTATGTAAGTAACTACTAAGAAATAAGAATTACAGGCCTACAATATAAAACGCCAAATTTCCATGCAAAAGAATCATACCGCCAGGGAGGTTAAAGAGTGATATTTTATAAGAAGAAATAGAGGGGTTATTTAATAAAAGCAAGGGGATTCCCATTTGGCAAGGGAATTTTCCCTTAAGCCCCGTACACAAGATCCCAAAATCGGACGACAGATCGTCCGGGTTTTTTTTTTTTTTTTGCATGCTAGTCACATATCGAACATGAACAGTTTACTAAAGTTACGAAAATTCTTGTACGACAGAATAAAAAATCGTAAGTGATGTCATGCGTGGTCTTTGAATTGTATTTTCGGACGGCAACTAAACTGATTAAACGAAAATTGTACGATCTGGTATCATACGAGAATAATTTTTGTGCTTTTCCGATCGGATAGTATCCGATGAACTGACGTGATCGGCTCTCGAAAGCTCTGTACTAACGATCCGATTATCGAACAATCGATTGGAAAGCGTTATTTTGCGTTAGATTTTGGGATCGTGTGTACCGGCCATTAGCTTAGTGAATGAGGCAAAACTCTGCTGACTTCTATTATCCAAATACATGCAAGCAAAAATACAGTTTTTTTTTTCCTTGCATGTGATTGGGTATTCTTTGAAAAGTGAATTTTCACCACATTCACTAAGCTAAGGGAAAATTATCTTGCAAAGTGCAAATTCCCCTGCAAAGTTGCAAACAGCCTTTTTATTTGCATTAACCAGAGACCTGTGGTATAACTGGCAGTGCAGCCTGTCCATTCACTAGAGACAGGGCCATCTTAATTGCATCATGGGCCTCTGGGCAAAGTAATGCACTGGGCCCCTACCTGCCCCAATTTACACACCTACTCTCAAGAATTAAAGTATAAATAGTTGATAGGCTTAAACATATATTTATTAGTACTTTCAATAAAATACATTTTAAACAATATAAAAAGCATTCCATAAATCAAAGACTATTCAACACAAAGGGCACAGTACAGGGGTGGAGGCAGAAGGGCACAGTACAGGGAGGTCAGGAAGGCACAATACTGGGATCAGGAGGACAGAGTACATGTTCCAGGACGCTGTTTAGGACACAGCTTGTCTGGGACAGCTTAGTAAAAAGTGTGACTGGCCCGGCAATCCCTGGACAGTTGGCAAGTATGATGTAATGCAAGACAATCATGGGGCCTCCTTGCACATGGGGCCCCTGGACAGTGCCCAGGGTTGCCTAGGCATTAAGACAGCCCTGACTGGAGACCATTTACAACAGTGAAAATGCATCCTGTCCAATCATTAGGTACTAAAGACATCGCTGGGAAAGCATCCTATCTATTCATTGGAGATCAATAACAAAACTGAGAATGCATCCCATCTATTCACTAGATCAGTAATATCCCTGTTTATTCAACCTATCCAGCCACTAGAGACTGGTGACATTAATGGGAATGCATCATTTCCACCCACTAGAGATCATTGACGCCATAAAGGATGCAGCCTATCCATTCATTAGAGACCAGTGACATTACTGATAATGCAGCCTATCCATTTATTAGAGACCAGTGACATCACTGATAATACAGCCTATCCATTCATTAGAGACCAGTGACATCATTGATGCTGCAGCCTATTCATTCACTTGAGACTAATGACATCACTGATAATGCAACCTATCCATTCATTAGAGACCAGTGACATCACTGATAATGCAGCCTATCCATTTATTAGAGACCAGTGACATCACTGATACTGCAGTCTATCCATTCACTTGAGACCAATGACATCACTTATAATGCAGCCTATCCATTCATTAGAGACCAGTGACATCACTGATACTGCAGTCTATCCATTCACTTGAGACCAATGACATCACTTATAATGCAGCCTATCCATTCATTAGAGACCAGTGACATCACTGATAATGCAACCTATCCATTTATTAGAGACCAGTGACATCATTGATACTGCAGCCTATCCATTCATTAAAGACCAGTGACATCACTTATAATGCAGCCTATCTATTTATTGGAGACCAGTGACATCACTGACAATGCAGCCTATCCATTCACTAGGGACCGGTGAGATTGGTGGAAACACAGCCTATCCACTTACTAGAGATCAGTTGCATCCTTGAGAATGTAGCCAATCCATTTACTAAAGACCAATACCATCACTGTGTGTGCAGGCTATCTATTCATGAAAGCATGTGGTGTTCCCTTGGTTTCTGTGCAAGATGGCTTTTCCAGCAAGCCCCACCCAATTAGGATGCCCCACCAATAGAGATGGGGAGCACCTAAGTGATTTATATGACCAGCAAAGACACATGTAATGAAGTTATTACCATCTGAACTGTTGCACACAACGGCCCGTGGAAGTAAAGTACATATTCAAGTTTTCACCACTACATAGAATTTTAACAACTTCTTGGAAACAAATATATCTCTAACAAAAATTGGAGTGTCACACCACTGCTAAAAGGTCTAGATATGAATTATTCCAATAAAAGTCAGGGGGACAATTCAAAGTATCAAATGTGTTTTGGGGATCCAAAACCACCCCCTTTAATCAGGGCTTGACTGAAAACAGTGTGAATTGACTGAAAGTGAACTGGGCCTTTAAGACATTTGCCCCAGAACCAGATTACTTGCATCAACATCATTACTTTAAGATAGTCAGGGGGACAATCCAAACAGTATCAAATGCGTTTTGGGGGTCCAAAAACACCCACTTTAATCAGAGCTTGATTGAAAACAGTGTGATGGGTTAGAAGTGAACTAGACCTTTAAGATGCCTGCCCAGGAATCAGATTACTTTCATCAACATCAATACTTTAAGATAGCGATACCAATAAGATAACCTTATGGGTTCAGCACTGTTTTTCCACTTTCCTCAACAAATATATATTTCACAGGAATGCACCATTTGGAGACATTCATTTTTCCATCAACACCAACATTCCACAAATTTTCACGTCAGCTTATAGTGTAAAATGGCCGTCACCCAAGTACAATAGGTTAGCTAGAACACATTTGTGAAATCTCTTGAGTTCCTTCATGTTGCAGAAACTTTTCCATGTGTGCCGGTGAATGTAAAAACAGTACATTTCACGCTGGATCAACACGCACTTTTGGCTTTTCAGAGGTCGTATAATGGGGGGGCAACAGACAAATTGCTCCACCACTCAATCAGCTTTGATTTAGATTTAGTTGCCAGCTTAAGGTCTTATAGTCTAATGGCAAAGAGATGCCAACCCATGGCACGTGTAATGAACAATTGATAATATGGAGCTTTGAAGTTTTCTGATAGCCAAAGCTGGGAACACATCAATGGCCATTGCCGATGACCTTCAAACTATTTGGTTTCATTTTGGCTGTCCGTTCGTCGTATTCTGTAGTTTTGAAGGTCCTGGACCTCAACTCCAAAGTCTTCATGTGCTGCTTCTGCATCAACGACTGTCTGCAGATCAAAGGGGGGCGGCCTGTCTGCAATGTCAGGGTGAGTGACAAGCCGGCAATGGCTAATTCCAACGACGAACCCTTCAATGTGAAAATAATGATACCTCTCCTTCAGTGGGATCGGTGAAATCAAAGTAATAGTTTAAAACAACTTAATTCCATCCTTTAGGGAGCAGTCCTGCTCAAACCTATCGTAACTTAAGAGGATTTTCTTTCCTAATTGTTTCCTGTTTAACCATTTAATTTTATTTTTTTTTCATTATTTTGTCTTATGTTTTTTTATTGCCTTTTTTTTTCTTTTTTTTTCATTGTAAAGTTGGATGCAAAATCAATATTCTGTAGTTATATAAAAAAAAAAATAATACCTGTATATTTATATTTTAAGTACTTATATATATTTCCCATAGATAGTCTCATTTTGTAATGTATTTCTTGTGTTTCTACTTCTTCATTCTTTCAAACTGCTGCCAGCTATTGTTCCTATACATTCTGATGACACTTTTTTCCTCCTTAGCAATTTATCAATTCTAATTAGGAGAAATTGCACATAAGCAATTCAATTTCTTTAAAATAAAAATTTAACTCTAAGCAAATTACATTTAGAAAAGCACTATGGGGTTGATTCTACAAAAACTGGAGAGAGCAAAATCTGGTGCAGCTGTGTGTGGTAGCCAATCAGCTTCTAACTTCAGCTTGTCCAATTAAGCTTTGACTGAAAAACCTGGAAGCTGATTGGTTTCTATGCAGAGCTGCACCAGATTTTGCACTCTCCAGTTTTAGTAGATCAACCCATATGTATCATAAACAAAGTTCCTATTTTTTTTTTTTTTTTATTATTTTTTTTCATCCTTTTGTTGAATCTTGGTGCTGCTGATTTCTTGCAACCTCTTTGCAGTCATTTCCAATTTACATGCCCCAAGTGATGGCTGTACATCATATTTCAGGACAGATTTCCAGATGGTGACAACAGTAGACCACGACTGCTTAATATGAGTTGAAGGGACCACTTGCAGTCTTTATCAGAAGCTCATGAGACAGGGTGACAATGCTGGAGCACTACTGGGAGAAAAGGACAGAGTGTTATCACCTCCACACAGGAATTTTTGTACAAAACTCCTGCACAAGGTTGTAAAGTCCAGCCTTTATTATATCACACAGAGGCTTATATCACTGATCTGGTAACATATTTTTTAGGCTGAAAAAACTGCCTTAGCCATAGGTGATCTCTACAATCCAAGTGCATATATATATATATATATATATATAGATATAGATATATATTATATATACAGTGCCTTGCAAAAGTATTCACCCCCTTGGCATTTTCCGTGTTTTGTTGCCTCACAACCTGGAATTAACATGGATTGTTTGAGGATTTGCATTATTTATGTAGCGGCCTCACCCCCTGTCCCCTTGTGAATAAAATGGCTGGCTTGTCTAGGGGTATGCGGGAGGAGGATGAGGTTCACTACGGCCTATGTCCTCTAATGTGCAGAGGTGAAAGCCAACACTTGTTTTACCTTCGGGTCTGTGTTCTTGATGGAGCCTGCTTCTTCTGTGGAAGTTTGACTGTCAGTAAAAGAGCCCCACACCATAAAAAGTCCAACACTCCTTTATTCTTCTTGACAAGTGAACAGCGTCAGTTGAACTTTGAATAAACAGACAGGGTGTGGATACGAGTAGGTCCAGGCACAGTGAACTCACCTATTCCTTCTAGTGCAAATAGGCTTGGCGCACAGTCTCTGCCACCGACCGTGAGATTAGTCGCTGCCACCGACTGGGTGAACTGTTGAGGCCCCTGCCACAGGCCTGAGTGCAGGTCTCTGCCACTAAACTGAGTGAATTAGATGGACCGCTGCCACCGGCTTTAGAACATGGACCACCTTCCCTGATGAATAGGCCCTTGTTGGGAAAAGACATCCATCCGGACGGTCTCCAGAGGTCCACCCGGCACTGGCAATATGCTGTACCAGCTCTTCGGGAGGATCACCTCTCTGGTCCCTTACGCCCTAGATTCAGGCGCCCAACACCCGGGGTGCCTTAGGACGATCCCTCCCTCGCGGGACCCAGTGGAAGGTACTGGGCCCCAGGCCTCCGGTTGAGTACCTCACCCCAGACTGAAGGTGTCTGGGATGGAACACGAACTCCACGTGTACAGGCCAAGGGCGCCTGCACACCGATCACGGACAGCAGCCCTCGGGCTAAAGGTGCCTAGGACTCGGACCTCGTGGTGAAGATGTCCGCCCCCTTTATACTCTCTCCCAACAAGCCCAGCGGGTTCCCCGCCCCGCCGTACAGCTGCCGCGAGAGGTCACAAAGGGTATGGCACTGCAGTGGTGGTTCAACCCAGGCCCAAAGTGACAGCGCCACCTACCGAGCCGCAGGGAACTGAACACCACTGATGTCTTCACACGAACTAAAACACAGCCCTACTCTACCAATTAGTGCATCTGAGTCGTACTACCACCCAGATGCTGCCCCTAAATAGTACATACCCGCTACAATCTCACCCCAGTAATTTGACACTGGTCCCCAGTGTCTGGAACAAGCCATTGCCCCAACGGGAGCCAACATAACCCGATCCAGAGACTAGCTAAGGGAAAATTCAAAAGCAACAAAAAAATTTGAAAGAGAAAAAAAAACCTTGACACTGTGCCTGAACCTGACATGGAAGGGAAACAAACACATAATAAATTATGAACACATCAACCTAATTGACATATTTTTTTTCCCCACATCACTAACTAAGACCCGCCCCATTCTCAGCGGTCTTGATGGACGTTCTCCTGCAGAAGGGAAACAAAGAAAGATTAAGCACACAAATCCCTGACACATATGTTCGTGTGGGGAAGGAAAAAACTCCTCCTAAGAGAAATTCTATCCTTCCAGAAGTGTGTGTGTGAAAGTGAATGTTGTTGCGCAACACTGCCACCTGGTGACAGTGCCGCGGTAAAAGCACTTGTCGAATCCTGAGACGAAACTTCTCTGTGTCTTGGCCCTAACTACCCCAAAGTCCATGATTACTTTGCGGGATGAAAGAAAGGAGAACAAACAACTGAAACAGTCTCCATTCCTCCGAAGAGCACAAACACCCCTTTCACTAGGGCACAGTCACTGATTTTCCGGGAAGGGAAAAAAAACACAAACCCCGGAAAGTTCACCAACTTGGAAAAAAAACAAAGGAAAGGAGTCTTTTTCTCCTACAGATAGAACCTGAGATGGGGCAGGACAAGGGGTTTCAAATGTTGATCCATGGTCTCGATCTGATACTCAGCGTCCTCCCTATCTTTCCGGCGGATCAGCACCTTATCTGCGTGGATTTGCCGACCCAGCATCCATTCTGCCTTGCAGTCCTTGAACCGTTGTGATGCCTTGGGAGAGCAGGCGAGGTACCTGCGTGCGTGTGGCACTTTGATATGTGTCCATATGAAGTCATTGTACCAACGCTCCCGACAAACTTCGACCTCGTACCACAGTTCTTTTGACAAGTATGGGTATTCCCACCCACACTCGTTGGCAACCTTCTTGCAGAATAAGCGTTGGAGCCTGGCCAAGAGAGGCATAGTAGCTTTGTTCCCCACATCCGGCAAGACAATACAATCCGGATGGCGAGGTGCCTTGACCACCTCCATATTGGGCATAGGCGCCCACAGCGACAGTCTCTGGCCCCCGGTGTCTGATGCAGGTGGCACCAGGGATCGAAGGGTAGACTGGGGACGGGACCCCTCCTCAGGCGCTGGTGCCTCCACCCGGGATGTACTATCCCCTTCGGACATAGGTGAGTCACTTTTGGCACGGGACGAGGACAGAGGTATCTTGTCCCAGCCCTTCTGGCAGAAAATCTTGTCGATCTCTGCATTGTCTCCAATGTCGGAGAGTGACTCCAGGTCGGAGGTGTCATACATTTCGGCAGGCAGGTAACCCCTTGTAGACTCAGAGTCACCCCCCTCAGTAGGCTCCACCAACTGTAGACTCCCGACACCTCCAACCACACCGACAGTCCCAACCCCTGGCTCACCTGGGCCTGTAGTAGTGTCACGATGTCCAGGGCTCTTCCCTCCGGATCCATCCAGGCCAGGCAAGCAGCGGGGCGAAGCTCCTCCACGGCCACAGGAAGCCTTGACCAGGCCGACCTTCCGTTTCGATGGTGGGAGCAAGGGCCCTGTGGTGACCGAAGCAGCATCCTCTGATTTCTCTTCTTTGATGGAGACCTCCTCCAGGGTCCCGTCAGTGCGCGCGGGAATGGCTGTCCAAGCAGTGATTCCTCCCTCTTGAGTAGTGGCGCCTGTGCGGTCGAGGTAGATAGCTCTTGGCTTTTCAAAGCACGGTTCCATCTCGAATGTGAACTCTCCGCAGGCTTCGCAGTGCCCGAATGCACCACCAGTCCCGAACAGCCGGGACAAATCATACCCAGGGCCTCAACGTCTCTACAAGAATACAGGGCGAATCTTCCCCGGGGCTTGAGCCGGATCCCCGTATCCGTAACCGGAGTATTAGTCAAAGCCATCCTCGTGGTGGTTGAAACTGGAACCCACGAGGCATTTCCGAACATGGTCGCGGCTTTTTGCTCCATCGCGCACTGCGTAGTTCGCGCCACAGTCCCCACGTGATCCTCCTCACATGGCTGAACTCCTCCCCTTTGGCGCTTCAGCTCGCGGGCATTCTCCGAGTCACGCCCACGAACCGTGCAGGGAGGGTGTGCCTCGTGGCGTTTTGGCCAACACGGCCGACCTACTCGGAACTCCATTGGGCAGACACGCTCCAACTCCGTCAGCTTCGGCTCCATAACATGATCCCGGACTCGAGACCCCATATGTAGCGGCCTCACCCCCCATCCCCTTGTGAATAAAACGGCTGGCTTGTCTAGGGGTATGCGGGAGGAGGATGAGGTTCACTACGGCCTATGTGCTCTAATGTGCAGAGGTGAAAGCCAACACTTATTTTACCTTCGGGCCTGTGTTCTTGATGGAGCCTGCTTCTTCCGTGGAAGTTTGACTGTCAGTAATAGAGCCCCACACCATAAAAAGTCCAACACTCCTTTATTCTTCTTGACAAGTGAACAGCGTCAGTTGAACTTTGAATAAACAGACAGGGTGTGGATACGAGTAGGTCCAGGCACAGTGAACTCTCCTATTCCTTCTAGTGCAAATAGGCTTGGCGCACAGTCTCTGCCACCGACCGTAAGATTAGTCGCTGCCACCGACTGGGTGAACTGTTGAGGCCCCTGCCACAGGCCTGAGTGCAGGTCTCTGCCACGACCTGAGTGAATTAGATGGACCGCTGCCACCGGCTTTAGAACATGGACCACCTTCCCTGATGAATAGGCCCTTGTTGGGAAAAGACATCCATCCGGACGGTCTCCAGAGGTCCACCCGGCACTGGCAATATGCTGTACCAGCTCTTCGGGAGGATCACCTCTCTGGTCCCTTACGCCCTGGATTCAGGCGCCCAGCACCCGGGGTGCCTTAGGACGATCCCTCCCTCGCGGGACCCAGAGGAAGGTACTGGGCCCCAGGCCTCCAGTTGAGTACCTCACCCCAGACTGAAGGTGTCTGGGATGGAACACGAACTCCACGTGTACAGGCCAAGGGCGCCTGCCCAACGATCACGGATAGCAGCCTTCAGGCTAAAGGTGCCTGGGATTCGGACCTCGTGGTGAAGATGTCCGCCCCCTTTATACCCTCTCCCAGCAAGCCCAGCGGGTTCCCCGCCCCACCGTACAGCTGCCGCGAGAGGTCACAAAGGGTACGGCACTGCAGTGGTGGTTCAACCCCGGCCCAAAGTGACAGCGCCACCTACCGAGCCGCAGGGAACTGAACACCACTGATGTCTTCACACGAACAAAAACACAGCCCTACTCTACCAATTAGTGCATCTGGGTCGTACTACCACCCAGATGCTGCCCCTAAATAGTACATACCCGCTACATTTAATTTACAGAACATGCCCACAACTTTGAAGATTTTTTTTTATTATTATTGTGAAGCAAACAACAAATAGGACAAAATAACTATTCACCCCCCTAAAGTCAATACTTTTGTAGAGCCACCTTTTGTGGCTATCACAGCTCCAAGTCGCTTTGGATAAGTCTCTATGGGCTTGCCACATCTTACTGGGATTTTTGTCCATTCCTCCTTGCAAAACTGTTCCAGCTCCTTCAAGTTGGATGGTTTGCGCTTGTGAACAGCAATCTTTAAGTCTGACCACAGATTTTCTATTGGATTGAGGTCTTGGCTATGACTAGGCCATTCCAACATATTTACATGTTTCCCCTTAAACCACTAAAGTGTTGCTTTAGCAGTGTGTTTGAGGTCATTGTCCTGCTGGAAGGTGAACCATCGTCCTAGCCTCAAATCACACACAGAGTGGTACAGGTTTTGCTCAAGAATATCCCCGTATTTAGTACCTTCCATCTTTCTCTCAACTCTGACCAGTTTCCCAGTCCCGACTGCTGAAAAACATCCCCACAGCATGATGCTGCCACCACCATGTTTCACGGTGAGGATGGTGTTCTTTGGGTGATGTGATGTGTTGGATTTGCGCCAGACATAGCGTTTTCTTTGATGGCCAAAAAGTTAAATTTTAGTCTCATCAGACCAGAGCACCTTCCTCCATACATTTTGGGAGTCTCCCATGTGCCTTTTCACACACTCAAAACGTGCCATTTTGTTTTTTGCTGAAAGTAATGTTTTTTTTTTTCTGGCCGCTCTGCCATAAAGCCCAACTCTATGGAGTGTACGGCTTATTGTTGTCCTATGTACAGATACTCCAGTCTCTGCTGTGGAACTCTGCAGCTCCTCCAGGGTTGCCTTAGGTCTCTGTGCTGCCTCCCTGATTAATGCCCTCCTTGCCCAGTCCATGAGTTTTGGTGTGTGGCCATCTCTTGGCAGGTTTGCGATTGTGCCATGTTCTTTCCATTTGGTTATGATAGATTTGATGGTGCTCCTAGAGACCATCAAAGATTTGGATATTGTTTTATAACCTAACCCTGACTTGTACTTCTCAATAGGGATGAGCTTCGTGTTCGAGTCGAACATACGTTCGACTCGAACATCGGCTGTTCGATCGTTCGACGAAGATCGAACGATTTGGGCCGTTCGCGCCAAATTCGAGTGACGCGAACGGCCCACAATGCACTACGCCATCGCAGTGTCATCCAGGCGCTGTGATTGGCCAAGCATGCACTGTGACCCCGCATGCTTGGCCAATCACAGCGCCGGCAGCGAAGAGAGCAATGATTGGCCACAGGCAGGATGCCTGTGGCCAATTATTGCTGAGGGTGTTTAGTACACGCCCCACACTATAAAAGGCCGCAAGCACGGCGGCCTAGTGTAGTGTGTTCCGGAGCAGGGATAGAGCAGCATAGGCAGGGACAGTGACTGTTATTTCTTTCTTGCTTAACCTGGATTCCTTTAGTTTAGGGAAAGAGAAGGATAGGTAGGGAGAGTGTCAGTGTGTTTTGTGCTTGTGCTATAGTGTGCTTAAAAAAAACATTTATTCTAGGGACAGAAAACTGTAGGTAGGGACAGTGTCAGTTTCTTTCACTCTGCAAGTCCTTGTTTCCAGGGACCTGGAAGGACAGTGAGTGAATTGTCCTTGTGCTATATTGTGCTTAAAAAAACATTTATTCTAGGGACAGAAAACTGTAGGTAGGGAGAGTGTCAGTTTCTTTCACTCTGCAAGTCCTTGTTTCCAGGGACCTGTAAGGACAGTGAGTGAATTGTCCTTGTGCTATATTGTGATTAAAAAAAACATTTTTTCTAGGGACAGAAAACTGTAGGTAGGGAGAGTGTTTTTTTTCTTTCACTCTGCAAGTCCTTGTTTCCAGGGACCTGGAAGGACAGTGAGTGAATTGTCCTTGTGCTATATTGTGCTTAAAAAAAACATTTTTTCTAGGGACAGAAAACTGTAGGTAGGGAGAGTGTTTTTTTTCTTTCACTCTGCAAGTCCTTGTTTCCAGGGACCTGGAAGGACAGTGAGTGAATTGTCCTTGTGCTATATTGTGCTTAAAAAAAAACATTTTTTCTAGGGACAGAAAACTGTAGGTAGGGAGAGTGTTTTTTTTCTTTCACTCTGCAAGTCCTTGTTTCCAGGGACCTCTAAGGACAGTGAGTGAATTGTCCTTGTGCTATATTGTGCTTAAAAAAAACATTTATTCTAGGGACAGAAAACTGTAGGTAGGGAGAGTGTCAGTTTATTTCACTCTGCAAGTCCTTGTTTCCAGGGACCTGGAAGGACAGTGAGTGAATTGTCCTTGTGCTATATTGTGATTAAAAAAAACATTTATTCTAGGGACAGAAAACTGTAGGTAGGGACAGTGTCAGTTTCTTTCACTCTGCAAGTCCTTGTTTCCAGGGACCTGGAAGGACAGTGAGTGAATTGTCCTTGTGCTATATTGTGCTTAAAAAAACATTTATTCTAGGGACAGAAAACTGTAGGTAGGGAGAGTGTCAGTTTCTTTCACTCTGCAAGTCCTTGTTTCCAGGGACCTGTAAGGACAGTGAGTGAATTGTCCTTGTGCTATATTGTGATTAAAAAAAACATTTTTTCTAGGGACAGAAAACTGTAGGTAGGGAGAGTGTTTTTTTTCTTTCACTCTGCAAGTCCTTGTTTCCAGGGACCTGGAAGGACAGTGAGTGAATTGTCCTTGTGCTATATTGTGCTTAAAAAAAACATTTTTTCTAGGGACAGAAAACTGTAGGTAGGGAGAGTGTTTTTTTCTTTCACTCTGCAAGTCCTTGTTTCCAGGGACCTGGAAGGACAGTGAGTGAATTGTCCTTGTGCTATATTGTGCTTAAAAAAAAACATTTTTTCTAGGGACAGAAAACTGTAGGTAGGGAGAGTGTTTTTTTTCTTTCACTCTGCAAGTCCTTGTTTCCAGGGACCTCTAAGGACAGTGAGTGAATTGTCCTTGTGCTATATTGTGCTTAAAAAAAACATTTATTCTAGGGACAGAAAACTGTAGGTAGGGAGAGTGTCAGTTTATTTCACTCTGCAAGTCCTTGTTTCCAGGGACCTGGAAGGACAGTGAGTGAATTGTCCTTGTGCTATATTGTGATTAAAAAAAACATTTATTCTAGGGACAGAAAACTGTAGGTAGGGACAGTGTCAGTTTCTTTCACTCTGCAAGTCCTTGTTTCCAGGGACCTGGAAGGACAGTGAGTGAATTGTCCTTGTGCTATATTGTGCTTAAAAAAACATTTATTCTAGGGACAGAAAACTGTAGGTAGGGAGAGTGTCAGTTTCTTTCACTCTGCAAGTCCTTGTTTCCAGGGACCTGTAAGGACAGTGAGTGAATTGTCCTTGTGCTATATTGTGATTAAAAAAAACATTTTTTCTAGGGACAGAAAACTGTAGGTAGGGAGAGTGTTTTTTTTCTTTCACTCTGCAAGTCCTTGTTTCCAGGGACCTGGAAGGACAGTGAGTGAATTGTCCTTGTGCTATATTGTGCTTAAAAAAAACATTTTTTCTAGGGACAGAAAACTGTAGGTAGGGAGAGTGTTTTTTTTCTTTCACTCTGCAAGTCCTTGTTTCCAGGGACCTGGAAGGACAGTGAGTGAATTGTCCTTGTGCTATATTGTGCTTAAAAAAAACATTTTTTCTAGGGACAGAAAACTGTAGGTAGGGAGAGTGTTTTTTTTCTTTCACTCTGCAAGTCCTTGTTTCCAGGGACCTCTAAGGACAGTGAGTGAATTGTCCTTGTGCTATATTGTGCTTAAAAAAAACATTTATTCTAGGGACAGAAAACTGTAGGTAGGGAGAGTGTCAGTTTATTTCACTCTGCAAGTCCTTGTTTCCAGGGACCTGGAAGGACAGTGAGTGAATTGTCCTTGTGCTATATTGTGATTAAAAAAAACATTTTTTCTAGGGACAGAAAACTGTAGGTAGGGAGAGTGTTTTTTTTCTTTCACTCTGCAAGTCCTTGTTTCCAGGGACCTGTAAGGACAGTGAGTGAATTGTCCTTGTGCTATATTGTGATTAAAAAAAACATTTTTTCTAGGGACAGAAAACTGTAGGTAGGGAGAGTGTTTTTTTTCTTTCACTCTGCAAGTCCTTGTTTCCAGGGACCTGTAAGGACAGTGAGTGAATTGTCCTTGTGCTATATTGTGCTTAAAAAAAACATTTATTCTAGGGACAGAAAACTGTAGGTAGGGAGAGTGTCAGTTTATTTCACTCTGCAAGTCCTTGTTTCCAGGGACCTGTAAGGACAGTGAGTGAATTGTCCTTGTGCTATATTGTGATTAAAAAAAACATTTTTTCTAGGGACAGAAAACTGTAGGTAGGGAGAGTGTTTTTTTTCTTTCACTCTGCAAGTCCTTGTTTCCAGGGACCTCTAAGGACAGTGAGTGAATTGTCCTTGTGCTATATTGTGCTTAAAAAAAACATTTATTCTAGGGACAGAAAACTGTAGGTAGGGAGAGTGTCAGTTTATTTCACTCTGCAAGTCCTTGTTTCCAGGGACCTGGAAGGACAGTGAGTGAATTGTCCTTGTGCTATATTGTGATTAAAAAAAACATTTTTTCTAGGGACAGAAAACTGTAGGTAGGGAGAGTGTCAGTTTATTTCACTCTGCAAGTCCTTGTTTCCAGGGACCTGTAAGGACAGTGAGTGAATTGTCCTTGTGCTATATTGTGCTTAAAAAAAAACATTTTTTCTAGGGACAGAAAACTGTAGGTAGGGAGAGTGTTTTTTTCTTTCACTCTGCAAGTCCTTGTTTCCAGGGACCTGGAAGGACAGTGAGTGAATTGTCCTTGTGCTATATTGTGCTTAAAAAAAAAAAATTTCTAGGGACAGAAAACTGTAGGTAGGGAGAGTGTTTTTTTTCTTTCACTCTGCAAGTCCTTGTTTCCAGGGACCTGTAAGGACAGTGAGTGAATTGTCCTTGTGCTATATTGTGCTTAAAAAAAACATTTATTCTAGGGACAGAAAACTGTAGGTAGGGAGAGTGTCAGTTTATTTCACTCTGCAAGTCCTTGTTTCCAGGGACCTGTAAGGACAGTGAGTGAATTGTCCTTGTGCTATATTGTGATTAAAAAAAACATTTTTTCTAGGGACAGAAAACTGTAGGTAGGGAGAGTGTCAGTTTCTTTCACTGTGAAAGTCCTTGTTTCAAGGGACAGAGAAGGACACCTGAAGGTAGCCCTTATTGCTTTTTTCCCATCTCCCTGCAGGCCATCTATTAGAATGTCTGGAAGGCAAACAAGGAGAGGCAGACAGTCAGGAGGCAATAAAAGAGGGCAAGCAGGCTCTGTGTCTGGGGGCAACAGTGCTGGTCGTGGACGCGGTGCATTGTCATCAGCACATGGCCATGGGACACGCTTGTCCTTCTTTTCGGCAGCTGGACATGTTGAGCCACATCATGCCGAAGACTTGGTAGAGTGGATGACCAAGCCCTCCTCCTCCTCCTCATCCTCTCTCACCCAGGCTCAGGGTACTGGAAAAGCAGCTGCCAAAGCGTCGTCTTCCCTGGTATCAATGTCAGACAAATCATCAGTCACTCCTTCCCTAGACCCACCATGTCCTCCTCCTGAGGAGTCCCCCGAACTGTTTCAGCACAGTGTTGGGTACATGCTCCAGGAGGATGCCCAGCGTTTCGAAGGGTCTGATGATGAAACCCAGCTAGAGGAAGGCAGTAGCGTGAGAGCAGACAGAGGGGATGCTCAAGAAGGACACCAATCTGGCAGTCATGTTCCAGCAGCTGCAGCATACTGCCAGATTGGCTCCAGTGATGAGGAGGGAGGGGATGATGAGGTCACTGACTCCACGTGGGTGCCTAATAGGAGAGAGGAGGAGGAGGAGGATGAGGAGGAGGCACATCTCCAACGAGGCAGGATGCCCTTTGGTGGCCAGCGTAAGGGCAGTACACCGACGGAATCACACCGCAGAGCTCCGCCTGTGCAGGGCGCTGCTTCTGCCCGTCATTCAAAAAGTTCTTTGGTGTGGGCCTTTTTTGAGGCTAGTGCATCAGATCGCACAGCTGCTGTTTGCAACATATGTCTCAAGCGTATATCGCGTGGCCAAAACATCAGCCGCTTGGGTACCACATGCCTGACCAGACATATGTTGACCTGCCATGCAGCTCGTTGGCAAGCCTACCTCAAAGACCCACACCAAAGAACAAAGCGGACCTCTCCTTGCACCGCATCAGCTGGGATCTCCAACCCCACTATAACTTCAGTCCTCTCTGAAACATGCACTGAGAGGAATGAAGGTGTAGAATTAGGTGTGTCACAGCCAAGTACTTGCGCCCACTCTGCTAGCAGTACACCGACGTCCGATTCTAGCAGGCAAATTTCCCTGCCCCAGCTGCTGGACCGTCGAAAGAAGTTCACTCCCAGCCATCCACATGCCCAGCGGTTGAATGCTAGCTTGGCTAAATTGCTAGCGCTTCAACTGCTGCCTTTTCAGTTGGTAGACTCGGCCCCCTTCCGTGAGTTTGTGCAATGTGCGGTTCCTCAGTGGCAGGTTCCCAAACGCCACTTTTTCTCACGGAAGGCTATTCCGGCTCTCTACCGGCATGTGGAAGGCAATGTCTTGGCCTCGCTGGACAGGGCGGTCAGCGGTAAGGTGCATATTACCGCTGACTCATGGTCCAGCAGGCATGGACAGGGACGTTACCTTTCTTTCACGGCCCATTGGGTCACTCTTTTGGCAGCTGGGAAGGATTCAGGACAAGGTGCAGTAGTGTTGGAGGTTGTCCCACCGCCACGCCTCCAAAATGCTACTACTGGTTGTGACACACCTCTCTCCTCCACCCCCTCCTCTTCTTCTTCCTCCATGGCCTCTTCCTGTGGTTTGTCCTATGAACCAGCGGTGCTCCGTAGCCATTCACGGGGCTACGCAAGTACGCAGGCAAAAAGATGCCATGCCGTGCTTGCGCTGGTGTGTTTGGGGGACAGAAGCCACACTGGGGCAGAGGTCCTGTCTGCTCTGCAGGGCCAGGCCGAGAGGTGGTTGACGCCACGCCAGCTTAAGCCAGGAATGGTGGTTTGCGACAATGGCACCAACCTCCTCTCCGCCCTCCGACAGGGACAACTGACCCATGTGCCCTGTGTGGCTCACGTCCTTAACCTGGTGGTGCAGCGCTTCTTGGGCAGGTACCCGGGCTTACAGGATGTCCTGAGGCAGGCCAGGAAAGTCTGTGTGCATTTCCGCAGATCTTATAATGCCAGTGCTCGCCTGGCTGAGCTGCAAAAGGAGTTGAACCTGCCCAAGAACCGCCTTACATGTGACATGCCCACCAGGTGGAACTCAACGTTGGCCATGCTGCAGCGGCTGCACACGCAGCAGAGGGCCATCAATGAGTACCTGTGCGACTACGGCACCAGGACAGGGTCAGGGGAGCTTGGTTTTTTTTCTCCACGCCAGTGGGGCATGATCAGGGATGCATGCACTGTCCTGGCACCATTTGAGGAGGCCACGAGGATGGTGAGCAGTGACAGTGCATGCATCAGTGACACTGTACCTCTTGTCCACCTGTTGGAGCACACGCTGCGTGGAATAATGGACAGGGCACTTGAGGCAGAACAGAGGCAGGAAGAGGAGGACTTCCTTGCCTCTCAAGGCCCCCTTTACCCAGACAGTGTTCCTTCTGTCCCACCCATCGCACAGGAAGAGGAGGAGGAGGAGGAGGAGGAGGAGGAGGATTGTGTCAGCATGGAGGTGGAGGCTGGCACTCAGCATCATCAGCAGCAGTCTTTTAGGGATGATTTACAGTCCCAAGAAACCAGTGGACTTGTACGTGGCTGGGAGGAGGTGGCTGCGGATCATGTCGTCCTTAGTGACCCAGAGGACTCCGGAGCGAATGCCTCAGCAAACCTACGCTGCATGGCCTCCCTGATCCTGCAAAGTCTGCGGAAGGATCCTCGTATTCTTCGGATCAAGGAGAGGGACCATTACTGGCTGGCCACTCTCCTTGATCCACGGTACAAGGGTAAGGTTGCGGACCTTATGTTACCGTCGCAGAGGGAGCAGAGGATGAGACAACTCCGGGAGGCCTTGCAGAAAGGTCTGTGCAACGCGTTCCCAGAGACTGGGAGGTTGCAAACTCCTGGTCCTGGACAACGAGTTGCTGAGGCTTCGGCCAGTCAAAGAAGGAGCGGTGGGGAAGGTGGCCGTCTGACCGATGCGTTCAGACAATTCTTTAGTCCGCAGCCCCAAAGTATGATCGGTTCCAGCAACCATCGCCAGCGTCTGATAAACATGGTGCAGGAATATCTAGGGGCAAGGTCAGACTTGGACACCTTCCCCACCGAAAATCCTCTGGCTTACTGGGTCTTGAGGATGGATCACTGGCCAGAGCTTGCACAGTATGCAATTGAGCTACTGGCCTGTCCTGCATCCAGCGTTCTTTCGGAACGCACATTCAGTGCTGCTGGAGGATTTGTCACGGATCACAGGGTGCGCCTGTCCACCGACTCGGTTGATCGACTGACTTTCATCAAGATGAACCAGTCTTGGATCACCACCAGCTACCACACACCTGATGCTGATATAACAGACTAATTGATTTTAACATGTCACATCCCTTCAAGACTGATGCTGATGCTGAGTGCCTGTGCTGTTATGTTGACTGGCTATCCTCCTCCTCCGAGTCCTCAATGATACGATTGATGATGATAGCTTGGAAGATCATTTTTGTTTATGGGTGCCGCCACCAGTGCCTAACGCCCAATTTTTCAGCCCCTGTTTAACAGGGGCGTGTAATTACAATTTTTGAAGCAATACTTTGCAACAGGGCTCATTGCTGTGCTCCAAGTACAGTATCTGTGAGGGGTTGCAGTGTTGTGCCACCAGTGCCTAAGGCCCAATTTTTCAGCCCCTGTTCAACAGGGGCATGTAATTACAATTCTTGATCTAATAATTCACAGCAGGGCCCATTGCTGCACCCACCAAGAGTAACTGTCAGGGCTTACAGTGTTGTGGCACCAGCACCACCATCAAAGGCCCAATTTTTACTACCACTGTTCAACAATTATATGTAATTAAAATTCCTGATATAATAGTTGACAGCAGGGCGTTCCAGCACCAACCAAGAGTAACTGTGAGTGCTTACAGTGTTGTGCCAACACCAACAACTAAGGGGCCTATTTCTGCAGAGTATATACGGCAGGTCCCTACTTTCAAACATCCAACTTACAAACGACTCCTACTTGCAAACGCAAGAAGACAACAGGAAGTGAGAGGAAATCTACCACTAGGAAGGAAAATTCTCTCCTGTAAGAATAAATATGGGAGAAAGGTGTCTCCTCTGTACTGATGCTTTATCAGCAATCCTTGTTTCAAGAAAAACACCACATTTCAAAAACAGTTGTCATTGGGACGGAAAGTGAGGTGAAATGTTCTGAACAGGGGCACAGACAGCAAAACAAATGTTACAGGGGTGATAACCCTTACCTATGTTTTCCAAAAAGTTTAAAAATAGATTTTTGGTCTGGAGCTACACTTCAACAATGTACCTGTTCAAAATTACAAACAGATTCTACATAAGAACAAACCTACAGTCCCTGTCTTGTATGCACCGCCTGTATAGGGCTGTTCAGAGTATATAGGGCCTTTTTTATTTTATGTGCGGGGTTCCCCTTAATATCCATACAAGACCCAAAGGGGCTGGTAATGGGCTGGGGTAGGGGGGGGGGTCATGGGGTAGCTATGCCATTTTTCTTAAAGAATTTCATCCATATTACCGGGACCAGACATTACATTAAAGCCGCAAGCAGTTTTAAATGGCTTTTTTTTCCTTTAGAAGTGTCATTTTGTGCAGGGACAGTTCTAAACACGGGAAACACGTGGCACTTCACAGGCATACTTTAGACACCCCCCAGGTACGATATTTAAAGGAATATTTGACTTTTTTTTTTTCACTTTATGCATCATTAAAATGACTGCTCCCGAAAAACGACCGTTTTTAAAACTTCTTTTTGCATTGATACATGTCCCCTGGTGCAGAACCCGGGTTCCCAAACCCTTTTTAGGACAATAACATGCATAATAGTTGTTATAATTAGCACTTTAGAATTCGAACGTTCGCATCCATTGTATTTAATAGGGTTCTAATGTTCGTTCGAACTTTCGGTCCGTTCGCGGGTTCTGGTGCGAACCGAACCCGGGGGTGTTCGGCTCATCACTACTTCTCAACAACATTGTCCCTTACTTGTTTGGAGAGTTCCTTGGTCTTCATGGCAGTGTTTGGTTAGTGGTGCCTCTTGCTTAGGTGTTGCAGCCTCTGGGGCCTTTCAAAAAGGTGTGTATATGTAATGACAGATCATGTGACACTTAGATTGCGCACAGGTGGACATCATTTCACTAATTATGTGACTTCTGAAGGTAATTGGTTGCACCAGAGCTTTTTATGGGCTTCATAACAAGGGGGGTGAATACATATGCACATGCCAATTATCAGTTTTTTATTTCTGAAAAATTGTTTTATGTATATATCTTTCTAACTTTACTTCACCAACTTAGACTATTGTGTTCTTATCCATCACATATAATTCCGATTAAAAAAACATTGAACTAAAGGCTGTAATGTAACAAAATAGGCAAAACGCCAAGGGGGGTGAATACTTTTGCAAAGCACTGTATATACTGTATACCCTGTTTCCCCAAAAATAAGCCAGACCCCAAAAATAAGACCTAGCGTGATTTTCAGTAATGGCTGCAATATAAGCCCTACTCCAAAAATAAGCCCTAGGTAAACTCCTTGTAAAAACATCCGGTTTGTAAAAATATTACCTAATGTGCAGTGTGTCTCCTTGTGTAACTTTATTGTGGAAAATACCTTATTTACAGCGCCGCTGGGTGCTCACGTGACCCGCCAGAGTTTTTCTCTTCTCCTCCTGGCTGATGTCAGCGGCCCCGCCCTCTACAGTGCCCAGAGCAGGGCTGACGTCAGCGGGGATCTCGGCCCCTCCCTCTGCAGTATTTGGAGCAGGGAAGAAGATCTCCAGCGGGTCACGTGAGCACCCAGTGGCTCTGTAAATAAGGCACATTATCCACTTGTCCCCCGCCCACTGTCAATTGACGGCGGGCGGAGGATACTCTCGTTCTGGGAGGACGTCATATGACGTCCTCCCTTTAAAACGAGCTAGGCGGCGCGCGCCCGCCGCGTTCACAAGGCCCCGGTGCGCGTGCCCGGCGGCCGCGATTGCCGCCGGGCACCCGCGATTGCCCGGGAAACGAGCAGGAAAGTGGATCTCTGTGTGTAAACACAGAGATCCACGTCCTGTGAGGGAGAGGGGACCATCGGTCACCTCCCCCAGTCAGTCCCCTCCCCCCACAGTAAGAACACTTTGAGGGAACATATTTAACCCCTTCCCGCCCCCTAGTGGTTAACCCCTTCCCTGCCAATCACATTTATACAGTAATCAATGCATTTTTATAGCAGGGATCGCTGTATAAATGTGAATGGTCCCAAAAATGTGTCAAAAGTGTCCGATGTGTCCGCCGCAATATCGCAGTCACAATAAAAAATCGCAGATCGCCGCCATTACTAATAAAAAAATAAAAAAATAAAAATGCTATAAATCTATCCCCTATTTTGTAGACGCTATAACTTTTGCGCAAACCAATCAATACACGCTTATTGCGATTTTTTTTTTTTACCAAAAATATGTAGAAGAATACGTATCGGCCTAAACTGAGGAAAAATTTATTTAAAAAAAAAAAATGGGTATTTATTATAGCAAAAAGTAAAAAATAGTGTTTTTTTCCAAACTGGACGCTCTTCTTTTGTTTATAGCGCAAAAAATAAAAACCGCAGAGGTGATCAAATACCACCAAAAGAAAGCTCTATTTGTGGGAAAAAAAGGACACAAATTTTGTTTGGGAGCCACGTCGCACGACCGCGCAATTGTCATTCAAAGTGTGACAGCGCTGAAAGCTGAAAAATGGCTTGGGCAGGAAGGGGGTTTTCGTGCACAGTAGAGAAGTGGTTAAATAATCTTTTTACAGAACGGATTACATAATTTTACAAGGACTTGTAAATACCTGGCGGTATTCCCGAGTGTGGCTCGGGGTGAATTTTCAGTACCAAAAGCGGTAACCCCCGAGCCACACTTGGGGTCGCATCGCAGGATCCATGTACAGTGTACTTACCTTGTCCCCTGGATCCTGTGATGTCTCCCCGCTGTGTCTGCGAGCCGCCGTGTCTCCGCTCGATTCACTGTGCCGAGCTCCGTTCCCTGCGAGCGTTGCGGCGCACGGGGACGGAGCACACTGTCAAATTCAAAAAGTAAAAAACACACAATACATACAGTACACTGTAATCTTACAGATTACAGTACTGTATAAAATAGTTACACATCCCCTTTGTCCCTAGTGGTCTGCCCAGTGCCCTGCATGCACTTTTATATTATAAAAACTCTTCTTTCTGCCTGGAAACTGGAGATTGTCCATAGCAACCAAAAAGTGTCCCTTTACATCAAAAGTGGTTTTAGACCAGCTGGAAAACAGCGATAATAAATTAGAATCACTCGCAGAATTGAGCGATAGCAATTTGTGGGGAAATTCGTCATCAAACACTGAAAGTAATGATAGCGACAATTCTGCAACTGAGAAAATTTCAGTGTTTTCGATTTGATTACATTATTGAATAATTTTTATTATTATTATTTGTTATAATTATTTATAGTTATTTATTATATTATAATTTATGATTTTGTGTTTCAAACTTTATCATACCCGGGATGTCTACTAGACTCTTGTTTGGACAGATTTAAGTGAGTTATTCCTAAGAATTACAGGCCTACAATATAAAACGCCAAATTTCCATGCAAAATAATTGTACCGCTTTCAGCATCAAAAATCTGACATAATCATACCGCCAGGGAGGTTAACAAAGGTTTTGGGATTGCAGAATTTCATAATGCTGACTCCTCAGCTTGAGAGGAAGAGAGAAGACAGGGGACACAGGAACTTTTTAAAACACATTTTATTGTTTTATTCCAGGTTTTTTAGAACATAGAAAGGGGTAAATGACACAACACAAGCACTGTGCTGTCTATAATGCTTTAAAGAATCAGGGTATATTTTTTTTTTCCAGAAGATGACAAGACTGTATTTGAATAAATGTAGATTATTGTACATACTGTAAATAAATAAGACATCCCCTGAAAATAAGCCTTAGTGTGTTTTTTGCAGCCAAAATTAATTTACAACCCGGTCTTATTTTCGGGAATTTTTTTAACAGCATATACTAGGGGTGCCCAACCGCACTCTGATGTGGCCCTCCACGTCTTGCTCTAAGATGGCGGGTTCGGCAAGCCCAGATCGTGGGTTCCAGACTTGCCATCTCCGAGCATCAGTGCGAAGAACGGAGCCGCCGCTAGAGGAAGCAGAGCCGATGCTTCCTGTATAGCGCCGGCTCCTTCACAGGCGGAGTGATACCAAATGACTCCACCTGTGACAGGAAGCATCGACTCTGCTCTCTACTGCAGCCGCATGCTTCTGTCACACTAATGCACGGGAACCCGCGATCTTAGACAGCAGCCAGCAGTACCAGTACCAGCCACCAGTACCAGTCACCAGTACCAGTCACCAGTACCAGTCACCAGTACCAGCCACCAGTAATCAGTACCAGTACCCGCCAGCAGTACCAGTACCAGCCAGCAGTACCAGTACCCACCACCAGTACCAGTACCCACCAGCAGTACCAGTACCCACCAGCAGTACCAGTACCCGCCAGCAGTATCAGTACCCACCAGCAGTACCAGTACCAGCCAGCAGTACCAGTACCAGCCAGCAGTACCTGTACCAACCAGCAGTAACCGCCAGCAGTACCAGTACCCGCCAGCTGTACCAGTACCCACCAGCAGTACCAAACAGCAGTACCAGCCAGCAGTACCAGTACCCGCCAGCAGGACCAGTACACACCAGCAGTACCAGTACCCGCCACTAGTACCCACCAGCAGTATCAGTACCCACCAGCAGTACCAGTACCCACCAGCAGTACCAGTACCAGCCACCAGTACCAGTCACCAGTACCAGCCACCAGTACCAGTCACCAGTACCAGCCACCAGTAATCAGTACCAGTACCCGCCAGCAGTACCAGTACCAGCCAGCAGTACCAGTACCCACCACCAGTACCAGTACCCACCAGCAGTACCAGTACCCGCCAGCAGTATCAGTACCCACCAGCAGTACCAGTACCAGCCAGCAGTACCAGTACCAGCCAGCAGTACCTGTACCAACCAGCAGTAACCGCCAGCAGTACCAGTACCCGCCAGCTGTACCAGTACCCACCAGCAGTACCAACCAGCAGTACCAGCCAGCAGTACCAGTACCCGCCAGCAGGACCAGTACACACCAGCAGTACCAGTACCCGCCACTAGTACTCACCAGCAGTATCAGTACCCACCAGCAGTACCAGTACCCACCAGCAGTACCAGTACCAGCCAGCAGTACCAGTACCTACCAGCAGTACCAACCAGCAGTGCCAGTAATTGCCAGCAGTATCAGTACCCTCCAGCAGTACCAGAACCCGCCACCAGTACCCGCCAGCAGTATCAGTACCCACCAGCAGTACCAGTACCCACCAGCAGTACCAGTACCAGCCAGCAGTACCAGTACCAGTACCCGCCATCAGTACCAACCAGCAGTACCAGCCAGCAGTATTTGCCAGCAGTACCAGCAGGCAGTACCCAACAGCAGTACCAGCACCTGTCTGCAGAACCCAACAGCAGTACCAGCTCTGGAGGACAGCCAGCAGCAGCCACCAGTTATAACCACCTGGGGGACAGCAGTAACCAGCTGCAGGAATCCTGAGGAAGAAGTGAAGATCAAGGTCAGTTGAGATGCAGGTAAACCGCTGTGCATCGGTGTGAAAGCAGCCTCAGGCCCCTTTCACACGATCGGTCTGATTGGGTCCACCTGAAAAACAGACAGGCAGACCCGATCGGACCCTCCATTCACCTCTATAGAGCGGCAGATGTAAACAGACTCGTGTCTGTTTACACCCGCCTATCTGCAATCCGATCTGCTTAAAAAAACAGAAGAGGATCTGTCCCCTTCTGTCTGGGCAGATCGGAGGGCCCTTGGGGTAGAGCGGGCTGCATCTGTGTCTGCTCTACATATGCAGAGTGGACACAGACCTGCCATCCGCCCACTACGCTCATTGTGGCCCGCAACCTGTTACCAAGTCGCTAAAGTGGCCCTCGCTCCTCAAAAGGTTGGGCACCCCTGGCATATACTATGTTGTCAAAAGTATTGGGACGCTCTATCCTGATTTATGAATTATTTTGGCAACTCAAAAAATATCTCTCCTCTACCGAGAACCATAGAGGCATTTCTTTATTCTGAAAACTCCCTCAATGACAAATCTATCTTCGAGAAAACTAAACCTATACTGGACTGGGAAAGGGATCTCAATGCTTCCTTTTCAGACACACAGTGGAGTAAACTTCTACAATTTACATATTCCGCCACAAAATGCACCAATGGGAGCTCTCTGACAAAATCACGCAAATATGGTACCTAACACCGTATAGAATTGCCAAGTTTAGCCCTTCCATATCTCCACTGTATTTACAATCTTCCACCAAGTGACAGGCCAATCTATATGGCCCTCTCCATCATTGGCCATTTAAAAATGTAGGTTTAGAAGACATACCACCACCCCTTAGACAATATACCACTCATCTATTCCTGGCGGCTAAACTAGTCATACTCAGACTATGGAGATCTCCAATTACACAGGAACGATGAGCGAGTTTGGGGTGGAGGAACTTGACTGGCCTGCACAGAGTCCTGACCTCATCCCAATAGAATACCTTTGGGATGAATTAGAGCGGAGACTGCGAGCCAGGCCTTCTTGTCCAACATCAGTGCCACTGCCTGACCTCACAAATGCGCTTTTGGAAGAATGGTCAAACATTCCCATAGATACCCTCCTAAACCTTGTGGACAGCCTTCCCAGAAGAGTTGAAGCTGTTATAGCTGCAAAGGGTGGGCCAACTCAGTATTGAACCCTCCGGACTAAGACTGGGATGTCATTAAAGTTTATGTGTGTGTAAAGGCAGGCGTCCCAATACATTTGACAATATAGTATATATCTATCTATATATCTATCTATATATCTATCTATAGATACATAGATAGATATATACCGTAAATATATCTATATATACATATATATATATTGTGAAGGACTAGCATCAAGTGTAGAGCTTGAAGGACACCGCCACTCGCTGGTTCTTCTTTTTAAGGGTTGTTTGCCCATTTTTATTAAAATAAGTTCAAAACAAAATCAAAAGGTTTTCCCTCGCAGGGGTTTCAGTACTCCTATTCATCAACAAAATGACATTCAGCCTCCTGGCTTATACATACAGCAGTGCTGCTCAGGCCTTCCACTTCAGGCTCTTGTCTGTCTCCTATAGACTATTCCATCTGCAACACCATCCATTTGGATAGCAGCCCCTCGCTGCTCTGATCCTCAGACTTGGGTCTCTGGCTTCCACTGTGCACACAAGCACTCTCTGACTTCTCCAGTGCACACTTGCACTCTATGGCTTCCAGTGTGCAGACAAGCACTCTATGGCTTCCCCAGTGCACACCTGCACTCTATGGCTTCCCCAGTGCACACCTGCACTCTATGGCTTCCCCAGTGCACACCTGCACTCGTCGGGAGGGTGGCGCCCAGAATGCTGGTCCTGATTCTACTATCAGGCCCACACACACCTGAACAATCAGTGTGCAGTTGAGTCTCAAAACCCGGATCCAGGACTGGGGATTTCATCCCACCCGGATCTCTAAGAAATCCCCAAGCTCCAGGTCCCAAAGTGGACTTTAGTAAATCATGAGGAAACTGAAAAGCCAGTTTCTTCCCAAACAAGCAAATACCCTGGAGCCCCTCAACCTGCCTGGTTGAGAATCCTGCATCCATACACTGGTGGGGTACCACACTACCACAATATATATATATATATATATATATATATATATATATACAGTGGAACCTTGGTTTACGAGTAACACGGTTAATGGGCGTGTTGAATAATGAGCAACTTTTTTTTTAAATTCTGACTCGGTTTGCGAGTGTTGTCTCGCAAAATGAGCAGAATTCAAGCTAAATTAAAAATTTATTTGGCCAGAGGTGCGGGGTGCCGGTGACACTCGGAACGGTTCGGAGCTGTTTGAAAATACTCGGAAATACTCCGTTCCCGAGTGTTTCCAAACCTTTCCGAGGGTTTCGGAGATCAGCCGAGCTGTCCCCGAGGCTCTCCAGCGCCCCCCACCTCTGGCCACATGCGGTATTGCATGCCATAGAAGTCAATGTGGAACGAATTATCTTTGTTTCCATTGACTTCTATGGGGAAACTCGGTTTGATATGCGAGTGCTTTGGATTACAAGCATTCTCCTGGAATGGATTATGCTCGTAATCTATATCTATATACACTCTATACCCCTCCCCCACCATAAAGGCAGAGAATCAGCTTTATTAAAATATCCCATTGGTACCACAAACAAAATAGTAATAAAATCATCATATACCTAAAGTGGTTGTAAGGGCTGAAGGTTTTTTACTTTCATGTGTGCTGCTCCCCTCACACCCCCCCTAATACTCACCTGAGCGCCCTCTCAATCTAGCGATCCAGTGCATGGGAGCCTCGGCTCTCCTGGGACTCCCTCTCCTTATTGGTTGAGACGGCAATGGGAGCCATTGGCTTCCACTGCTGTCAATCACAGCTAGTGGGCGCATAAGGAGAGAGCGGGGGGCGGGGACAAGCCACAGCTCTATGGTCGCATAGAGCAGGGCTTGGGAGCGAGCACGCACCAGTGTCCCCATTGCAAGTAGCTTGCTATTGGGAGCACTGGTCAAGGGGGAGGAGCCAGGAGCGCCGACAAGGGTCCCAAGAAGAGGAGGATCGGGGCTGCTCTGTGCAAATCCACTGCACAGAGTAGGAAAGTATAACATGTTTATTTAAAAAAAAAAAGAATACGTCAAACCTTTAATACCACTTTAATTGCCTAACAAATATGTATTGTGCTTGCACAAGGCAGGTTTATCAGATTTTTTTTTTAAATTAAAGCTTTTTTAAAAATATGAAATATTATTTTTTAAATTGCATGAACATATTAAAGCTTGTTTTGGGTTTTGAGTGATTAGATTTACATATACTTTATAATTACTACTATAGTATTGAAAGTGACAAAAACAATTTACACACTGCTCATACATACTGTACATTACAAAGCAGTCTGCCCTCATGGAGATTTCAATCTAAGGTCACATAGTAGGCCCAACTTAGTCAGGAGCCAATTAACCTACCACCATGTCTTTCGGCGTGGAGGAGGAAACCCACACAAGGCCAGGGCAAACACGCACATACCATCAATCATTGGCGGCCGGTGGAATTTTCTTTGGGGGGGGCGGCAAACAGTATGCCCCCCCGGGTCGGTCGGTAGCACTTACCCCATCACCGGCGGCTTCCCCTGCTCGGGGGCAGCTTCCCCTACTCGGGGGAATCTTCCCCTGCTTGGAGGCCTCCCGTTCTCCTGTTCTCCTGCGGCCTCCCATTCTCCGGGTCATCGCGGCGATGGCGCCTTCCGATTCCTACCTCCTCAGCGGCGGCCAATCGGGAGCTTTCTCTTTTCGGCCATTTGGAAATGGGTCTCACACCCGCTTCCGATTGGCCGGATTGAGGATCAGTGTTTCAACAGCGAATATTCATTGTAACACATCTGGGTGGGATCGGAGCGCATTCTCTGCGACCCGAGCCCACCCGATTTTGAAGTCTATTAGAGCCTATGGCTCTAATCAGGTGCCTCAAAAGGATTGATTCTCCTCTCGGCCAATCGGATGACAGGTCTCAGGACCCGCTTCCTGATTGGCCAGAAGGAGAATCAGGAAGACATTAGTGAATATTAATTTGCTATTGTTACACAACTGGGTGGGCTCGGGGCGCGAGACCACCCTTTTGTGAAGCCTTTTGTGAAGCCTATTATAGCCTCTGGCTCTAATCACATGCTTCAAAAAAAAAAAAAAAAAAACATTGGAATCCATGCATCCAGTGCCCTGCATGTAGATTAGGGGGCTGGATGCATGGATAGTGGGCGGCTCCCCTGCACTCTGCATTACAGGCCACCACTGCTGGGAGTTATTCAGCCAGGCTTCTGGTCAGATCCAGATGGTCTACAGGTATGACAATAAAATGAATGAACATTTTACAAAGCTTCACAATTTTTTAATAATTACTGGGGTCCCTTGACTGCATATGCTATTTTTGGAAGATGTAAACTTATCCTTTAAATCTGCAGCTTTTGATTAAAGTAATAACTGGTAGTCCTGCCATGAAGTACCGTATATACTCGAGTATAAGCCGACCCAAATATAAGCCGAGGCACCTAATTTTACCACAAAAAAATGGGAAAACTTATTGACTCGAGTATAAGCCTAGGGTGTCCATCTGCATGCCTCACTGTGCCTCACTTTGCCTCACTGTGTCCATGACTAGACTGACGTTTAACATGGGAGTCTATGGAAGGGGTGCCCCGGCTTTGAAAAACTGGTGCTCCCCGGCTGTAGGTCCCCCAGACAACAAACTTTGCACACTTGTAGGGGAGAAATGGGACTATATGTGTGCCAAGTTCCGGGTCCCCATGTGTGCCAAGTTCTGGGTCCCCAAAATCACTGCAGAAATTACTGTTTAACATGGGAGTCTATGGAAGGTGTTCCCGGCTTTGAAAAATCGGTGCTCCCCGGCCATAGGTCCCCCGGACAACAAACTTTGCCCACTTGTAGAAGAAGAGTGGGGCTACATGGGTACCGGTACCGGGTCCCCAAAATCCGGGATAACAGGCGCAAAAAAGGTGACTCGAGTATAAGCCGAGGGGGGCATTTTCAGCACGAAAAAATGTGCTGAAAAACTCGGCTTATACTCGAGTATATACGGTACCTTGCTTAGGCATATCATATTATAGGGTGACAAGGTTCTGTGCCTTTTTTCCAGCTGTGCACCTACTTTGTCACCTTTTCACATAGGCTTCCAATGGAGACTACAACAGTTTGCATTGACACACATTACATATGTATGGTCCATTGTTACTATCGAGAAACCCACCCTAAGCAGTAATTTCTTGAAGGGTTTACATGTCTATCCATTAATGTTGTAAAAAATTAATATTTTACATTTGCCAGTTTATGAAAATGTAATTTTGAAAAGTAAATTGGATATAGAATTTGTGTATATGGTCTTTTAAAAATGAAGTTATGATGCTTTAAGTCACAGTTCTCGCCCTATTAGATGTCATGGGGCTTTGGTTTCCCATTCCAACTTTCTGCCGTGTCCCATTCTGAATGATAGATTGAAGGACATTAATTAAAAATTGTTCCTGGATTGTGTCAGACTCTTGTCAGTTGGCATTCCATGTCTGGAAGAGCACAAGAGAAGTCAAGCAGGAATATCATCCCTGGTTTTCATAGCTCTGTTTCTGTATGACTGTGATTTATACAAAGACGTAAAGAAAGAGAGGGGAAGAGCTACTTCCAATTAGACATGTGCATGACAAAAAAATGTGTTTTGTTTTGGTTCGATTTGTTAATCTAGTTATTTAGTTCCGTTAAATTTGGTTGATTCGTTCAATACGTATTCAGAATTCGTATTTGGAATTTTTCGAATTTACAGTTTTTTTTTTCTCGATTCAAATAGTTCTAAGCAATAAATTTTGAATCGGTCGAATCAAAAACTTTAGATTTTTTTTTTTTTTTTCGATTCCAATGTGGCAAAGTGACCAAAGGAAAAATCTTCATTAAATTATTACAATGACTCTTTAACCTCCCTGGCGGTATGATTATTTCAGATTTTCGATGCTGAAAGCGGTACCATTATTTTGCATGGAAATTTGACGTTTTATATTGTAGGCCTGTAATTCTTAAGCCCTGTACACACGATTGGATTTCCTATGGATTCAAATCCGATGGATTTTTCCATCGGAATTCCAATGAAGCTGACTTCCATCAGTCTTGTCTACACACCATCAGACAAAAATCCGACCGTCCCAAACGCCGTGACGTAAAACACTCCGATGAGCAGAGAAAAATTAAGTTCAATGCTTCTGAGCATGCGTCGACTTGATTCTGAGCACGCGTGGGTTTTTTCTCCGATGGCGTTCCACACAGACGATCGGAATTTGCTATTGTTTTATTCCATCGGATAAATTTAAAACATGTTCTATTTTTTCTCACCGATGGAAAAAAGACCGATGGGGCCCATACACGATCGGTTTGTCCAATGAAAAAAGTTCATCTGTAAAACCGATCGTGTGTACAGGGCATAAGAAATAACTCACTTAAATCTGTCCAAGCAAGAGTCTAGTAAACATGCCGGTTATGATAAAGTTTGAAACACAAAATCATAAATTATAATATAATAAATAACTATAAATAATTATAACAAATAATAATATAATTATAATAAAAATTATTCAATAATGTAACCAAATCAAAAACACTGAAATTTACACAGTTGCAGAATTGTCGCTGTCATTATATTTAGTGTTTGATGACAAATTTCCCCACAAATCGCTATCGCTCAATTCTGCAAGTGATTCTAATTTATTATTGCTGTTTTCTAGCCGGGCTAAAACCACTTTTGATGTAAACTGACACTTTTTGGTTGCTATGGACAATCTCCAGTTTCCAGGCAGAAAGAACAGTATTTATAATATAAAACTGCATGCAGGACACTGGACAGACCACTAGGGACAAAGGGGATGTGTTATTATTTGATACAGTACTGTAATCAGTAAGATTACAGTATACTGAATCTATACTGTGTTTTTCACTTTTTGAATTTGGCGCCGTGCTCCGTCCCCGTGCGTTGCAACACTCGCAGGGAGCGAAGCTCGGCACAGTGAATCGAGCGAGGAGACACAGCGGGGAGACATCGCAGGATCCTGGGGACAAGGTAAGTAACTTTCCCTGGATCCTGCAATGCGATCCCGAGTGTGGCTCGGGGTTACCGCTTTTGGTAGTAAAAACTCACCCCGAGCCACACTCAGGAATACCGCCAGGGAGGTTAAACCAGCTTTGGCTTAACAAAAACAGCATTATTTTGAAATGGCACTCTAATAACACACAGTCTTTGATTTCAGCAATATGTTTACAGTTAGAATTTGACTGAAGTTCAATTCGAATTTCAGTCCGAATTTCCAAAATTTGGACGGGTTTCGTTTAGTTTTTCAGAGCTTTTGGTAAAATTTGTTTACCGTATATTGTTGCAGCACCCTGGTGTTTTTTCTAAGTAAATTTAGTTTGCCAGGCAGTAGTTGCTCTGGTTAATTGTTAGTAAACCCACTGATTCCTCTCTAGTTCTGGACTTGCTGCACCTTCTCTCTTCTGTCGCTAGGTGGCTTTATGCTGGTGACATAAGATAGACAAGGGCTTAGCAAGGTCAGGTTATAAATGGATGGGATGTCTCAGCCAATTGGCGGGGGTTTCTTTAGCCCCTTGGCCTGCTGGGAGAACCTATTTATTTGGGTGGAGTCAGATGACCGGGGTTCTGTGCCACCCAGACAGCTGTCTGGGTGGACGTGTGCTATGCTGCCCCAGGCTGCTAGACCGTAAGCCTGAGGCCTATCCCAGGGACATCTGGCTGCTAGGCTGTCTGAGGGCCTATCCAGAAGCAGCGGAAGCAGCCCAGGGTTGGGACTGCAGGACTAGAGTCCAACCGAGAGTAACGGTTCAGCTGAACGGGGGAACCAGTTGGGAACCAGGTGGTCGGAGGTAGAGGGGAATCTGTCTCCACTAAGGGATCGTCCACCTTGTTACCAGAGACCACAGTGAGTAAGCTGGAGCCAGTGCCAGATCAGACTTCTCACCAGCCGAGGACGGTGAATCGGTGTGAAAACTTCAGCAAGTGCCAAGTCAGGGACCCAGCGGGACAGCAGAGGTAGCGCTTGAAGTGTATCTGCGAGTGCCAAGCCAGGGACCAAGCAGGGAAGCGGGGGTGACACTTGAGGAAGATACCGAGTTATGGAAGTGGAAGAGCTCCGATGATCCAGTGGCGATTGGGTATGAGTCTAGTGAGAGAATGGGAGCTCGGTGAGTGAAGACCTACAGAGAGAGACTATAGAGTGCGAGGAGAATTATTCTGTTTTACCAATAGTTAAATACAACTACCGTTAGTGACTGTTACAAGATTTGTTTCCATAGGAGACAGCAATCCTACCTATACAGAAGTGGTGTCAGGCTGGAGGCTTTCCACTGTATAGCTGTCTACCTAAGAATAAGGAGTGTCTCAGAGTCTGCCAATTAGCATTGCATCTACTTAAAGTGGAAGTAAACCCATCGATTTAACAGTTTCAAAAAGCAGTTACATTCCCGGCATGCCGGGAATGCCAACTGTCACATTGGTTGTGCTCTCAACCAAACGGTCAAACCATCCAATGGCTGGTGTCATAACTGATCACATGTGCAGCATCATGGCAGTTGAAGATTAAACAGAGGCCAAGATGGCAGCTTCCTTGCCTGAAAATGATAGGAGGGTTTACTTCCACTTTAAGGGTGCCCTGCCCTAACCCTCTCTCCCACAGTTCTTGTTCAAGAGACAATAAATCTCTTTGCATTCAAAAAGTGTCTGGCGCCCATTAATTCAGCTTGTATTACACCCACCATGCCTTGTAACCCATTCTACACAGAAGGATGTCAGCTGTCTCTAACTCTGGAGGTTACCATTTGGTCTCTAGAGGTCCAGGACCTTGCTACATTGTATTTAGGGTATTCAGATATATCCGAATATACCAATAACGAAAATTAGTCTGAATATTAATTTGGAAACGAAACGAACCGCACATGTCTACTGCCAAATAGCAAACCATCAAATTCTATATTAAACCTGAAAATCACTTTAAGTTATTGTAAACGATCACCTTGTAAAACAACCCATTCAGTTTAAAAAATAAATAAAAGGCAAAACATTTTTGTATAGAAATATAAAAACATTAATAAATATCCTTTTCTCCTTTTTTATAAGTGATCACATTCCCTCTGTTCTCAGCTGCAACTGGGGGGAGGAGAAGCAGCAGTACAGTGAGCTTCCCAGTAAATGGCTGTGCAGTGGGGGGGTCAGGACAAGTCTGATCATTGGAGGAGAGTAAACAAGTTCCCATAGCTAGAGAACTGACCATGCTGTGCTCTCCTTCTTAGCGTGGTCAGTTTTTAGGAGGGGACTAACAAGAACACCAGGGATTTCACACAAAGGAAGCAATACAAATAGAACAGGATACTTTCTCATACAAGAACATAGTACAGCAGGCACATATCAGGAATATGACGTGTTGGGGTAACAAATGTTTTACCTTCAGCAATACCTATAACAATGCTTCATGTTGACCCTGTGCAGTAGCAAGGATGTAATTTCCCTTCAAATCCTAACTGTATGCTATGAAGATGCAGATGAAAAAGTAGTACTATAGCCTTACCCTGGCCATACCACTGCTTTATGAAAAAAAAAAAAAGCCCAAAAATAAAAAATTAATACCCCATTTATCATGCACAACATTGTACCTTACAAATGTACTTTAAGTGGTTCTAAACACAAAACATTTTTTTACTGTAATGCATTCCCTATATTAAGGTATAAAACTCCCCACTACCTGTCCCCATCCTCCCACCTTCAACAAAAAAAAAGGAAAAAGAAAAATCCTAGGTAGTTCTCTTTGTTTATGAGGATGCTGGGCAGCTGTGTTTGCCATAAGTAACCTTGTCTCTACTGTGTAGGCAGATCTTAATTATCAATTGTAATTAAAATTTGCAAACTGTCTGTCCTGACAATGGGTTAAAGGTATAGAGACTGGGCTTCTTGCATTGTAAGGTAATGAGGACAGACTTGGGACAGGCTCACTCTAACATTGTTCAAAAAACCTTGCAGTCAGCTATGACACCTCCTCCTGAAAAAAGCTTTATGCCGCGTACACACGACCATTTTTCTCGTCTGGAAAAATTAATTTTTTTTTCTTTGACGAGAAAAACGACCGTGTGTGGGCTTTTGATAATTTTTCCCGTCGAGAAAAACGGCATTAATCACGAGAAAAATTAGAACATGCTCTAATTTTTCTCGTCGTGATTCACGGCATTTTTTTCCGCGGCAGTTTTCCCATAGGGAAACACTGCCGGGGAGCCTACACACGGTTGTTTTTTTTCGTCCAAGAGAAAAAATGTCGGAAAAAACGTAGTGTGTAGGGGAACAAGCCGTTCCTCGTTTTTCACGTCGATTTTCTCAACGGTGTTTTCACCGTCGAGAAAATCGATCGTGTGTACGCGGCATAAGGGTAAGAAACATAAAACAAAAAAATTTAGGTATGCTGTGTGCAGGCCCGGATTTACTCCCTTTGCTGCCCCAAGGCCGGGTCCTTCAATGCCGCCCCCCCCCCCCCCCCACACACACACACACACACACACACACACAGGGGCCGGCTGTATCACAGCAGCCTGTTGCACAAATCACTTTATTACACTTTATTTGTGATGTCTATGGCTGCTATGCATATATAATCCATATTTAGCACTATAATATTTAACTGGCTGCTTGCTTCTGCTTGGGCCTGGCACACACGCTCACACATGCACAACATGATCATCAATAATCTTCAAGAGGTACCTGCTAGGCTGCACTCAGTGCATAATCCCTGCTGGCTGCTGCTTCCTGGGGGTTTCCCTTCTTTTTCTGGTGGTGGTGACGTCACAGTCTCAGACCCCCGCTCCTGGCCTGGGGGAGATGATGCCGGCCACTCAGAGAGGGTAGGGTTCCCCTTCTTTTTTCTCGTGACTCGTGACTTGTCTCTTCTCCTCACGTCACGAGTCACGTCACTGGTCACAGAGACCACGCTCCTGGCCTGGGGGAGAAGATGATGCCGGCCGCGCAGTCTGCGCTAGGCTTGTGCAATTCGTTTCGTAACGAATCAAAATTCGTCCGAATTTAGCAACTTTCGGACATTCGGAAGCATTCGAATTTCCGAACAAAGCAATTACGAATAAAACCGAATCCGAAATAAATTCTACCGCAAATAGCGAATGCCCGAATGTCTTCGGCATAATTCGTTATGAAAAAAGTTACGAATGTACGAATCCATTCGAAGCACAATAACACTCTGCTCTGCTCTCTGCTTCTCCCTCACCGTGCTGAACTCCCTCTCAAAATGGTGTACAGGGGCGGAGGCTATAGCCACATGTAAAAAACGAAAGTAAAATACGAGATTTCTAATCCATTCGAAGCACAATTACACTCTGCTCTGCTCTCTGCTCCTCCCTCACCGTGCTTAACTCCCTCTCAAAATGGTGTACAGGGGCGGAGGCTATAGCCACATGTAAAAAACAAAAGTAAAATACGAGATTTCGAATCGTTACAAATAACCGCTATGTATTTAGAAAAGTACAAATCCATTCAAAGCACATTAGGCATAATAGGCAGCGTCGTTGTGAGAGAGACACAGAAAATTACGAATCAACTAACCCAAAAAAAGTTGGAGTTGTGTCCAGAATCAACGAAAAACAACGTACTCTACCGAAAGTACGAATTATAAATCAACTAAAAATTCAACGAAAAATGTCGCTTGCGAAAATACGAATTAGTCCGAACAAGAAAAATCCCGTCTAGCAAAATTACGAATGATTACGAATCAACAGGACCGAAAAGAAACAAACCGAAACTAAACAAATTTTTCCGTTGTGCACAAGTCTAGTCGGCGCAAAGGAGGGTAGGCGGAGCATTAGGCTCCGCCTCCGCCAGTTACCTTTTTTTTCCTCCTTACCAGGAAGTCCTCAGGGGGCTATGATAGTGCGGGGGGGGCGGCTGCGAAAGCCGAGAAGTCGCCACAGGGGCGGCGCCGCCCCTGCATCCACTGCCGCCCCAAGGCCTGGCCTCGGTGGCCTTGTGGGAAATCCGGCCCTGGCTGTGTGATTGGGAACACATAACAAACATTTAGTGAGTTTTCTCAAATTTGACAGCAAAATTAGAAATACATTTTAAAATAATGGTACCAGAAGTTCAGCTATAACCGTTTCCGGACCGCCCACTGCATATATACGATATTTAAGATCACATACCTGTACCTGTACATGATTTTGTGCACGTGATCTAGGGGGCACGCACGTGTGCCACCGGAGCGCCGATGTGATTGGACACAGCAGGAGCCAATCAGTCGCCAGGACCCGCCGATCGTTCAGAGGAAAGGCAGAACAGTGGTCTGCGCAGACCGCTGTTCTGTCAGGGAGTAAAAGAGAGATCTTGTATTTCAGCTAAGCTGAACCACAGATCTCTCTTTTCGTCCAGTATATCCGTCCCCCCATACAGTTAGAAAGCATTCCCTAGGAGCACACTTAACCCCTTGATCGCCCCTGATGTTAACCCCTTCCCTGCCAGTGTCATTTATACAGTGACAGTGCATTTTTTGTTAGCACTAATCACTGTATAGGTGTCACTGGTCCCCAAAAAGTGTCAGATTTGTCCGCCGCAATTTTGCAGTCCCGCTAAAAATCGCTGATCGCCGCCATTTCTAGTAAAAACAATTTAAAAAAATAAAAAGTCCATAAATCTTTCCCATAGATTGTAGACGCTATAACTTTTGCGCAAACCAATCAATATACACTTATTGTGATTTTTTTTACCAAAAATATGGAGCAGAAAATATATTGGCATAAATTGATGAAGACATTTTTTTCATTTTTTTTTATTGGGAATGTTTTCTAGCTGAAAGTAAAATATATTGGTTTTTTTTTCAAACTTTTTTGTTTATAGCGCAAAAAATAAAAACCACAGAGGTGATCAAATACCACCAAAAGAAAGTTATATTTGTGTAAAAAAAGGACATACATTTTATTTGGGTACAGTGTTGCACGACCGTGCATATGTCAGTTAAAACAACGCAGTGCCGTATCGCAAAAAATGGCCTGGTCAGGAGGGGGGTGAAACCTTCCGGAGCTGAAGTGGTTAAGGGGTAACTCCACTTACGTCGGGGAAAAAAGTAGCAAATAATGAAAAAAATAATATAGCGTATACAATTGCGACACAAATCATATTGTAATGGAATGTTATTAACCACTTAAGCCCCGGACCATTTGGTAGCTAAAGGACCAGAGGTGAATTCAGAATTTTGCACTGCGCTGCTTTAACTGTAAATTGTGCGGACATGCAATGTTGTACCCAAACGAAATTTGCGTCCTTTTCTTCCCACAAATAGAGCTTTCTTTTAATGGTATTTGATTGCCTCTGCGATTTTTATTTTTTGCGATATAAACGGAAAAAGACCGAAAATTTAGAAAAAAAATGATATTTTCTACTTTTTGTTATAAGAAAAATCGAATAAACTCAATTGTAGTCATACATTTAGGCCAAAATGTATTCAGCCACATGTTTTTAGTAAAAAAATGTCAATAAGCGTATATTTATTGGTTTGCGCAAAAGTTATAGAGTTTACAAACTAGGGTACATTTTCTGAAATTTACACAGCTTTAAATTTATGACTGCCTATCTCATTTCTTGAGGTGCTAAAATGACAGGGCAGTACAAAACCCCCCCAAATGACCCCATTTTGGAAAGTAGACACCCCAACGAAATTGCTGAGAGGCATGTTGAGCCCATTGAATTTTTTTTTTTTTTTGTCCCAAGTGATTGAATAATGACTAAAAAAAAAAAAAAAAAATTACAAAAAGTTGTCACTAAATGATATATTGCTCACACATGCCATGGTTATATGTGGAATTTCACCCCAAAATACATTTTGCTGCTTCTCCTGAGTACGGGGATACCACATGTGTGGGACTTTTTGGGAGCCTAGCCACGTACGGGACCCCGGAAACCAAGCACCGCCTTCAGGATTTCTAAGGGCGCAAATTTTTGATTTCACTCCTCACTACCTATCACAGTTTCGAAGGCCATAAAATGCCAAAATAGCACAAAACCTCCCCAAATGACCCCATTTTAGAAAGTAGACACCCCAAGGAAATTGCTGAGAGGCCTGTTGAGCCCATTGAATATATTTTTTTTTGTCCCAAGTGATTGAATAATGACAAAAAAAAAAAAATTACAAAAAGTTGTCACTAAATGATATATTGCTCACACATGCCATGGTTATATGTGGAATTACACCCCAAAATACATTTTTCTGCTTCTCCTGAGTACGGGGATACCACATGTGTGGGACTTTTTAGGAGCCTAGCCGCGTACGGGACCCCGAAAACCAATCACCGCCTTCAGGATTTCTAGGCACAAATTTTTGATTTCACTCCTCACTACCTATCACAGTTTCGAAGGCCATAAAATGCCAAAATCGCACAAAACCCCCCCAAATGACCCCATTTTGGAATATAGACACCCCAAGCTATTTGCTGAGAGGAATGGCGAGTATTTTACAGCTCTCATTTGTTTTTGAAAATGAAGAAAGAAAATATATATATATATATATATATATATATATATATATTTTTTCAATTTTCAAAACTTTGTGACAAAAAGCGAGATCTGCAAAATACTCACAATACCTCTCAGCAAATAGCTTGGGGTGTCTACTTTCCAAAATGGGGTCATTTGGGGGGGTTTTGTGCCATCTGGGCATTCCACGGCCTCCGAAACTGTGATAGGCAGTGAGAAGTGAAATCAAAAATTTACACCCTTAGAAAGCCTGAAGGCGGTGCTTGGTTTTTGGGGTCCCGTACGTGGCTAGGCTCCCAAAAAGTCTCACACATGTGGTATCCCCGTACTCAGGAGAAGCAACAGAATGTATTTTGGGGTGTAATTCCACATATGCCCATGGCATGTTTGAGCAATATATCATTTAGTGACAACTTTGTGCAAAAAAAAAAAAAAATTGTCGTTTTTCCGCAACTTGTGTCAACATATAAAATATTCCATGGATTCGACATGCCTCTCAGTATATAGCTTGGGGTGTCTACTTTCCAAAATGGGGTCATTTGGGGGGGTTTTGAACTGTTCTGGCATTTTATACACAACATTAGGAAGCTTACATCCACTCTTCTAACCACTTGAAGACAAAGCCCTTTACTCTTTCGTCCATGGACCGACACAGCTTCTCTATTGACAAAGTGGGTATTATCCGTTAATTAGGAGTGACTAGGCAGAAAAACTTGTAAAAAGTGTTGCATCACACCTTCTACAGTACCGCCCAGGGGGCGGACCCTCTGGGTATACCCTCTCAGTCTGCATCTTCGCAGATCAGTTTTTTTCTGTCTAGCAAGGAGTAGGACATGGCTCCCTTCGGGCCCATTGGTCCGGGGAAAAAAGATATATATATATATATATATTTTTTTTTTTTTTTGCTACATTTGTTGTTTCCTGCGATCAACTGCCGACTGGGTGACAGGCTGGATCCTCGATCCTTGTAGTCTCCCCAGTTTCGGCCATCGAGCGTGTGCCGACCCTAGCTACGCGCTGGGTTTTCCACGACATGCCCGTCGCTCCACGGGTGGCCGGTGAGCCTACGCTCCAGGGCCTGCATCGGACCGCTCAGCTTCGGCTGACCTTACGGCCGAGTCGCAGCAGCCTGGGCGGTGAGCTTACGCTCCAAGGCTTGCATCGGACCGCTCAGCTTCGGCTGACCTTACGGCCGAGTCGCAGCAGCCTGTCCGGTGAGTGTCACGCTCCAGGGCATACATATGATCGTCCCGTCTGGGTCCAATCACAGCATGCCTGGCCAACAGTCACCTTCCGTGCGCGGACGATGATCTGTTTGGAATGTCTTCCAGCAGAATACATGCAGGATAGGTAAGTAAAACTCCCCTGCCTCGGCTGGGTGATTTAGCTGGACATTCCTGGAGAGATCAAGTAAGTGGTTGTGGCCCCTTTCTTCCCTCTCTCCCTGCCTTTCCCTCCTCCCTGGGCTTCTAGCTAAAGGTTGCTGGGTGCTGGGGGTCACCTAGGGGGTCCCACTGGAGCGGGGCTGGCTGTAACTAACATTTAAAAGAAATGTAATTTTTTCTTACCTGTGTTTGTGTCCTTCCTCCTCCATGCTGTCGGCGGCCATTTTGAGGTGGTCCATGCCAAGTTTGGCCTCTTGTGACTGCCCGGCGGCCATCTTCCTGTGGTTCGGCCACACCCACTGGCCCCTATCAGCTGATCGGCGGCCATGTTTGTCCACCCTGTATGCAGATATTGCCGTTCGGCGGCCATCTTTTTGTGGGCTATGGCTGCTTGACCTCTATCTTCTGTCGGCGGCCATTTTCTTAGAGCCCACATTATCTTCCATACAGACGTTTATGGCAACCATTTTTCGAGAGCCTCCGGCCTCTAGGGTGCATTACACTGGCGCGAAAATTCACACAGGAAGTGCTGATAAAAGAAGCAGACTGACACAGCAGCATGGGGACAGCGTCACAGGCGCAGCATAGCAGTACCTATCCAGGGTGGTGAGTCCTCTGGGTGACCCGGCCTCTCTGCAGCACAGGAGGGTGGCCTATTGATATCTTGCCTGGAGCCCTGTGAGTGTCAGCGTGTGGTCAGCATGGCATCTGAGCCAGATGTCTTCTCCCCTGAAACACCAGATTTAGCAGCTGGTGCCCCTGAGGTGTCTATGAACGCTATGACTGCAATCCTAGAGGCGTTTGCTGCCAGGGTGGAAGCAGCACACGGGAATACAGGGGGTAGTAAACGCCCCATCCCCTGCAAGCTTCTGGGTATAATTCTGGTGCAGAACCAGGTCCAGCTACGGCTCGGGGCCCAGATTCTGACGCATTAGAGACTGCAGACCGTGACCGGACAGTGAGAATGACTCAAAGTCCAGGTCAGTACGCGAGACGGCTTTGGTATCTGACCTTATTACTGCAGTGCGGGATATGCTAAAATTGGAAAATACTGCAGAAGCAGCAGAGACTCCGGTCCACTTGGGTTTCATAGACCTGCCCGCACTGCTAAGGTGTTCCCTTGTGTGTCTTTTGATAAACTCTTATACAAGGAATGGGAGAACCCACTGAGGGTCTTTACAGCCCCAAAGAGGTTTGCGGTACGGTACCCCTTTTGAGGAGAGTTTTCTGAAGAAATGGACCTCTCCCCCCTATAGTGGACCCTCCGGTGTCCAGACTTAATAGAGCCACCACAATTCCTGTAGAAGGGGCTCCTGTTTTTAAGGACCCTGTGGATAAGAAGGCTGAAGCACTCGCTTGCTACCTATACTCAGTGGTAGGCTCGGCAGTACGCCCGGCATTGGCGGGGGCCCTAGTGTCTCACACACTTACTGAATGGGCAAGATTGCTACTCCAGGGGTTAAGGAGCGAGATGCTCCTCCTGATGAGATAACATTGGCCGACCTGTTGGTCCAGGGCCTTAGGTTTGTCTGCGAGTCAGACATGAATACTATTCCCCTGCTGTCTAAAACTTCGATTTATGCAGTAGCAATACGCCGCCTGATCTGGCTAAAAGGCTGGTCTGTGGACCAGACTTCCAAGAAAGCCCTGTTGGATCTGCCTTTTAAGGGCGACAGACTTTTTTTGGGGCTTCTCTGGATGACATCATCAAGGATGCCACAGGAAGTAAAAGCACTTTGCTTCCCCAAATTAGCAAGGGTAAGGGGCCACGCCAAGGGCAAGGGCCCTCCTTTACTGCACACAAGTGGTTTTTTCGTCCCCCTAGGGCGACAGGGAAAAGACCCCAGGCCGATAAAGCGCCTGCCCAAGGACAAAAGCGTCCCTGGTCCCGCATACCCAATAAGCCTGCGGACAAATTTGCGTCCGCACGAAGGTCCACCCCCACCCAGCTCTCGGGTGGGGAGACGTCTTCGCAAATTCGCGACTCAGTGGACAGCACTAATCTCCAACAGGTGGGTTTGCGTAGTAATCTCCTCAGGCTACAAGATAGAGTTTCTCTCTTGTCCACCGGACAGATTCAACACCTCCAATCTCCAGCTACTACAGACCCGTCGGGAGGCCCTGTATGGGGCGGTCCAGGGTCTACTGGAACGCGGGGTAGTTATTCCAGTTCCAGAACTGGAACGGGGTTTTTACTCAAATCTGTTCATTGTGCCGAAGAAGGAGGGGGTTCGTCCAAGCTTGGATCTCAGAGCCCTCAATTGCTTTGTGAAGGTACAAAGTTTTCGGATGGAGTCGGTTCGATCTGTAGTCACGGCTCTCCATCCGGGGGACTTTCTGGCCTCCTTGGACATCAAGGACGCATACCTGCATGTCCCCATATACTCCAGACACCAGAGGTTTCTGCGATTTGCTATCGGGAAGGACCACTATCAGTTTGTGGCCCTCCCGTTGGGCCTTGCCTCAGCACCCAGGACGTTCACCAAGGTGCTCGCTCCGATTCTGGCACTTCTAAGACAGCGGGGTATCGCTATCACAGGCTACTTAGACGACCTTCTGCTGAAGGCCCCTTCAAGCTCAGAATTAGAGGTAAGCGTGTCCATTACCTGTCAGACTCTTCAAGACTGTGGTTGGATACTAAACACGCAAAAGTCAGTATTGGTGCCCACTCAACGCCTAGGGTACCTGGGGTTGATTCTGGATTCTTCAGAGGCAAAGGTATTCCTCCCTGTGGAGAAGTTGCAGACCCTCCGGGCTGCAGTACGGCAGCTGACTTCCAGGAATTGGTCGTCACTCCGTTTTTTGCATGCGAGTGTTGGGCCTCAGGGTAGCCTCCTTCGAGGCGGTTCCATATGCTCAATACCACACTCGAGTGTTACAGAAGGAAGTTCTGTCCAGATGGAACAGATGTCCATCATCTCTGGATTATCAAATCCGAGTGAGCCACATAGTCAGAAGATCCCTGGTATGGTGGCTGACAGCACCGGCTCTAATGGCCGGGAAGTCATTTCTTCCAGTTTACTGGATAGTGATCACGACGGACGCCAGCCTTACAGGTTGGGGGGGAGTCTGGGGTGTTCAGTCGGCGCAAGGTCGCTGGACCCCAGAGGAAGCCCTCCTGCTGATCAATGTCCTGGTAATCCGGGCGATCAGGCTGTGCCTCTTCAAATGGTCTCAGAGGCTGCAAGGGCGTCCAGTCAGGATCCAGTCAGACAACGCCACAGCAGTGGCATATGTCAATCATCAAGGAGGAACAAGAAGCTCAGCTGCAACATCGGAGATCGCTCGCATCCTGAAGTGGGCAGAGAGGAACGTACCGGCACTGTCGGCCGTGTACATTCCGGGTGTGGAAAACTGGCAGGCGGACTACCTGAGCCGCCAGATGCTGGACCAGGGAGAAGGGTCCTTACACCCGGAGGTGTTCCAACTCCTCTGCCAAAGATGGGGCACACCAGACGTAGATCTTCTGGCTTCCCGACTCAATCGGAAGGTATTGAGATTTGTGGCCCGGTCAAGAGACCCATGGGCAGACGCAACGGACGCGTTGGTAGCATCGTGGGGTCAGTATTGGCTAATCTATGCCTTCCCTCCCTTAAGGCTTCTTCCTCTTCTGCTCCGCAGAGTGGAGGCAGAGGGAATTCCAATGGTCCTAATCGCTCCAGATTGGCCTCAGCGTCCTTGGTACGCCGATCTAGTACGTCTGGTAGTAGACGTCCCCTGGCGCCTACCACTACGGAAGGACCTGCTATCGCAAGGTCCCATATTCCATCCTGCTTTACAGTCATTGGCTTTAACGGCATGGCTGTTGAGAACCAGGTACTGAGAGACCGGGGCCTGTCAGACTCAGTAATCTCTACTATGAGAAGTGCTCGAAAACCGTCCTCTAGGAAGGTCTATCACCGCACTTGGAGGGCCTACATCTCCATGTGTGAGGAAATGAAATGGCATCCGCGTACCTATTTGGTTTCCAGAATCCTGCTGTTTTTACAGCATGGGGTGGACCAAGGGCTTGCCCTAAGTACGATTTAAGGGACAGATATCTGCCCTGGCTGTCTTTTTTCAGCGACCCCTGGCGACTCACTCTCTCGTGAGTACATTTGTGCAGGGGGTCCGACATGTGGCCCCTCCGGTCCGTCCCCCGTTACCTCTGTGGGACTTGAACCTGGTCCTCTCGGTGCTTCAGAAGGCACCGTTTGAGAATATTAGAGATATTCCCCTGTTGACACTTTCTCAGAAAGTGGTCTTTTTGGTGGCTGTTACGTCAGTTAGACGAGTCTCTGAGCTGGCAGCCCTGTCCTGCAAGGCTCCCTATTGGATTTTCCACAAGGATAAGGTGGTGCTGCGGCCGCAGCCTTCCTTTCTTCCGAAAGTCGTTTCGGCTTTTCATCTCAACGAAGACATTGTACTTCCATCCTTGTGTCCTCAGCCGTCGAATCCTAAGGAGTCGGCGTTGCATTCCTTGGACGTTGTCCGAGCTTTGAGAGTATACATATCTGCTACTTCCCTGTTCCGGAAGTCAGACTCACTGTTTGTTTCAGTGGCTGGTCCCAAGAAGGGCCAAGCAGTCTCATCGGCCACCATCTCTAGGTGGATCCGACAGATAGTAATCCAGGCTTACGCCTTAAAGGGTCAAGCGCCCCCCTTTTCTGTCACGGCGCATTCGACCAGGGCAATAGGTGCCTCTTGGGCTTTCCGACATCAAGCGTCTGTTTCCCAATTATGTAAAGCGGCGACTTGGTCGTCCGCTCACACTTTCACAAAATTCTACAAAATTGATGTAGGTGCATCTTCGGATGCCTCTTTTGGCCGCAAGGTTTTGCAAGCGGCTGTTTAGAGTTGCAACTCCTCCGTTGGAGGAGTGCTGTTTTGTGTTTGGGGTGAAGTTTATTTTTATGCTGTTACCATCCCTCGTTTTTTCTCTGACACTGCTTTGGGACGTCCCACTTTGTCAATAGAGAAGCTGTGTCGGTCCATGGACGAAAGAGTAAATAGGATTTTTTACTCTCCGTAAAATCCTTTTCTCTGAGTCCATGGACCGACACAGCACCCACCCCTCCTTTTAAGTTTGTACTGCTTTTTGACGAACTGATCTGCGAAGATGCAGACTGAGAGGGTATACCCAGAGGGTCCGCCCCCTGGGCGGTACTGTAGAAGGTGTAATGCAACACTTTTTACAAGTTTTTCTGCCTAGTCACTCCTAATTAACGGATAATACCCACTTTGTCAATAGAGAAGCTGTGTCGGTCCATGGACTCAGAGAAAAGGATTTTACGGTGAGTAAAAAATCCTATTTTTGACACTTTTTGTTTACATGAAAACTTTTTTTTTGCAAGAAAATTATGTTGAACCCCCAAACATTATATATATTTTTAAAGCAAAGGCCCTACAGATTAAAATGGTGGGTGTTGCATTTTTTTTTCTACACAGTATTTGCGCAGCGATTTTTCAAACGCATTTTTTGGGTTAAAAAATACACTTTTTTTTAATTTTAATGCACTAAAACACACTATATTGCCCAAATGTTTGATGAAATAAAAAAGATGATCTTAGGCCGAGTACATAGATACCAAACACGACATGCTTTAAAAGCCTTTACAGGTTACCCCAGTAGATTTACAGAGGAGGTCTACTGCTAAAATGATTGCCCTCAATCTGACCTTCGCGGTGATACCTCACATGCATGGTGCAATTGCTGTTTACATATGACGCCAGACCGACGCTTGCGTTCGCCATTGGGCAAGAGCAGGGCAGGACAGGGGTGCTTTTTTTTTTTTTCTTTTTTTTCTATTATTAATTTTGCTTTTTTATTTTATTTTTAAATTGTTCCTTCCAAGTATTTTTTTTTTTATCATTTTTATTGTTATCTCAGGGAATGTAAATATCCCCTATGATAGCAATAGGTAGTGACAGGTACTCTTTTTTTGAAAAAACTGGGGTCTTCTAGACCCTAGATTTTTCCTCTGCCCTCAAAGCATCTGACCACATCAAGATCGGTGTGATAAAATGCTTTCCCAATTTCCCAATGGCGCTTTTTATATCCGGGGGGGGGGCATTCCCTCCCACTGCTTGTAAAAGCAGTCCAGAGGCTAATTAGCCGCTAGGATTGCTTTTACATGAAAGCCGGCCGCAGGCTGAAAAGAATGATACCAAGATGATACCAAAACCCACAGGCATCATTCTGGTATAAACATTCAAAGTCCAGCAACATACCAGTACGTTGCTGGTCCTTGTTGGACATGTATTGTAATCTTTTTTTTTCATGCAGCCAGTTGGCTGAACGAAAAAAGAGATTGATCGGTGGGTATGCCCACCATTAGAATACCGCCCTTCATCCACCCACTTCCAATGATGGGCATACACGCACCATTTATATATGCCGAAGCATGGGGGCATCCTCCCGCAAAAAAGTTATGCCGCACACACATGGTCGGACTTTTCCACGGGCAAGCCTCCGTCGGAATTTCGACCGTATGTACGCGGCATTAGGAGCAAAATCGCTCCTCCGCCCCTGCTGCCCCAATGCTTCGGCATATTTGCTTTTTTTTTTAACTGTGGTGGTGAAATCACCTCCTACAGCACTGGAGTCGCAGGGATCAGGCCTGTCTCTGCGAACGCTGCAGTTATGTGTGTTTTTGTTTTGTAAGTGACAGTGATCGATCGATACTGCACTTGGGTGGCCTGGGCTGGACGGAGGGGCAAAACGCAGGTGCCAGCAGGTATCTGGGCTGATCCCGCTAACACTGCGTTTTTGGGAACCCTAAACTGCTGGGGACGCTAGTATAGATCTGATCAGATCAGATATTGATCTGTTCAGATACTATACCACTAAGGGGGGTGTATGCTTCACGTGTGGGTGTTAGCGTTACTGGCACTAACCTGACGCTGCCTGGGGTGTGACTCAGACCCTCTCTGACGCTAAAACCTAATTGATATCACCCGCCGGGCGATCAGGGGGTTAAACCTTTATTGGGTTATATACACGGCGGGTGCCCTGACACTATAAAAAGCAAACTAACTAACCAGCGTCACCCGTAACACTTATATGGTGATCACTGGTGAAAGGGTTAACTAGGGGCAATCAGGGGGTTAAAACCTTTATTAAATAATATATGGGGGTACCTGACGCTATAAAAACCTGCGGCGAACCTAAAAAAAATGACCAGCTACCGATCTGCATCACCGACACTAAGACAGCGTTTAGAAAAACGATCGCTTAGCGACAGTGGTGATGGGGGTGAAAGGGTTACCTGGGGGGCGATCAAGGGGGTTAAACCTTTATTAGATAATATATTGGGGTACCTGACGCTATAAAAACATGCGGCGAACCTAAAAAAAATTACTGGCTACCGATCTGCATCACCGGCACTAAGACAGCGTTTAGAAAAACGATCGCTTAGCGACAGTGGTGATAGGGGGTGAAAGGGTTACCTGGGGGGCGATCAAGGGGGTTAAACCTTTATTAGATAATATATTGGGGTACCTGACGCTATAAAAACCTGCGGCGAACCTAAAAAAAATTACCAGCTACCGATCTGCATCACCGACACTAAGACAGCGTTTAGAAAACGATCGCTTAGCGACAGTGGTGATGGGGGTGAAAGGGTTACCTGGGGGGGCGATCAAGGGGGTTAAACCTTTATTAGATAATATATTGGGGTACCTGACGCTATAAAAACATGCGGCGAACCTAAAAAAAATTACTGGCTACCGATCTGCATCACCGACACTAAGACAGCGTTTAGAAAAACAATTGCTTAGCGACAGTGGGGATAGGGGGTGAAAGGGTTACCTGGGGGGCGATCAAGGGGGTTAAACCTTTATTAGATAATATATTGGGGTACCTGACGCTATAAAAACCTGCGGCGAACCTAAAAAAAATTACCGGCTACCGATCTGCATCACAGACACTAAGACAGCGTTTAGAAAAACGATCGCTTAGTGACAGTGGTAATAGGGGGTGAAAGGGTTACCTGGGGGGCGATCAAGGGGGTTAAACCTTTATTAGATAATATATTGGGGTACCTGACGCTATAAAAACATGCGGCAAACCTAAAAAAAATTACTGGCTGCCGATCGGCATCACTGACGCTAAGACAGCGATCAGAAAAATGATCGCTTAGCGACAGTGGTGATAGGGGGTGAAAGGGTTATCTGGGGGGTGATCAGGGGGTTATACCTTTATTAGGGGGATTAGGGGGCTACACTGGACCTAAGACTAAACTTTGGTGACACTTTTACAGTCACAAATGTCACTGATTGCAGTGATCACTAAATAAATGGTCACTGCAATCAGTGACACTGTGACTGGGGGCTGGGGGGGTGATCTGGGGGGTGATCTGGGGGGTGATCTGGGGGGTGATCTGGGGGGGCCTGGGGGGGGGCGATTTATGTCCCTATGTGTCCTGGTGTCAGTGTAGTGTTGTGTGCACTGACCTGATGTCTTCTCTTGTACGGCGCTCGGTATATGTGAGCGCCGCACCAGAGATGACATCACTTCCTCCTGCTCCCTCTGTCTGACACAGACAGAGGGGGCATTTCCATTCGCCGGGAGCGATCGTGAGGGGGTGGCCAGAAACGAATGGCTGCCCCCTTATCCCGGAACGCTCCCGGACACTTAGCCACCGCTCACTGTATAGGAGGGGGGTCCGATTGGACCCCCCAACTATACAAAGGCAATCACGTACACTCTACGTGATTGTGCCTGTCGGTGCCATTCTGCCGACGTATATATACAGTGAGCGGTCGTTAAGTGGTTAAAAATGACCTTTTCTTTTCAATTTGCACCTGCTGTAATTTTCTGAAAATGCAATGAAATATGGCTTACTGGAGGTGTTCTGTACATAGAATGTATACAGAACGCCCCCAAGAAACTTAATTTCCTGCTTGTGTGATTGGCTCACTGACTTTCCCAGAAGTCTGCACATACAAGTCAGATTTCAGGCATCCAATGCAACAAAAATGTCATTTTTGGTGAGATACTCCAAATAGAAAATCACATCTAAAGGGATGCAGACGCTGCAGCTTTCCTCATTAGTGTCCAGCAGGTGCACAGCTGATTGATAATTATGAAAACTACTCACATTAGATTCACTTTCCCACATGGACACAGACAAACACACATGGATTTCTTTAGAATAACAAAAGGTAGGAATCTGCAACAAAGGTTGTTATAATCCTTGTAATGTACATAGATCACCCAGAGGGGAATGTTTTTTGTCAATAAAGTTGTAGTTACGCTTTAAATCATGCTTATGACAATTGGGGAGGCATACTCCATTGCTAAGAACCTTAAGAGAGCATCATTCAGCCCAAAAAACTCAAGTTTATTATGTCCAATTTAAAGGGTCAGTGATACCAAAATTGATACTTTAAATATGAGTACATCTTTTAGATTGTAAGCTCTGATTAGAAAGCCTTCTAATTTCACTTGCATTGAATTGTATTGTAACTAGGGTTGCACCGATACCCTTTTTTTATCTGCAAGTACAAATACTGATCATTTCGGTCAAGTACTCGCTGAGATAAAATACCAATACATTGTGGTGCGATTTGAGTCCATACAAAATTAATGGGCTACAATCGCACTGCAAAAAATCGCATGCGATTTGAACAGTATTGCTGTGCGATTCCTGTTTAAATCGCAAGTGGTTTCCCCCACCGCTCCTGTGTAAAACCCAAGCTTGTTATAGTGACTTCAGCCTGGGTTTATACTCAGTATCGCCACCGAATCCAGTACCGGTATCGGTGCATCCCTAATTGTACCTGTAACCTCATGTTGTAAAGCGCTGCGCAAACTGTTGGTGCTATTTCAATTCTGTATAATAATAATATAGTATTGATATTAGGCTGAATCACCTATCAGCCTCTTACATCTCCTGGGCACTCCTGCGGTGAGATTTCTTCACCAAAACTTCACAGATCAATTCCCCTCCACATCAAAGACGTAACATTTCATAGGGCAGGACTTAGACAGGAACTAACAACTATAGTCCTTACAACTGAAGCCCCCAAGGATCATGCAAAAATAGAATTGAATTATATCCGGTTTTGGATGAACAGTCTCCATCCCTGACGACATCTATTGAAAGGAAACGCGTTGGGTGGAGCGCTGGCAAGTGACGTCATTGCGCACGCCGGTGGGACTCTATGTGCATTGCTAAATTCCTGTTTTTTTCATATGAGTGTTTTTTTTAATAAAAAATATATATATATTTTAACTTACTAAACTATTAGATCTGCCCTTTATTTCTTCTGTATCATATATCATCTGTTTGGATGCTATGGATGAAGATTGTATAGCTGTGTAACAGCCAGGTGCACTTAATCTTGTTTTTTTCTAAGATCTTGATATCCAATAAGGGGTTTTAGAGCACTGTTGGCACACATATTGTTTGTAGTGGTTCACAGTTTATTTTTAACTTTTTGTGGATAGTTTTTTCACTGGCGCTAGTTTCCACTTTATTATCTCTTTGGGGTTGCAGCTTTGCATAGGAACCAATTAGCTTCCAGGTTATTTTGGCAAAGCTTAATTGAAGTTAGAAGCTGATTGGCCACCATGCACAGCTGCACCAGATTGTGCACTCTCCATCTAAGCCCACGTTCACACTGGGGCTGCGGGAGTGAAGCCTGCGAGTTCAGCTGAACTCGCACAATTTCACTCCCGCTGGCAGTCCAGATTTCGGCCGCGATTTCAAAGACATCTGAAACAGATGTCAATGTAAATCGCGGCTGAAATTGCAAAAAGTAGTACAAAAACTACTTTTTGTAATCGGTGCAGCGCCGCAGATGCGGCGTCGCACCAATTAGGACGGTGCCATTGGCCGCAATTTGCGGCAAATTTCGCCGATTTGACTTGCGATTTGACATGTCAAATCGCATGTCAAATCGCACCAGTGTGAACCAGGGCTAAATCAACCCCTTTGTGTTATAGACTATCCTTATAATTTAACACATTTTATTGTTTATGTATTGTTTTCATTAATTTACACATATATGGGAAATGTAATATTATTTCTCACATGCGATTGCATTATTTAAAGTGATAGCGCACCCTAATTGTGTTTATTTGGGTGAACTGAACCTTTAAAAACTGTCAAAATATCACTGTAACGGCACCCAAAGTATGAAAGGGGTTAACGCCGTTTAGGATATTCCCTCTCTGGACACACATCCACTGCCGATCCTCCACAGTCAAGCGACCGCTTCCCATAGGATTAATCCTTCCAAACATACGAGACAAACGCTCTGTATCTTTCCAACTAGACTGACAATCTTTAATGACAAACTCCCAGTTTTATACACACAGAGAGGAGGTTCTTACATTCTCCTCAGACAATACACCTTTGACCAGACCTAATTTACATGAGCTAATTAACTACAGTGATGACTCAGACACATGACCTTTAGGCTAGCCTCACTGTCTCCCAATACACAGCTGACATCTTAGCAGACACAGGTGGGGGCTGGATGTGGTGACATTAGCATCTAACAGTATGTGTCCCAACATCATGAAGGAGTCACTTTTCAGTTAACCTGTTGAGTTCAAAATCAAACAGTAAATAGTTCTTTACAGATATCCTGGGGAATATTGTGGAAAAATATCACTGTCCCATTTTAAAGCAATCCAAGACATATTCTTAATGTCCATTATTTTCTTGCTCACCCTGTGCCCAGTGACATTCACAGCTTCTTCCTTACAGCATATTTGTGGACAATCAAGATTCATTCAAAGTGATTACTAATCCAACATACGGAAGGATGACAGTGGAGACTGAAGCTGAATTCCATTCTTGCCAGTCAGCTTTGGGAATTATAATTAAAAATGCGGGACATCTTTTTTATGGGAGTGATTAATCAGTCTTTCACAGCTAAGCGAGACATTGGAAGGAATGCCATTCTATTGACATGGTGGTGTTGTCTCAGCTCCTTGACTGAATGTGAAACCAGCCTTAAAGGAAGTCTCCTTTTTAATTCATGTGTTTCCCTGTTTCTGGGTATCCGCCTCAAATTGTCAAGTTATTTAGGGTGGATGTAGACAGCCAGATAAAAATAAAGTGAAATAACTGAATTAATACTTGATCCCACCATGTACTGTATAGGTTTGATGCCATAGCTGGCCATAGGTAGATCAAGATTCGGCTGGTCCAAATTTCAATTAATCTATGGGCAGGCTGGTGGTACTAAATACAACTGAAGCCGACAGCAGTAATCATTTTACTCTGACGGTGGTGAAAACTCGCTGTCAGAATACAACAGTGCAGTGGGAGGGATTCCCCCATCGCTCTTATATGATATAGTTAAATAGTTATATAGTTAGTCTGGTTGAAAAAAGACACAAGTCCATCTAGTTCAGTGGTTCTCAACCTGGGGTCGGGACCCCCTCGGTGGGTCGAATGGCAATTTGACAGGGGTCACCGAATCCTGGGCTGTTCCTGAAGTCCGCATCGCTCTCCCAGCCTTTTCGCGTCCATCCAGCAGGGCTGTCTCCCTGGAGCTTATGAAAGCCCAGCTGGGCTGTTCCTGGAGCCCGCGGCTGCCCACTTAGCCTCTTTGCATTCTGTTCCTGGCATGGGTGGGGGGCAGAGACTAGTGGTCAGATGGCTGGTGAGGAATGTGAAGTGGGAAGGGCTGGAGAAGACCCTATCTTCTAAATTTCAGGATAGGTGTCACTGCTGCGAGACACCACAGAGCTGGAGACACAGTAAAGCTGGAGACACAGTGAGTAACACTACCTGTGATTATAGTTGCTATTAAAAGTCCCCACTACAGTTCTCAGATCAATAGATGACCTTGATCAAGAGCACCTAAGTTGGCTGATCAGAACTTCCCCCAGCACTGCCACTGATCCCAACCCCCACCAACATTGCCACTCATCCCAACTCCCTGCCAGCACTGCCACTCATCCCAACTCCCTGCCAGCACTGCCACTCATCCAAACTCCCCGCCAGCACTGTCACTCATCCCAACTCCCCGCCAGCATTGTCACTCATCCCAACTCCCCGCCAGCACTGCCACTCATCCCAACTCCCCGCCAGCACTGCCACTCATCCCAACTCCCCGCCAGCACTGTCACTCATCCCAACTCCCCGCCAGCACTGCCACTCATCCCAACTCCCTGCCAGCACTGCCACTCATCCCAACTCCCGCCAGCACTGCCACTCATCCCAACTCCCCACCAGCACTGCCACTCATCCCAACTCCCCACCAGCACTGCCACTCATCCCAACTCCCACCAACATAGCCACTCATCCCAACTCCCTGCCAGCACTGCCATTCATCCCAACTCCCCGCCAGCACTGCAATTAATACCATTCCCCCCCCCCCCAAGGAGTAAGAGAAGGAATAAAAATGGAGAATACATGGAAGTGAGAGGAAAAGAGTGTGAGGAACAAAGAAAAAGGGAGAGAAAGAACAAGAAACATGGCTAGAGAGAGCGAAGGGGGGAAAAAACAATAAATTAGGATAGAAATAAAAGGGAACGAAAGGAGAACAAAGAAAAAGAGTGGTACATCCTAAAATGTACCATAAGGGGTTTTAATACTGTATGAGTGGAAGGGACCCAGGGAGCGGTAAATGTCCGTGGGTTAGGAGTACAAATTACTTGTCTTGCCTTGGGTGCTGACAACCCACGCTACGAAAATAATTTTACTGTTAGGGGTCCCCACAACTTAGGAAATTATATCAAGGGGTCACAGGACTAGAAAGGTTGAGAACCACTGATCTAGTTCAACCAATAAAAAATAAATAAATAAATAATTCATACAATATGGGAGGATTCCCCCAGGGGTTTTTTTTAGCAGCAAAGTAAATGAATTCAAAGAATTAAAATTCATTATTTATTAGAAAATGATCGTATCACAGGCATGTAGCAGTTAAAATATAAGCTCCAGTAAGGGGATAATAATACCATTGCAAAATACAAAAATTGCAAGCATAAAATTATACACAGCATCACATATCAGAATGTCTGTTGTATAGAATCACTGACGCGTTTCGACCCATGCGGTCAAGGTCGTCTTCAAAGGGTTGGTTTGCAATGGAAGGTATAAATGGGATATCTCCTGACCATAGTTCCTTAAAATCATTTGGATGATCCCATGGGTCCCTTGGCTGTTCGCATTCCGAGGAAGGATATCATTCCACTCCTATATGGCTTACAAGGAGTCACACTAACAGACACCTTCGGGGGGTATGGGAGGTCCGCACCAATTGTGTGTTAATTAGTGCCAGGCTATAGTCTACACAGAGAGTCTGAAGCTATTGGAACATTGGGGCAAATGACCATCAGCTCAGGAATGCTCAGGATCATTCCCATATACACAATCCTCTACCCACAGTTGATCCAGAGGAAGGCAAAAAAAAACAGCAAAGCATGACCCAATTTGCTACAGCAGGGGAAAAAATTCCTCCCTGATCCCCCCAGAGGCAATCGGATATTCCCTGGATCAACTTAACCTATAAATGTTAGTATTCAGTAATATTCTGTACATTTAGGAAAAAATCCAGGCCTTTTTTAAAGCAATCTACTAAGCTGGCCAGAACCACCTCTTATGCCGCGTACACACGACTGTTTTTCCTGTCATGCACAAAACTGACGTTTTTCTCGATGTGATTCATCCTGATTCCTCTCAAGCCTGCCTTGCATACACACGTTCAGGAAAAAAAACACTTGAGCAAAGCGCGATGACGACAACACGTACAACGGCACTATAAAGGGGAAGTTCCTTTTGAATGGCGCCACCCTTTGGGCTGCTTTTGCTGATCTTGTGTTAGTAAAGTTTGGTGAGAGACGATTCGCGGTTTTCAGCCTCGTGCTTTTCAGTCCGTTACAGCGTGACGAATGTGCTATCTCCATTACAAACGCTAGTTTTACCAGAACGAGCGCTCCCGTCTCATACTTGATTCTGAGCATGCACGCTTTTTTTCCCCTTGGAAAAGCATACACACTACCGTTTTTCACGACGAGAAAAAGAATGACGGGAAAAAACAATGAGAAAAAATAGAGCAGGTTCTTATTTTTTTGCAGGCAGTTTTCTGGTCGAGAAAACTGCTATGGAGCATACACACGACCGGTTTTCACGACCAATCTAAAAAATTGCAGTTTTCTCGTCATGAAAAACGGTCGTGTGTACGCGGCATAACTGTGAATAAACCTTTCTGTATTTGGAGATACAAACAGTCTGGAGGAAAGAAGGGAAAGTGGAGACATGATTGAAATCTTTAAATACACCAAGGGGTGAATAAGGCTCAGGAGGGCAGTGAACCCAAAATCAAGAACACTGGAACATGACCTTAAACTAACAGGAGGAATGTTCAAAACGAATCCTTTTGCATGAATTACTGCCTCAATGCGACGTGGCATGGAGGCGATCAGCCTGTGGCACTGCTGAGGTGTTATGGAAGCCCAGGTTGCTTTGATATCGGCCTTTAGCTCGTCTGCGTTGTTGGGTCTGGTGTCTCATTTTCCTCTTGACAATACCTCACAGATTTTCTATGGGGTTTAGGTCAAGTGAGTTTGTTGGCCAATCAAGCACAGTGATACTATCATCATTAAACCAGGTATTGGTACTTTTGGCAGTGTGGGCAGATGCCAAGTCCTGCTGGAAAATGAAATCAGCATCTCCATAAAGCTGGTCAGCAGAGGGAAGCATGAAGTGCTCTAGAATCAGTCAGTGATGATTTGTGGAGCCATGTCACCTGCTGGTGTTGGACTACTGTGTTTTATCAAGTCCAAAGTCAGCGCGGTCCTCTACCAGGAAATTCTAGAGCACTTTATGCTTCCCTCTGCTGACCAGCTTTATGGAGATGCTATTTCATTTTCCAGCAGGACTTGGCACCTGCCCACACTGTCACTTTTTGAATTGAATTACTGAAATAAATTAACTTTTTGATGATATTCTATTTTTTAAAAACGCTGCTGTAAATAAACAGAAAATAGTAGTGCTTGCAATAAATTCAATAAAATACAGTGCTATCACAACACCAATACTCATTAAAGTGCATATAAGTGCTAAAAATTCATATTAAATACTATATATAACAGTATGCAATCATAAATAATAAATGTAAACAAATACCAAAACTTAGTGTTGTCATGCAAAAAATGTATTCAAGTGCCAAGTCCAGAAATGTGGCATAAAAATTATTATTAAATAGTCCCAAATACAATATTGATGTTGGAAATGGTGCTGCAGACATGCTTTTCCTGTCCAAATAGTGCTCCAAGTGATCGCTTAACGTGCTTCACACTTATGTGACAAATGGCCTCTTACCGGACATGAAGACCTTTATTACAGGGTTTGACCGCGCATCAGTGGGAAAACCCCTCACTCTGGGTATGCAAAAGGACTCCCTTCAGAGGACCCACATAGCGGTTGGACCATCAATAAGGATCTCCAGGTCGCGCAGCAAATCAGATGTCATACACCAACCATAAGCCAAGCACATATGAGGAGGAAGAGAATCGCTCATTTGGCAATTTCCATAAAAATACGTACTTTATTAAAACAGCTAATGTTCTTACAAGTGTGATAAACATCAGGGATTCAATGTGTATATTATTTTGCGCCCCGACGGGTGTTCTGACGTCACCACTATGTCCTCCGCCCAACGTACGTTTCGTCGTAGAAGACGTCATCACAGGGGCAACATAGATCTATACTCAGGCAAAAAAGTAGAGCAAAAAAAAACACAGGTATAAACAAAAGTGCAGACTCGATGGACTGAAGGGTGTTTTTCTAAATCCAATTATAGATCAGCATTAGGGATGAGCTTCGAGTTCGAGTCGAACTCATGTTCGACTCGAACATTGCCTGTTCGCCCGTTTGCCGAACAGCGAACAAATTGGGGTGTTCGCGGCAAATTCAAAAAATCTATGGGAGAAATCTAAAGTGCTAATTATAAAGGCTTATATGCAAGTTATTGTCCTAAAAAGTGTTTGGGGACCCGGGTCCTGCCCCAGGGAGCAGTGATTTTAATAATGCTTAAAATGAAAAAATAAAAGTGATGGGGAACTTTAGAAGGGGCGGGTCTATACATTTAAAACACTGAGAGGGAGTTCCCCATCAGGTCCGCTCAGGCACAACCAATGAAGGACAGCGCTGGACATCGGGATCGCCGCGGGACACTGGATTTCACCGCTTGAATGTTTTTTTTTTTTTTTTTAAATAAAGGACTTTTTCAAGGTGTTTGTGTGTTTTTTTAACATTTTTTTACGCTTTGTTCGTAAAATGGTAGGGGTACAATGTACCCCTTACCAATTCACATAGGGGCGGGGCCGGGATCTGGGGGTCCCCTTTGTTAAAGGGTTCTTCCAGATTCCGATAAGCCTCCCGCCCGCAGACCCCCACAACCACCGGGCAAGGGTTGTGGGGATGAGGCCCTTGTCCCCATCAACATGGGGACATCCTCCCCATGTTAAGGGCATGTGGCCTGGTACGGTTCAGGAGGGAGGGGGGCCGCTCTCTCGTCCCCCCCTCTTCCCCTGCGGCAGGCCAGGTTGCGTGCTCGGATAAGGGGTCTGGTATGGATTTTTAGGGGACTCCACGCCATTTTTTTTTAAATTTGGGGTGGAGTTCCCCTTAAAATCCATGCCAGATCTGAAGGGCCTGGAATGGATATTTGGGGGAACCCCACGTCAATTTTTTTTTAAATTTGCGGCGGGGTTCCCCTTAATATCCATTCCAGACCTGAAGGGCCTGGTAATTGAATTCTGGGGAACCCCCACGCTTTTTTTTTTTTTTTATCAATGACTTTTGTATGTATTGCCGGGAGCCGACAATTCATTAATAGCCGCGAGTCAGTTTTAAATGCATTTTTTTCTTTCAAAAATGACATTTTTTGCAGGGACAGTTCTAAGCACGGGAAACATGCGCCACTTCACATGCATATCATACACACCCCCCAGGTACGAAATTTAAAGGAATATTTCACTTTTATTTTTTCATTTTAAGCATTATTAAAATCACTGCTCCCTGGGGCAGGACCCAGGTCCCCAAACACTTTTTAGGACAATAACTTGCATATTAGCCTTTATAATTAGCACTTTAGATTTCGAACGTTCGAGTCCATTGTATTTAATAGGGTTCTAAAGTTCACACGAACATTTTGTCTGTTCGCAGGTTCTGGTGCGAACCGAACAGGGGGGTGTTCGGCTCATCCCTGATCAGCATTAGTATAAGGATACATTTTAAGTAATCACACTAGTAGTATTTAAAATGTATGTCTACCAAAACATTTTTCTTAGTTTTGAATATAGTGAGGAAAGGTTAAAACTCAGTCTGTCAGATTTAACTGCTATTCTGGGCTCTGTTAGAGAGATTTTCACTCATTTCCTGTCCTCATGACAACTTTTTCTAGATAGGAAAAATTTGCAAACAGCAACAGAATTTTTTCTTAGTAGAGTTAAGCCTGGTACACACTACTATATATATTTTTTTCGTTAAACCCAGCGGGCTGAGCGAAAAAAAACAGACAGCTCAGGTCGGAGCCGCTGCACTAACTGTCTGATGTTAGTACAGCGATCTCCCCTGCTGTTCCATTGTGTTCTGACAGGGAGACGGCCCCCCGCCAGATCACTCCGGTCAGTGCTTTCAGCCATTGGCTGAGAGCGTTGATCGGGAGCAGATCGGCAGACCTTTTTCGGTTTTGCCCCTTTGACAGAAGCAGGACTGACACGGCTTGAATGTCGGCCGGTTTCTATTGAACCGGCTGATGTTGCTTGACATTTTGTAAGGTACCTGTGATAGGTAGTGTCCTAAGTGGAACTTGTGAGCTGAAGATTCAGGCGAAAACGTAGTCAGGCAGATTAGGTTGGCAACAGATCAGGCAAAACGGTACACGATCGAAATCCAGAGAGTGGTCAGGCAGGCAAAGATCATACACGAGCTGGCGGTGAAGTACAAAAAAAGCAGGCTAGAGAGTAGTCAGGAATTCAGGCAGAAGTTCAACACGAAAATCAAGATCAAAAAGCAGTCACAACACCCAGGGAGCTATTCCACACAAACGGGCGCTGAGAGATAACATCACTTCCTTTTTATGGGCTGCTTTGATTGAAAATTGTTCACAGCTGGCAGCAGGTGGGGCTAGTGAGTCCAAGGTAATGCTTAATACTGAGAGAACATTTCCAAAAGTCCAGATCTCCTCCGTATCACAACAGGTAAGGCTGCAGCTGTGGGACCAGGAAGATCCCGGTTCAAATACACCCAGGTACATGACACATTTGGCCCGTGTGTACTCGGCTAAAGGGAAGACTAGAACCCCTTTTCAGATTTACCACCTGCTCAAGAGCAATTGGTGATCTTTTTAATATACAATCATCCAGATTTTATCTACAGCTGGAATCCCTCACCGTTCTCTTAAAGGGGAGTTCCACCCAAAAGTGTAACTTCTGCTCATTTGTCTCCTCTACCCCTCCGGTGCCACAATTGGCACCTTTTGGGGGGGGGGCAGGATACCTGTCTTTGTTTCCTGTTTCCACTTCTAGGAGTCAGCACTGCGGCCCATGATGTTACTGCGGGGCTCCCTCCTCCTCCCCCTGTCGCCGGGCAAGTAGGAGAGAGAAGCTGGGGCCTCGCGCATGCGCAGTAGGGTTCCCGACGCGAAGCCGTAAGGCTACACTGCTGGGTTCCCTTACCCGCAATGGCGGCAGCAGCACCCGACAGCTGATGGAAACATCAACTGCGGTGCCGACATCACTGGACTTCAGGACAGGTAAGTGTCTGATTATTAAAAGTCAGCAGCTGCAGTATGTATTTTATTTTTTTGGTTTTTTTGGGCGGACCTCTGCTTTGAGCCCCGATGAAGGAGGCGCAGTGAGGCCCCCGAAATGTGTTGGATGTTAAGTTTGCTATATGTTTGTGTGGCGCACCCACCCCAGACTTTACCTGCTTTTTCTCTCTTTGGCTCCTCCGCAGGAAAGAATGAGGCACACCGCACCACAAGTCCGTACCCTCCCGGATGGGGAGGTTGAGCAGTGTTAGTTTCTCGGGCCTGCCTGCAGCCAGTGATTAAATCCTCCCAGGCTGATCTCATTTCTGAAGTAGCCAGAAACAAGTCCTTAGGGATCCCCAGTAAAGCAACTGTCCACACCAACTGAAAAGTCCAACTTCTATATTTATTCTCAAGAACAATAAATAGTCTCTGTGAGCGCAGACAGGTTGAGACGAGACACAGGTCAGATAAGGTGGGAGGAGGTCCAGGCACAAACTTAATTTAGCTTCTCTCCTGTTCTGGTTTGCACCAACAGGCTTGGCGCACGGTCTCTGCCACAGACCGTGAAGTTGGTCACTGCCACTGACCGGGTGAAAAGTAAAAGTCACTGCCACTGACTTGTAGAAGTTGGTCACTGCCACTGACCTGGTGAACAGGGCCTTGCCCTATTTGGTCACTGCCACTGACCTGGTGTGCGTAGAGTCACTGCCACTATGACCTACAGAACATGCACTTCCTTCCAGAACAACTTGGCCCATGTCAAGGAGAAAAACATCCCTCCGGAGAGTTACCAGAGGCCCCCTCTGTCACCACGACTCTGCGCTGGGTCTTCAGAAAGGGTCACCTCCCTGGCCTCCTCGATCCTGGATACAGGTCCCCTCGCAAGGCGGATCCCTGGGAGCCCTCGATCCCTAGTGGACCCCAGCCGAAGGTTGCTGGGCTCCGGGCCTTCTTTAAAGTACCTCACCCCAGACTGAAGGTGTCTGAGATGGAACAGCAGCTCCGTCTCTGGGCCTAGGGCACCCGGAGGCGACACACGCACACACACAGGCCTAAGGTGCCTGGGCGCGGAACGGACCAGCCCTCCGGGCCTAGGGCACCCGGAGGCGACACATGCAGACACCCAGGCCTAAGGTACCTGGGCGCGAAACGGACCAGCCCTCCGGGCCAAGGGCACCCGGAGGCGACACACGCACACACCCAGACCTAAGATGCCTGGGCGCGGAAAGGACCCCTGTGGAAGATGGCCGCCCCTTTTTATATCCTCTCCCGACAGGAACATCAGGTTCCCCATGTCGCCGTACTGCTGCCGAGAGGGGACAAGAAAAGGCCCAACCCTGTACTGTGGTTCAACTCAGGCCTATGGCAACAGCGTCACCTATAGGCCCCAGGGAACTGTACACCAATACTATCTCCCAGGGACAGAAATGGTCCATGAACCCTAACAATTAGTGTATCTGAGCCTTACTACCACTCAGATACTTCCCTTAAATATAGCACCCCGCTACACATTCCCCCCTCTAAATAGACACTGGTCCCCAGTGTCTGGAGTAAACCCATGCCTCTCAGGCCTGAGTCAGCATAAGTCCAATCCAGAGACAGACTACCAAAAAAAAAAAATGACAATTTAGAAAAACTGTTTGTTTGTGCTGGAACCTAACACGGGGAAAAGGAATGAAACACAGAAGGGGAAAAAAAAGAAGAAATACACATGTGTATAAAACATTTAAGATCACATAAAATTTTCAATAAAATTTTCATTTCCCTCTCACTGCACTAGCAAAGACCCACCCCATACTCAGCAGTCTTGCTTGGCATTCACCTGCAGGGGAAAGAAAAACACACCTGAAATAACAGTAGTTGGAATGAAGAGGCTCTCCCCTAGTGAAGAATCCTTTCCTTCCAACAAGTAAAACCGCATAATGTCTTATTGGCTTTGCAATAGTTACGTAACACCGCCACCTAGTGGTAGTGCCAACGTCAGAACACTCATCCCAACAGAAAACTTTTCTTCTTCTCTGCGGGGTAAAACTTCCTCTTCTTGAACTGTGACCCTAAACTGTCTACAACCCCAAAGTCCTTGTTATCTTTGCGGTGGGGAGAGAGGGAAGAACAACAAACAGCAACAGCTCCTGCTCCTCCAAAGAGTAGACTACCCTTTAACTTAGGGCAAAAGTTCCTGGGTTTTCAAAGAGAGTGCACTCAAAAATCAAGCAAAAAAAAAACAACAAAGAGTCTTGTCTCTCACAGGAAGTAGTGTTGGTCAGGCAACACCAACGGCTTCCACTGTCTATCAAAGGTGTCTATGTGGTATTCAACATTGTCCTTCCTACAAATAAGTACCTTATCCGCATGGATGTGCCGACCCAACATCCAGGCAGCTTTACAGTCCTTGAAGCGCAGAGTGGCTACAGGTGAACAAGAGAAGTATCTCCTGGCCTGGGGTACTTTAATGTGTGTCCATACCAACTCTGCGTACCACCTGTCTCTACAGGCCTCAACCTCAAACAGCAGTTCCTTTGATAAGTACGGGTATTCCCACCCATACTCGCTAGCAACTTTCTGGTTGAAAAGTCTTTGCAGACGGGACAGTGGTGGCATGGTGGCGCGGTCTCCTGCACCAGGCAAGACAATGGCATCCGGGTGCCGAGGCACTTTAACTGCCTCAGGGCCAGTTGCAGGGGCCCGCAGTGACACCTGTCTCGTTATGATAGTGGAAGCGGGTGCCTCCGATGGTGGAAGGGCAGGCAAGGGGACAGATCCCTCCTCAGGCTCGGAAGCCACCTCCCGAGGTGTACTTTCCCCAGTAGACATGGGTGGGTCCCTAGGCTTACGGAACAAGGATAGGGGCATCTTGACCCAGCCCTTCTTCTCAAACAGTTCATCTATGGCGGCGTCATCACCTGCATCAGAGATGGACTCCAGGTCGGAGGTATCATATTCCTCCGCAGGAAGGTAACTCCTGGTGAAGGACGAGTCACCCCCTCTGGCTAACTCACGGGCATGTAAATCCCCAGGACTAGGGGCCTTTAACAGTGTCACTTCCCCCAGCTTACCTCGGCTTGTTGAAGAACCAGGACGTCCGGGACTTTTCCCATCGGATGCATCCATTCCGGGTAAGTGCTGGGGCGTTGCTCCACCACAGCTGCGGGAAGCTTTCACCAGGCCAATCTTCCTCTTGGGCGGTGGGAGAAAGGACTCTGTTGTGACCGAAGCAGCATCCTCCGGACTCTCACTCGCTACAACGAGCTCCTCTGTGACTTCCTCCGAAGTCCCATCAGTGTGCGCAGGGGTGGCTGTGTAAGCTCTGATTCCTCCTTCCAGAGTGGTGGCGCCCGTAAGGCAATTGAGGTGGAAGGCCCGAGGCCTTTCCGTAGGTTGCTCGACCTCAAATAGAAACTCCTTACAGTTCTCGCATCGCCCAAATGGCTTTAGATGAACCACCAGTCCCGAGCAGCCGGGACAAATCACTCCGAGGGCCTCCACGTCTCTGCACACGTAGAGGGCAAATCTTCCCCGGGGCTTGAGCCGAATCCCTGTATCTGTTAGCGAAGCAGCAAATTAGGTCATCACACACTGACCTTTTCGCGCCAAAGTCCCCACGTGTAGCTCCATACATGGTCAGACTCCTCCTATCTCCTGCATCGTTTGTGGGCTTTCTGAATAGGCACGCCCACAAACTACGCAGTCAGGGTTCTCCTCGTGGCGCAGTTCTAAACATGGCCAACCTCCACGGAACTTCACTGGGGAATAAAGTTCAGCTTCTGGGAGGTTTTTTTCCACTTTGTGACCGCAGACACATCCCGGACTCGAGCCCCCACGTGTAGCGCACCCACCCCAGACTTTACCTGCTTTTTCTCTCTTTGGCTCCTCCGCAGGAAAGAATGAGGCACACCGCACTACAAGCCCGTACCCTACCGGATGGGGAGGTTGAGCGGTGTTAGTTTCTCGGGCCTGCCTGCAGCCAGTGATTAAATCCTCCCAGGCTGATCTCATTTCTGAAGTAGCCAGAAACAAGTCCTTAGGGCTCCCCAGTAAAGCAACTGTCCACACCAACTGAAAAGTCCAACTTCTATATTTATTCTCAAGAACAATAAATAGTCTCTGTGAGAGCAGACAGGTTGAGACGAGACACAGGTCAGATAAGGTGGGAGGAGGTCCAGGCACAAACTTAATTTAGCTTCTCTCCTGTTCTGGTTTGCATGAACAGGCTTGGCGCGCCGTCTCTGCCACAGACCGTGAAGTTGGTCAATGCCACTGACCGGGTGAAAAGTAAAAGTCACTGCCACTGACTTGTAGAAGTTGGTCACTGCCACTGACCTGGTGAACAGGGCCTTGCCCTATTTGGTCACTGCCACTGACCTGGTGTGCGTAGAGTCACTGCCACTATGACCTACAGAACATGCACTTCCTTCCAGAACAACTTGGCCCATGTCAAGGAGAAAAACATCCCTCCGGAGAGTTACCAGAGGCCCCCTCTGTCACCATGACTCTGCCCTGGGTCTTCAGAAAGGGTCACCTCCCTGGCCTCCTCGATCCTGGATATGGGTCCCTTCGCAAGGCAGACCCCTGGGAGCCCTTGATCCTTAGCGGACCCCAGCCGAAGGTTGCTGGGCCCCGGGCCTTCTTTAAAGTACCTCACCCCAGACTGAAGGTGTCTGAGATGGAACAGCAGCTTCGTCTCCGGACCTAGGGCACCCGGAGACGACACACGCACACACCCAGGCCTAAGGTGCCTGGGCGCGGAACAGACCAGCCCTCCGGGCCTAGGGCACCCAGAGGCGACACGCGCACACACCCAGGCCTAAGGTGCCTGGGCGCGGAACGGACCCCTGTGGAAGATGGCCGCCCCTTTTATATCCTCTCCCGACAGGCACAGCAGGTTCCAGGCCCCACTGTACTGCTGCCGAGAGGGGACAAGAAAAGGCACAACCCTGTACTGTGGTTCAACCTGGGCCTATGGCAACAGGGCCACCTATAGGCCCCAGGGAACTGTGCACAGATACTATCTCCCAGGGACAGAAATGGTCCATGAACCCTAACAATTAGTGTATCTGAGCCTAGTTACTTCCCTTAAATATAGCACCCCGCTACACATGGAATAAAACTTCCTGTTTGGATATCAACATTCCAGTGTGGCGCTCCAATCTTTCTCTCCAACTAATATTTTTATTTCTGTCAGTCTTTGTGTTCTCTCTCTTTTTTCTCTCACATCCTATCTGGGGAAACTGTTGTCAGCAGGACAGTAAGTAGGGGTAAGGCATTCCATACACTAGTAGAATTCAGATCAAAATGTTTCATTTCAAGAACACCAGTTCAATTTTCAGATCATCAGTGCGGTCAAAGTGATGTTCATTTTTGACCACAGTGATGAGAAAACTTGAAGGAGCATGATGAAATTTTTTTTTGGGATGAACAAATTTATAAGAGTAAACATTCTATTCAATCCAAAAGTCATATGTTAAAATTTTTTGAGTGCTTTCAAACAACTTTCATCAAGTCATTGAATGTACTGAGAATTTTTTATATGAATGTTCGTGTGACTTTTCGCTTCAGCTTTCATTAGAAATTCTACTAGTTTGTGGCCAGCTGTAGGCCTTCTAAAGGGCCCGGGACACAACCAAAACCAGAAAAAAATATTTTTAGCTAGACACATCATTTTTTTCAACAGAAAAGCTAGACACATCATTTTCGAAAGAATATATAACCGGTTAAATTCAAGGAATGTGTGTTATTTTTCAGCCTTACTAACTATGTAGCTATATCAATGGACTAAAGAGTATTTTTATATTTCCCTGAATTGTATTTTTTTAAGTGGGGACAGTTTGGACAACACGCATTCCCCACTGACAATAAAGGGCAGAAGAGGGACAGGTAACATAAAACAGACACCAGTACCCAAACTGCTGAAAATTGCATCTTTTATTAGGGCTTAATAAACATATATTATTGTTATTGGCTGCTATTATTATGTGTGGTGTTGTTGTTGTTATTATCATTTTTATTGTTGTTATTATTAATAATAATATTAAATATTAAAATAACAATTAAAGATAATAATAATAAAAATAATAATAATAATTCAAATCCTGGCAATGGCACCCAAGTCCAGTAGTAAAAAAAATAGTATATCCAAGTCAGTATACAAGGATATACAGTGTGTGTTTATTGTATAAAACTCTACAAAATATATCACTGTTATTGATTATTATTACTATTATTAGTGATGACAATAATAATAATAAAAAAAAACTGGCAATGACACTCAAGTTCAGCAAGAAAAATTAATCCATCCAAATCATTATATTAGGATATACAGTATATGTTTATTGCATAAAAACTTACAAAATATATCATTGTTATTGATTATTATTATTATTATCATTATCATTATTAATAATACAACAAATTAATAATTCTGGCAATGACACCCAAGTCTAGTAAGAAAAGGTATTCCATCCAAGTCAATATAAAAGGATATACAGTACGTGTTTATTTTATAAAACCTTATCAAATATATCATTGTTATTTATTATTATTATTATTATTATTATTATTAATAATATTGTTGTTATTATTACTATTAGCATTATGATTGTTGTTATGATTATTATTATTACTAATCATAATGATAATGCAACGTAATAATAATCTAGGCAATGACACCCAAGTCCAGTAAGAAAAGGTATTCCATGCAAGTCAATATAAAAGGATATACAGTACGTGTTTATTTTATAAAACCTTATCAAATATATCATTGTTATTTATTCTTCTTATTCTTATTATTATTAATAATGATATTGTTGTTGTTATTATTACCGGTACTATTATTAATATGATTGATGTTATGATTATTAATTATTATTGTTATCATTATTATTACTAATCATAATGATAATGCAACGTATTAATAATCCTGGCAATGACACCCAAGTCCAGTAAGAAAAGGTATTCCATCCAAGTCAATATAAAAGGATATACAGTACATGTTTATTGTAAAAAAAAAATACAAAACATATCATTGCTATTGATTATTACATTTATATATATTAGTGGTATTATTATTATTAATATTATTACTATGATTATTAATCATAATGATAATACAACATAATAATAATCCTGGCAATGACACCCAAGTCCAGTAAGAAAGTCAATATATATATATATATATATATATATATTTATACAGTATATATGTATATATTTCATATATCTTATAAACCTTTATCATTAAACATCACATCACTTTTCTCCTCTCTACATATGCCAGTCGTTTTCAAAGAATCAAAAATGTAAAGACGTTGAGCAGCTGCCAGCCGCGGCATGTAAGGGTGTACTTTTCAAAGCAAAGGAAAACTATTATCTCCTTTCAATAACATTCAGATGCATTTAAGCAAAAATAGGAATCTGGATATTTATTCAGTGTAAAAGAAAAAAAATAGACATTCTGATACACTTTATAATCCACTCTTGAAATTATATTTATTATTTTTGCATACACCCTCTCTGAATTGCTGTAAAGCAATATTATAAATATTATTTTACTGAGATAAAACCTTTTTTCTGCTCGAATTCGGTCCTGAAAATTGTACTTGCAATCATTATAAAAAAGAAATACATAAAAAATATATATCCACTGCCTTAAAACAAACATAAAACTTAGGAGGATTTATGAAAAAAGGACCAACAAAGAGCATATCTGTTCAATATAAACAAATTATGATAACTCCTTCTGTGAAAAGTGTGTGTGTATGTGTGTATAGATAATAAAAACTGTTTTTGCTGCCATACTAAGCTTCAGTTCAGAGCTGTCCCCTACAGTACTTCTTTTTCACCAGTAGATTATTTTTGGTTGCTTGACGGCCAGTATCATTTAACCCACTTGCTCCGAGCCCAGACCGCCATGACCATCATGAGCTGTCCTTCAGAACTAGACTAGAACTGAACTAGAGTTCAGTTTTAAGATCCTTTGAATAAATATAGATATATCTTCCTAAACAGACGTGTGGTCACCAACAAAGACACTCAACTGGTAATTACTGAAAAGATAAGGCATCATTCGAAAACCTGTATGTAAGCAGGTTGCAACAAAGCTAGTTAGGTGCTCCCCTGAACGGGAGAGTAAGGGTTAATGTTTTCCTGTTTTTTTCATTGCTCACTTTTTTCTTTGGGTCTGACCCAACGATCATGTGTTATAAGAGAGGGATAGTGAATATGGAGCAGAGAACCCGAAAGGAGGGAGAGTTTGAGGGCCACGCTTATTTGGAGTAAGGGAATGTCGCCTGCCGTTGCTGCAATGACCATGATGTAGGAGGTCAATGAGATCTTGGGTTCGTCCCCCAAGACACTAGCCACTGGGAAATGCCACTGATGGAACCCCTTTATTATACAATATATATATTTAATATACATTTTCAGGTATGCCAGGGCAGCACATAGCCTGAGTTAGGATTAGGGATGTAGGAACAAAGACTGTTCTTGCATGTTGGACTTTGTAATATGCTGCACATTTTTAAGTAAAGCTTTTGAAACCTTATTCCCTCCTGGTCGGAAGTTATTCAAGGGGTGTAGTTCAAGTAACCAGCACATTTCTTTGGCCCAAGACACTAAGGCGCCTTAGGGTAAGACATCAATACAAGAGTCTATACAGTGTGAAAATTCAAGTGGTAACCATGGGTAACGGGGCTTTACCAAGCAGTCTGTCGTGAAGCGTGTGCCCGTGGCAGGAGGGAGTTGTTGGCGCTCTCTCCAATGAGTGGTCTGTCTCCCAAAGCAATGGGAGCAGACTTGCCCTATAGAGGTCCCTGTGCACAGGTATGGAAGAATAAGCAATAGTAAGCAGAGTAAAGTATAAAGTGCAAGCATGGAGTCCGCTCTAGGTGCACGGCAGGACTCCATACCGTTACTGTGAGTGAGGTAGCGGTAATATGCTTGACAGGTGGATGAGGACAAGGCTCAGTGTGTTCCTCCTAAATGTAAGCTATTGTAAGGTTTACACTGTCACAGGGAACTGGAGAACAGTTATAGTGCAAATGTACACAGTGTATGTTCATCTCTAAAAGCAGAGGCCTGCCTTAAGGTCGAGTATTCCCCTACGGCGGCCTCAGCCTTGTCCCAGGTCAATCATATAAGTGGCACAGAATTAAAGGTATCCCATGTGTAGTTAAGTGATCTTATTACAGGTGCCTAGCGTGGCCCAGAAGAACCCACCCTGGGCGAGAATGACCACTAATGCAACTCACCTCTGCCCACCAATGCAGCCTCACCTTTGCCCACCAATTCAGCCTCACCTTTGCCCACCAATGCAGCCTCACCTGTGCCCATCAATGCAACTCACCTGTGCCCACCAATGCAACTCACCTGTGCCCACCAATGCAACCTGGCCTTTGCAGAGGAAGAGAGAGTGGATGAAGAGAAGAGCACCCGGCTGGATCACAGAGCGGGGATTGCCCGCTGTAACAGCTTTCATTTGAATTGTTGTGCGCTCGCCATCACATACAGCCCCGCCTCCTTGCCTGGCTACTTTGATGTAAAGACAAAAAACAAAATAAAACGTTTTTCATATTTTATTATAAAATTTTGCAAACAGGTAATTTTTCTCATTCACTGATGTGCGCTGATAATGCGGCACTGATGGGCACTGATAGGCTGCACTGATGGGCACTGATAGGCTGCACTGATGGGCACTGATAGGTGGCACTGATGAGGCGGCACTGCTGGGCTCTGATCAGGAGGCAGTGATGAGGCTTCACTGATAGGTGGCACTGATAAGTGGCAATGATGGGCACGGACAGGCGGAATGGAGAGGTGAAACTGATAGGTGGCACTGACAGGTGCCACTGATGGGCACTGATAGGCGGCACTGCTGGGTACTGGTAGGCAGCACTGATAGGTAGCATTGATAAGTGACACTGATGATAAGCCACTGATAGATGGCACTGGTGGGCACTGATTAGCAGCACTGGTGGGCACTGATTAGCAGCACTGGAGGGCACTGATTAGCAGCACTGGAGGGCACTAAGGGGACCGATGTCCCTTCTTTTCTTCACGCTGACAGTGTGAGCAAAAAAAAAAAAGCTTCTGTTAACTTCCGTGATCAGCTGTCATTGGCTGACAGCTGATCACGTGGTAAAGGCCCCGCTGTGATTGGCCCTTTACCCTGATCTGTGATCAGCAAAGTCCCAAGGACTCTGCGATCACAGAGCATGAGAACGGGAGGACGTCCAAGGACACCCTCCTGGCATTTTAAGCCAGCACTGTAGCTGTCTTTCGGCTATAGCGCGGGCGCCAAGTGGTTAAGTAACTTTGCCTTGGCTGAAATGATGTCATACTACTGCTGCAGACAGGCGAAAGCATTTCCACAGTCTCCTCTGATCCAGGGCCGCTGATAAGGCAGTACAGCCAGCCCTCCTGTACAGGGCCTAGGCTTCAATAGTTCAAAAGGGGGGCCCGGGCACCTGCTGAGCAGGAGGTCCAGCTGTACTGTCTTGTTGCAGACACCGATCCTTTTCTGTCTCTCCCTGCAGCGCCACCAGCTTCTCCTCCTCTTTCACACTCCGGCTGCACTGCAGGGGGATTGGTTCTATCATATGTGTCCCTTCCATCTGCTGTCTGGGCCCCCTTGTGTGCCCCTTTCCCCCACAGTGCTTCTGTCTTCCCTTCTCTCCCACCGGCAGCTGCTGCGAGCACACAGGGGGATGTTTCAGGATGGAGAGCGGGGAAGGGGCTGATAAATATGTCATTTACTGGCCCCTTCCTTTATTGAATTAACACAGTGAGCGATCAGTACCAATCACTCCTGTGTCTATTCATCACTGAAGCATAGTAAACTGTGTTTACTATGCTTCGGTTTGAGAATGGGTAGGAAGCCTCAGAGCGCTTCCTATTTATTCATATGTGCAGCTGAGGATACAGAGAAAGGAACTGATACATTTATGACCATAGTCACTTTCAGCAGGGGAAAGGGGGCTGTATGGGGCCCCGTGATTTCTAACAGCAGCCCTGCATTGATCAGACTGCAACATTGTAACTTTGTAGCAAGTCACAAGATGAGAGGCTGCAGCAGGAGCTGATTAGGGATCAGGATTTACATGTATTGTCTCTGAGCCGGCAGCTCCACCCAGGATGTAGATGGAGACCCTAAACGATGCCTAAACAAAGATGGCTTCATCCTTCTGGAGAGAAAAGCAGATGAAGGCATTGTCGGGGGGTACTGTGATCTCTATGAGAGGTAATAAATGCCTGAAAGTGTTACACTGCACATGAAAAACATTTATCTAATGCAAGGTCCACTTTAAAGTATTCAAATTTTAGTGTTGGTCACTTTCATTACAAGTCCATGCATTGACCTTGCCAATACAGACACCACAAAATAAAAGTAAACCAATTAGCGGATTACAAACATGTTTCTGACCTTTAACATTCGTTAAAATTTATTAGTAAGAAAATAAATCTCTGGGTGAGCTCAGACAGAGCTCCTCGGCTCTTAATTTTAAAAGCCATGTTCCAAAGATCTAAGGGCCGAAATCCTTGTGAAAGTTTCTTCTTAACAAGACCCCTTCTTGTTCCTTGCACTGTAAAACAGTGTTTATGGCTTGTGATGGTGTGTTTGAGTGGTAGAGGATGGATGTGGATAGGAATGGTAAAATGATTTATAATCATAGTTAGTAACTAAAACCAGTGTTTGTCAACTTATGAGGAATAAGGATCCTTGACTGTGGCCCCTGAATGCACCAAGGGGCAGCACATACTATTCAGTAGGCTTGTGCAATTCGTTTCGTAACGAATCGAAATTCATCCGGTTTCGGACATTCGGAAGCATTCGAATTTCCGAACAAAGCAATTACGAATAAAACCGAATCCGAAATAAATTATACCGCAAAATAGCGAATGCCTGAATGTCTTCGGCATAATTCGTTATGAAAAAAGTTACGAATGTACGAATCCATTCAAAGCACAATAACACTCACTCTGCTCTCTGCTTCTCCCTCACCATGCTGAACTCCCTCTCAAAATGGTGTACAGGGGCGGAGGCTATAGCCGCATGAAAAAACGAAAGTAAAATACGAGATTTCGAATCCATTCGAAGCACAATAACACTCACTCTGCTCTGCTCTCTGCTTCTCCCTCACCGTGCTGAACCCTCTCAAAATGGTGTACAGGGGCGGAGCCTATAGCCGCACGTAAAAAACAAAAGTAAAATACGAGATTTCGAATCGTTACAAATAACCGCTATGTATTTAGAAAAGTACAAATCCATTCGAAGCACATTAGGCATAATAGGCAGCGTCGTTGTGAGAGAGACACGGAAAATTACGAATCAACGAACCCAAAAAAAGTTACGAAAGTAGGAGTTGTGTCCAGAATCAACGAAAAACAACGTACTCTACCGAAAGTACGAATTATAAAGCAACAAAAAATTCAACGAAAAATGTCGCTTGCGAAAATACGAATTAGTCCGAACACGAAAAATCCCGTCTAGCAAAATTACGAATGATTACGAATCAACAGGACCGGAAAGAAACGAACCGAAACGGAACAAATTTTTCCGTTGTGCACAAGTCTACTATTCAGTATATTTACTGCTAAAGGAGACTGTCAGAGACTGCAGACCTACTAGAGGAGATGTTCGGGGACTGGAGACCTACTAGAGGAGATGTTCGGGGACTGGAGACCTACTAGAGGAGATGATCGGAGACTGCAGACATCCTACAGGAGATTATCAGAGACAGCAGACATACTACAGGAGATGATCAGAGACAGCAGACATTCTATGGGAGATAGTCAGAGACTGCAGACATACTACGGGAGATGATCACAGACAGCAGACATACTACAGGAGATGATCAGAGACTGCAGACATACTAGAGTTGATGATCAAAGACTGCAGACATACTAGAGGAGATGATGAGAGACTGCAGACATACTACAGAAGATGATCAGAGACTGCAGACATCCTACAAGAGATTATCAGAGACAGCAAACATACTACAGGAGATGACCAGAGACAGCAGACATTCTATGTGAGAGAGTCAGAGACTGCAGACATACTACGGGAGATGATCAGAGACTGCAGACATACTATGGGAGATGATCAGAGACTGCAGACATACTAGAGGTGATGATCAAAGACTGCAGACATACTAGAGGAGATAATCAGAGACTGTAGACATACTAGAGGAGATAATCAGAGACTGCAGACATCCTACAGGAGATTATCAGAGACAGCAGACATACTACAGGAGATTATCAGAGAAAGCAGACATACTACAGAAGATGACCAGAGACAGCAGACATTCTTCGGGAGATAGTCAGAGACTGCAGACATACTACGGGAGATGATCAGAGACTGCAGACATACTACGGGAGATGATCAGAGACTGCAGACATACTAGAGGTGATGATCAGGGATGAGCTTCGTGTTCGAGTCGAACATACGTTCGACAGGAACATCGGCTGTTCGATCGTTCGACGAAGATCGAACGATTTGGGCCGTTCGCGCCAAATTCGAGTGACGCGAACGGCCCACAATGCACTACGCCATCGCAGTGTCATCCAGGCGCTGTGATTGGCCAAGCATGCACTGTGACCCCGCATGCTTGGCCAATCACAGCGCTGGCAGCGAGGAGAGCAATGATTGGCCACAGGCAGGATGCCTGTGGCCAATTATTGCTGAGGGGGTTTAGTACACGCCCCACACTATAAAAGGCCGCCAGCGCGGCGGCCTTGTGTAGTGTGTTCCGGAGCAGGGAAAGAGAAGCATAGGCAGGGACAGTGACATTTTTTTCCTTTACTAATCCTGGATTCCTTGTGTTTAGGGACAGAGAAGGATAGGTAGGGAGATTGTCAGTGTGTTATTCTGTGCTAAACCTTGTTTGTAGGGACAGAGAAGGACAGTGAGGGAAAGTGTCAGTGTGCTATTCTGTTCTAAACCAATCTTGCTGAATCGTATTTGAAATCCTTGAGTTTAGGGACAGAGAAGGACACTTGTGGAAACTATCAGTGTGCTATTCTGTGCTAAATCTTGTTTGTAGGGACAGAGAAGGACAGTGAGGGAAACTATCAGTGTGCTATTCTGTGCTAAACCTTGTTTGTAGGGACAGAGAAGGACAGTGAGGGAAACTGTCAGTGTGCTATTCTGTTCTAAACCAATCTTGCTGAACCGTATTTGAAATCCTTGAGTTTAGGGACAGAGAAGGACACTCGGGGAAACTGTCAGTGTGCTATTCTGTTCTAAACCAATCTTGCTGAACCGTATTTGAAATCCTTGAGTTTAGGGACAGAGAAGGACACTCGGGGAAACTGTCAGTGTGCTATTCTGTTCTAAACCAATCTTGCTGAACCGTATTTGAAATCCTTGAGTTTAGGGACAGAGAAGGACACTCGTGGAAACTATCAGTGTGCTATTCTGTGCTAAACCTTGTTTGTAGGGACAGAGAAGGACAGTGAGGGAAACTGTCAGTGTGCTATTCTGTGCTAAACCAATCTTGCTGAACCATATTTGAAATCCTTGAGTTTAGGGACAGAGAAGGACAGTGAGGGAAAGTGTCAGTGTGCTATTCTGTGCTAAACCAATCTTGCTGAACCATATTTGAAATCCTTGAGTTTAGGGACAGAGAAGGACACTCGGGGAAAGTGTCAGTGTGCTATTCTGTTCTAAACCAATCTTGCTGAACCGTATTTGAAATCCTTGAGTTTAGGGACAGAGAAGGACACTCGTGGAAACTATCAGTGTGCTATTCTGTGCTAAATCTTGTTTGTAGGGACAGAGAAGGACAGTGAGGGAAACTATCAGTGTGCTATTCTGTGCTAAACCTTGTTTGTAGGGACAGAGAAGGACAGTGAGGGAAACTGTCAGTGTGCTATTCTGTTCTAAACCAATCTTGCTGAACCGTATTTGAAATCCTTGAGTTTAGGGACAGAGAAGGACACTCGGGGAAACTGTCAGTGTGCTATTCTGTTCTAAACCAATCTTGCTGAACCGTATTTGAAATCCTTGAGTTTTGGGACAGAGAAGGACACTCGGGGAAACTGTCAGTGTTCTATTCTGTGCTAAACCTTGTTTGTAGGGACAGAGAAGGACAGTGAGGGAAACTGTCAGTGTGCTATTCTGTGCTAAACCAATCTTGCTGAAGCATATTGCAAATCCTTGTGTTTAGGGACAGAGAAGGATAGGCAGGGGACAGTGTCAGTGTCATTGTTGCTAAGCCTCCTGCACAGTATACACCTGAAGGTAGCCCTTATTGCTGTTTTTCCCATCTCCCTGCAGGCCATCCATTAAAATGTCTGGAAGGCAAACAAGGAGAGGCAGACAGTCAGGAGGCAAAAAAAGAGGGCAAGCAGGCTCTGTGTCTGGGGGCAACAGTGCTGGTCGTGGACGCGGTGCATTGTCATCAGCACATGGCCATGGGACACGCTTGTCCTTCTTTTCGGCAGCTGGACATGTTGAGCCACATCATGCCGAAGACTTGGTAGAGTGGATGACCAAGCCCACCTCATCCTCCTCATCCTCTCTCACCCAGGCTCAGGGTACTGGCAAAGCAGCTGCCAAAGCGTCCTCTTCTCTGGTATCAATGTCATCATTAGTCAATCCTTCCCTAGACCCACCATGTCCTCCTCCTGAGGAGTCCCCCGAAATGTTTGAGCACAGTGTTGGGTACATGCTCCAGGAGGATGCCCAGCGTTTCGAAGGATCTGATGATGATACCCAGATAGAGGAAGGCAGTAGCGTGAGAGCAGAGAGAGGGGATGCTCAAGAAGGACACCAATCTGGCAGTCATGCTCTAGCAGCTGCAGCATACTGCCAGATTGGCTCCAGTGATGAGGAGGGAGGGGATGATGAGGTCACTGACTCCACGTGGGTGCCTAATAGGAGAGAGGAGGAGGAGGAGGATGAGGAGGAGGCACATCTCCAACGAGGCAGGATGCCCTTGGGTGGCCAGCGTATGGGCAGCACACCGACGGAATCACACAGCAGAGCTCCGCCTGTGCAGGGCGCTGCCTCTGCCCGTCATTCAAAAAGTTCTTTGGTGTGGGCCTTTTTTGAGGCGAGTGCATCAGATCGCACAGCTGCTGTTTGCAACATATGTCTCAAGCGTATATCGCGTGGCCAAAACATCAGCCGCTTGGGCACCACATGCTTGATCAGACATATGTTGACCTGCCATGCAGCTCGTTGGCAAGCCTACCTTAAAGACCCACACCAAATAACAAAGCGGACCTCTCCTTGCACCGCATCAGCTGGGATCTCCAACCCCACTATACCTTCAGTCCTCTCTGAAACCTGCACTGAGAGGAATGAAGGTGTAGAATTAGGTGTGTCACAGCCAAGTACTTGCGGCCACTCTGCTAGCAGTACACCGACGTCCGATTCTAGCAGGCAAATTTCCCTGCCCCAGCTGCTGGACCGTCGAAAGAAGTTCACTCCCAGCCATCCACATGCCCAGCGGTTGAATGCTAGCTTGGCTAAATTGCTAGCGCTTCAACTGCTGCCTTTTCAGTTGGTAGACTCGGCCCCCTTCCGTGAGTTTGTGCAATGTGCGGTTCCTCAGTGGCAGGTTCCCAAACGCCACTTTTTCTCACGGAAGGCGATTCCGGCTCTCTACAGGCATGTGGAAGGCAATGTCTTGGCCTCGCTGGACAGGGCGGTCAGCGGTAAGGTGCATATTACCGCTGACTCATGGTCCAGCAGGCATGGACAGGGACGTTACCTTTCTTTCACGGCCCATTGGGTCACTCTTTTGGCAGCTGGGAAGGATGCAGGACAAGGTGCAGTAGTGTTGGAGGTTGTTCCACCGACACGCCTCCAAAATGCTACTACTGGTTGTGACACACCTCTCTCCTCCACCCCCTCCTCTTCTTCTTCCTCCATGGCCTCTTCCTGTGCTTTGTCCTCGGAACCAGCGGTGCTCCGTAGGCGTTCAAGGGGCTACGCAAGTACGCAGGCAAAAAGATGCCATGCCGTGCTTGCGCTGGTGTGTTTGGGGGACAGGAGCCACACTGGGGCAGAGGTCCTGTCTGCTCTGCAGGGGCAGGCCGAGAGGTGGTTGACGCCACGCCAGCTTAAGCCAGGAATGGTGGTTTGCGACAATGGCACCAACCTCCTCTCCGCCCTCCGACAGGGACAACTGACCCATGTGCCCTGTGTGGCTCACGTCCTTAACCTGGTGGTGCAGCGGTTCTTGGGCAGGTACCCGGGCTTACAGGATGTCCTGAGGCAGGCCAGGAAAGTCTGTGTGCATTTCCGCAGATCTTATAATGCCAGTGCTCGCCTGGCTGAGCTGCAAAAGGAGTTGAACCTGCCCAAGAACCGCCTTATATGTGACATGCCCACCAGGTGGAACTCAACGTTGGCCATGCTGCAGTGGCTGCACACGCAGCAGAGGGCCATCAATGAGTACCTGTGCGACTTCTGCACCAGGACAGGGTCAGGGGAGCTCAGGTTTTTTTCACCACGCCAGTGGGGCATGATCAGGGATGCATGCACTGTCCTGGCACCATTTGAGGAGGCCACGAGGATGGTGAGCAGTGACAGTGCATGCATCAGTGACACTGTACCTCTTGTCCACCTGTTGGAGCACACGCTGCGTGGAATAATGGACAGGGCACTTGAGGCAGAACAGAGCCAGGAAGAGGAGGACTTCCTTGCCTCTCAAGGCCCCCTTTACCCAGACAGTGTTCCTTCTGTCCCACCCATCGCACAGGAAGAGGAGGAGGAGGAGGAGGATTGTGTCAGCATGGAGGTGGAGGCTGGCACTCAGCATCATCAGCAGCAGTCTTTTAGGGATGATTTACAGTCCCAATAAACCAGTGGACTTGTACGTGGCTGGGAGGAGGTGGCTGCGGATCATGTCGTCCTTAGTGACCCAGAGGACTCCGGACTGAATGCCTCAGCTAACCTGCACTGCATGGCCTCCCTGATCCTGCAAAGTCTGCGGAAGGATCCTCGAATTCTTCGGGTCAAGGAGAGGGACCATTACTGGCTGGCCACTCTCCTTGATCCACAGTACAAGGGTAAGGTTGCGGACCTTATCTTACCGTCGCAGAGGGAGCAGAGGATGAGACAACTCCGGGAGGCCTTGCAGAAAGGTCTGTGCAACGCGTTCCCAGAGACTGGGAGGTTACAAACTCCTGGTCCTGGACAACGAGTTGCTGAGGCTTCGGGCAGTCAAAGAAGGAGCGGTGGGGAAGGTGGCCGTCTGACCGATGCGTTCAGACAATTCTTTAGTCCGCAGCCCCAAAGTATGATCGGTTCCAGCAACCATCGCCAGTGTCTGATATACATGGTGCAGGAATACCTAAGGGAAAGGTCAGACTTGGACACCTTCCCCACCGAAAATCCTCTGGCTTACTGGGTCTTGAGGATGGATCACTGGCCAGAGCTTGCACAGTATGCAATTGAGCTACTGGCCTGTCCTGCATCCAGCGTTCTTTCAGAACGCACAATCAGTGCTGCTGGAGGATTTGTCACGGATCACAGGGTGCGCCTGTCCATCGACTCGGTTGATCGACTGACTTTCATCAAAATGAACCAGTCTTGGATCACCACCAGCTACCACACACCTGATGCTGATATAACAGACTAATTGATTTTAAAATGTCACATCCCTTCAAGACTGATGCTGATGCTGAGTGCCTGTGCTGTTATGTTGACTGGCTATCCTCCTCCTCCTCCTCAATGATCCGATTAATGATGATAGCTTGGAAGATCATTTTGGTTTATGGGTGCCGCCACCAGTGGCTAAGGCACAATTTTTCAGCCCCTGTTTAACAGGGGCGTGTAATTACAATTTTTGATGCAATACTTTGCAACAGGGCTCATTGCTGTGCTCCAAGTACAGTATCTGTGAGGGGTTGCAGTGTTGTGCCACCAGTGCCTAAGGCCCAATTTTTCAGCCCCTGTTCAACAGGGGCATGCAATTATAATTATTGATCTAATAATTCACAGCAGGGCCCATTGCTGCGCCCACCAAGAGTAACTGTCAGGCCTTACAGTGTTGTGGCACCAGCACCACCATCAAAGGCCCAATTTTTACTACCACTGTTCAACAATTATATGTCATTACAATTCCTGATATAATAGTTGACAGCAGGGCGTTCCATCACCCACCAAGAGTAACTGTGAGTGCTTACAGTGTTGTGCCAACACCAACACCTAAGGGGCCAATTTCTGCAGAGTATATACGGCAGGTCCCTACTTTCAAACATCCAACTTACAAACGACTCCTACTTGCAAACGGAAGAAGACAACAGGAAGTGAGAGGAAATCTACCCCTAGGAAGGAAAATTCTCTCCTGTAAGAATTAATATGGGAGAAAGGTGTCTCCTCTCTACTGATGCTTTATCACCAATCCTTGTTTCAATAAAAACACCACATTTCAAAAACAGTTGTCATTGGGACGCAAAGTGAGGTGAAATGTTCTGAACAGGGGCACAGACAGCAAAACAAATGTTACAGGGGTGATAACCCTTCCCTATGTTTTCCAAAAAGCTTAAAAATAGATTTTTTGGCTGGAGCTACACTTAAACAATGTACGTGTTCAAAATTACAAACAGATTCTACTTAAGAACAAACCTACAGTCCCTGTCTTGTTTACACCGGTCTTGTTTACACCGCCTGTATACTGCTGTTCAGAGTATATAGGGCCTTTTTTATTTTGTGTTGCGGGGTTCCCCTTAATATCCAAACAAGACCCAAAGGGGCTGGTAATGGGCTTGGGTAGGGGGGGGGGGGGGTGATGGGGTAGCTATGCCATTTTTCTTAAAGATTTTCATCCATATTACCGGGACCAGACATTACATTAAAGCCGCAAGCAGTTTTAAATGGCTTTTTTTTCCTTTAGAAATGTAATTTTGTGCAGGGACAGTTCTAAACACGGGAAACATGTGGCACTTCACAGGCATACTTTAGACACCCCCCAGGTACAATATTTAAAGGAATATTTGACTTTTTTTTTTCACTTTATGCATCATTAAAATGACTGCTCCCGAAAAACGGCCGTTTTTAAAACTTCTTTTTGCATTGATACATGTCCCCTGGTGCAGAACCCGGGTTCCCAAACTCAGTTTAGGACAATAACATGGATAATAGTCGTTATAATTAGCACTTTAGAATTGGAACGTTCGCATCCATTGTATTTAATAGGGTTCTAATGTTCGTGCGAACTTTCGGTCCGTTCGCGGGTTCTGGTGCAAACCGAACCCGGGGGTGTTCGGCTCATCCCTAGTGATGATCAAAGGCTGCAGACATACTAGAGGAGATGATCAAAGACTGTAGACATACTACAGGAGATAATCAGAGACTGCAGACATCCTACAGGAGATTATCAGAGACAGCAGACATACTACAGGAGATGACCAGAGACAGCAGACATTCTATGGGAGATGATCAGAGACTGCAGACATACTACGGGAGATGATCAGAGACTGCAGACATACTAGAGGTGATGATCAAAGACTGCAGACATACTAGAGGAGATGATCAGAGACTGTAGACATACTACAGGAGATAATCAGCGACTGCAAACATACTACAGGAGATGACCAGAGACTGTAGACATCCTACAGGAGATGATCAGAGACAGCAGACATACTACAGGAGATGACCAGAGACTGCAGACATTCTATGGGAGATAGTCAGAGACTGCAGACATACTACAGGAGATGATCAAAGACTGCAGACATTCTAGAGGTGATGATCAAAGACTGCAGAAATACTAGAGGAGATGATCAGAGACTGCAGACATACTAGAGAAGATGATCAGAAACTGTAGACATACTAGAGGAGATGATCAGACACTCAAGATATGGTAGACAAGATGGTCAGAGACTACATACATACTAGAGGAGATGGTTAGAGAATGCAGACATGCTATCATGCTACCAGTGATGTCTTACTGCAAGAGACAACTAGAGCCTGGAAACCTGTTATATAAGACGGCTACAGATCACTGCCATCACAACCCCTACCATCCCCACTTCTTGGGTCTATAAAGAGCCAGACAGCAATATACAGTAAAAGGACCATGTAGGCATGGTCTGCAATGGTTGTTATTGTTATTGTTGGCTGAAATGTGGATAGCAGTTGGGTTGATTTACTAAAACTGGAGAAAAAAAAATCTGGTGCAGCTCTGCATGGAAGCCAATCAGCTTCTATCTTAAGCTCGTTCAATTACACTTTGACAAAAAAAAAAACAACCTGGAAGCCAATTGGTTTCTATGCTCAGCTGCACCAGATTTTGCAGTCTCCAGTTTTAGTAAATCAACCCCACTGTGTCAGCCTGGGTTAGTGCACTTCCCGGGCCATAATGAAGTATATAAGGGAGAAGAAGTTGTTCATTGTGGCTCTTTTCCATGCAAAGTATTAGGAAGGCCGCCTATGCCATGATGTACTCCACAATAAGCAAAGAGCGAGAAAAGAGCCAGGAAACAAAGAATAGCTATTTTTGGGGGGGAATGCCAGAACCACGTGTACACTGGGGAAAATAATTATTTGATCCCCTGCAGATTTTGTAAGTTTGCCCACTTACAAAGAAATAAAGGGTCCATAATTTTATCATAGGTGTATTTTAAATGATAGAGACAGAATATCAAGCTAAAATGCAGAAAAAAACACATGATACAAATGTCACAAATTGAGTTGCAGTTTAGTGAGTAAAATAAGTATTTGATCCCCAAGCAAAACATAACTTAGTACTTGGTGCAGAAACCCTTGTTGGCAAACACAGAGGTAAGACATTTTTGTAGTTGGTTACCAGGTTCGGACACATCTCAGGAGGGAGTTTGGTCCACTCTTCTTTCCAGATCTTTTCTAAATCGTTAAGGTTTCTTGGCTGTCGCTTGGCAAGTTCAAGTTTCACCTCCCTCTACAATTTTCTATAGGATTAAAGTCTAGAGACTGGCTAGGCCCCTCCATGACCTTAATGTTCTTTTTCTTGAGCCACTCCTTTGTTGCCATATGTTTTGGGTCATTGTCATGCTAGAAGACCCATCCATAACCCATTTTCAGTGTTCTGGCTGAGGGAAGAAGGTTCTCATCCAAGATTTTACAATACATGGCCCCGTCCATTGGCCCCTCAATGCGGCAAAGTCAGGCTGTACCTTCAGCAGAGAAACAGCCCCAAAGCATAATGTTTCCACCTTCATGCTTGACTGTAGGGATGGTGTCAAATACTTATTTTACTCACTGAACTGCAACTCAATTTATAACATTTGTATCATGTTTTTTTTTCTGGATTTTTGGTTGATTTTTGGTTGATATTCTGTCTCATCATTTACAATACACCTATGATAAAAATGATATCTTTGTAAGTGGGCAAATTTACAAAATCTGCAGGGGATCAAATAATTATTTTCCCCACTGTACGCCCACCACTCCCACAGTGAAGCCACAGATACATAACTTTCTAAATATGTTGAACATCTATTGAAGGACCATAGTAATAACCAATGTACTGTTGAAGTGTTTTGCATCAGAAATCTTTGAAATATCCAAGTGTAGCGCCCCTTTACTTTTTAGGGGTGTTATATGCCTAAATTTAGGGGTTGGTCTGAGCTGGTAGCCAGGCTCAGACCACTTTGATTGCTAGGTACTTGCTTCTGCCTATGTGATGCTGCCTGGTGTACGGTTCCCTGTGGCCTGTAGGTGCCGCTGCCATATCAGGTCAGGGTTGAGCCAGGGGTGGCATTGCTGGCCTTAGGGTGTCCTCTCTCGGCAGCGGTACGGTGGGCGTGGTCGGCCTGCTGTGCATGCTGGGAGAGGGTACATAAGGGGCAGACGAGTAGGAGTCGGAGGAGTAGGAGTCGGGGGAGTCGGAGGAGTAGGAGTCGGAGGGGTGTGCCCCTCATGGGTGCGGTGACTGGCCAAGAAGTCTCGGGCACCTTTGGCCCGAGGCTGCAACATTCCAGGTATGCCCAGTACCTTTAACTGGGTCTACAGTTCGCCCATTGGAGTCCCAGGGTGCCCAGGTGAGGGTACCCGCTCTGACCGAGAGGAAGCCAGGGGAGGATCGGTCCCACTGAGGAGATGAGTAATGGAAGATTGCTGTCTCGGGAGAGGCCTGGTGACCTGTCAGAGGGAAAGATTCTTTATTCAGGAAAGCTAACCTGTAGAGTGCCCATTGGCATTATCCTGTTCTTAAAGTCTACAGAGGTTAGAGGATTTCTTGTACCCGTCCCTGGAGGGGATAGGGTGACAGAACTGTTCGAGCTCCACACCGGCTGCTAGGACTGTGAGAGAGAACTATCCGGGTGAGCTAGACCCACTCGGGATCGAGTGGCGACGAGGTTACTGGTTGTGCCTGGATCTAATCTCACACTTACTTATTCCTTCTTTCACCCATCTGTCTTTATCTACTACGCAGCAAATAGAAAATAAACTCTCTGTTGGAGTTAAAGTGTTTCTGAACATTGCTTTCTTTGGGGGAAGAAATAGAGACTTGACCCCATACTCTGGGGAAGAGAACCAGTGGAGGAAGGTAACTCGCTGCAGGACCCAAAATCTGTGAACACTGCTTAACCTCTTTAAACAGGAGGGTACGGGCATATAGAACGGTGTGCCTTGACTTGCAAGTGAGCCAGGCGAGAAAAAAGGTTTGTGTGCTACACAAGATTAACGCCCTAAAATTCAGTATTCTGTTATTCAACAATGTCTGATCTTATCACGCTTTAGAAGAATTAAGTGGATATTCCTGCAGTGGTTATTAATGGGGAAGGAATTATACTGTTACAGTACCGTTGAAGTGATGGTGTAAGACTATATCTAGTTTAAAAAGGAGGAGGAACGAGTTTGGAAGAGGGATCAGTGGAGGCTCCCACAGAGGAGGTGAACTAATGACTTACATTTTTCCTTCTCGGCAGTGAGTACCCTATCTTAAGATCTACAACAGAGAGGAGTTTCCCAAAGGCTGGGCCAGGACTGCCAGTATGTAAGGCCTTGGGAGATGTTTGGTGTCTTCCCATGGTACCTTTAGACTGAAATTTAGGGAAAGTGTATAGAGCTGGTGGAGGGTAATGGGTGTTTCTGCAGTTCCAGTTGTTAGTGACAACGTGTTCTTTCTGTGATGAAGCCTGACAAGGTGGGCCGCTAAGTAGTCTCAAGGGGGGTGCTAGTGCTCACAACAGCTAAACAATGCATAATTCATGTTGGTTGATGAAGTTCCTTTGTGCCACCACCAACCGCATATGGCCTTGGGGCTGCAGGTTGGACATTAGGAATATACTGTACAGTGAACATACACGATTTTTGTTCTCTTGTTATAAAATCAATGCAAACATTTCTATGGTTATAAAAAAATCAGCAATAATAGATCCCCCGCCAACAACAATAGATCCCCTCAGCAACAATAAATCCTCCATGTCAACTTCCTGGTAGAAGACTGCGCTGACTTTGGATTTGATAAACACAGTGGACCAACACCAGCAGATGACATGGCTCCCCAAATCATCACGCACTGTGGAAAATGTTGCATTTCATTTGGAAATCAAGGTACCAGAGTCTGGAGGAAGAGTGGAGAGGCACAGAATCCAAGTTGCATGAGGTCCAGTGGGAAGTTTCCACAGTTCGTGATGATTTGGGGAGCCATGCCATCTGCTGGCGTTGGTCCACTGTGTTTTATCAAGTCCAAAGTCAGCTTAGCCCTCTACCAGGAAATTCTAGAGCACTTCATGCTTCCCTCTGTTGACCAGCTTTATGGAGATGCTCAGGGCCGTCTTTAAGGCAGGGCAAAAGGGGCAGCTGCACTGGGCTCTGTCATTGTTGTGGGGCCCAAAGCAGCTGCCTCATACTTGCCAACTATCCCAGTTTAAATTCCCTTGTCCCTTGAAGTTTTAGTCCTTTGCTGTGTCCTGATATCTCAGTGTGAAGTGCTGCTACTAATGCTGCCCAGCTCTGCCCTATTGTTGTGTACAGATGATTTACCTGCAGACCCTGTGTTTACATGAAAATAACCGGTAATCATATGTAAATAACAGGACCATTCATATGTAAATAGTGGCGGCATTCATATTGTGACAGCAGGCAGGTAAAATCACCAGGTTGCATCCAGGATGGTAGATATGTATGTCCTAGATTCAGGCTTTATGCCGATTTATACCACTAGGGGGAGACTGGGAGTCTTGCAGGGGAAGAGTTAATGAGCACAGCTGAAGCAAGTGGGCTCATTAGGGCCTCTACAAGAACTCCCAGCATGCTAAGGGAGATGCTCCAACCTGGAACCAGATCTGTGTGGATAGTCTGGGGAGTGTGATCTCTGTGCGGCGAGCCAAAGCCTGTGTGGTTATTGCTAAGAACTTCTAAAAGACGGGAGCTAGGGACTGGGACAGCACAAGGCTGTACCCAGTTGTTAGTTAGGGACACCAACGTGTGTAGTGAGCGGTCAAGTTGACCAGGATTTATTTTCCTGTTTCTTTTGTTTTTGCTGTATTTTTTTGTCTGTATATAGTTCAAATAAAACCACACCCTTTTGTTTTCTCCTACCACTGTCTGCTGTGCCTGTTTTTGTGTGGTGAACCCATCCAGGGGGTCACACACACCCGCTGCTGAGTTAACCCCCTCACAGTTGGTGGAGAATGCGGGCAGTTTTTTTTAAGGCCAGCATGGAGGAGATACTGAAACAGCTGGCTCTAGCAAATGCCAATCAGCAGCAGACAAATGCAGGTTTGCAAAAGAGTCTTGCAGCTCATCAACAGAGCCTTGCAGCCCAGCAGCAGCCAAATGCAACTTTGCAACAGAGCCTCGCAGCCCAGCAGCAAGCTCAGCAACAAGCCCAGCAGCAATCTGAGGCCCGCTTCATAGACCTGTTACAGAAGCAAGAGCAGAGACTACAACAAATGGAAACGTTAATGCAGCAACATCCGCAGACCAGTGAGGCAAGTCGTTCCACTAATACCGCGTCCTTTGGGGTGAGTCGTTTATTGACAAAAATGACTGGAGAGGATGATCCAGAGGTGTTTTTGACCACGTTTGAAAGGACTGCTGAAAGAGAAAAGTGGCCTAAGGAGCAGTGGGCTGGACTGGTGGCTCCTCTGTTAACTGGTGAATCACAGAAAGCTTACTATGACCTAGAGCCTGACCAAGCAAAAGACTATGTGATGCTAAAAACTGAAATATTGGCACGGCTGGGTGTCACCCTGGCTGTCCGGGCTCAGCGTGTGCATAACTGGACTTTCCGGCTTGGGAAACCCCCCAGGTCTCAAATGTATGATCTCATTCACCTGAGCAGGAAGTGGCTACAGCCAGAGACTTTGTCCGCACCAAAGATTGTGGAACGTGTTGTGATGGGTCGTTTCTTGAGAGCTCTTCCTACTGCCATCCAAAAATGGGTAAGCCATGGAGACCCAGAAACGGCCGATAATCTTGTGGATCGTGTAGAGAAGTACTTGGCTACAGAAAACCTGACTGCCTCTTCCAGAGACTCACGGACTTTCCACCCTAAGACCAGACCATCCCCAGTGGCGGGTAAGATTATTCCAAGGGGTGAGGGTGGAGAGAGTGAGAGGGTGGGAGTTCTACGTAAGGTCTGGCGAGAACAGCCTGGGAAGTCAGGGGCTCAAGAGGCAGCAAAAAGGATTGTTTGCTACCGCTGCCGACAAGAGGGACATATTGCAGCAAATTGCCCGGTTGTGGATGAACCCATGCAATGTGACTTTCTAAGGGACAGACGTCAGTCGCTGTTTGCGACAGTCGCATGCACTGCCATTCGGGGAACTGAGAAACATTTATGCAAAATGTGTATTAATGGTAGAAATGTTGTTGTGTTGCTGGATTCAGGTAGCCTGGAGACACTGATAAAGGCTGAATTAGTTACTACAGAGGTCTCTGGGAATAACAAGGTAGCTGTTATTTGTGTGCATGGGGACACCCGAGAGTATCCGGTGACTACAGTGTGTTTTGAGACCCCCAAAGGTACCCTCTCTCATCAGATGGGTTTAGTGTCTCACTTGCCTCATGATGCCATTGTGGGAAGGGATTTTCCAAAGTTCTGGGAACTATGGGATTATCCTGAGCCCCCCACTGGTGCCCCTATATACCAGGAATGTGATAGCCAGAATTCCTCTGAGAGTGGTGAGGACTCTCCAGAATTCCCCTTGTCGGTATTGGCCGGAGAGACTCGAGAAACTGGGGAGGAGCCAACATCCTCAGGCGAAAACATGCCGTCTGTGGAGTTTTCTGATCTCGAGGTTCACAAGGAAAATTTTGCCACAGAACAGTTAAAAGACCCCACCCTAATAAAGGCACGGGAAAACGTAGTGGAAATAGATGGCGAGTTAGTGAACCCAGATGAGACCTACACTTACCCATACTTCATCGTGGAAAAGGACCTACTGTATCGGGTTGCTAAAAGGGCAGAATAAACCATTGAGCAGCTTGTGGTGCCCAAACCTTACAGGAAGTTGGTGTTAGATTTGGCCCATGGGCACATTCTTGGAGGTCATCTGGGGACAGAGAAAACCCGAGAGAGAGTATTGCAGAGATTCTATTGGCCTGGGGTCATGAAGGAAACAGAAAATTATTGTTCCTCCTGCCCTGTGTGTCAGAGGTCGGCACCGATGCCACACTTCCGTAACCCGCTGGTACCTCTTCCCATCATTGAGGTTCCCTTTGAGAGGATCACAATGGATTTGGTAGGTCCGATAATGAAGTTCGCTAGGGGGCATCAGTACATTTTGGTTATATTGGACTATGCCACCCGTTATCCGGAAGCGATTCCTCTCCGAAATACCTCGGCCAAAACCATAGCCAAAGAGCTATCTCTTGTTTTTAGCCGTGTGGGTATTTGTAAGGAACTGCTTACGGACCAAGGTACACCCTTTATGTCCCGGGTTATGAAAAAGCTGTGCAAGTTGTTCAAAGTGACACAATTGCGTACATCTGTGTATCACCCCCAAACAGATGGGTTGGTTGAAAGATTCAAAACTCTAAAACAAATGTTAAAGAAGGTGGTGGATAAAGATGGAAAGGATTGGGACTGTCTAATTCCCTATTTAATGTTTGCTATTAGGGAGGTACCTCAATCCTCTACGGGTTTCTCACCCTTTGAGTTACTCTGTGGGAGACACCCAAGAGGGCTGTTGGATATCGCCAAGGAAACTTGGGAAAGTCAGAGTTCTCCCCACAGGAGTGTGATTGAGCATGTCGCCCTGATGCAAGATAGAATTGCACAGGTAATGCCAATCGTAAAGGAACATTTGGCCCAAGCGCAGTTGGCACAGCAGAGAGTGTAAAACCGTGGAGCCAAGACCCGTACCTTTTCCCCGGGGGATAGGATATTGGTACTTGTCCCTACAGTTGAAAGCAAGTTCCTCGCCAAATGGCAAGGCCCCTACGAGATAATGGAAAAAGTGAGCGAAGTGAATTACAAGGTCAGACAACCAGGAAGGCGAAAGCCCGAACAGATCTATCACATTAATCTGTTGAAAGCCTGGCGGGATAGGGAATCCCTAGTCGCAGAAACTTTGTCACCTTGTCAAACCCCCAACAACAGGAGGTTAAGGAGTTTGTGCTTCACAACAAGGAGGTTTTCTCTGAGCTGCCGGGACAAACGTCTGGGGTAGAGCATGATATTATTACCCCACCCGGTGAAAGGGTGAAGCTAAAACCCTATCGGATCCCGGAGGCCAGACGGGAGGCAATACGTGAGGAAGTACAGAAAATGCTTAAGTTAGGGGTGATAGAGGAATCCCAAAGTGATTGGTCAAGTCCCATAGTGTTAGTGCCTAAACCGGATGGGAGCTGCCGATTTTCTAACGATTTCCGACAACTGAACAAAGTTACAAAATTTGACACCTACCCCATGCCACGTATAGATGAGTTGGTCGACCGGTTGGGAACAGCCCGATACATGACAACTCTTGATCTCACCAAAGGGTATTGGCAAATTTTCCTGGCCAAGTCGGCCAGCGAGAAAAACGCATTTGTAACCCCAGACGGGGCGTTTCAATATAAAAGAATGCCGTTTGGTTTACAGAATGCGCCGGCAACATTCCAGCGGAAAATGGACCAGATATTGAGGGCCCATTAGAAGTATGCTGCAGCTTACCTAGATGATGTAATTATCTATAGCACAGATTGGGCCTCACATCTGCCAAAAGTGCAAGCAGTCCTAGACTCTATCCGGGAAGCTGGGTTTACGGCCAACCCCAAGAAGTGTACCATTGGACAGGAGGAGGCCAAATATCTTGGGTACACCATTGGGAGGGGAGTAATAAAACCCCAAGTCAATAAAGTCAAGGCCATACAGAATTGGCCACGTCCCAACAGCAATAAGCAGGTACGAGCCTTTCTGGGAATCGCTGGTTATTATCGGCGATTCATTTCCCACTTTGCTTCTCAGGCTGTGCCCCTAACCAACCTGACAAAAGGGAAAGAGTCTGTCATGGTTAAATGGACCCCAGAGGCTGAGGCAGCATTTCAGTTCTTAAAAAAAGCCTTATGTAGCCAGCCAGTGTTGTACTCACCAGACTTCTCTAGGGACTTTGTCGTACAAAGTGATGCATCCGACGTTGGGTTAGGAGCAGAATTGTCCCAGGTCTGGAACAGGGAAGAGCACCCAGTCATTTACCTCAGCAGGAAATTGAAGTCCCATGAGGTAAATTACGCCACGATTGAGAAGGAGTGTTTAGCGGTGAAGTGGGCTCTAGATTCCCTTCGGTACTATCTGCTAGGTAGGCACTTTGACATGATTACTGATCACGCTCCCTTAAAGTGGATGGCTCAAAACAAAGAGACAAATAGAAGAGTAAATAGGTGGTTCCTGGTCCTACAGGAATTCAACTTTACGGTAAAGCATCGCCCTGGCGTTCAAATGGGGAATGTGGATGCTTTGTCTCGAGTACATGCATGCCTGATTGCTTGTGTTCCAACCCCAAGGTTAAAACAAGAGGGGGGGGGTATGTGACAGCAGGCAGGTAAAATCACCAGGTTGCATCCAGGATGGTAGATATGTATGTCCTAGATTCAGGCTTTATGCCGATTTATACCACTAGGGGGAGTGCTGGGAGTCTTGCAGGGGAAGAGTTAATGAGCACAGCTGAAGCAAGTGGGCTCATTAGGGCCTCTGCAAGAACTCCCAGCATGCTAAGGGAGATGCTCCAACCTGGAACCAGATCTGTGTGGATAGTCTGGGGAGTGTGATCTCTGTGCGGTGAGCCAAAGCCTGTGTGGTTATTGCTAAGAACTTCTAAAAGCAGGGAGCTAGGGACTGGGACAGCACAAGGCTGTACCCAGTTGTTAGTTAGGGACACCAACGTGTGTAGTGAGCGGTCAAGTTGACCAGGATATATTTTCCTGTTTCTTTTGTTTTTGCCGTATTTTTTTGTCTGTATATAGTTCAAATAAAACCACACCCTTTTGTTTTCTCCTACCACTGTCTGCTGTGCCTGTTTTTGTGTGGTGAACCCATCCAGGGGGTCACACACACCCGCTGCTGAGTTAACCCCCTCACAATATGTAAATAGTTGAGGCCGGCGGTACTCATATGTAAATATAGGCGGCATTCATATCTATATCATGCCCCTCTGCAGTGAGGAGATGATGTGCTGTAACCTCTAGCAACCAACCAGTGAGCAGTATTACCGTACAGTAATCTCTAGCAACCAATCAACAAGAAGAAATCATGTGCTGTATCCTCTAGCAACTAATCAGTGAGCCGTTATGTGTGCTGTAACCTCTAGCAACCAGTCAGTAAGTGGTAATGATATGCTGGCAACCAATCGCAATCACTACCTGATCTGATACAGTAAACTGATTTTAAGTCTAGCTGATATCTATTGTATGTCTCAGAGCAGGTGGAGAGCAAAATTGCATAGGGGGGCCCCAAGAATTTTTTTTCCCAGGGTCCAATCAGTCCACTATCAAAGCAACCTGGGCTTTCATAACATCTCAGCAGTGCCACAGGCTGATCACCTCCATTCCACATTGCATTAATTCATGCAAAAGGAGCCCCGAACCAAGTATTGAGTGCATACAATACTGTACATGGACATATTTTTCAGTAAGCCAACATTTCTGTATTAAAAATCCTTTTTTTTATTGATCTTATGTAATATTCTAATTTTCTGAGATACTGAATTTTGGGTTGTCACTAGCTGTAAGCCGAAATCATCAAAATTAAGAGAAGGAAATGCTTGAAATATATCACTCTGTGTGTAAGGCATCTATATAAAATATATGATTCTCAATTTTCGAATTGAATTACTGAAATATATACGTTTTTTGATGATATTTACATTTTATGAGATGTATCTGTATGTAAAGCGCTGCATAAATTGACAGCGTTATATAAGTACATGTAAAAAATAAATAAAAAATAAAATAAATATATTCACAGTAAACATAATGTTTGTCCCATTCCATATAAAATCATCTTCGTAGTTCAAGGCCATCTGCAGTATATGAGGCTAATTTATCACAGATGACATTTGCTTAGAATTCCCAGTTTAGTTTACCTTCTAAACAATAATTACTATTATAACTATAATTGGTAACCAAGTCCCAGCAATACAGCTTATTTAGTGGTTCATTTCACACTTCATTTGCATGCTGATAAAAATTACAACGATTTATTCTAATTTCTATGTTGTTTAACTGTAACTTTAATAAGATATAGATAACAAATTAAGTGATAATATTTATTGTGTTTGACATGCTGCATTTGCGCACTGAAAATCAATGGAGTTGATTTACCAAAGTCGAATAGGCTGTTCGCTTTGCAGGGGAATTTGCCGTATAGCTCAGATACACTAGCAGATTTAAATGAATTTGACTAGCAACTTAACCCCTTAGTGACCACCCTATAGCAGTTTTACTGCTGCCGTGCGTTTGATCACATATATATATATATATATATGTAGCGGGGTCTCCATTGAGGCCCCATGGACTACGTTACCCAGAACCCAGTTTGGCACCCAGAGTGCATTGGGCTGCCGCAGATACTCATGGGTGGAGTATAAAAGGGGAGGGCGAGGCTAAGACCGGCCTCTTCGGACACTGCGCGGCTGGCAAGAGGACTTCCTGTGCGGACCTGCTGCGAGTGCAAGGCTCGAGGCCTGGGCCTTGCGCACTTCCAGAGAGCCTTCCACCTCGCTGCAGAGCCTGTGCGGCTACAGACATCTACCTGCTTCGCGGACGTCAGTGGACCGGAGATCAGGCGGTGGCAGATCCTGTGTGTGTGGACACTGCGTTGGGAGTCCCGGACTGGGATCGAGTCCGGAGCGGTGAGAGAGCACCTGCTCACAACTATAACCGAGTACTTTATTAGGCCTATTGACTGCCTTGGCCCATCGGGTTATACTTTCCGTTTTCCTGTCAGGAGACTAGTTGCAGAACTGAGTTACATAGTCTCCGGGGAGTTGCTTCCATTGCCTTAGACCATTATTGGATTACAAATATTGTTCCTGTATGTGCACCACCGATCATCTTGCATGCAAAGATTCCTCCTTTAAAGACTGAGCTTTAACTGAGTCAGGCCTGACTGGGAGTTTATAGCATTGCTGGGCGCCATATTGCTAACGGGGACTCTAGCTATATGTCAGTGTGTGATAGAACTATTTGTGCACTATAGTTGACTAGTGTTAGTATTACTGCAGGGCTCTGCATGCATGTGTTATATGTGATATTGATCCTTAACCTCTTTATACAAGTAAACCTTTTACAGTTAATCATTCTGGTATTGGAGTCTATTACTACATTCTACTACTGTTTAAATGTATTGAGGGATTGTACATGAACTGGTATAGAGTTATACAAATATACCACCCCTAGACTAGCTGTGCCAGAGAAGGGTTGAGTAGATTGCCGGGGGTTGGCTGTGCGGTGTACAGGGCCCGAAACAAAACCAGCGGCTCTCTTAGTTTGGGGGTATCGCTACATATATATATATATATATATATATATGTGATCCTGCACTTCCGGGTAGCGGGCACGAACACGGGCTGCCGGCAGCTCGCTCCTGCTTTGATTATTCACAGCAGGAGCCGATGGGCAGATACTGTAGACTCGATGTCTGCTTGCACCCGCTGATTGTTTGGTGCAGACTGCAGAGGCAGAACGTCAGTCTGCCTATGTAAACAAGACAGATTGCTGTTCTGTCAGTAGGGAAGGCATGGATCCTGAGTCTCTGCAAAGCAGGGACAAGGATCCATGCCTTTCCCTAGTAAATGCACCTCCCCCACAGTAAAAAAAAACACTGACTAGGCACACATTTAACCCTTTGATTGGCTCTGATGTTAACCCCTTCCCTGCCAGTGTCATAAGTACAGTGACAGTGCATTTTCTTTAGCACTGATCAACTATATTAGTGTCACTGGTTCCCAAAAAAGTGTCAGTTAGTGTCTGTTTGTCCGCCGCAATAATGCTGTCCCACTATAAGTCGCTGATCGCTGCCATTATTAGTAAAAAATGAATGAATTAAAATATCCCATAGTTTGTAGATGCTATCTATACCTTTTGCGCAAACCAATCAATTTTTTTTTTACCAAAAATATGTAGCAGAATACTGATCTAAATTTATGAAGAAATTCGATTTTTTACAATTTTTTTGGGATGTTTTATAGCAGAAAGTAAAAAAATATATATATATACAGTATATATATATTAAATTATTGTTTTTTTTTTGTTTATAGCGCAAAAAAATAAAAAACCCAGTGGTGATCAAATACCACCAAAAGAAAGCTCTATTTGTGGGAAAAAAAGGGCATAAATTTTATTTGGGTACAGTGTCGCACAAACGCGCAATTGTCAGTTAAAGTAACGCAGTGCCGTATCCCAAAAAATAGCCTGGTAAGGAGGGGGGGGGGGGGTAAATATCCCAGGAGGCAAGTGGTTAAAGTGATACTAAAGTCTCAATTTTTTTTGTTTAAAAATAACAAACATGTTATACTTACCTGCCCTGTGCAGTGGTTTTGCACTGAGCGGCCCCGATCTTCCTCTTCTCGGGTCCCTCGCAGGCACTTCTGGCCCCTCCCTTCTGCTGAGTGCCCCCCACAGCAAGCAACTTGTGTCCATTCAGACATGGAGCTGCGCCCCCCCCCCACCTCCGTCTCTCCTCATTGGCTCACTCACTTTGATTGACAGCAGCTGGAGCCAATGGCGCCCCGCTTCTGTCTCAGCCAATGAGGAGAGGGAGTCTCGGAGAGACGAGCCTCTTGTGCAACATCGCTGGATTGAGATGCGCTCAGGTAAGTATTGGGGGGCTGAGGGGGGCTGCTGCACACAGAAGGTTTTTGTTCCATTGAATGCATTAAGATAAAAAACCTTCTGCCTTTACAACCACTTTAAAAATGAGCTCCAACTCACAGTTTATAATCAGTTACAGGCAGCTATAAAAAAAAATGTTTTCCTTTTAAAAAAAAGGTTTTACATAACGTGGTAAATGGTTTGTCTCAGCCCCTCAACTGCAACTTTTGCTGGATAGCTTGGTCTGTTAAAAGAAGTTGGAAAATAACAGACTTACTGGAAAGATCACCAGGCGAAACTAAAGGGAAAAAGCCAAACGAAAACAAATGCAGCCATCACATCTAATGATTGGTAAGCTACAATATATTCCATTTTTGTTTTTGTGTTTAAAAAGTTCTATTGTGCTGAGACTGGCCTGTTATACATGGTGCCCCGGGTTTATACCAGGTAACAATTGTCTACTATCTCCCTCTGATAACTGCACAATGATGTTTGACAATAACTGTATTCATGCTCTGTTTTAAAAATGTCAAAAGGAACAGTTGTTCCCTTTTCTATATTTTTTATTAGAAACAAATGACAACTTCTAGAGCAAGCAAAATCCTTTCCTGTATAAAAAGAAGTATAGGCTTCAAAAGAAATAGATGTAATTTTGCCCCTGTGCAAAGTATTAGTACAATGCCATCTTGGATATGCAGCTCAGGTTTGGTTACCTGTTCACTAAAATAATGTTGCAGAACCGGAGAGAGTACAGAAAGGGCAACTAAAATAATAATAAGATTGGAGCAGTGGTGGGCGGTGAAAACAATTTTTTTTTGGGGGGGGGGGGGGTGGCATACTGTTTGCCACCCCCCCAAAAAAAAATCTACCGGCCGCCACTGCTCCAATCTTATTATTATTTTAGTTGCCCTTTCTGTACTCTCTCCGGTTCTGCAACATCATTTCTCTCCAGCCAGTTGGTGGCACTTACTCCATCACCGGCGCCTTCCCCTGCTCAGCAGCAGCGGCCTCCCGTTCTCCTGCTCTCCACGGGTCATCATGGCGACGGCCGCGGCGGCTTACGTTTCCTCTCTCCTCCTCGGCGGCCAATCGTTAGTCTTCTCTTTTTTGCCCAATCGGAAAACAGGTCTCACACTCGCTTCTGATTGGCCGGATTGAGGATCAGTGTTACAACAGCTGTTGTAACACCTGGGTGGGCTCATGGCGCAATGCTCTGCACCACAAGCCCACCCTATTTTGAAGCCTATTAGAGCCTATGGCTCTAATCAGGTGCTTCAAAAAAACTGAAAGGGGCCGGACGCATGAATAGGGGGTGGCCGCGGCGGCTGTGGTAAGATTCATGCTATGCATAAATCCATCTATTATATATGATATATATGGTATATTAATATATATATATAGGGGGTGGCGTGGATAGAGGGAGCAGCACCTGGGCGCCCCTAATGAACGGGTCGCCACTGACCCTAAGGCTTCGTCTAGGACCATGCAGCAGGGGGGGCAGAGCCCCCTTTCAGGGGTCTCCTCCTGCAGGACTGGGCCCAGGAATACTGCCCTTGCTGCTTCACACCTCAGACTATTTTATGAGCTTTCAGGGATTATAACATGCAGGGATGTGGGAAATGATTATCAACACTGACACACACACACCTACACAGGTTGAACTGGATGGACTGGTGTCTTTATTCAACCTTGCCAACTATGTAGCTATGGATTGTCTGGAGTCCCATAAATATTCAGGCTGCTTGTTCTGTCCTCCCTCCCGCTATACTTCTAGAATCCTCTAGAGCAGAGGTCTCCAAACTTTTTGAACAAAGGCCCAGTTTACTGTCCTTCAGGCTTTTAGGAGGACCACTGTGGCCAGTGGGAGCAGAAACTGACTCGACATCAGTGGAAGAAAGCAAAGCCCCATCATTGGTGTCAGTTGGGGGAGTAGTGCCCCAAGCAGTGGCAGCTGGTGCTCAAAATTTTTTGGGGGTGCAAACAAACTGAAAAATTCTGAAAAAAACCCCCATTAACTGCAGCCTCACTGTGCCCATCAAACGCAGCCACTGTGCCATCAAACGCACCCACTATACCATGAAACGCAGCCACTGTGCCATCAAACGCAGCCACTGCGCCCATCAAATGCAGCCACTGTGCCCATCAATTGCCACCACTGTGCCCATCAAACGCAGCCACTGTGCCATCAAGCGCAGCCACTGTGCCATCAAATGCCGCCACTGTGCCCATCAAATGCCGCCACTGTGCCCATCAAACGCTGCCACTGTGCCCATCAAACGCAGCCACTGTGCCATCAAACGCAGCCACTGCGCCCATCAAATGCAGCCACTGTGCCCATCAATTGCCACCACTGTGCCCATCAAACGCAGCCACTGTGCCATCAAGCGCAGCCACTGTGCCATCAAATGCCACCACCGTGCCCATCAAATGCCGCCACTGTGCCCATCAAACGCTGCCACTGTGCCATCAAATGCATCCACTGTGCCATCAAATGCTCCCACTGTGCCCATCAAATGCTGCCACTGTGCCCCCCCCTGACTGCCGCCTGCCCGGCACTTACCCTGTCTCGGTGGGGCAGCGGGTGACGGCGGAGAGCGGTGTGCTCCATGCTCCTCCATGTCTTCTCCCATCCTCTACTCCCGTCCTCTCCTATAATTGGACGCCTGATAGGCATCCAATCACAGCACCTGTCGTTTCAGCCAATCAGGTCAAGGGTAACAGACCTGAGAACCTGATTGGCGGAGAGGTGGTTCAGTGTTAGAAAAGCGAATATTCGTTCGCTTTTCTAACACAGCTGGAAGCATGGCGCTCGCTGTTTACCTTTTTTGATGCCTATTAGAGCCTATGGCTCTAAACAGGTGCTTCAAAAACACCCCCGCCGCTGTAATTCAGGCGCCCGGCCCCCGAAAAGGGGCTGGGCGCCAAAATAGGGGGTGGCAGCGGCGGCCATGGATAGATTCATGCTATGCATGAATCTATCAATTGATGATAGAGGGGTTGGCTGGAGAGAGGGGGCGGCGCCCGTCGCCCTTATGGACGCACCGCCACTGGCCCCAAGAGCCAGATAAAGGCAAGCAAAAGGGCGCATCCAGCCCTTGGGCGACAGTTTGGAGACCCCTGCTCTAGAAGACAGGGGGAAGTAACAGAACACCGGCCTTTGAAACACTGAGCAGCCCTGAATAATCAACCCCTGCTCCACTGAATACAGGGGAACCAACTAACAGCCTGCTCTATACTAGGAGGGTGCTACATAAATAAAGCAGGAGCGATGTTGATAATGATCTAATGATGCCTTGAATATTTAGAAGGAAGGAGTATTTTAGATTTCGCTTTAAAAAAAAAAATGCATTGATGAATACATGGGGCCATGACAAACAGATCTTTCATGGATAGCACACTTTTATGCTGTCTTGCTTTTTTTTTCCGCAAGAATATAAAGAAGTCTAAAGGAAAATAAAACACCTAAAACCTCCTGTAAAATCAAGTATCCTCTCACCAGTGATTTGATCCCATCTAAAGATCTATTTAAAATTTCAGAGCTCTCAACACACCGTTCATTCAGCTTCACTTTTCATTAAATTAATCAAATGAAGAGTCACCTCTTCAGGAGAAACTCGGCAACTTAACCTGTCCTCATTGTCAGGCTGACATGAACCCATTAAGAACAGCAGATAATGTCTCTACGATTTACTATTATGTATGTATACAAGATAATGAGGAATACTTACATTAGAAGAAGTCACCTCAGGGTTCGATAAAAAAGACAAAGGTTAAAGGGGTTGCAACCCTTCAACATTTAGAGAGACTCTGTCACCAGATCAATAATTTCAACATAAATATTCCGAGAAGTTTATACGGTTTGTTCAACCCATTTTCTGCATGGTCTGAGACACTGAAGCCCTGTACACACGGGCGGGAATCCCGTCAAAAAAAAAACGTCGGTTTTCTCAACGGTATTTCAGGCAAGCTTGTCTTGCCAAGCCCTGTGTACACACGGCCATTCAAAAGAACCGCCGTTCTTTTGAATGGCAAGAACGCGGTGACGTCATTGACTACGACGAGCCGGCGCTCGTCACATTCGATGCCGTCGCCGCTATCTTGCTACACCCTACACTACCCTTGCATGCTACTGCACATGCGTCGAAGTCTCATTGAGCATGCGCGGGCTTACCTGGGACAGGTAAGCATACTCACGAACGGTTTTCTCGGCAGGAAACACTCTGCCGAGAATCCCGACGAGAAAAATAGAGAGCAGGTTCTCTATTTTTCTCGTTGAGATTCCCAGGAGTTTTCCCGACAAGAAACCATACACACGAACGGTTTTCTCTGCAAAAAGCTCTCCCAGCAGTTTTCTTGCTGAGAAAACGTGTGTTGTGTACGAGGCTTGAGACTGATGCTAGGTGTCGCCACCTTGGATGTGATGTTACTAAAGTTAAACTCTATAGTAAAACGCCCCCTGCTTCTCCACTGGCTGCTACATAAAAGGTTATGTAGGAAGGTTAAGGCAGGGGCAAACAAGCAGGGCCAGCCCAAAGAGTAATTAGACACTCCCAGAAGAGGTAGTGTAAAAAGGGAGAGGGCTGTGCACACTGGTAGAACCCAGAATATTGATCAAAGCATCACACTACCTCCACCGGCCTGCATTCTTCCCATAGTGCATCCTAGTGCCATTACTACCCTAGGTAAGCGAAGCACACTTACCTGGCCATCCACGTGATGTAAAATAAAACATGATTCATGAGACCAGACCACCTTCTTCCATTGCTCCATGGTCCAGTTTTGATGCTCATGTGCTCATTGTAGGTGCTTTTGGTGTTTGAAACGGGTCAGCATGGGCATCCTGACCTATCTGCAGCCCCATACACAACAAACTGCGATGCAATGTGTGTTCTGACGACTTTATACCAGAATAAGCTTTAACCTTTTCAGCAATTCGATATATATATTACCAAAAGTATTGGGACGCCTGCCTTTACACACACATGAACTTTAATGGCATCCCAGTCTTAGTCCGCAGAGTTCAATATTGAGTTGGCCCACCCTCTGCAGCTATAACAGCTTCAACTCTTCTGGGAAAGCCGTCCACAAGGTTTAGGAGTGTATCTATGGGAATGTTTGACCATTCTTCCAGAAGTGCATTTGTGAGGTCAGGCACTGATGTGGACGAGAAGGCCTGGCTCGCTGTCTCCTCTCTAATTCATCCCTAAGGTGTTCTAGAAAACACACATAAACGTGCTTTTATCAGCGTTCAGCGTTTTTTACATTGCAGAGCTGAATGTAAGCTGGTGTCCAGAAAGACTTTTGTAAACGTCCTGTGAGCATGGAGCCTTAAAGTATACCCTTACCTTGTAAAACAGCCCATTCAGTTTAAAATAGAAATTAAATCCAAAAAATTGGTGTATAAATATAAAAAAAATCGTAAATACCCTTTTCCCCCCCTTTTTTATAAGTGATCACATGACCCCTGTTCTCAGCTGCATAAGGAGCTCAGAGAGCTAGAGTAGGAGAAACAGCAGCACACTAGTCTTTCCAGTGAATGGCTGTGCAGGGGGGGGGGCATGTCAGCAGAAGTCTGATCATTGGAGGAGAGCAGGCTGAATTCTAGAATACTGACCACGCTGTGCTCTAATGCCTAAGGTGGTCAGTTTTTCATAGAAAAGCAGAGGGACTGGCAGGACCAAGAGGAATTTCACTAGATATGTGCAATGCCGAAAAATTTGTTAGTTTTTGTTTTCGTTTCATTCATTTTTTTGTTTGCTTTTTTCGGGTCATTCGTTATGATCGCAATTCGTAAATTCGTAGATTTGTAAATTCCTAAATTCCTAAATTCCTAAATTCAAAAATCTGAAAATAAGAAAGAGAATCCGAAAATTCGAAAGAATAACTAAACTAACTAATAATAACTAATTATTAAATTATAGATATTGGAATTTCCTTTCAAATTTGTCTGTTAGTAAATGTAACGACTACGAATTTATCCGAAGTTACGAATTATCCGAAATAACGAATGCAGCATCTAAACAATTGGAACGGAACTAATTAATAATAATAAATAATAATAATAATATTTAAAAAAAAAGTTTTTATTCATATTTTTATTTATTATTATTAATTTGTTATGTTCCATTCGTTTAGATGCGGCATTCGTTATTTCCGATAATTCGTGACTTTGAATATAAATTCGTATTCGTTACGTTCATTAACAGCCAAATTTGAAAGGAAATTCCAATACCTATAATTTAATAGTTAGTAATAATTACAGTAAGTTGTTATTAGTTAGTTATTATTTCAGATTTTTCGAATTTTCGGGTTTTGGGATAAGTGCCTGAAACTCCTCTGTCCCTCTACCCCTCTGCTGGAACTGATATAATAAAGCTTCTTGAAGAAATCGTATCCAGGTGTTGGTGTGAACTTTTATACAGGCTCTTCAAGAAGGATCCCTGACACGAGTGCGGTGAACAGAAAAGGTAACGGTAGGCCCAAAACTTTAAACCAGCAGCTCCTACAGGGGTAGTGCTACATGTAGAAGAATACATATCGGCCTAAACTGAGGAAAAAAATAGTTTAAAACAAAAATTTAATTGGGATATTTATTATAGCAAAAAGTAAAAGATATTGTGTTCTTTTTTTTTCAAAATTGTCGCTCTTCTTTTGTTAATAGCGCAAAAAAAAAAAAAAAAAAACGCAGAGGTGATCAAATACCACCAAAAGAAATCTCTATTTGTGGGGAAAAAAAGGACGTTCATTTTGTTTGGGTACAGCGCCGCACGACCGCGCAATTGTCAGGTAAAGCGACACAGTGCCGAAGCGCAAAAAATGGCCTGGTCATTGGACAGCCAAATCTTCCGTAGCTGAAGTGGTTAAATTTAGTCTGCCCACCTAGGCATCCATGTTCTCTGGTCAAGAGGTGGGTTAAAGTCTAATGCCACGTACACACGACCGTTTTTAATGTCATTGAAAAAAACAACGTTTTTCTCGACGTGATTCTTCTCAAGCCTGCCTTGCCTACACACTATCATGAAAAAAAATGCTCGAGCAAAGCGCGGTGACGTACGAAATGTACGACGGCACTATAAAGGGGAAGTTCCATTCGGATGGCGCCACCCTTTGGGCTGCTTTTGCTGATCCTCGTGTTAGTAAAGTTGTGTGAGAGACGATTCACGCTTTTCAGCCTCGTGCTTTTCAGTCCGTTACAGCGTGACGAATGTGCTATCTCCATTACGAACGCTAGTTTTACCAGAACGAGCGTTCCCGTCTCATCACTTGCTTCTGAGCATGCGCGTTTTTTTCACGTCGTTAAAGCCTACACACGCCCATTTTTCATTACGAGAAAAACGACGACGTGAAAAACTACGAGAAAAATTAGAGCATGTTCCAAATTTTTAATGCCCATTTTTCACATCGTGAAAAATGCTCTGGAGCCCACACACGATCGTTTTTAATGACCACATTAAAAAATGGCATTTTTCTCGTCATGAAAAACGGTCGCGTATACGCAGCATAATGCCAACATAACAACAAGTTAAATAACGTGGGTTGTTGTTGGAGGAGATTGGATAACTAGGACATTTTTTTAACAGGCATAAATGGTATTGTACCCGGGCCTGCTATTCTGCAAATCCATAATACCTTTTATTGCTATAAACAGGTGCTCTTTAAACTTCGGTTCCTTTTTTAGCAAACCAAAAGAGAACAGGGTGAATAATGAACATTTATTTTAATGAAAGTAGACAGGTGTAAATATCTGTAATAAATAAATAAAATAAAGTCCGTTATGTACACTGTTCTGTTTCATTCATGGGCTCATGTGCTTCTCCTTGCTTCTGATGTTTTTTTTTGTTTTGTTTTTTAATAAATATAAAAATACGTAATATATTGTCCTTCAAGAACAGAGTTGTGTTGCAGTCCTTGTGGCCTCTACGAAGGAATCTTCAAGAGTTAAAGTTCCCCGCACGAGCTGTCAGTCATCTTCAACATTCTAGAAGGTTATTTTCAGAGAAAACATTGAATGAATTAGTAATGAAAGATTGCGGGCCAAGTATAATATTTATTTGTATCTTTTTCAATGGAATCCAGGGCTCAGGCAGAAGACATGGCTTCAGCATCATGATGTAATGGCTGGAGTTTCCTGAGCGCCTACACTCCAGTTGTTCAGTAATGAAGTCACTTGTCTTGCCTAATTATTAAACAGGGAGAGCTTTGCTGCAAAAAAAAAAAAGTAATTTCTGTTTCTTATGTTAGAGTCTTGTTTGCACCTCTGTCCTTCAGAATCTGGTGGGTGAGGGGAATTTACAGAAAAACTAAGATCTCTTCTAAACAAAAATTAAAGCAGGCATTTCAATCTTAAATTTGAATTCCTGCGCACAAAAATGTAAATGGATTCAACAATAGCTACAAAAGATATAAATCCACTTTGTGTGCCCCACATGCCTTTCTAAACCCAGATATTGACATATAAAAGTAGCAGTGACATCATCACTGTGCTGTACATAGCTTGTGCAGAGAGCAGAGCTGTGGGAGGGACTCAACAGGCCCCACCCACTACAGGCTGCCTGTAGAAAACTACAGGAGAGGGCGGAGACAAGACCAGTCACCCTGCACAAGGAGAGAGCGCAGCAGTGAGCGGTCTTTATTACAGGAAGGTCCTTCACAGAGGGAAAGGCCTCGTACACACGACCGATTGTCTCGGCAAGAACCAGCAAGAAACTTGCTGGCAGAGAGGTCTTGCCGAGTAAATCGGTCGTGTGTACGCTGCTATCGGGTTTCTCGTCGAGAAAACCGACAAGAAACCTCGACGAGAAAATAGAGAACCTGCTCTCTATTTTCTCGTCGAGATTCTCCTCGGCATGTTTCTCGACGAGAAAAGTGAGTGTGTGTACACTTACCTGTCCTCCCGGAAGCCCGCGCATGTTCGAAATGAATTTGATGCATGCACGGTAGCTTCCTAGGCATACGTAGGGTATACCAAGATGGCGGCGACGGCATCGAATGTGACGAGCGCATGCTCGTCGTAGTCGATGACGTCACCGCGTACGCTCCATTCAAAGAACCGCGGGTTCTTTGAAACGAGCGTGTGTACACTCGGCCGGGACAAGTTTCTGGTCCAAGAATCTCGTCGAAAAAAACAACATGTTTTTTTCAACGAGAATCTCGGCCGTGTGTACGAGGCCAAAGTCTCAAGCCTCGTACACACGACCGGTTTTCTAGGCAAGAAAACTGCTGGGAGAGCTTTTTGCCGAGAAAACCGTTCGTGTGTATGGTTTTTCGGCAGGAAAACTGCCGGGAATCTCGACGAGAAAAATAGAGAACCTGCTCTCTACTTTTCTCGTCCGGATTCTCGGCAGAGTTTTCCTGCTGAGAAACACGGTCGTCTGTATGCTTACCTTGTCCAGGTAAACCCACGCATGCTCGAAAAGACTTTGACGCATGCGCAGTAGCATACAAGGGTAGTGTAGGGTGTAGCAAGATGGCGGCGACGGCATTGAATGTGACGAGCGCAGGCTTGTCGTAGTCGATGACGTCACCGCGTTCTTGCCATTCAAAAGAACGGCGGTTCTTTTGAATGGCCGTGTGTTCACTCGGCGAGCAAGGCAAGCTTGCCGGGAATCCCAACGTTTTTTTTCCCCATGGGATTCCTGTCCGTGTGTATGAGGGCTAACACTGGATTACTGCACAAATCTGGAAGAAATACACAAAGCACATCAAGGTTTAAGAAGAATACACATGACTTTTGCTTATCTCACAGTTCAGCTTTAAAACCCAAACTACAGGAACAGCTTCCAACCCTGCTCTACTTGAAGCCCCTTCACAACTAAGGTATGCCTTGTTTTACTAAGTTTTTCCAATTGTCTTCCAGCTGGTCATATGATGAGTAGGTTCTTCATCTCTTCTCCAATGCTGGGTTGTCCCTAATTCTGCAGGGAGCTGTCACGGCATCAGCCCCTTTCTTTGCATCACTACACAGTGGTGACACTTTCATAAAGGGCGGGTCCATGACACCCATGTTGTCAGTCCCCAGTCTTTTGGGTTGAATGATGCTGAGGACATCTTGTCGTGAAATATTACCGAGGGAGACAGTGCCGGGTAGGAGGTGAGTATTGCAACCTGAGTTGGGTTAGGGTTGTCCCTAATGATGCAGGGAGCTGTCATGGCATTAGCCCTTTTCTTTGCATCATTACACTGTGGTGAAACTTCAATAAAGGGCGGGTCTATGACACCCATGTTGTCAGTCCAAGTTTTTTGGGTTGAAAGATGCTCAGGACAACTTGTGGTGGAATATTACCGAGGAGGACAGTGCCAGGAAGGAGGTGAGTAATGCAACCTGAGCTGCAATTTTTTATGTTTTAAACCTCCTGGGGGCCATTACAAAATTTAGCTTGTGTGTGCTCTGTCATATCTGCGAGGGGTGAATGGAGCCTGAGTCACAGAAAAAGTTTATAAGGGTTATTTCATCACAGACTGTAACAAACACAAAACAAGAGAAGGTGTACCAGCCTGTAAAATCCAATATACTGACAAGAGTGCAAAAACTGAAAGCATAAATCAAATAAATCCAGTCCCGATACTGGAGCGATGCCCATCTGCACGGGTGTGTCTTACACGTTTTTAGGGCAGTGCCCTCTTCATCAAAGCTAACCACTAGGCATGTGCACTGCCAAAAAATGTATTCATTTTCATTTCATTCATTTGTTTTTTCATTTTTCGGGTCATTCGGTATGATCGCAATTCGTAAATTTGGTAAATTCGAAAATTTGAAAATTCGAAAATCCGAAAATAAGAAAGAAAATCCGAAAATTAGAAAGACTAACTAATAGTAACTAACAATTAAATTATAGGTATTGGAATTTCCTTGCAAATTTGTCTCTTAGTGAGCGTAACGAATACAAATTTATCCAAAGTTACGAATTATCCGAAATAACGAATGCAACATCTAAACAAATGGAATGGAACTAATTAATAATAATAATAATAATAAAATGTTTTTATTTATTATTATTATTGTTATTTATTATTATTAATTCGTTACGTTCCATTCGTTTAGATACGGCATTCGTTATTTTGGATAATTTGTAACATTGGATAAATTCGTTACATTCACTAACAGCCAAGTTTGAAAGGAAATTCCAATACCTAAGTAATAGTTAAGTTCTTAATAGTTAGTTATTATTTCAGATTTTCGAATTTTCAGGTTTTCGGATTTTCAAATTTCTGAATTTCCAAATCGAAGAATTTCCGAAGTTACGAATTTACGAATTTGTGAATTTACGAATTTTCGAATATTCAGAAAAATTTCTTAAATGGGTTTTCGTTAATTTGGATAATTCCTAATTAACCAATTTTTTGAAATTCGTAAAAAAAAAAAATTCAGAATGAAACAAATTGCACATGTCTACTAACCACAACACCTTCTTTGCTGTGTATAAAAAGTAGTAAGGGAAGACACCCCTGTGTATTCCCCGGTGTCTTCCCTATCTACAATTTATGCACTGAAAACTGTTGTGGTTAGCTCTGATGAAGAGGGCACTGCCCTTGAAATTCATAAGCCACACCAGTGCAGATAGATATCATTCCAGTATCAAGACTGAATTTTAATTATTTATTATTTATACACCTGGTATATTCCTCTGTGTCTTCCATAACTAATATTTATTCACTGCAAAGAGGGTGTTGTTGCTTTTAACTCTGATGAAGAGGGCACTGCCCTTGAAACGCGTAGGCAACACCTGTGTGGATGATTTTATTTATGCTCACAGTCTTCTCACTTTTGTGTGTATATTGAATTCTACATTTTATTACAATAAAATGGTCCCTAGATAATTGCACTAAGCTGGTGCGCTCTCTCCTATTTTTTGTCTTTGTTTCAGTTTGGGCTAAGGACTTCCCAATCTGAAGTGGACAGCAAGGCAGGCAGAGTGCTGAGTTCCTCATGAATAGTTCTTTCCTGAGTCTGGCGATACAGAAGAGGAGTACTACCTGAGAACATCCATTTAGCCTTAGGCTGGCCATAGACGCTAGCAGCTGCTATAGCCAGGGCATTGATAAGGCAGTACAGCCAGCCCTCCTGTACTGGGCCCAGGAACCATCAATTCAAAAGGGGGGCCCAGGCACCTGTTGAGCAGGAGAGACAGCTGTACTGCCTCACAACAGACACCAATCCTCTTCTGCCTCCCCCTGTAGCGCTGCTGGCTTCTCCTCCACTCCCTCCAGCAGTGTTGTAGGGGATAAGTTCTAGCATCCCCCCGTTTTCCAGGTACAGGTGTGCGCCCCTTTTCCCTGCAGCTTTTCCAGCTTCCCTCCTCTCCTCTTCCACCCGCAGCTGCTGCGGGCACACAAGGGGATTTTCAGGAAGAAAAGCGAGGAAAGGGGCCGGTAAATATAATTAAATAATGAAATAATAATTTTAGTGCATTTTTATAAAAAAATTGATTATCTGGGGTGGTGGGACCCTGTTAGTTAAACAGTATTGGGCCCTGTGATTTCTAACAGTAGCCCTGGCTATAGCCACTAGCAATAATCACTGTCTTCTTCCAGCGGGGACAGCTTGCCCTGCCCCCCCACCGGGAGAATACAATGGGGCTGATTTACTAAAACTGGAGAGTACAAAATCTGGTGCAGCTCTCCATAGAAACCAATCAGCTTCCAGGTTTTAATTTTAAAGCTGAATTGAACAAGCCAAAGTTAGAAACTGATTGGCCACCATGCACCGCTGCATCAGATTTTGCACTCTCCAGTTTTAGTAAATCAACCCCATTGTCTCAGCAGGAGGGATTCCCATGTCAACACTGTCTGTGTTGATGAGGGAATCGTGCAAATGTATTTTCTGCAACCCGTGGTTGCAGGAAAGAAATTTGCAATGTCTATGGCCTGCCTAAGAGACTTGATACTCACCTGTAGTGCTAATGGCTTTTATTTGCTGTATTGAGTTTCATCACGGCTCTTATGCCACAAACCAATTCTGACACAGCCCACCCTGAGGAACTAAGATCTGGTTCTTCCCATGCATTGAGTTGGACCATTCATTGAAAGAAAGATCTGCACAGAGATATGCTCCACTTACTTGATGGCAGGGTGTGTACTAGGGTTGCACCGATACCGATACTAGTATCGGTATCGGTGGTGGTACCAAGCATTTGCACGAGTATTGGTACTCGTGCAAATACTCTGATGCCTAATCCGATACCTGTTGTATCGGGCCAGGCATCCTCAGTGCAGCAGGGGGGGTAGACAGCCTTACAGGTGATCGGTGCGGCGGTGGGGGAGGTACATGCACTGATCTACCTGTATAGATTTCAATAAAGCATCTGACAGCCGCTTCTTCTCCTCTCCCTCCTGCGGCTGTCAGATGCTTTATTGAAATCCATACAGGGAGATCAGTGCTTGTACCTCCCCCACCACCGCACCGATCGTCCCCTGTGTCCTCCTCCAGCTTTCCGGGTCCCCCTCCAGCTCCCCCACGTGCTCCTCGCTCTCTCCAGGTCCCCCTCCGGCTCCCCCGTATGCTCCTCGCTCTCTCCAGGTCCCCCTCCGGCTCCCCTGTATGCTCCTCGCTCTCTCCGTGTCCCCCTCTGGCTCCCCTGTATGCTCCTCGCTCTCTCCGGGTCCCCCGTGTTCTCCTTGCTCTCTATGGGTCCCCCTTCAGCTCCCCCGTGTGCTCCTTGCTCTCTCCAAGTCCTCCTCTGGTCCCCCTCTGTCCCGGATCTTTCAGGATGGAGAGCGGAGGAAGGAGCCGGTAAATCTGTGATTTACCGGCTCCTTCCTTTTCCGAATGCACAGTGATTACTGACTGTCCATTTATAACTGAGCATTGTAAACTGTGTTTATGAATGTAGAGGAGCCTCTGCCTCCTGTTTATTCATCTTCAGTGCAGCTAAGGCTGCTGAGAAAGGGACTGGGGAATCTGTGTCCTCAGTCCCTTGCTCTGTCTCAAAGGGGAGATGTCAGGGGTATGTTTAGACCCCTGATATCTCACCAAAGTTCCCCAACAGGGCTGATAAAAAAAAAAAAGAAAGCATTGTAAAAAAAAAAAAATGAATTGTAAGAAATAATAAAAATAAATAGTAAAAAATGTAATTGTAAAAAAAAAAAAAAAAATACCGACACAGTCCACACCTCATCATTGCCCATCAGTGCTGCATATTAGTGCCTCCCCATCAGTGTCCATCAGTGCCACCTATCCATGCCCATCAGTGCTGCATATTAGTGCCTCCTCATCAGTGCCACCCCATCAGTGCCACCTATCCGTGCCCATCAGTGCTGCATATTAGTGCCACTGTCACATGACATAAAAAAAAGTATCGGTAATCGGTATCAGCGAGTACTTACAAAAAAGTATTGGTACTTGTACTTGGGCCTAAAAAAGTGGTATGGAAGTTCCCACTATCGTACTTGTGGCCAGGGCAGAGGCAGAAGAGGCCCACACCTTGAGCACTGTCTCCAGCTTTTCACTCTGTTTCCTGTTCTATCAGCTACAGTAACTCAAATTTGCTCTAGCCTTCTCATTTTATTCTTTATTTGGTTATAAACTATTCCCACCCTACAAACGTTCCAAGGCTTCTGATTGGATACAGATTTAAATGCACCTTAAAATCAAAACATACAGGTAGCTTTATCTTCTTGATAAACCGTTAATCCCCAATGACAGGTCCATCTGATGTCTGTGTCTGCCGGCGGATTGTGAAAAATAAGAAAAATAATCTCTACAGTAAATTCCTATTATTGCAACAAGCAGGCAGATAGCATCTCATCACTACCAGATCTCAAAGAAAGAGATCAGCTGCTTGCTGTTGTAATTCCCCAGCCAGTGATAAAGACATACATGGCCCAATTAAATTCAGGCAATAAAGAAAAACAACAAAAAAAAAAGTCATGTTAATGAAAAGTATTTTAATCTAACCACAAGATAATCAGCTAACAGTGAAACCGTGCATTAAAATCATAAACATGAAATCATTAAATGCGAATCGGCTTTGATCTATTTTTAGGATAATGGAATTCCTGTTCCCCCCGGGCGATATACCTGAGCTATTACTCATAACGACAAGCTCCTTGAAGTGTGTTGCAAGCAAGCAATGTCATTTTGCATGTCAGTTAATTCATCAGCACCGTAATTATAATGTGCAGCTCGTAATATATCGTCCCCGTTCCTTGCATGCCTTTATTTCATTAACAGTATTGTTTAAAATAATAATTATTGAAGTGATAAACATGAAATCAAAGTCCATGTTTATTCAGAAATGCTTATCAGGTTATATTTGTTCTCATATTGAATGAGCGTTTTTGTCTTTTTAACCACTTCAATACCGGGCACTTATACACCTTCCTGCCCAGACCAACTCTCAGCTTTCAGCGCTTATCACCCAAACAACATTTTTATAATTTTTCCCCACAAATAGAGCTTTCTTTTGGTGGTATTTGGGGTTCTTATTTTTTGCACTACAAATAAAAAAAAAATTGAAAAAAAAAAAAAAGTTTTTCTTTGTTTTTGTTAAAAAACTTTGTAAATAAGTACATTTTCTCCTTCACTGAGGGGCACTGATAGGCTGCACTGATGGGCACTGATGAGGCAGTACTGATTGCCACTGATGAGGTGGCACTTATATGCAGCACTGATAGGCATTGATAGGTGGCACTGATATATAGCACTGCTGGGCACTGATAGGTGGCACTGATAGGTGGCACTGATGGGCACTGATAGGTGCACTGATGGGCACTCATAGGCGGCATTGATGGGCACTCATCGGTGGCACTGATGGACACTCATTGGTGGCACTGGTGGGCACTCATAGGTGGCACTGGAGGGCACGTATGGCCAGCACTAATGGGCACTGATGGGCACTAATGGGTGGCACTGATAGGCTTCACTGATCAGAGGCACTGGCAGGCATCACTGATGGGCACAGAGTGTCATCCCTCATGGGCAATGATTGCCATTCCTGGTGGGCTCTAGTGGGGTTACCTGGTGGTCATGGGTGGGCATCCCTGCTGGCCATAGGTGGGCATCCCTAGTGACCATTTGTAGGCATCCCTGGTGGCTCTGGGCGGGCATCTTCGGGGGGCTGCACTGATAATCAATCAGTGCAGACCCCCCCCCATGCCATCATTTTGCGGGAAGTGGTTAAATAGATCTAAATCGACCACCTACTGAATTATACTGCATGCACAGGTGTATTAGTAACTAACTTATTTTCGCCACTTCAGCTCTTACACCTGTACCCCCCTACCCCCTATGAACCTCAGTCTTGTTTACATTTCTGCTATCAGTGTTAATTTCGTAGACTAAAACATTTTCGTCTACTAAATGAATGCTATTTTAGTCAACTAAAGAACAACTAAAACGAAAACAATTGAGATGACTAAAACTAAAATTGCATTTTTAGTCAAAAGACTATGACTAAAACGAAATTGAAATTTGACGTCAAAATTACCACTGCACTACCACATAAGAATACGTAGGGGGCATCTACTAAGCTGCTAAAAGAAGAAAAATAGAAGAAAAAGGCTTTTCTTATCTTTTTTTTTTTTGTTAATATTTAATGTTGGTAATATATTCAGGTAATATGTGCAATGGCATTACAGCCAACCGAGGTAACAGTTTCTTTTTTTTTTCTTTTTTTTTTATATTTTCAAGTTGTACTTCTGCTTGTACAAAGCAATATATTTGTTTGTTTATGAAACTTGGTTTTATTTATAAAGACGTTATCTATCACAATGGCTAAATCTGTGTCTGTAGTGAATGTTGAAACCTTAATACCATAAATAATAACACGATATTAGATTTTTATTCCAGGAGTATATAATGAGTTTGGCAATTCTAAGGAAATGCCTAAACAATGCATTCAAATTGAACTAAACCCATTAATTTTAGACGACTAAAATGTACTGGAGATTTTAGTCTACTGAAATACGACTAAAACAAAAACAATTCAGATGACTAAAATACGACTAAAGCTAAAATGGCATTTTAGTCAAAAGTATAACTAAAATTAAATTTAAATTTGATGTCAAAATTAACACTGTCTGCTATGGGCCTGTTTATTCAGCAATAACTTTGTCAACACTTAAAATAACTAAATAACATAAATAAGATATAACATGTAAATTTAGACTAACAAGGCTTCTTTTCTTGTACAAATAATTATATTTTTCTATGTAATCCATAGGCAAACAAGTAAAACAACTATACACAATGAACTTTTTATTGTTAAGTAAAAATATATATATATTTTATTATTATTACTTTTTTATTATTGTTACTGTAGATAGAAAAATATAAATTGTAATCTATCATTCTTCTTGTTTAAAATGGCACTAAAGTTATGTTTCCGGTACAAAATTTTGCTACGTTTTATTTACAAATATACTAAGGATTTTTCTTTCACAAATATGTTTTTTATTTAATTTTGTACTTATTTATTGCAACACTAAAAATATTATTGAAAACTTTAAGGCCTCATGCAAACGTTCTTCCCTATCAGGAGAAAGAAAGCTTCAAAAACACACCAAAGCCACGTTTTTGCAAATGCATTTAGGCACGTCAGGCGTTTGGACGTTTATTATTTACATTGGCCAGAATATTAATTTATTCTGGCCATTGAAATAAAATAAAAAAATGCTCAAGCCCTAAACGTGCCTAGAATTTACCTGCATTTAGCCACGTCAGGCACTTTTTCTGCAAAAATGCTCCTCTCATGAACGCACAAATGTTTGTTTGTTTTTTTTGAATGCCTCTAAACTCTCCTGCCGGTAAATGCCTGTAAACACCTTTGTGTGCATGGACACACAGGCTAACATGAAGGGGTGATTACAGACCGAAATAAAAAAGTAAAACGCTTGTGAAACAGGCGTTTTTTGAGCTCAAGCGTTTATGAGGCCTAAATATTAATGTTGGAAAAAAATGTAAATCCTCAGTACAAAATATGAGGGATAAAGTGATTGTAAAGGAATTTTCTTTTAAGTTAAAATAAAAAAAGGTGTTCTACTTACCTGCTCTGGGCAACAATATTACATACCTCCCAACTTTTTGAGAAGGAATGAGGGACACTTATCAGCAAAAGTATGCAGGCATAGGACACACACCCTTCCACGCCCCCTTAAAGAAGAATTGTACAAAAAAAAAAACAATTTTCCTTTATATTGGCTTTTGGAATTTAGAAATGCAGCAATTTAGAAATCAGATGAAAGGTTTAGCGCCAAAAAAACACTTTTTGAAAGATAAAAAGTGCATTTTATATACATCTATATAGATCAGACCAAAATGAGGGACAAATGAGGGGGAAAGAGGGACAGCACCCTACCAGTGATTTCCGGTCCTTCTTCTTGGGGGTGACCCCATAGCAAGCTGTGCGCTATAGTGAGCGTCTGAGCCGGACTGTGTGCATCCATAGACACAAACAGCTCAGCTCAGCCATGCCCCCGCCCCTTTACAGGATTTGATTGACAGCAGCATTAGCCTATAGCTCCCACTGCTGCCTGTGTCTCCTGTGAAACTAGGAAAAGGGAAGATGTGCTGCTGCAGATGAGACAGAGTTGGATCGGTGGAGGAGTCAGGTAAAAGTGTTTGGTTTGGGGGGGGGGGGGTATGTAATGCATTAAGGTAAAAAAAAAAATGCATTTGGAACCACTTTAATCTTCCAATGGGGACACCTCATATGATAACTGTCCAAGAGGTAAACACTCTGCACTTTGGAAACATTTTCTCTAACTTTTCTCACGCTTTAAAGGATCAGTTCACCCGTATTGAGAGTGGAGCATGTAATATGTTCCAGGAGCTCCCCCCCCCCCCCCACCTAGTGACAGCAAATAGGCATCTTCTCCGGATGCCTGCTATCCAGTGGTGGCCACTCATACGGGCCGCCCCCCTAATCGCCATACCCCTGGCCCATAATCTTCATGAGCCGGATCTTCATGAGCTTTCGGTTTGTAGTTTCAATGAACTATCATGGTGCCGTATGAGGTACGAACAGACAGATACACTGAGAAGTCTGCAGGAGTCATGCATGACACCCACAATCTCCTGATCGAGGTCGCAATGCTTTCCAGGCTCCAAGTAAATTTTTTTAAATAAATGCACATTTTTCTACCTGCAAAAAGAAGTGTATTTATTATTTATTTTTTTCAAAAAGTTGAACTTATCCTTTAATGGGACGCAGACACCAAATAATAAAATTAATCGATTTTTACCCTCCCCAGCTCTATCAAAAAAAAATGTTTTGGCTCTAAATCTCTAAAGTTTCAGAATGTGGGGAAAAAAAAAAAAGAGTATGCAGTAAAAAATAAATTAAGTGAATATTCAGTCAAAACATTTTTCGCTTTTAGCTAAAGACTGGTACACACAATGAGATTATCAGACGAATGATCGTCTGTTTTTTTTTTTTGCATCCTAATCTCATATCGAAAATGAAGAGTTTACCAAAGTTACGAAAATTCTCATACGATAGAATAAAAATTCGGAAGTGATGTCATGTGTTGTAGTGTATTTGTATTGTATTTTCGAACAACAACTGTACTGATTAAACGAAAATCGTATGATCTGGCATCGTACGAGAAACATTTCCATCCTTGTCCATTTGGATAATATTGGATTAACTGTCGTGATCGGAGGAGTCCTGCCCCCTGCCCCCTGCCAGTCCAGGTTGGGGATTGGTCAGGGCTCCTCAGAACACCCCAGACAGCTCCGCCCTTCTTCCCCTCCTTCCTTCTAGAAGCCTCCAGAAGCAGAAGGGAGGTAACCGAAAGAAGATACTGTCTGTGAGTCACCAGCCTACTCTAGGCCACTCCCAGCCCACAGATCAAAACAAACAGGTCTAGCTTTTAGCTAGGCCTGCCTAAATTCACCTACTCTTTCAAAAAATCTCACCCTAGCACCTACATGCTACATGCAACGCTTTATCCTGGCCTAGGCCAACAAGGCCCAGGCCTAGGGCAGCACTTTGCAGGGGGGCAGCACGGAAAGAGTCCCCGCCAGTTTTATGGGGCGAACTGGGCTGGGAGGCAAATTAGTCTAGCGCCCCCATAAAGCGGCCGCACAGCTTCCAGTATGCGGGCGACTGGCATTCCGCAACTGTATGGGGGCTGCTTCTAATTTTGACTGTCCTATCATCCTGGACCACAAACCTTCCTCACTGTGCTATGTTTTCTGTTGCATCATTGGCATGGTTATATTTATCCGAAATTTGTGCTTAAAGTAGAACTATAGACAACACTTTTTTTTTTCATTTTGGGTAGAGTAAGGGAGGGTTATAGCCCCTGACAGTTTATTTTTTACCATCCCTGTCCCATTGCAGAGATTGCTCCATAGCCAAACAGGAAGTGAGAGGAAATCTATGCAAATTAAGGGAATCCATCCCCCCGCATGCCCTCAGAACTAGTGTCCCCACTCGAAATTTTCAGGGCGGGTCTTAAACAGAAAGGGGTGTGACCTTGACCGTAAGGGGTGGGTCATATTTAAATTAGGGGGTGCACGAGTTTAGTCAGGCCTAGGGCAGCACAAAACCTAAATACACTACTGGCTACATGTGAGATTTTCCTTTACTTCCTGTCGCTGACATGCAACAGAAAGCGAGAGGAATTGCTACAATGTGAGTCTGCGAAGCAAAATCATTTTTCCAGCTTAGCATTTGACATTAGAACAACTCGAATACATTTATGTCCCTTACAAGGGGTACCCATTGCCTGCTTCCCAAAGTCGAACCTTAAAAAAAATGTGCGTTCTTTAAATGTGGCTCAAGTGTGCAAGTAAGTTTCTTGAGGTCACATGAAGGCGCGCATTCCAAAAATGTGTCACTTTCCGAAGTATGCTAATTTTCAATGTTTTCACACCTCATTCTGCACCTTTTCACACCTCCAAGTGTGTCTGGCGACGAGCGACCTGAGGACTACAAAGCTTTGCATGTCGAGGAATGCCTGCGTCTCCATTAATATGACATTTGGGTCTTTGTGCTCTACTGATCTTTAACATGTAAGAAAATTATCCTGTAATGAGATGTATTTCTCGTGGTGTTCTTTTGTGTTACAGTTTGATCTTGAGATGCCTTGTAGTAAGGTAGAGAGTAGATGTCTGAACTTGCTGAGGTATGTACAGCTCATCCTTTCATGATACACTGTATCGGGGCAAACAATGCCTTTCAAGTTGAATACCGTAAATATCTCCAGCCTAATTCACAGATCACGCAGGTAAACAACATAGCAAGTTGCTTTGCTACATACTCTGGAATGTAATCAGGTTCCCGAACCAGTCGGCATGGCTGGCTGGACCCAGCCTTGGATGTAGCAAAGAGCCATCCTGCATAGTTCATAATGGTCCCTTGGGGGAGGCTGTCCCTCTTTCAATTTTCCATATTTCAAATTTCCATGTCCATCTTTCTTCATGTCTTCTTCTTCTAGTTTTTTCTTCCCAGAGGGATAAAAGGACATTTTCATTGTAAGTTGGTATGTTAAATATCTTAAAGTGAAATAAGTAACAAAAATGTTATACCTACCTGCTCTGTGCAATAGTTTTGCAAAGAGCAGCCCTGATCCATATCTTCTCGGGTCTTCCACCAGCACTCCTGGCTCTTCCCCCCCACCGCCGAATTCCCACAAAGAAAGTCCCTTTCTATGGGGACACCCATGGTGGCTCATTCCTGAGCCTCCCTGTATGAGTCTATTGACGCAGACAGCGGGGCTAGTTCCCATCCCCGCATCATAGGGTTTGATTGACAGGAGCTTGAGCCAATGGCTCCCTTTGCTATCAATCTACCCCATGAGGAGGGACAGAGCCAAGAGTAAAGCATCCTGAGACCATTCACGTGTGGGGTTGCTTTTCAGCCAAGGGAGTGGGCTCACCCTCAATTTTGCCCAAGAACACAAGGAAACAATGCCTTTTCCAGCATGATGGAGCACCTTGCCATAGGGCAAAAATTATATTTAAGTGGCTTGGGGGAACAAAACATCTAAATTGTGGGTGCATGGCCAGTAAACTCCCCAGACCTTAATCCCATTGAGAACTTGTGGTCAATCCTCAAGAGGCGGGTTAAACCCCCCCCCCCCCAAAAAAAAAAATTTTTGACAAACTCCAAGCATTGATTATTCAAGAGTGGGCTGCCATCTGTCAGGATGTGGCCCAGAAGTTGTTTGACAGCATGCCAGGGCGAATTGCAGAGGTCTTGAAAAAGGTCAGCACTGCAAATATTGTCAGGAAAGGCCTTTGACACGTATGAAATGCTTGAAATTCTACTTCAGTGTACCATAGTAACCTCTGCCAAAAAGATCTAAAAACACTGAAGCAGCAAACTCGTGAGAGCCGCTGTTCTTGTGCACAGCACTGGATCGAGATCAGTCTCAGGTAAGTATAAGGGGGGCTGGGGGGAATCCTCTGCAACAGGGGATTTTTTACCTGAATGCATTAAAGGGTAACTCCACTTTCATGGGGAAAAAAAATAGCAAGTAAATACTAAATAGAAAAAATAATATAGCGCATATAATTGCGACATTAATCATATTGTAATTGAATGTTATTAAAAATTACCTTTCCTTTCCAATCTGCAGCTACTGTAATTTTCTGGAAAAGCAATGCAATAGGGCTACCCACTCCCCAGAAACCTAAATGTCCTGCTTGTGTGATTGGCTCACCAATTTTTCCAAAAGTTAGCCCAAGATACAAGTCAGATTTCAGGCATCCCCTGCAACTAAAATGTCATTTAAAGGGATGCAGGCCCAGCAGATTTCCTCATTAGTGCTCTGCAGCTGATGCCTGACAGTTAATTATGAAAACACTCCCATTAGACCCACTCAGAACAGAGGCACAGAGAAACACAGAGGGATTTCTTCAGAATAACAAAAGGTAGGAATCTGCAACAAAGGTTGTTATTATCCTTGCAATGTACATAGATCACCCAGAGGGGAATGTTTTTTTTCTCAACAAAAGTGGAGTTACGCTTTAAGGTAAAAAACCTTAAGCCTTTAGAACCATTTTAAAGTAAAACATAAAGTAGAATTTCAGATAAATTCTTACTAGTCTTAAACATGCTCTCCCCAGCGCCTATACTAACTAACCTGTTTAAAAAACATGTATTTACTTACCTATTTTCAGCCCACTCAACTTCTGTCATATGATACCCTGTGTCAGCCAGGGGCAGCTGCAGGGGAGAGGAGAGACTGTCTGACAACAGCTGTGAAAGTGGGGAGCGATGACATCACCCATGGGGCAGCCATTATTGGCGGTCCCTCTTCTCCCCTGCAGTCACCTCTGGAGCAGGCATTTTTTTACAAAGGTTAATTATTATAGGTGTTAGGAGGGGGGACTAAGACTAAGACTAAGACTTACCTCTCTTTTTTAATGGCAGATGCATTTGGGAAGCTGGCTCTTGCACCCTGCATCTTGCAGACAGAGCTATGTGCTGTCAATCTAAAGGACTGTGGGCAGAATTAGGTATGGCTATTTGCTGGTTGTAATATCAATGGTGCCAACAGCAGTATGAAGGGTGACAACACTGCAGTGATTTCACTGCAGAAGGAATAGAGTTGTCACCCTATCAAAGGAAGTGCTTATCTAACATTTTTACTTGCAGGATCAACAGGTATTGGCAAAATGCCCAAATGGGTAGTTAGAACAGAGAGCCCAGTCAAAAGCTGGCCATGAGGTGATTGTAAATCAGCCAGTTCAGCAAAAAGGGTGGGCCAACTCCCATGGACGAGGACGAGAGGATGTCCGTGATAGGTGGAACACTGAACACTGACTCACTGCTGGGAAACTGAGTGTTCCCCTATCACGGACCAGAACGAGGAGGAGGCGCGGCTTTTGTATACTGGATGGCCACCGTCTGACGGCAAAGCATGACATGGCTCTCATCAGGTATGGCACAGTTGTTTCTATGCAGTATCTATAACCTCCTCCACCTCACTGATGTGATCTGGAGCCCTTGGGCTCAGAGCTGCAGATTTTTCCATAAAATACTTTTTAATTGTAGCGATACTTTCAGCTAAGAGGGCCGCAGATTTAGTTTGGGCCCTGAAGACAGCTCCGCCAACCCCCGGCAATTTACTCGACCCCCTTCTGGCACAGTTAGTTTAGGGTAATATGTGTATCTCTTATGCTCTATGGTTAAATTCAGACACCAATGCAGTGATAGAAGAATAACGAGTTTACTTTCTACTGGCAATAAAATCAACAGTTATAACAAATCACAGGAATATCTCTGCAGAGCCCTGCAGCAATAGGCACACTACAACTAATAGGATATGGTGCACACGCGCCACGTGTAACAGTATTTTACTATGCGCCCTATGGCGCAGCAACTAAATAATCGATCTAGATGGCCAGGCCTGACCATATAACTCAGTCTCTGGGGGATGATTTCTTTGCATGCAAGTCTTTAAACGGTGGTGCACATTTCAGGAACACAATTTGTAATCCAAAGGGTTAAAAGTACCAACACAGAACACTCCACTAGAGATCCGTTCGGCTCAGTTCTGCTATGGATCTCCAGTGGGGCTGCAATAGAACTGGTGGGCCACGGCAGTCTGTAGGCCTAACAATAGTATACAGTATGTGGATTGAGCAGGTGCTCGCTCACCCCTCCGGACGCGATCCCAGTCCGGGAACTTCCACCTGCTGTGTCTCCACACACAGCGTCTGCAGCGGTCCGGTCTCCGGCTCAGCAGCGGTTGAGGATGACCAAGTCAGACGTCACCCAGGCTCACGATGGGGGTGGAAGGCTCTTTTGGGTAGCAGCGCAAGGCCCCAGGCTTCAGGCCTTGCACCACAGCGGATCCGCACAGGAAGATCTCTCCACTGAAGTCTCGTGTCCCAAAGAGGCTGAGCGCAGCCTCGCCTCCTCCTTATATAACCCCACCCATGAGTCTCTGGGGTGGAAACATTGCATCCTGGGTGCCGCATGGGGTTCTGGGTAAGGTAGTCCTGAGAGTCTTAAAGGAGACCCCGCTACATAATATAGGCAGATCATTCTCGTTGCTTGATTGAGATCATCAGTGCTTTATATATGTTGCCAAAGCAATGACTTGAGCATGCAATGTGTAATGCTTTGCAAGTGTGGTGATCTGAAAAATATCCCCTGTGTAGTTTGTTAAATAAGAAGGATGGTGAATACACTATGCTTATATTTTTTTTATTTTTTTTTTTAATTCTCTAGTTAAAGTAAAACATACAGATCAGAGTTTTTTCTTCCTGTTCTGGTCTCATTCATGAACTGTATATGAAAACCGATACTCAGGGGCAGGATACACAGCATTATTTGGTATCTTACAGTTTGTCAGTGCTCTCAATTGTATGTACGTTTAACTACCGATTCCGACTATAAGTTTATTTAAATGTGTTTAATATTGTAAATTTGTATATTAGAAGGTACAATGTACATTATACGCAATTATATATTTAAAGGACCTTTACATATTTCAGAATAGTTTGCTAATAAATCTTTTTCAAATCAACTGACAAAAAAAAAAAGTATGGCACAGTGAGGTATGCAATGGGCACAGTGAGGCATCAACAGGCACAGTGAGGCATGCAATGGGCACAGTGAGGCTGCAAATGGGCACAGTGAGGCTGCAAATGGGCATTATTGACCCTCTTTTCTGCTTACAGTAGCTGCCACATTCTCACCCTAGGCTTATACTCGAGTCAATACGTTTTCCCATTTTTTGTGGTAAAATTAGGTGCCTCGGCTTATACTCGGTTGGCTTATACTCGAGTATATACGGTTCATTTTTTTTTTAAATCAGATTCTTTTTATTTTTATATGCAAACAACATTAAAACATTACAAACAAGTTATTCAGGCAACATCACATAAAACAAAACCAGCACTGCGTCAAAAAAAGGAAGACCCCCCCCCCCCCCCCAAAAAAAGGAAAATTGTACTTACGTGTGTAGCGACCTCACCCCCTTCCTCTTCTTTATCGGTTACTCTGGCTCTGGTCTAGGGGTACCTTGGAGGGGAGAGCAGGGGCGGATCCAGGGGGGGCAACAGGGCAATTGCCCCCCTCCCGAGACCATCTGTCACACTCACTTGCTTGCTCTGTTTTTTTTTTTTTTTGCGCCTGATCTACCGGACTTTGGGGACCCGGTACCGGCCGGTCATAGGTCCCCTGGACCCCAATCTTGGCACACATGTAGCCCCATGTCTCCTCTACAAGTGTGCAAAGTTTGGTGTCTGGGGGACCTACGCCTGGGGAGCACTGATTTTTTAAACTGGGCACCCCTTCCATTGACTCCAATGTTAAACAGTAATTTCTCCGGTGAATTTGCGGACCCGTTACCAGCCGTTACCGGCCGGTCGTAGGTCCCCTGGACCCCAATCTTGGCACACATGTAGCCCCTTGTCTCCTCTACAAGTGTGCAAAGTGTGGTGTCTGGGAGACCTACGGCCGGGGAGAACTGATTTTTCAAACCCGGGCACCCCTTCCATAGACTCCCATGTTAAACATCAGTCTAGTCATGGGCACAGTGGAGCATGGGCACAGTGGAGCATGGGCACAGTGAGGCACAGTGAGGCATGCAGATGGACACCCTAGGCTTATACTCGAGTCAATATGTTTTCCCAGTTTTTTGGGGTAAAATTAGGTGCCTCTGCTTATATTCGGGTCGGCTTTTACTCGAGTATATACAGTACTTGTTCTGCGGCTGCTGCTGCCTCTCTGAGTCGCTCTCTCAGTTTCTCACATCAGCCGATCAGCGGCGCCGAGAGAGAGACTCATCTAATGTAGTTACGCGGTGCACTGACACGATACCAGGAGCGGAGGAGGAGGTGAGTGGAGCCTCTTCCCTGCACTCGTTGCTAACGCCTGGGCCGCTTGGCGTCTAGCAACGAGTGACGTCAGTGAGTCACGTCGGGCCACTCTGCGGGCAGGGGCGTTAGCGTGCGACTCCACAGACGGGTAAGAAAGCGGGCGGCTCCGCTTGCGGCGCGGTTTGTGGGCGGGCGGCGCGGTTCGTGGGCAGACCGTGCTGCTCAGTGTGTTGGCAGCGCAGGTGAGAGTGAGAGAGCAGGCTCAGTGTGGCAGCTGGCCAATCAGCTAGCCGAGAGCGGGGGAGCAGAGAGATGAGATCATCTCTCACCGCCCATGCCTGCCCTGCATTCCTGCAGTGACTTCCGCCCTCACCGTGCAGGCAGCAGAGAGATTACATTATCTCTCTGCTGCCTGACTCTGGGAGTCTGGGACACAGCAAGAGACAACCAAAACTACACCTTAGCAGGCAAGTTAGTGACAATCCGCAAGGTGTAGCAAGTGACAATCTGCAAATTGTGTCAGGTGACGTGGCAAATGACAATCTGCATCTGGTGGCAGGCAAGTGACAATCAGCAAGGTGTGGCAGGTGACGTGGCAAGTGACAATCCGCAAGGTGTGGCAGGTGATGTGGCAAGTGACAATCCGCAAGGTGTGGCTAGTGACAATCCGCAAGGTGTGGCAGGTGATGTGGCAAGTGACAATCCACAAGATGTGGCAGGTGACGTGGCAAGTGACAATCCGCAACGTGTGGCAAGTGACACGCTCAGGGCTCCCACTAATTGCAGGCGACGGTGGCAAGTGACACACTCGGGGCTCCCACTGATTCTGCATTGAACTATTTAATTTTAGATTACAATGTAATAATAGAAATAATGCGCTTCAATCATCCTGACACCATAACAACCATGGTGCCGGGATGATTGAAGCGCCGACACCAGCCATTTCCCCGATAAATTTCCCACAAAAAAAACATATTTTTTGGCAGTGATCCTCCCGAGAAAAGACTCTGGATCCGCCCCTGGGGGAGAGTGAGATGCGCTACGGCCCATGTCCTCCATAGTGACAAGGTGAAGGCCAGAAAGATCGGGCTTTGTGTAGGTGTCCTAGAGTCAAGTCCTGTCCTTCGTCCCTGACTCCTTTGCTCCTAGTAACCAGAATTCCACACACTGAATAGGTCCAACACAGTTTTATTCTTTCAGCGAATAAACATACAGCACAGTCAAGTTGGGACCTTTGCAACAGTTCAATGGGAATAGGTCGAGGCACAATCCTTCCAGATAAAGCTAACCACTGTGGTATCACCAGTGGCGAATAGTCACTGCCACTGACTATGTGAAATAGAACATGAATTACCTTTGCTAGCTTGGCCCCTGTCATGGGAAGGATATCCGTCCAAGGGAGGTACCGGAGGCCTCTCTATCACCAGCAATGCTGCGCCGGACTCTTCAGAGAAGTTCTGCTCACCAGACCTCACAAACTCAGACACGGGCACCCAAGGCGTTAGGGCCCCCTCGGATTCCTCCACCCTCGCGGAACTCAGTCGAAGGTACTGAGCCCCAGGCATCCGCCATAGTACCTCACCCCAGGCTAAAGGTGCCTGGGATGGACTCCATCTCTCGCTCCGGCCAGGTCAAGGGCACCTGGGCCCGGAACTCCGGAACGCCAGCACTGAAGCTGAAGGTGCCTGGGTGCGGCTACGTCCTCCGACTCTGAACCCCGTGGTAAGGGCGTCCGCCCCTTTTATCCCCTCTCCCTTTGCGTCACAGCGGGTTCCCCGCCCCGCTGTACCAGCGCCAGGGGAGGACAACCCCGGCCTCCGGCAACAATGCCACCTGCAGGCCGCAGGGAACCTCACACCACCAGAGTCCTCCAAGAACCATAAAAGGGTCTCAGATTCCCTGACAATCAGTGCATCTGGGTTACACTACCACCCAGATGCTTCCCCTAAATTCAAATACCCGCTACACATGTTTTTTTTTTTTTATTAAAATAATTACGGTGCCATCATCCACATACAGAAAGACAATGTAAATTATACTGTGTGTTTAGTGACATTTTAACTGTAAAAGTATAACTAAAGCCAATTTTTTAAATCTTTTAATGGAACATCATTGCAGTGTTGATTAGTTTAACTGTATCATACACACAAAAAAAAATCAAATGTTCTACACAGTGTTATAGATTATTTTGGAAAGCACATTGAGAGCAAACGTTCTCTTATGATTGTCCGATGTTTCAAAGTCAGAGTTCAAAGTTCTGGGAAACGGGTAACATTGTTTGCAACAGAACTGAAAACTTGTCTTCCTAATGCCAAAATAATTATTTGATCTTCTGTATTTACATTATTTTAAAATCTTTCCTGCACTTTCACCAGAATCTAATTTTAATGAGTAGCTTGGAGGTAAACAGAAACCAAGAATTTGCAAATTGTCATAAAAGAATATTTACTAAGCCTGAACGTATCATGTATACCTTGCTGGCAGTAGAGTATCTTGTACACCTGGGCCTCTGAGTTCCTATCCTGTAAGCAATGTTCCAGGCCTAACATCCCCAACCCCAACAACTCTTGCAACCAGTATGCCCACCTTATTACCTTCTGTACTTTTCACCTCCCACCTTCATAGTACCTTCTTCTCTATCCTCTCCCAACTCCTAAATTCCCATTCAAAGGAACACATTATAAACCCTCTCCTCCAGTGAAGAAGTACTTAGCCACACAATTGCTCAAGGTGAAGGCTTTGTAGAGGATGTTGAGGTTTGGACACAGAATGGTTTGCATTGACTTCCCTTCCCCTCCCTACAAAGTTTCAATCAGTATTACACAGTCTGAAAATAAACAGTTCCTGCTCTGCTCTTTAACCACTTTCTTACTGGGCACATATACTCCCCTTCCTGCCCAGGCGAAATTTCAGCTTTCAGCACTGTCACGCTTTGAATGACAATTGCGCAGTCGTGCGACGTGGCTCCCAAACAAAATTTACGTCCTTTTTTTCCCACAAATAGAGCTTTCCTTTGGTGGTATTTGATCATCTCTGTGGTTTTTATTTGTTGCGCTATAAACAAAAAAAGACCAGCAGTTTTGAAAAAAACACAATATTTTTTACTTTTCCTATAATAAATATCCCAATTTAAAAAAATATATATATATATTTTTTTTTTCTCAGTTTAGGCCGATACGTATTCTTCTACATATTGTTGGTAAACAAAATCGCAATAAGGGTATAGTGATTGGTTTGCGCAAAAGTTATAGCGTCTACAAATAGGGGATAGAATTATGACATTTTATTCTATTTTCAGGACTACGATATTACGGCGGACACATCGGACACTTTTGACACATTTTTGGGACCATTCACATTTATACAGCGATCGCTGCTATAAAAATGCATTGATTGCTGTATAAATATGACTGGCAGGGAAGGGGTTAACACTAGGGGGCGATCAAGGGGTTAAATGTGTTCCCTGGGAACGATTCTCACTGTGGGGGGAGGGGACTGACTGGGGGAGGTGACTGATGGTTGTCCCTATGTACAAGGGACACACCATTAGTCTCCTCTCCCTGACAGGACGTGGATCTGTGTATGTACACACACAGATCCACGGTCCTGGCTCTGTAACTGCCGATCGCGGGTACCTGGCGGACATTGCGGCCGCCAGGCATGCGCATCGGTGTGAGTGATGCGGCGGGTGTGTGCGTGTGACGCCGGTGGCTTGCGGCCCGAGGCCGTCAATAGATGGCCTCCCGGCATTGTAGAGCCACCTTGTGGCCGTCAAACTACAATGGCCCGGATACAAAGTGGTTAAGAAAAAAAATATGTCTCCATAGAGGAGCAAGAGAGGTCCCATTCTATGACTGTGGTAAATTTTCCTCCAGTCATGAGAAATGGTGCTGGGTGGTTAAAGCAATTCTATGGAGGCAGTCAATAAAGTACCACCTTTCTGTGTGTGCTGCATACAACCATGCCTGCTATATGATCAATCATTGGAGTTCCCCTGTCCTAGGAGAAGCTCAGTGTGGTAATTGTGTTTCAACAGGGATCTCCTATATTATTGGTCCAAACGGCGCAACAGGGCCCGGATGCAGCCCGTTGCTTACCTTCAATCGGGCCCTTGGGGCATTATTCCTCCCACTGACACAAACAGTGGGGCAATGTTTCTTCCACTGACACTATTGATGGGACACTGTCCCTCTCACTAACACCAACAATGGGACACTATTCTTCCCACTGACACCATTGATGGGGCACTATTCCTTCCATTGACACCAATGATGAGACACTATTTCTTCCACTGACATTAAGGAGCTCAGCTATGAGGAAAGATTAGAGGAACTGAATTTATTCTCTATTGGAAAGAGGAGATACGATCAACATGTACAAATATATAAGGGGTCCATATAGTGAACTTGGTTTTGAGTTATTCACTTTAAGGTCATCACAAAGGACAAGGGGGCACTCTTTACATCTAGAGGAGAAAAGATTTCACCTCCAAATACAGAAAGGTTTCTTCACAGTAAGAGCTGTGAAAATGTGGAATAGACTCCCTCCAGAGGTGGTTCTGGCCAGCTCAGTAGACTGTTTCAAGAAAGGCCTGGATACTTTCCTAAATGTACATAATATAACTGGGCACTAACATTTATAGGTAAAGTTGATCCGGGGAATATCCAATTGCCTCTCGGGGGATCAGGAATACATTTTTTCCCCTACTGTAGCAAATTGGTTCATGCTTTGTTGGGATTTTTCGCCTTCCTCTGGATGAACTGTGGGTGAAGAATTGTGTATATAGGATTGTATGATTTATTTTTATTTTTTCAATTGGTTGAACTAGATGGACTTGTGTCTTTTTTCAACCAGACTAAATATGTAACTATGTAACTATTCCTCCCAACGACACCAATGATGGGGCACTATTCCTCCCATTGATACCAATGATGGACCAGTATGGCTTCCACTGACACCAATAATGGAGTACTATTCTTTCCACTGACATCAACAATGGGACACTATTCATCTCACGGACACCAATGATGGAGTTCTATTCATCCCACTGACACTAATGATGACACCAATGATGGGACATTGATACTGACACCAGGACATTTTCTGCTCCTAATGCCACAAACTGGCCCCTCTAAGGTTGGATTCACACCTATGCAGTTTTAGTGCTTTTTGCATTTTGCAGATTTACACTACATTCCATGTATCATGGTTTCCTATGGAACACGTTCTGTAGTGCAAATCTGCAAAATGCAAAAAGCACTAAAACTGCATAGGTGTGAATCCAGCCTAAAGCCTGAAGCATAATAAACTGGCCCTTTGTTTAGAACGTTTGGAGACCCCTGCCCTACATCATTGGTGAAACCCTCTTGGAGAAAAGGAATGCTACATGGTTAAAGATGCATCAACTAAATGATTACTGTTTAGGTGAGTGCCTGATCAAGATGTGTGCCACGTTGAGAACACGTGAAGTATGTGTCATTTGTCGGAAATGATGTGAGTTCCATCTAAAACCTTGAACACACTAGTGGTTTTCTTTTTCTTTCAACCCAGAAGCACTGAATAAAAAAAAAACTGACAGCTTCAGAGCAGCGATGTTAGTACAGCAATCTCCCATGCTGTGCTATTGTGTTCTGACAGGGGGACGGCCCTCCCGCCAGAACACTCTGGTCAGTAGACATGTGCATTCGTTTTCGTCCGAATGCATTTTCGTCCGAATTTCAGCTATTTTCGTTATCGTTTTAACAAACGAAAACGAAAGCACAGAATCCGAAAACCGAAAGATCCGACATAAACAAATGCTTTATTTTCGTTTTCGTTGCTACAACAGTTCGATATAGATAGGAGATTCGACGTGACGCTGACAATAACAATCTGTGTCTATCGAACCTGTGGTCGAATGTGCCTAACCTTAACTCTATTAGTCCAAGATTATTCTACATAGGAGAGAAAAGATTCGACATTATAGAGAGAAAAGATTCGACATAGGAGAGAAAGATTCGACATAGGAGAGAAAAGATTCGACATAGGAGAGAAAAGATTCGACATTATAGAGAGAAAAGATTCGACATTATAGAGAGAAAAGATTCAACATAGGAGAGAAAGATTCGACATAGGAGAGGAAAGATTCGACATAGGAGAGGAAAGATTCGACATAGGAGAGAAAAGATTCGACATAGGAGAGAAAAGATTTTACATTATAGAGAGAAAAGATTCGACATTATAGAGAGAAAAGATTCGACATTATAGAGAGAAAAGATTCGACATTATAGAGAGAAAAGATTCGACATAGGAGAGAAAAGATTCGACATTATAGAGAGAAAAGATTCGACATAGGAGAGAAAAGATTCGACATAGGAGAGAAAAGATTTGACATTGTAGAGAGAAAAGATTTGACATTATAGAGAGAAAAGATTCGACATAGGAGAGAAAAGATTCGACATTATAGAGAGAAAAGATTCGACATAGGAGAGAAAAGATTCGACATTATAGAGAGAAAAGATTCGACATAGAGAGAAAAGATCACTGCTTGTGGGCGGAACATTCGACCGGAAATGTATGATTGGGGCGTCGTACAGTTTCGCTGCTCCGTCGAATCTTCTTTGAACATTCGACAGACACCATAAGCCTTCAATGACAGATTCGACCTTAATTAATTCAGATTTTCGGACGAATGCAATTTTTAACGAAAAACGAAATAAATAAAAACGAATTTCGGGAGTAACTAAATAAATTTATTTTTTGGACGAAAACGAAATTCCGAAACGAAATATTTCAGTGTGCACATGTCTACTGGTCAGTACTCTCAGCCATTGACTGAGAGTGCTGCTCGGGAGCCGATCGGCAGACATTTTTCCATCATACCCCATCGATAGAAGCCAGCCGAATAGCCTGCCTCTAATAGATCGGCTGCAGTACACACGGGCTGAATGTCAGCCAGTTTCTATTGAACCGACTGATGCTGCCTGACATTCAGCCAGCGCTGTATCCTGGCCTAGGCCAACAAGGCCCAGGCCTAGGGCAGCACTTTGCAGGGGGACAGCACAGAAAGAGTCCCCGCCGGCTTGCGCTAGACTGTTTAGTGTAGTGTCAGTCTTATGGGGCGGACTGGGCTGAGAGGCAAATTAGTCTAGCACCCCCATAAAGCGGCCGTACTGCATCCGGTATGCGGGCGGCCGGCATTCCGCAACTGTGGGGGGGGGGCTGCTTCTAATTTTGACTGTCCTATCATCCTGGACCACAAACCTTCTCCACGGTGCTATATGTTTCCTGCTGCACCATTGGCATGGTTATATCTTCTTATTCCTCTCCATAAAATTATCAGAAATTTGTGCTTAAAGTAGAACTATAGGCAACACTTTTTTTTTTTTTCATTTTGGGTAGAGTAAGGGAGGGTTATAGCCCCTGTCAGGTAATTTTTTTACCATCCCTGTCCCATTTCAGAGATTTACCTTCACTTCCTACCCCATAGCCAAACAGGAAGTGAGAGGAAATTATGCAAATTAAGGGAATCCTTTAACACCCCCCCCCCCCCCAGGCCCTCAGAACTAGTGTCCCCACTTGAAAATTTCAGGACGGGTCTTAAACAGAAAGGGGTGTGGCCTTGACAGGAAGGGGTGGGTCATATTTAAATTGAGGGGGGGGGCACAAGTTTAGTCAGGCCTAGGGCAGCACAAAACCTAAATACACTACTGCATTCAGCCCATGTGTACTAACTAGGCTTTAGGGGTAGAAGTTGGGCTACACTAAAAGAGGACAATATACCTCTGAGGTCTGGTGCCCAATGTGAGCATTCAGAATGAAGTAAACTCTGAGAGAAGAGGTAAGATACCCCATCTATTCTTGAGTAGACTACTATAGGAGGAGAGGAGGAAAGCACCAGACACATTCTATAAAGTCCAGAAGTTGTATTTAATTAAAGTCACATTTAACCACCTCGCGCCCGCCGTACGAGAATATACGGCCGCAAGGTGGTTGTCAAATGCCGGGAGGCCGTTAATATACGGCCTCCGCTATTTGGCCACTGGGGGGCGCGCGAGCGCCGCCGGCGGCACGCGCGCGCGCCCGGCGCATCACTGAGATGCCGATGCGCGTGCCTGGCGGCCGCGATGTCCGCCAGGCACCCCCGATCGGCGGTTACAGAGACAAGGACATGGATCTCTGTGTGTAAACACACAGATCCATGTCCTGTCAGGGAGAGGAGACTGATGCTGTGTCCCTTGTACATAGGGACACAGATCGGTCACCTCCCCCAGTCAGTCCCCTCCCCCCACAGTAACAATCACTCATAGGGCACACATTTAACCCCTTCCTCGCCCCCTAGTGTTAACCCCTTCCCTGCCAGTCACATTTATACAGTAATCAGTGCATATTTATAGCACTGTTCGCTGTATAAATGTGAATGGTCCCAAATTAGTGTCAAAAGTGTCCGATGTGTCCGCCATAATGTCGCAGTCACGAAAAAAATCACTGATCGCCGCCATTACTAATAAAAAAAAAATATATAAAAATGCCATAAAACTACCCCCTATTTTGTAAACGCTATAACTTTTGCGCAAACCAATCAATAAACGCTGATTGCGATTTTTTTTAACCAAAAATATGTAGAAGAATACGTATCGGCCTAAACTGAGGAAAAAAATATATATATAAAAAAAATTGGGATATTTATTATAGCAAAAATCTAAAAATATTGCTTTTTTTTCAAAATTGTCGCTCTATTTTTGTTTATAGCGCAAAAAATAAAAACCGCCGAGGTGATCAAATACCACCAAAAGAAAGCTCTATTTGTGCGAAAAAAAGGACGTCAATTTTGTTTGGGAGCCACGTCGCACGACCGTGCAATTGTCATTCAAAGCGTGACAGTGCTGAAAGCTGAAATTTCGCCTGGGCAGGAAGGGGGTTATGTGCCCAGTAAGGAAGGGGTTAATACTTGTCTGTCTACTCTATGGGGGTTATTTACAAAAGGCAAATCCCCTTTGCACTATACGTGCAAACTACAAGTGCAAAGTGCACTTGGAAGTGCAGTCACTGTAAATCTGAAGAGTAGACCTGAAATGAGGGGAAGCTCTGCTGATTTTATCATCCAATCATGTGCAAGCTAAAATGCTGTTTTTTATTTCCCTTGCATGTCCCTCTCAGATCTACAGCGACTGCACTTTCAAGTGCAAAGTGGATTTGCCTTTAGTAAATAACCCCCTATGTGTTGTTTTCTTCAGCATCTGCCAAGCCCTGATGAAAGGGGACCTTTTGAACACCAAAATGGATTTAACTTGATTTGACTTTTTTTAAATACTTGTACACCAGCAATAACACTCGTGACAGAGATTCCAACACCTCATACTCTATGCAAAGCTAAAAAAAAATAAAAAATTGGAACAAAAAAGAATAATTACCCAAAGCATCAAATGAGTATTCAACATACAGATGGTATATGGTTTGGTTGATTATTGTCATCCCCTGTTGTTGATAATCCCATCTGTAATTTTATTGAGCTGAAGATACGTTCTCTGATCTATCATTTTAGATGTTTTGTATGGAAACTATTGGACAGCCGCACTCCAAAAACAGTTCCTTTATTGGAAAATCACAGAAATCCAAACCACAGCAAAGAATGAGAGCAGACAAGCTGACGCGTTTCGCACTGTAATTTCAGTGCTTACTCATAGCTATGAGGGACAGGGACAAATACACTAGCTCTTGCTGTTCCTATCACGCTGCCTACTTATATTCTAGAGTGTGGATTTTTTGGATTTCTTTGTTATGCTTTGGAGTTTTGTTTTGGATGTTCATACTGTGTGAACTTTTTCTGGAATTTTTTTTATAATAAATCATTTTTGGATTTACACCATGTGGAGCAATTTTTTGTTTTCCATGGTTATGAATGGATAGGGTAGCTGCTACCCGCTTATCCGGATTTTTCCTGGTTGGATTGCCATTGATCCTGGGAGGAGGTGTCCTATAGATCCTGGTCGTCTCTACAAAGCCTGGCTGTCTGATCCGTCCACGAAGTGGACAAAGTCTTGAAGATCCACCGCCGTACGGTGTGTTGGATCCATCCCAGCTGGTAAGAGTACCTTATCTCTCCCCCATTGACACAAGGTGAAGGCACTCCCGGGTGTTACCACGTATATCCACATTGAACATCCATATCTACGTATTCTATAACAATCCCATATTGGACTTTGGTCTTTTTGGATGGTACTTTGTCTATTGTTAGACAACTACAGGGACATATACTCATCTTTGATGTCTGATAGAAATATAATTCCAATTTCACTGGTTTAGGATTATCACTCTATTGCTATTCATGTTTCACAACATAATATTTGCACTATAATTTTTGTTGTACATTAATATGTTGGTTAAATACTTGTAATCACAGAAGGATTACAGACACTTATTTATGCTATATATGTATTTCTATATTTTTCACTAATTTCGAAATATATACCAGCATGGGTTTTTGATTAAATTAGAATATTTTTCACACCCTACTATATTTAGGACTTTTATCCTAAATTCTCATTAGCGCCACACTTATTATATATTTAAGCCTAGAGGACGTTCGGAGGTCGTGTTCCATCCCAGGCACCTTTAGCCTGGGGTGAGGTACTTGGATGGAGGTCTGGGACTGAGTGTCCCGGACTAAGGCTCCGCGAGGGATGGACTTCCCAGGGGACCCCGGGAGTGGATACCCGAATCCAGTGGCGTAAGGGACCGGAGGGGAGAACTTACCTGAAGACCTGGTGCAGCAAAATGCCAGTGACGGGTGAGCCTCCGGAGACCACCCGGAGGGATGTCTTCCTCGATTGGGAGCAGGAATCTACTTCTAGGAAGGAAGTAAGAGAGTTCATTGTGCCTGGGCCTACTCACATCCACACCCCCTTGTCTGTTCTGTTCATTGAGGGAGTCCAACTGATTGTGTTCACTTTTACATCGAGAAGAATGAAGGAGTGTTGGACTTTATTGGTGTGGGGCTCATTTACTGGCAGACATTGTTCAAGAAACCAGGAGGAGGCTCCAGATGCAGAACACCGACCCGAAGGTAAAAGAGGATTGTCTCCCACGACATACACATCTGCAGTGGGAACATTGGCGTGGTGACCCCGCACTCTCTCCTCCAAGGTACCCCTAGACAAAAGCCAGAGACAGAAGAATTGATACTGGAGGGAGAGAGTGGAAGCTGCTACATATATATATTGGTTATTTATAGCCTTTGTACAGTACCATGAAAGTCCAAAATAGCCTCAAACTACTTTTTTACACAAAAATTACCCAAAGCCTTAGCTGTCACTGTGACTTGAAGGAGGTGTGTTAGCTAAGACAAATCAGAAAGAACTCTGTGAGGTTGATTTACTAAAGGCCAAATAGATTGTGCACTTCGCAGATTGCAGCTGTTCCAGAGCTTAGTAAATGAACAGAAGCTCTGCTGATTTCTATCATCCAATCATGTGCAAGCAAAAATGCAGTTTTTTTTTATTTCCTTGCATATCATTGGGTATTCTTTGCAAAGTGGGGCCTCATTTACTAAACTGTGGAACAACTGCAAAGTGCACAGTCTATTTGCCTTTAGCAAATCAATCCATGTGAGTCCTTTTTGACTATCAGTCTTTTAATTCTAGTTTGCAGGTTTTTTATTTTATTGGATTGTCAGGAAAAATAGTAGTAGGATAAACGTTCATAAGGAAGGAGTCATCCACAGTAACGTGAGGTAAACGGAATGGAGTACACAGTCTCAGGAAATGAAGTCTGGGACAGGTTCACCCATCCGAGGGTAAAGATGCAGAACTGTGCGCCCGCCCCTGCTCAAAATGCAGTGGGTTACCACTCTGCGTCCATTCTTTGCCCCCTTGCTCTGACTGTCTATAGTTGCCATGGAGTGTGCACTGCATATGCATGGTCATTTGCTTGCTAAGAGATAGATGAGATAGATGCACATGCATGGTGTGTTCTTTAGGTCAGCTGTGGGCAGATAGGGTGGAGAGCAGGTATGTTGGAGCACAGTGTGACAGCAGTAGCTGTCAATGCAGACATGAAGCTGCAGTAGGATTGACACCTCATCCCTTTAAACCCAAACACATATGAATTACACAGGTTCTGAGGCTAATTTAATGCAGATAAGGCACAATGTGAGTTTGATTACCACCTTAATCAGCCACAGAACCTGTGTAATTAATATGTGTTCGGTTTTAAAAAGATGAGGTGGCAACCCTAAGTTGCAGCCCGCTAGTTGCAAGCCACTGATCTGGAGCTTGCGTGCAGTGAGGGGGTACCCTGGCTACTGTGGGCCCTGTGCGGCTGCCCCTCCTGTCCACCCCTTGTCCCAGCCTTGAATCAACAGATAACTGCTAGTGAACAATCTGATTCATAGGTGGAGGGTTTAAAATAAATTGCACAGCACAAGAGAGGTTTTTATGCTAAAGTGGGAAGTAGGAGGATGATTATGAAGAATGACAGAAGCAGATCAATCTCAGATGTCAGACAATAAACGCCAGACTTTAAACGGGGGCAAGCTATTTTACTTGTAACCAGAATTCCACACTGGGGTGCTTGACCAAGTTTAACAACTTCCCCTGCTGTCTGTTTCTCTAGTAGCTACATGAAATAACGAGCCTTGTTTTTCTGTCTTTCCCCAGGGGAGAAGAATAATGAAAAAAAGAAAACAGTACCTTTAAAGTACAAAGCCTTTATTATGATTGATTCAGAAGTAGCAGAGAGCGGTAGTGAGATATCGAAGAGAACCTGTTCTCCCTCGGGCTCATTGTGTTACATGCCTTTAGTGTACATAAATAATTATACACTCTGGGAACTGCTAGAAATACGATCAGATCTTTAATTAGAATGCGACCAGTACTCATTATTACTACAGACTTCATTGGGGAAATCTGAGTAATTTATTAACGTTTGCTGGATTATGTTTCCTGGCAATACATGGGAAGCAATATGGTTCTGAAATTACCTCTGTAAACAAAAGGTGAAATGGACAGAAAAAGAGAAAGAGAGAGAGAAACAGAGAATGAGAGAGAAAAGAGATAGATAGATAGATAGATAGATAGATAGATAGATAGACAGATAGATAGACAGATAGATAGACAGATAGATAGACAGATAGATAGACAGATAGATAGACAGATAGATAGATAGGTAGATAGGTAGATAGGTAGATAGATAGATAGATAGATAGATAGATAGATAGATAGATAGATAGATAGATAGATAGATAGATAGATAGATAGATAGATAGATAGATAGATAGATAGATAGATAGATAGATAGATAGATAGATAAATAGATATGGAACTAGTATCTAGAGAGAAACAGAGAATGAGAGAGAAAAGAGATAGATAGATATATAGATATGTAGCGATACCTCCAACTAAGAAGGCCGCAGATTTAGTTTGGGCCCTGATGACAGCTCCGCCAACCCCCGGCAATATGCTCTACCCTCTGCTGGCACAGCTAGTACTAAAAGTAAACTATCTATCTTATATCTTATGAATAAGTGAGCATTGAGACAATACTAAAGAAAAAAAAGGGTATAAGGTTTTACTTAAGCTCTTAGTAAGAAAGATAATAACATTGATCACAGTTTACATTCAATCATTGGTAATGCAGAGCCCTGCAATGCTAACACACTAAAGAACTGACATGCAACAAGTGCGCCACACGGGCGACCGTTAGCTAAATGCCCTATGGCGCAATAACCCAAAACACATTAGTAACCCCACCAGGCCTGGTTTTTGAGGTCTATAACTTAGTCCTTTTTCTTCACCGGCAGGTCTTTAATGGTGGTGCACATTAACAAAATACAACTTTGTAATCCAGTGAGGTAGGTAGAGATGGGCAGGAACTTGGCTATCCCGACTACAAGTTCAGCTATGGTATGGCTCTTCTTCACTAAGGGTATCAGGAACAACTAGAGGGGGCCACGGCAGTCTATTGGCCTATATGCATTAACAGTATCTCGTTCTGGGCATATGCCCTCTCACCCGCCGGACTACGGATCCAGTCCGGGAAACTTCCACCGGCTGTGTCACACGCACTCGGTCTCTCCAGCGATCGGGTCCCCGATCCAACAAGGCTGTAGCTGAGCGAAGTCAGATGCCACCCAGGCTCGCAGAGGGGTGGAAGGCTCTTTGGTGCTGAGCAAGGCCTCAGGCTTCAGGCCTTGCACTCCGGCACATCCGCACAGGAGGATCAGGCTGTGAAGTCTCGTGTCCCAAAGAGGCCGAGCCCAGCTTCCCCTCCTCCTTTTATAACCCCTCCCATGAGTCTCTGCGGTGGGAACATATGAAGAATGTGGTTCTGGGTGATGTAGTCTCTCTCTCTCCTCTGCTCTCACTCCAGCAATGTCTTTTCTCTACTTCCTCCTGACTCACCTCTCCCCTAGAACTTCTTGTCTCTCTGCATTAAAGGGGAACACCCCGCTACACACTCCCCCCACTTTGAATCTTTGGTCCCCAAAGACATTTTTTTTTAGGTCTGCAAAACATTCTAGATTCAATGCGGTTGCATAGGGTTGACAAAGGAGCCTCCCACCAATCATCATAAGATGGGGAGCTGTCCTGTCTACAGGTCGCTTCAGTGGGGGCGACCTGTCTAGCTGTGCCAGAGAGTGAGCTGGGGTTGCCCTCCACCAAATGGACCGTGGAGGGATCCGGATTCTCAGCATTCCTCCTAGCAGTAACTACAGAGTCTTCTGAGCTGTTCCCCATTTGTGGGTAGGTCAGCTTCTTAGGAGGCCGGATGACTCTTCGAGCCCTTTGCTCTCTTGGGATTTCCGGCTCTGGCGCCACAGGCTCCTCTTCCTCTGAACAACCATCATGGGCATCTTCCCAGTATTCTGCTGAAGGACTAGAAGGGATGAACTCTGTGGCTTCTGGGTTCAGTGTTTCATCTGTGGTGTCTTCAGTGGTTGGAAGATCTATGGTAGAAGTTCCTGGAGTTGGGGAAGGCCACAGCCAATCAAGTTCTCCCTCCTCACTTCCACTGAGTTGAGAGGCCTCTCCATCTTCAGCTCGGGAGGTCTGCGCCCGAGTGTTCGGCCTAGGAGTATCCAGGATAGAGGCCGGTTCAGGGGAGTCTCCCACGGGAGGTATTCTAACTGCCTCAGCAAGTGGGAGAAGGTGGTTTCGATGCCACGTCTTCAGTGGGCCTACCTTTCCTTCTGGCTTCAACGTATAGACAGGTAGGCCTGGCAACTTCCTGCAGATGACATAGGGTTCAGATCTCCATCTGTCTGCAAGTTTGTGCTTTCCAGGGACCCCCAGATTGCGTAACAGTACTCGATCCCCGGGCTGTAGGTCTTGTACCCGAACCTTCAAGTCGAAGTTTCTTTTATTTCGAGCTCCCCTTTGATCTGAGGCCGCTTGAGCATGTTCATGGGCTACTTTCAGGCTGTGTCTGAGCCTGTCCACATATCCTTTGTGGGATGTGGCTAAGGAATGGTCCAGAGAGGTGCCAAAGGCCAAGTCCACCGGTAGTCTCGCTTCTCTCCCAAACATGAGTCGATATGGGGAGTAGCCTGTAGCATCACTGATGGTGCAGTTGTAAGCATGTACTATGGCTGCTATGTGTTGGCTCCAATGTTGCTTTTTCTCGCTTTCCAGAGTCCCCAACATGTTGAGCAAGGTTCGGTTAAACCTTTCCGGCTGAGCATCTCCCTGTGGATGGTAAGGTGTAGTTCGAGTCTTCTTGATTCCCAAAGAATCCAGGAGCTTCCGGATCAGCTTACTCTCAAAGTCCCTCCCTTGATCTGAATGGAGTCGCTGTGGCAGCCCATAATGGACAAAGTACTTCTCCATGAGACGTTGGAAAGTCGCTGGGGCTCCAGACAGACCTTGGGGCATCCGGTTGAATTCAAAGAACCCTACTGGGGTTATGAAGGCTGTCTTCTCCCTGTCTTCTGGGTGCATAGGAATCTGATAGTACCCGCTCTTGAGATCCATAACGCTGAACCATTTAGCTCCAGACAAGCTCTGTAGGGCATCCTCTATCCTCGGAGTGGTGTATTGGTCAGGTATGGTTCTCCTGTTGAGAGTCCTGTAGTCGATACAGAGCCTCAATGATCCATTCTTCTTTCTGACCACCACGATGGGAGAGGCATAGGGGCTTCTGGACTCCCGTATCACACCAGTCCTCTTGAGTTCTGCAAGTTGTTCCCTTAGATCCTCCAGATCTGCTAGGGGGACCCGCCTGACCCTCTCTCGGAAGGGCTTGTCTTCCTGGAGGCGGATCCGATGGGTGGCACTCCTTGCACACCCCACATCGAACTCATCCTTAGAGAAGATCTTCTCCCATCTATTCAACTGGGCCTTGGCTCTCTCCTTCCAAGCTCCTGGCAGATTCGGGTTTTCCATGGACAGCTTCTCCCAAGCATCTCCTCCTTCACCTGTCCTCTTCACTTCTGACAGGGTAACAGGGGCCGCAGGGCTCACCTGGCCTAGCAGCATTCTGGCTGGGATTTCCATGGGGTCTCTGGTAGTGTTCCTAACACTCATTGGAACTCTACAATGGGCCTTCTTCAGGACCTTCAGCGGAATCACTTCCGGTATCACTTCCATACCTGAGGACTCACCCCTTGGGTCTGACTCCAGCACGACAAAGGGACCAGGCTGCTCCCAAGTAAGCTTCACAGTGGCTCTGAGACAGGTTACTTCGCCGGGCTGCAACACTACCCCTTCTCTTCCAAGTCTCCACACCTTCCCTATCCCCTCTCCAGGGGTCTCCTGCTCTTGGACCAGCCGTTGGTAGGCCGTCTTCAGCATGGGATGGATCTTGGTGGCTGTTTTACCGTCTTCTTTTACTAGAGGGGTCAGGAGTCTTCGGACCAGGTCCGTGTTCGTCCCTATTATAAGGGAATTCTTGTTGGCTCCAGGCGGCCTAGGGCACACGACTGCCAGGGTGTCAAACACTTCGGCCTTCCCAGCCACGGATGGGTCAAAGGTCATCTTGATGGGAAGATAGCCGTCGTAAGGGAAACTCTGGGTTCCAATTCCCCATATTTCCAGCTCTTCTATCTTCTGGATAGGCAGATGACTCAAGTGCCTATCGTAGAAGTCCCGGTATAGTAGGGTCACTTGTGCCCCGGTATCCAAGAGGGCCCTGGTGTAGACTCCCTCCACTTGAATGGGCACTATAGGAGATGGGCCCACCAGCTTCTCCGGATATGGCCCGGCAGGGGTCGCCTTCTTCAGACCTTTTCCTTTTGGACTCTCTCTTGTCCTATTTCCTTTGGACTTGAACCTTTCTTGAGCCTGGTATGCATTGACTTCCCTCTTTATGGGTGTAGGAACCCGCTGAGGGATACTGTTATTTTTCTTAGGTGTGCACCCCCTCTGGGGAGTGCTGTGTCTCTTCTGAGGGGTCTTGCCCCCTTTCTCTGCGGTGTATCTCTGTTGGAGAATGTTGTGTTTCCTCTGAGGTGTTCTATTTTCTCTCTTCTTCTGTTTTTCATTCAGTTTGGAGCTCACTGAAAATGATGGGCACCCGGTTGACTCCTTCACCGGGGCCCTCTGAAGTTTTCCGCCGGCTGGCGGTTATTTATCTTTTTCTTCCTGGGACTGGAACATATGTTTGCAAAATGACCAATCCCTCCGCAGTTGTAACAAATCACCTCTTCTTCACGATCCTGTAGAGAAGCGGGCGCTGAGGTATTCGGGAACAACTCCTTTCTTGGACTTTTCTTTTCTGGTTTCCTTTGATCTTTCTCCATCAAAGAGGTCAGTATCTCCAACACTTGGGACATCTGCGATTTCAGGGTGTCCATTTCTGCATCTCTTTCGGGGGTCATGGCCGGGCTGACCATCACCACCAGAGGTTTGGTTGGCTCGACTGGCTGTTCCCTCTTTTTCTCCTCCCACATGGCCTCTTCCTCTCTCACCATTCGAATGAGGTCGGGGTAGTCAAGGTTCTTCCCGTCCTGTCGGGTGCGCAGCGCCAATGCAATAGGATCCAGGGGCTGAGCTCCCCTCAATACCTGCTGAGCCCGGGCCTCGTCTACCTTCCCTGGGTCGATCCCCTTCTTCAGAATAATTCTATGCAGGATCTTATCTAGACGTCCCATATATTCTGACAGTTTCTCTCCTGTTTTCTGGTAGCAGTGCTCCAGCTGATAGGTGAGCTCGGTAACTTTTTCTGTCCCACCGAACACATTCTGCAAGATGTCCAAGTAGTCCTGTGCAGTACAGTCTTTCCTGCTCATCTTCAGGTTGCGTATGGCATCCAGAGCAGGCCCCTTCAAACTTTCAGCAATTCGCTGTTTCTTGCTGCGTTCTGGAACTTCCCATTCCTCTAAGGCCTGAGTGATGCCATCTAGCCACTCCTCAAATCCTTCTTCCCCTGAGGGCACAGGTTTTCTCCCTGAGAATATCCGGAGCTTTCTGTACCCCGACATTGGGTAATCTGTGGGATTCTTCTTGCACTGGGCCACAATCTCTCCCAGTACAGCGCATAGTTCTGTGCTGAGGGTGGCCGGTGATGATCTGGGACTCTCTGTATCCTCCTGCTCTTGTGCCTTAGGGGATGGTGGGGGAGGTATCTGTGGAGATGATGACTTTCTTATTTGGAACCGATCTCCCTTATGTGGCAGCGCATGTGTCAGATGGTAGGTCTGCCCATCCATAGCTTGTATGCTCTGGCTTTTAAAATGCTCTGGAATTTCGTCTTTCCACTCTATTAATGCGTATGTACACGAAGCATGTGGTCTCACATCCATCACCCATGATTTCTGGCATGGTGATAGGGATGTCATTAACTGCTTTATCGCATCTCTTTGCCAGATCCCCGGGAGTTCAATAATTGCTGCCGCGGCCGGATCTGCACCAGCCATTGTGTACCACTGTCCTACTTCTAGCGGGTCCATGCCGGTCTTTTGGCGTGTTCGCTTGCTTTTTTAGGATCCCGGACGAGAACCCGCACGTGTAGCGACACCTCCAACTAAGAAGGCTGCAGATTTAGTTTGGGCCCTAATGACAGCTCCGCCAACCTCCGGCAATATGCTCTACCCTCTGCTGGCACAGCTAGTACTAAAAGTAAACTATCTATCTTATATCTTATGAATAAGTGAGCATTGAGACAATACTAAAGAAAAAAAAGGGTATAAGGTTTTACTTAAGCTCTTAGTAAGAAAGATAATAACATTGATCACAGTTTACATTCAATCATTGGTAATGCAGAGCCCTGCAATGCTAACACACTAAAGAACTGACATGCAACAAGTGCGCCACACGGGCGACCGTTAGCTAAATGCCCTATGGCGCAATAACCCAAAACACATTAGTAACCCCACCAGGCCTGGTTTTTGAGGTCTATAACTTAGTCCTTTTTCTTCACCGGCAGGTCTTTAATGGTGGTGCACATTAACAAAATACAACTTTGTAATCCAGTGAGGTAGGTAGAGATGGGCAGGAACTTGGCTATCCCGACTACAAGTTCAGCTATGGTATGGCTCTTCTTCACTAAGGGTATCAGGAACAACTAGAGGGGGCCACAGCAGTCTATTGGCCTATATGCATTAACAGTATCTCGTTCTGGGCATATGCCCTCTCACCCGCCGGACTACGGATCCAGTCCGGGAAACTTCCACCGGCTGTGTCACACGCACTCGGTCTCTCCAGCGATCGGGTCCCCAATCCAACAAGGCTGTAGCTGAGCGAAGTCAGATGCCACCCAGGCTCGCAGAGGGGTGGAAGGCTCTTTGGTGCTGAGCAAGGCCTCAGGCTTCAGGCCTTGCACTCCGGCACATCCGCACAGGAGGATCAGGCTGTGAAGTCTCGTGTCCCAAAGAGGCCGAGCCCAGCTTCCCCTCCTCCTTTTATAACCCCTCCCATGAGTCTCTGCGGTGGGAACATATGAAGAATGTGGTTCTGGGTGATGTAGTCTCTCTCTCCTCTGCTCTCACTCCAGCAATGTCTTTTCTCTACTTCCTCCTGACTCACCTCTCCCCTAGAACTTCTTGTCTCTCTGCATTAAAGGGGAACACCCCGCTACAGATAGATAGATAGATAGATAGATAGATAGATAGATAGATAGATAGATAGATAGATAGAGAGAGAGAGAGAGAGATAGATAGATAGATAGATAGATAGATAGATAGATAGATAGATAGATAGATAGATAGATAGATAGATAGATAGATAGATAGATAGATATGGAACTAGTAGCTAGAGAGAAACAGAGAATGAGAGAGAAAAGAGATAGATAGATAGATAGAGATAGATAGATAGATAGATAGATAGATAGATAGATAGATAGATAGATAGATAGATCGAGAGAGAGAGAGATAGATAGATAGATAGATAGATAGATAGATAGATAGATAGATAGATAGATAGATATGGAACTAGTAGCTAGAGAGAAACAGAGAATGAGAGAGAAAAGAGATAAATAGATATATAGATAGATAGATAGATAAATAGATAGATAGATAGATAGATAGATAGATAGATAGAGAGAGAGAGAGAGAGAGAGAGAGATAGATAGATAGATAGATAGATAGATAGATAGATAGATAGATAGATAGATAGATAGATAGATAGATAGATATGGAACTAGTAGCTAGAGAGAAACAGAGAATGAGAGAGAAAAGAGATAGATAGATAGATAGATAGATAGATAGATAGATAGATAGATAGATAGATAGATAGATAGATAAAGAGAGAGATAGATAGATAGATAGATAGATAGATAGATAGATAGATAGATAGATAGATAGATAGAGAGATAGGTATGGAACTAGTAGATAGATAGATAGATAGATATGGAACTAGTAGCTAGCCTCGAAGATAATCTGTGTTAAATTAAGACTTACATTGGGAAAATAGTAGACTACTCACTGTGGTTTGTAATAAATAATTATAACAAATAAAGTTTTTCTATTTCTATAGATTTTTATTGCACATATTATGTAATGCACCATTATAAATGCTTAAAAGTTATTCCATCTCACAGAGATACACATTGTAACATACAATTTGTATAAGAAAATTACAAATAAATAATAAAACGTATAAAATATAAATAAAATATAAATATAAATAAAATAAAAACAAATAAATATAAATATAAGTAATAAAGCGTATGTGACCAAGCAAATAATAGCTCCTAGAAACAAGCAAAAAAGACCCTTCCCTCGTGAAATGGGGTAATATAGGTTTGAGACACACCCGGGGGGGTGCCATAATAGTTAATGGAATGTATACTCTCAAATATATGTGTAATATAGTTATACTACATTCATCTATAAGGGGGGGGGGGGGCGTCCATATATTCGTAGGATGGTTGTAGGAAAAAAAACATACTGTGTGGGCACCAACTGTGAAATCGGAAACTTTGGCATATAAAATTGTACGAAAGCGTAGAGAAAACAGGCAATCAAAGAACATGAGGCGAGTCAAGCCCTGTACACACGATCGGTTTTACAGATGAAAACAGTCCGATGGACTTTTTTTATCGGACAAACCGTGTATGGGACCCATCGGTCTTTTTACCATCGGTTTTAAAAAATAGAGCATGTTTTACATTTTTCCAATGGATCAAAAACCGATAGCAAATTCTGATCATCTATGGGCAAGTCCATCGGATAAAAAACCCACGCATGCTCAGAATCAAGTCGACGCATGCTCAGAAGCATTGAACTTCATTTTTCTCGGCTCATCAGAGTGTTTTACGTCACCGCGTTTGGAACGGTCAGTTTTTGGACTGATGGTGTGTAGGCAAGACTGATGGAAGTCAGCTTCATCGGATTTCCGATGGACAAAACCATTGGATTAGAATCCATAGGATATCCGATCGTGTGTACGAGGCTTCAGAGTAAGGGGTTGGAGTTGGGCCAGGGAGGGCCCCCGCGTTTAGGGCCAACCCAGACTGGTAAGCCTGAGTGGGCTAAAGTGACCATAATCATACCTCCCTAACTTTTTAAGATGGGAACGAGGGACACCTGTTAGCATAAGTATGTAGGCATAGGACACACCCTGCCACACCCCCTTAAGGGAGAATTATAAAAAAAAATGATTAGTTAAACCAACAAGTGCTTTATTTTCCCACTACTATTCCTTCATACTGGCTTTTGAAAATTTACCAATGCTCCAATTTAGAAATTGGATGAAAGGTTTAGCACTGGGAAACACTTTTTGAAAGATAAATAGTGAATTTTATATACAGCTATATAGATCAGACCAAAATGAGGGACAAATGAGGAGCAAAGAGGGACAGAGGGACATTGCTCCAAATCGGGGACAGTCCCTCGAAATCAGGGACAGTTGGGAGCTATGGCATATTGAGTAAATGAGGTTTCCTCCTAGGTAGTTATACCTGTATATTCAAGGGTTCCATGTTTTTTATAACATTGTAATTTTATCATGTAGAGTAGCAGCTAGAAATATAGAGTTTTTCTAACCCACCTGGGTAACTGACTCCTATAAAAGAAATGAAATAGAGATTTTGGGCATAAAGTTTTGCTCCTTCTACAGGTCAAAATATTAACAAGTATATCCCTAACCAGGCCAATTCTGACATTTCTCTCCTACATGTAAAAATCATCATGTTTTTGCTAGAAAATTACACAGAACTTCCAAACATTATATATGTTTTTTTTTTTTTTTTAGCAGAGACCCTAGAGAATACAATGGCGGTCATTGCAACTTTTTATTTCGCACAGTATTTGCGCAGCAATTTTTTAAACGCGCTTTTTTTGGAAAAAAAAAACAGTTACAGTAAAGTTAGCCCAATTTTTTTGCATAATGTGAAAGATGAAGTTACGCCGAGGAAATAGACACTTAACATGTCATACTTCTAAATTGCGCAGGCTCGTGAAATGGCGCCAAACTTCAGTACTTAAAAATCCCCATAGGCGACGCTTTGAAAATTTTGACTGGTTACATGTTTTGAGTTACAGAGGAGGTCTAGCGCTAGAATTATTGCTCTTGCTCTAACGTTCTCTGTGACACCTCATGTGTAGTTTGAACACCGTTTTCATATGTGGGCGTGACTTACGTATGCGTTCGCTTCTGCATGCAAGCACACGGGGACAGGGGCACTTTAAAAAAAAAAATATTGTTAATTCTACTTGAAATGTTTTAGTTTGACACTTTTTTGATCACTGAATTTTTTTTTGATTACTTTTATTCCTATTACAAGGAATGTAAATGTAGGAATATGGCATGACAGGTCCTCTTTACAGTGAGATATGGGGTCAATAAGACCCCAGATCTCACCTCTAGGCTGGGAAGCCTAAAATAAAAAAATAAAAAACGATCTCAGCTTCCCAGCCGTGGTGGCGCCTATGTTTGAATGCAGAGGCCGGGCGTGATGTCAAAACATCGCGCCCGGCCTCCGACGATTATAGAGACTCCGGCGAATCAGATTGTCAACATCCGGAGCCGGCGGATTCGTTCTCCGACTCAGCAATCGCAGCGGTGAGTCGGTAGAAGCACCGGAGGGCGGCGGGAGTGGGGGACGTCCCCTCTCGCCTCCCATAAGAACGATAAAGCGGCTATGATAATTCTTATGGTGTAGGGAATCGCCGGCTGAAAACGACAATATCTGAATGATGCCTGTAGCTGCACCCATCATTCAGATATACCCCCACAAAGTCATATGACGGCCAGCTGTCGGCAAGTAGTTAAAATCTTTAATCTTTAATTAAAGCTTAAAAATTACTTGTTGCAAACCAATTGGGTACTATGTTAATGGCTGATGAGTTCTTACATTTTTCGTAAGTGAATTTGATTTTAAATATGGGAAAAGAAAAAGAAAACACAATGTAATTAAAGTGAAACTTTATTCTCTCAATCAACGTTGACTACTTTTAACCCTTATGCTGCTAGTATTAGTAAACAGATAGTAACATATATCATATGTACATGTTTTAAGCCTTTCTTTTTACATTTCATCAGTTACTTCCGGGTTTCCAGGCCTAGGCAAATGATGTCATACATCCCAGGAGTCTTCAGGAAAGGAGCAGGGGTTTTCTCAGCTAAGCACAGGAGGGTGTAATATCTCTGAGTAAACTCAAATAGGATAATAAA